>JAEAOA010002345.1:9907500-10570000 GCA_016746295.1 Potamilus streckersoni | reverse complement strand
ATCACATTATCGTTATAAGTTCCCCACTCACTCCGCATTTTGTTACGTTTTGCAACAGTCTTGTCCTCTACATGAGCAAATGATTTTGAAATATTAATGAAGGCACAAAAATATCGTTTTCTTTTCACCGAGAAATTTTTAAATAAAGAAATTTAATATAAATTGTGCGTGTACTGTACTATTATATTTCGTAAAACCAAAATATTTCTTGATGGGGGTATTTGATTTAATATGCTAGTGAAAGACTTCTCCAATGCAGCTTAGCAATTTTATTAATTTATAATTATTTGCGTCGGAAGAATCATCTTTTTTTACGAATTAGTATAATGAGAGCCTTGCTCCAATATGAAAGATAAATACGCATGCCAGATATCATATTAAAAGGTTTCAGTGTGTCATTTACTGAAAGTGGAAACGACCTTGATATGTATTCATTCAAAACTTTGTTAGGACCGGGTGTTTTGTTATATTTTCATTGGTTTTAGTTTGTTTTTAACTGCTGAGCTAACTTCTTCGATTGTAATTGGAGTTTCCATCTCTGCAAATTACAGTTCACTTAAATATTTAGATCTCTCTTCATCTTATTTGTATTCTCTGTTAAAAAATACGATTTTTGATTTCGGGTTAGGCTGTTGCGAGTTTTGTAAAACGTTCATCAAAATCGCCACAACCAATTTTAACGCTTCAGACTTTAAAAAAAAATAACAACTCGTGTAGATTTCTTTTTCGTAAATCACGCATTTTTGCCCTCTCGATCTATTGTCATGCAATTTACAGGGCCAGCAGAACTTATGTGTTCATTTCTTCTGATTAAGTAATTCCAACTGTTTACATCTGACTTAAAAGAACTGTAATCAGTTAAAGAAATTTTATATACCTTCCTTTCCTTTCGACATGCATTACTAAACCAAAAAGCATCTTTGTAACGAACATGTATATATTTTTTCTTCTAACTATATCTGCATTCTTAGCCATTCTCATCTATATGCATTTATTATTTACATATACTCTATATGTAATGATAACAAAATAGCAATGAAGCAGAAATTATTTATTTGTAAAATAAATTTAACGCGATTTCTATACAATATAACGCATTTTGTTTTACCTTATATTTTAAACTCAAACTGGTATATTATTTTGGGAAAAGCTCGAGTTTCTCGAGGGCAAGTTCAATTTTCTAGTCACCTCGCCCTGGACAAGCTGGCTTTTTTTTTTTTCTTAAATTGCAAAAATCTGTTCTAGGATGCATTAGAATAAAAAAGTAATTGCCATAAATGCTGTATTTCGTAGTACCGCCCAAGCATAATGCCAGTACCCATCAGCCACTGCAAAAAGAAAACTTTATCGCTACGGCTTACGTTTGCGACGGGTTATAAGTGCTCCTTACAATAATTGTACATATGATGGTAAATGCTACACATGTAACAATGTGAGAGAAATTAAGCTAAATGCAACAACAAAATAGCACTGGCAATCTAAGCCGTAGACGACAAAGAAGACAACTCCACCAGGACAGCTGTCTAAGTATCTTGCATATATGGTGCAGGCGAGACAAAATCTAGAATTTTACATTTATGACATTAGCTGTTACATATTTCTTCCGCTTCAGTGGAAAGTTTTTAATAAATTTTGGCATAATATGTGACAAAGATAAAGTACAAAAGGAAAAATAAACCAAATAAGATGTAAAAGCAAGTGGATATCTACGCAGGTCGTTAGGTAGGGTATTAAGGGTATTAACGTAAGCCATGTAGATTTGCATATATAAAGAAGGACGCAAGTTGAAGTCACCCCGATGTGGAAACAAAAATCATTTCCGTAATACCCAAATTTATTAAACGTTGATTGCCATTCTTTCAATCTCGTAATATCTCGTGAGAAGAATTCAGTTATACAGTATATTTCAATTTCCGCAAACATACATCCTAGGAAAAAGCAACTAACATACGTACACTGGACTTGTTTCCTGGTGGTAAGGATCTCCTCTATGAACATGGTAAATCTTCTGGAGTATCTAGGAAGGAAGACGTAATGAATATAAATACTTATCATAACTTAAAGATGTTGTACGTGCAGTGCACAATTCCTTCGGGTCAAGTGAATAAATGTTTCACCTTATTTCAACAGCACGATAAATGTGAAAAATCTCTCTCTCTCTCTCTCTCTCTCTCTCTCTCTCTCTCTCTCTCTCTCTCTCTCTCTCTCTCTCTCTCTCTCTCTCTCTCTCTCTCTCTCTCTCTCTCTCTCTCTCTCTCTCTCTCTCTCATCAAAGTCCTATGCCCATTGACATGAGGTACGTGACAATTTAATTGTGACTTTACTAATGACGGTATTACTGATATTAATTATACTAAATCCCTCATTTATGTGCAATGTATTAATTTACCTTAGGAGGGAAGACCGAACCGAATATAATCAGAACATGTTTAAAACAATTGCCGGACTATTCCATTGAAAGTTTTTTCTAACATTTAGAACCTAAACAATAAACGATATGTTAAATATAGCATAATTGATAATTGTATCATTACTTTGTACGAGAAAGTGAAGTTTCTCCACATGTGGATATCCTTAAAAAAATTATTAGAAACTTTCTTCTTATTTCCGAATAAGCTGGAAAATATAAAAGGATTTATTCACAACAGATAATGTACATACCTGACATATGGCGTGTTCCTAATAAATAAATTTACTCTTATTTGTAGATTTCCTACCTGATCATATAAAAAAGAATGCCTGATCACAATAATCAAAGAATGCCTGATCATAATAATCAAACATGCCTGATCATAATAATCAAAGAATGCCTGATCATAATAATCAAACATGCCTGATCAAAATAATCAAAGAATGCCAGATCATAATAATCAAACATGCCTGATCATAATAATCAAACATGCCTGATCATAATATTCAAAGAATGCCTGATCATAATAATCAAAGAATGCCTGATCATAATAATCAAACATGCCTGATCACAATAATCAAACATGCCAAATCATAATATTCAGAGAATGCCTGATCATAATAATCAAACATTCCTGATCATAATAATCAAACATTCCTGATCATAATAATCAAACATGCCTGATCATAATAATCAAAGAATGCCTGATCATAATAATCAAACATGCCTGATCATAATAATCAAAGAATGCCTGATCATAATAATCAAACATGCCTGATCACAATAATCAAACATGCCTGATCATAATAATCAATAATAGAATTAAATATTTTTCAGATGTAAACTACAGCTTTATTCATTTGTTTAAAGAATAAATATTCGCATTAAGTTTTTGTCTTCATAAGCATTTGAATCTTTGTTTAAGGTTTGTGTACTTGCCTTTTATTTCGTCCATTTCACTAAAATCAGCACAGCAGAAACTGCACATAGTTAATAGAATTGGGAAAAATATTTAATGAAATGCATGAAATATATGATATATCTCAATCGGTTTAAAATGTATTTTACTTTTGCATTTAAATTATTACAATTCAATTGGTTATTCTCATGATCATATATATTATCATAGTACATGCTACAATCATTATCAAATTCTATACTTCCAATTTTAAACAGAAATTTATAAAAGTACTCAATTATAGCTTCACAGTAGAGGATAATCAAATACAAACAAACCGAATAACAAATAAATCTGAAAATGATATATTTCTTGTTTTAAATGTTTGGCAAATAAATCTTGATACTGGACAAATTGTTCTTTTATTACTAGAAGTTAATAATTGAACATACTTATTTATGGATGGTTTAAGTGTACATGCAAATTGGTATATACTGGACACCCTGAAACAAAATGATATTCTTCGTACTTAAAAGGGCTGTCATATCGTACACAATTTCTATCAAATCGATTATATTGTTGCCATATCTCACAGTTTCAGCTCCCAATTTATGCGAAGCTACGCAGAATACTGGTTTACCAAAGCTGAAAACACCCACATCGGCAGGATATATATTTATACATTTAACAAATAGTTTAGAGGCCTCCGTTATACCCTTCCAATGGTGTCAGCCTCTCTCTCTCTCTCTCTCTCTCTCTCTCTCTCTCTCTCTCTCTCTCTCTCTCTCTCTCTCTCTCTCTCTCTCTCTCTCTCTCTCTCTCTCTCTCTCTCTCTCTCTCTCTCTCTCTCTCTCTCTCACACACACACACACACACACACACACACACATGTATACATACACATACACATACACAAGTTTCGAAGTCATTATACTTTAAGTGACGTCTTTTAAACTTGAAAATAAAGATATTACTACATTATATACTACCTTTTCGAAAGACCATAACTTTAGTCCTATCAAGGTTTATATTTAAATTTTATTTATAACAGTAATCATGCGATTATCGGTTTACTTTCTGTAAATCCTAAAAGTTTTCTAAAAAATAAACTAACTAGTCATCAAATAGTAATAAAATTTATACCGTTATCTCCCGTAGAGTATGATGAAGTTTCCAGATCTTCAATAAGTAAAAATCAGTACCAGCTAAAACTTCACCTTGTAATAAACCTTATCCACACTTAAACACAATACTAGTTATATCCAATTGCGTAATAATTGCTTTACCTACGAAGTACATAGAATGAAGTACATGTAACTTTTTGCCACTTTATATGTCTTCAGCTTACTGAATAATAAACATTACCAGGTTTAAATACAGATACACTTACCCCCTTACCCATTACGTAGGAAAGTTACCACTATTGAATATTCATTAAAAATCATAAACTGGGTCTTAATATCTCTATTTCTTTTCTAAAATATCAATTTAAAAGATTTTTGTCGCCATGTCATTTTGAAGTTTCGAGATCTCTTATCGCTCTTGAAATTGCATTTTCAGTTATTTGTAAATCTAGATATTCAAAGATTTTTCCATTTTTCGGTAAATAATTTTCATCTATATCTGTTATAAAATCTTTCATTTCCTCATTTAAAAAAAAATCTTTTTGATTATGCAACGTATTAAAAAAATGGATTTTTTTAGATGAAATACTTTCTGTATATATCAAATTTTTGCTTTCCATAAAGAAATTGCAAGACTTCCTAGGCTTTGAATTACTCAAATGATAATTTTTTTTATTGGAGCTCTGTCATTCTTTATTCGAACGTCAGTAATGTAACCTTTTCTAAAAGTTTCTGACATATTAATAATTGACCTACACATCACTTAAAACTCCTCTATATCACATATAATTCTACCTACATTCACCATTGAAAAAATACATGAGTTGGTCCTATTGGCACTAAAAAAATATTGTTTCAAAAGAAACACTACTAACTTTATCTCTGAAATACAGTTTTCAAAATCCATTATACACTTTTCAATGTCTATTATACAGTTTTAAAAGTTCATTTGAAATGTCCATAAACTCCAACCGCTGTGCCTATACTATCATGTGTCCCTCAGACGACACATAGCTCCCATTTTCTTTGCATGATTTAACCTGAGTCTCATTTGATCCGTCTCCTCCCCATTTTTGATATTTGTATATTTATGCTTGGATATAATGATCCTACAATGTTTCAAACGCCAAACAAAAGTGACATATATCTTGACCTATCTTAAAATAGCTTCAAGAATCAATGGCCACTCCAACGTGTTTTGTTTGCGTCCCTGTAGTTAGGTTACCATTCAATGAAAAACTGGCCGCCATTGTTTATTTACAATATCAGCCCTCGATACAAGTACTATGATACCACCGCCTGTGGATATGGCAAAGTTGTGTGTTTGTGGGGTGGTGGTGGTGGGTCTTTTGCAAACTCCACCACCAATTTAGTTCTGTCACGTTGTATATTTATTCCAATGTATTCAATATGATAACTTTGTAAGAGATTACTATATGTGACATC
Organism: Potamilus streckersoni; assembly: GCA_016746295.1. Taxonomy (NCBI): domain Eukaryota; kingdom Metazoa; phylum Mollusca; class Bivalvia; order Unionida; family Unionidae; genus Potamilus; species Potamilus streckersoni. The sequence continues at coordinate 10,564,122 of JAEAOA010002345.1, read as the reverse complement.
TAGAACACATCTCTACTCATCCATGAGTTAGATAGTGACCTACTGTTGTTGTTATTGTTATTATTATTATTATTATTATTATTATTATTATTATTATTATTATTATTATTATTATTATTATTATTATTATTATTCACATATGTTTAAACATAAAGCATATTAAATATAATGTGTATTGCAAATTGATATCTTTATATATATATATATATATATATATATATATATATATATATATATATATATATATATATATATATATATATATATATATATATATATATATATATATATATATAATGAGAGAGAGAGAGAATATACACCAAATATAACGGAAAAGTGCTATCCATGGATTCTACAGAAGGATGTTTTACAATACAAGGCTGAATTATTAGTCAATACAAATAATAATATCATACGGGTTAGTCTGTATTGATATTGATATACCACGAGATGTATGTAGTTTTCATGAACTGGAAACTTTTACTGTACTGATTTAATCTTCTCATATTTCAATTGCATTGTTGTTTTCATGATGATAATGATAATTTACAACCAATTTAATTAATATTGATTATTAACTATGTTATTTTACTCTGAGTATGGTATACCGTGTTTTTGTTTGGGGTATGGGGGGGGTAAAGCTCTCATATGTGTCTGTTTTTCTTTTGACCTTCTGACTAGTATGACATTTCTATCAACACTATTTTTATACAGATATGCGAGATTTTTTTCATCCTATTAATTAAAAAAATGTATTTATGTACATGCATTGTTTAATGGCAGGCCAGCAGAATCATAGCTCAAAGTAATGTTTGAAACTTAATCCCTCAAAACGTAAGGACAAAACATTGCTAAAATTAGCAATTGTTCTAACCTTTACCATAATTCCACTTAACAGGATTCCTTTCAAAATAACAATAAGAAGCACATATTTTATTTTTACCCTACATTCTATATTCACAGAGTAAGGTTCCAGCGCAAGGAGGTGGGTGGGGTGATGATGGGAGGTGGGTGGGGTGATGATGGGTGCAAATATGTATTGTTAAATTTTAAAGTACTCAACAATAGAACACAATAAGTTATTACATACCTGCTGTAGAAACAATCAGAATTAGAATCCAGCCCAGTAAATTTACTCAGGCATGCTGCTGGTGTATGTATAAGTCTGCACGTTTGTCTGTCTGTCTCCTATTTATCAATTAATCAGTGGAAGTACTACTGAAATGAGATCTTAAAACCGATGAATATTTAAGACACGGTGAAACTCAATCAATCCTCAACGAATTCGCCGCTAGTATGTTCAAATGATCCTTTTTTGCACCATTTCCAAGCCTCGTTGAATCACAAATACAAATGCCCTGACGTGGTAATGATATCTATTTAAATAAAACTCTTGTCAAAACCTTGAAAAGAGAACACTGAAATCCATGACACGATAAGGAAACAAATATAAATTGCAATTCTGAACCGGGTGTTTTCTGGTCTATCAAGATAAAAAGCTCAGACGGCCCACGACCACACGTGACCTAAATTTTCTGATCGGGATAGGTCGATCTGCTAATTCGAAGTCCTTAGAATTTTCATTCGCTCCGTTACATTGTTAGGAGTCATAGCATGCCTGGATGGTCAAATTAATCTCTTACAAGCGCTAATAACTTTATTGGTCTTTACATTTCAGCTCACCTTGTCTTCCTCGTGAGGATAAGCCGTAGCTTTTGTCGAAATACAGAACAGCTATTAGTCGAATAAGAATGACATCAGTAATACTGATTCGTCTGTCGGCAAACGCATAAACTACGAAAACAATGTTAAACATTTGAGGGGGGTGCATAAGACTCTTTGAGAGAAAAAAAAATTCACTCGGTCATTGCGTTTATAAAAAAAAAAATATATATATATATATATATATATATATATATATATATATATATATATATATATATATATATATATATATATATATATATATATATATATATATATATATATATATATATATATATATATTTATATATTATGGCTCGAAAGAAAATCCCAGGTCAACCCAACACCCAAAACCTTAAAAAATTAAATGGTTTGTTCCTAATTGCAATTTTTTTAGGTAATAAAATGCTTTGTTTAGGACTTTGCACTAATACAAAACTCCTTCGTGGAGATGGGTTGCTGGAAAAGAGAAATGTGTTTATTGTGCATGTAAATATTCATTTCATTTCAATTTTATAATAATATGTATATGCCAAGCATATCATCAAATATATCCATATTACTAAATTATACTCGTCGCATGGCCATGTCATTATGAATGACACAAAATCTTCTATACATTTCCAGTGTGTGTGTGTGTGTGTGTGTGTGTGTGTGTGTGTGTGTGTGTGTGTGTGTATACACAGAGAGAGAAAGAGACAGATATGGATGGATGGATAGATAGATAAATAGATGGATAGATAGATAGATAGATAGATAGATAGATAGATAGATAGATAGATAGATAGATAGATAGATAGATAGATAGATAGATAGATAGATAGATAGATAGATAGATAGATAGATAGATAGATAGATAGATAGATAGATAGATATCGTTTAATATGTGGCAAGTGGATTCTCATGTACAATTGAATCTTTAATTAATCTGTTTTATTGTATCAATCGTATATTTTCGTAATAAAAGTAACATCTTTCCATATATATATATATATATATATATATATATATATATATATATATATATATATATATATATATATATATATATATATATATATATATATATATATATATATATATATATATATATATATAGTTTTCAAATACTTATGGGCTGATCTCTTTTATGAGCACCGGAATGCTCAACCAAGTCGAGTATTTATTTTTAAATGGATAATGACAACGTCAATTATGTTCATCTGATTCGGTCGTTAGTAGCCACTTATCCATAAATTTCGTAAACGGCATTTTGGCAGGAATGTTTCCGACAGAAATCTTGTGCTTTAGGAAGATATTGGTAGATGTTCAGTTATCCTGACATGTTTTCACTAATCGTTGAAAGTATTGATATAACAGATGTGGGTCTAATGTTATCTAAGTCATTCTTTTCATTTCCAATAGGAAATATAAATACCTCGGCAAATGTCAATGTTTCTGGAACTTTACAGAAAGTAATACTAACATTAATTACTGCTGTCATCGAATCAGAAATTGATAATGGGGACCTTTTTAGAATTTTGGATTGAACTATACCTTAATCCGCATGTTTGTTTGCGTCTATTTTAGTGATAATATCAATAATATCACTTAATGTAATAAGTGGATATTGAATGTAACATGATCTTTCACAATGGACTTGTGTGAATCTACTACTGATTGTATAATCGTAATCCCGTCAAATGTTTGGAAATATTCGTTGACAAGAGGTTTAATTTATCTGCAATATCGTGTTAATTCTCGCAAGCGATTTCAGATGATCTGTTATCAACTAAGGAGACAATGGTTTCTTTTTAAAGGCGTTTGTGTGTGACAATGGAACGCTAGACTTTTTTTTAACCAATAACGATAACTGATAAACCCTCGATAGGCATTATTGTAGCCTCGTTTACTTTACGATTCGGCAATTTCACTAATTTACCATTCGGATTGATTTGCTTGCTTAATTATGTGAACTTGTACGGGAACGTGTTTATTTTGGATAATAAGAAAATTGTAATTCCAGGCAGACAAATCTTAACCCGAGATGGGGAATTAGGAGTTGTTTTTTATGGAGGAGGGGTGTTTTTTTTGGTTTGAGGGGGTTGTTGTTTTTTTATTTTGTTGTTTTTTTTTTTTGCAAAAGGGTCAGTTAGCTAAATATTATTAAAAAAATTAAGAGAGAAATTCATTTTCAACAATTTTTGGTTAAGTATCGGTGTTGCATATATGGAATTCATATTTGTGGGGCTTCTGCTTACGAGTTATTCAAAAGGTACAGTGCTCACTAACAGAGAAAGATGGTAAGTTAATCTCGTAGAGCTTGTCAAGGAATCGGAACTGCTATTTCTACATTTGGTTCCATTGAAAAGTTTCCAATCTATTCGTATCAGCTCGGCTATTCTTATGACTGAATCTTCTAAGTATTAAGCGAGAGATTGTGAATGAAGAAAAATCATTCCATCATGTGTAACTTCTTGGTTAACCCTTGTTTTGTAACTAACCTGAATGATACAAATGGCAATTATTAACCTACATTCGAGGTAAGGTCCGTATGACTGAACAAGAAATTCTGAATGGTTTTCAGGGTGTGTAGTGTAGAGGTGGTCGATCAGGGTACAGCAGAATGGGCTGTTAAAGCTATTGAAAAATTGACTACCAGCGTTGAGGTCGTGCAGTTATATTGGAGATGGAATCAATATTAAAATCTCCACTGATAATTACGTCACTACTGAAAGCTAAAGGGCCGCTAATTCGAAATCTGATTCACCAGTCTACGGCAAGAAAAGGTCTGTGGATCGGTAAGCTGCGAAGAATAAAGTGATTTGTTTCAAAGTGAAGTTATTTCATATTGATTTTGTGGTGGATATTTACAGCTCAATGCTTTTTCCTATACATTAGGTTCCTTGAAACATATACGAGTATGCGTCGATCACGTCTTTCTTAGCAATGAAAAAAAAATGGCACCGTTAGGAACATTAGAGTCAAGCAATATTCAACAGACAGATTACTGCAATAATAGATTCATTTTATACCGAATTTCTTTTTTTGCCGATTTTAGGTAATATTTATCAATAATCGATGTCACAAAGTCTGCTTAACACCCTTGAATTATGTTACGTTCTCAAAACAAGATGACATGTGATTTCATGAAACTGTCGCCGCCAAAATGAGCATGTATTACTGTTGTTATGTCCAATGTAAATAAATATATACATTTTCTTTGTATCGAAGCTTCTGTGAAGAGTTTAAATGAAAATTGTTGACAATGGCCATTTTCTATTAAACCAATTTCACTGCGCCATTTGTCCCTTGAAATAGGAATTTTATTATCTTTATTTTAAAGTTTACAACAAATGTAAAAAGTCTCTTATGTCCGCCAAAAATGTAAAATAGTTTAGAGCTCATAAAATGGTCCACCAGTTTTTCTCTCAGCCTGATACCGACTTTTGTCTGATGTTTGATAATGCTTTGCAGAACTTTGGTTCACAATAAATTGAGAATGAATGCTGATGGTCAGAGGCTTATCGAGGGCGTGGCGAGACACCGCACATGCCGTGGGCGCCACATGAAGAGAGGTGTAAAATCAGTTATCAGAACAAAGATTTTGTTTTATACTTTCCATTGAATGAAAGGGGGGGCAAAATTGGTGAGCAGAACAAAGGTTGTTTTTTTTATAATTTCAAAGCTTTGATAGGGGCGCAATTTTAGGTCTTTCTCTCCGTGTTCAAACGATTTCTAATTTAAGAACGATTCACCTCGCACTGAAAAAAAATCCGGTGCATTGGTTGAAACAGTAATTTGAATTTTGTCAGTGCATTAAATAATTTTCTAAAACCATTAGGTACCTAAACAAATTTTACATTGTCTACTCCAAAAAAAATGATAATTAGTAATATTTTGGCATGATATCTCTAAAATATCTTGTTTCTATTTTGCAGAAGTAGTTGCAACTTTCTTTTACACATAGTAACGTACAGTAACATATAGTAATCGTTTCCCATCTGACCATTCTGACATATTCTGTCCTCTAAACATTATTCCCAAAACAGATGATCTAAACATTGTCAGCATTTAAGCACTTCATCAAGAGAATTTAGAGCAGCAAAGTGGTAAGGGATAAACTTTAAAGGGTTTCCTTTTTCACATCCACTTTTTGCCAACAGGGAATTAAAATACATGGGCAAGAGGTAATGTATATATTAAATAAGTAAATAAAATTAAGATCAGTGTCCCTTTCTATAAAATTTAGCAAGTTTAGGCAATATAGATTCCGTCGCTAACATTATATATTAAGAGGAGGCAACTCTATCATGTAGCTCTCTAGATACTTGAGTTATTCCTCTTTGTCCACAACTGCTGCTGCTTCATTATTAATTACTACTGTAATATTGTTCCTGGGTTTCTATGACTTAATGACCGTAAATAAGATCTGAAACTATATGTCTATATCTCCGTGTATCCGAATGCAAGTAAGTTTCAAATTTTATTTGCAGCTTTGAATTCACTACTGTTATTATCATTCACAGTGCTTGCATTAATGCTTTACGTACTCTTCAGACAATTTTTTTTTCCATATCAGGGCTTCAAAATAAGTGTTCCACAGACTACAGGGTTCGATATAATGTTTTTCTGCTTCTGGCTTTTTTCGCGAGAGGAGAAAAACATAAGTCGCAAAGTCTTAATTATACTGACTTTTTGCTAGTTGCTGTTATAACCTCAACTGCAATCCCAAAGTTTGCAACAAAGAAGGTAATATAATAATTTTTAAATAATTTTGAATTCTGTATCTTATTATCAGATTTGAATTGCTCTTACTTATTATCAAAGAATTTAAAATTGTTCAAAACTTTCATTCAGTAAAATAGTAGGTGAACTGCCAATAATGCCAATGGTTACGCAGGAAATTATACAAGACTAAGCAATACTTATTGTAAAGTTGTGATAGAATCTCATAGTATCGTACTGCTCTGACATCCTAAATTCATTATAAAATATTCCACCCGGAATATTTTATAATGAATTTCCGTTTTCATCTCTATAATGTTCTTAAAACTATCGAGAACAGAATTTAGATCTAAAGCTTTTGTCCATATAATCCATAATAGATATTCATAACCGTTGATGAATACGCAAATTTTCATAGCAATCGGCTGTATAAAAATGTAGATCTTTCAAACATCCCTTTTAGCAAGCCTTAGATTTTATTAAAAAGATTTTGAATGATGTGGTAAATATAGACGGGTTTTTGGATGTTTAAAGCTTGAACCACATATATGATACCTTAAACCAATCTTAACTTCCGGTATTTGTTCCTTGTGATTGAACACTAAAACATCAGTGGTTGTATAAAGTTTCTGGTCACACGGGTAGTGTGATAGTGAGCGACACACCAACATTCGATAAAATACTTTACATAATTTAGTCAAGACAAATTCATTAGACCGAAGATCGATAATGTTTGAACAAGAAGCTTTGATAACAGGATTGTCTATATCGAAGTGGTCAAAATCGTCATATGCTTTTTAGCAAAATGTCGACGCATGCAATAAGCACAAAGCATTATGAAAAAAGAAACACCAGGATATAACCTTGTCTAACAGCAATGTAAGTAACAAGAAAATGTTAAAATTAAAGGGGCGTACTGCCTTTATTACAGACAAGATTTCATACGTCAATTGGGATCCAATTAGGAAGGAAAAAGTCTGCATAGTTATATCTGGCTTCTCCTGGAGACCCAACACGTCCAGGATGAGTGTAATAAATTGATACACTTTCCGACAGAAACCCCGCCCACCAACTGAACGTGCCAACAGTTTGAATCACGTGATCGCATGACGCCAACACAGCAAGATCCACTTCCGGTGAGACGCCTTCTTCGAGAAAATAAATGCTATCATTGGCTCTTGCACTCAGAACTGACCTTGACCATTTCAAATCGTCTGAAGCGACAACAAATATAATATCTGAAAATCGTGCTTTTGTGTATTCCATGGCTTTGTAGATATAGCCCTCTGGTGCTATGACCAGTCCACCATAGTTGTGCATTTCATTTCCAATATCACCAATTCGTATATGTATTCCAATCATCTTGGGGCTTTTGTAAATATAACTTGCTCGTATTGTGTTCACTATATGTCTTGCTTTCTCTTTAATATGATCCCTGAATTGGTATTGTCTGCGAATTTCATCTTGAACGTGGTAGAAATATTTCCAAGACTGAAGATACAGACCTATTTTAAAACTTTTGCCACGTGGAAGAGTCATCAATGTTCTGTCAAATTTGCAGCAACCCAGTGCCTCTTCTATGAATTCAAAGGTATTGCACACGTCCCTATTATCAAGAACGACCACGTTCTTCAAATCGAAGACTTTATATATGTAATCATCCCTTCCGACAATAAGTGTTTTGTTATTTAGAGCGGCTATACCTGTCAGAGACGCAAATTCAAACATAAGATTTCCCAGCCTTCCTTTGTTCGCATAACAGAGGAAATGCTCGGACACCATTGTAGAAGAAAACGAGATGCTAACGTCACTGCTGCCGATGTAATAGCTAGAATTCTTAATGTGGATCATGTAGAGTATGACGAGAATAGTGCCAGACAGGAGAACTGCATCTGTAAAAAAAAATGTTTACATAATACGAATTCTTATCAGAAAGATGTGTACTTTTTGAATACATACTTGCGGCATCAGAAAAGAAATCTTGCAATGCTGCATCCCGCCTGCTCCGCCCATGCATAGTCCAAAATTCTGAGCAAAGTAACTGAATCAAGAAAAGATGGTCGTCATGGATTACTTTTACCAGCACTCCATAAGGTCAATAGATACATATTAAGTTCAATTACTGTTCATTACACATTGTCAGAGAAATGGAACTAAATACAAAAACTTAAACCTCAAGTTCTACACCGCCGCCGTTGAAGACAATACCGTAGGAAAAGTAATACAAGTACCTCCAACATACTTCGCAGGAGAGAAAAAAAAATCTTAATTTGTTTTATGACATGTTCGATGCGGCATACTTCCACTTCTTCTTTCGAGAGTTTTTAATTACAGTATACCTCGTAACACATGATAAAAGGAAAAAGTAAAGAAGGTAGAAACAAAACAACCGTGATATGCAAAAACAAATGAGTAGGCGGGAAGATAATGAGTTGGATAGATGTGTGTGTGTTTGTGTCTGTCTGTGTGTGTGTGTGTGTGTGCGGGCAGCTACAAAAAATGAAAGGGAAGTAGCTTTACAGCTGGACTAAAAGACATGTATTGAATTCGTCTTCCCATTTTAAAATGATGATGGCTTCATCAAAAAACTCGTTCAAGAAAGGTCAATTCCCATCTTTCAGTTGTTCGCCGTATACACATTTCGTGAAGAGAATTAAGTTATATATTAACTTTCAATTTCCAAATGTATGAACCATGATTAAGGAAATAATATACGTACATGTGACTGGCTTGCTGCGAGTAAGATTCCGCTTGATGAACATGGCTGTGTGTTCTGGAGTATCTAGGAATAAAGAAAAAATGGAAACACTTGTTTCAATTTGTAGATAATATAAATAGACTGATAACATTAATGTGGAGAATAATCTTGTAAAGTAAATAATTTTACACAAAAAGTTCCATTCCTATTGGTAGCATAAACAGGATAAAGTTTGCCTTTCCATCAAGAGTAAGTGAAAATGTGATTTTAAATGTCTACTAAAATACTCTCTCTCTCTCTCTCTCTCTCTCTCTCTCTCTCTCTCTCTCTCTCTCTCTCTCTCTCTCTCTCTCTCTCTCTCTCTCTCTCTCTCTCTCGTTAATGTCATATGTCCATTGACACGTGATCATTGAAACTCGGGTATTAATTACATACACAAGCATGGTATAAGAGGTCATTCATTCATTATAATTGTTACACTGCAATTTAATTATGACGATATTAATGAAATAATTACTGACATTGATTAAACTAAATCCTTTATTTATGTACAATAAATTATATTAATTCAGTAGGAAAGATGAAACCAAATCTAATCAGAATGATTTAAGTATTTGCCGGGGTATGCTTCAAGATACAATATATCTCTAATGTTTGAAGCCTAAGTTCTAACCTATAAGTTGATCATGACTAGACTTGTATTAAATGTTGTAAAATGTAAATGTGTGATTTATAAATATATGATTTTAAAACTTGTTTAATTCCAAATAAACCGGAAATTACCAAACTGTTTAATTTCAACAACCGTGTAACATACCGGATATTATTTGTTCCTAATAAAATGTAGTATCTTCTTATATTTGCTCCCAATTAAAGATTTCATCTTAGAGCACATCCATAAATTAGTATCAATAACTATAACCAAATATTTTTAGAAGTAAAATATACATCTATTGACATGTGCAATCATAATAATTTCAAAGAATCTACCAACGCGGTATGTAGAAATACAATTTAGCATTAAAATGGCAAAGTCAAAGCATTCGAAAACTATTTTCAAATAACCTCTATAAATGTACGTAGAGTACATGCCCGGGTGTCTTCACCCCCTAGTGTTCGTGTATTGAAATCACTAAGATTATTGATGTTATATTGTGGTTAGAGCGTCAGCCTCGGATGCGGGAGGTTGCAGGTTTAAACCTCGGTCGATTCATATCAAAAACTTATGAAAAAATGGTGCTAACATCTGCCTCACTTGGCGCTCAGTATCAATAGATTAAAGTTAGGACTGGTCGGCCTGGTATCGAGAAAATGTGACTGGGTGAGATATGATGTTACATGTCTGCGGCATGATGCTCCATTGATAGACATCACTATAAACTGCCACACTGCTGACATCGTAGCAATATGCCTGAAACATTGTTAAAGCTACGTTAAAAATTCAAATCACACACACACACACACACACACACACACACACACACACCACACACACACACATACATACACACACACACGCGCGCGCGCGCGAAAAAGAAGTGAATGTTTTCTGTTTAGGCTATTTTGTGTGTAGTTATAGAATCTTTAAAAAAAATAATTGTTGGTTTTGATTAAATAGTTTTACCTATTTGTAACTACAATAACGTAATCAATTTACTCTTGCAGGTTACATGCTTTAACCGGAACTTTTAACACTTTATGACTTATGTCATGTGGAAAACATGGGACTAAATGCCTTTCTCATGGGCACAGCCAGGTAGCCGACCCGACATAGCCTGGACAAGGTATGGAACCCGCCACCCATGGATTATGAATCTGACACTCTGACAAACTGACAGGATGCGTCTACCCATGCTATTTTGTAGTCATGCTAACAAAATAGATGCCATAATGACCCCAAAACGGGTACACATTTATGAAAGAAACATATTCTCATCACCAACAAATGGTCTTGCCACAACAATTTTCTTTAAAAAAAATTAATGTTGACCGAATATATGAATTTTAAGTCATTTTCTCTTTTCTCCATTTAAAAGATCAGCACACACACACACACACACACACACACACACACACACCTTGTTAAACGCTTAATCTGTGGTTGCTTCAAAGGAAAGCATATCCTCCATTTTAAAGCGTTGCTTAAGCTGTTCATTCAAATTAATAATCTTTTTTACACGAGAATTTAGCTATAAAATTTACTTGTGAGCCGTACTGCAGTCTTAATTCAAGACAGCGTTAATAATGTTAACAACTTGACTAAAATTAGTTTCAACTATTGAAGAATAACCATCTGAAAAGCGAATGTTTTCCATTATTGTTCCATCCGTCGAGGACTTGCATCATGTTGCCGTGTTTTAATATCTCCTCTTGTCCTGTTACTCTAATTTAACCACCCTATTTATAGCTCCAGAAATTATAGTAGATATTGATGATTTGTTAGCAACTTATTTATCCATTAGAGTTCAGGTAACTAAGTTTACCATACAACATAAACATAATTCGTTCAGTTTCCTTGCCTAACTACGAGTGAACCCTTGTGGGTCATTTGGTAGAGTATCAGGCCTATAATCAAAGGGTCTCATGTTCGATATCCGTCATGGCCATCCCCGATCAGCTGCCCTAGTGTGTCATTGGGAAATACACATAGCTTCAAACCAGCAGTTAAAACCAACAAAGCTAACGCTATTTACTATCTTTTAGCACTCCCGCTTCAGGCAAACTAGGATGTACAGTAAAGTTTTCAGAAAGCAAGTCAATACAATCTACTTTAATGGGGAATCTTGACTACTGTTGAAGCACTGCCCCGATTTGGGTAATTCTCGATGAGCTATCCTAAGTACAAGAGGGTAAAAAAACATGTTTCCAAATGCTAAAAAACACGCAATAGTCCTTGGTTAAAAGTCCGTTAACAAAGTCCTTCCAATCCACTGTTTCGTGTGCGACCCTGAAATCTGACAATCATTAAATGAAATTAATGACTGCCTATACTGATTTGCAATATCATTACTGAATACAAAGCTAAGCTGATACCGCCTTTGAAAACAATTTTTTTACTTTTTATTTTTGTTTAATCTGTTTTTCTTTTGTTTTTCTTCTTCTTTTTTTGACTGGTTTGTTTCCTCTGTAGACTACACAATCCAATGAAATCTTCAATTCTGTTAAATATTTTTCCCCGTACTTTACTCCACTTTGTTCAGTTTAATTCACTTTTGAAGAGATTACCAGTTTGGGTATTGGTTTATTTCTTGTGCATCTTATAGATTATGTACTGAATCAGCTCAATCCCCCACCTTCTTTTCTATAATGTTTATTCCCCAAAGTCAATGATTATTTTCAATGCTTACCACTATCACTACCCAACCCCTAATACAAGGCGGTTAAAAAAACATGCACATTATGATTAGAAATCACTGCTATTATAACAAATGAGCTCGACTTTGATTTCTCATTAAACATCATGATTGTAACATATTAACATTTCCAGCAGACATGCTTAAATATGTAAATGAAGTTGGCCCAAATTACGCACTTGATCTCCTGTGCTAGTCAAACTGAAAAGGAGTTCACAAAACAAGCCAATTCATGCTGCGGTCAAACTCAAAGGTAAACCAAATGATGGAATTTGTGTGAATTTATAAACATAAAGTTCCTGCCTAATGGGCTTATATTCTCTATCTTATTTTTAGGAGAGGCTTTGGGTTGGGGGAAGCAAACTACAAAACTGTATGAAAATATCAAGAAATCAATTCTTAGACTTATTTTAATATAATTTTAACTTCTGACAATACATGTTAATTAGTGTAATGATCCTAATTAATCCCTTTCAAAATTGAAAATCTTAAGCCAATGTAATGATCTTATTTTTCACCCCAAATTCTATATACAAAGTATGGCTACACTGAAGAAGGTTGGGATGATGGAGGTGATGGGGTGGAAATGCATTTAACTAAATGTGGACGATGTCAACAATAGATTACATTAACTGTCTACATAATTCAAGAAGGAGAAAAAGAAAACAAAACTCCCACCATTATATTTACCCATTCATGCTGCTGCATGTGAGATATATAGCGATTTCTGCTCCATCTTCAAATTAAAGATAAAAACTTGACTTCTTAAGACACGTGGGCTTTTTCTCCAGAAAAATTTACAATGTTTACAGAATTTTGTCTCGCTCATTTTTTTTCTCTGAAAATGGAGCGGCGTGGGGTTAAGGGTGCTTGTTTGTGGAGTAGATATGGTGTATAATGAATGAGAAGAGCATCAGGAAATCGTGCTTTGCTTCAATTACTCCATGTTTAACGAACAAAAAACTTAAGCAGGGTTTGATGATTGAAATAATGGGTGCGCGCGCGTGCGTACGTGTGTGCGTGTGTGTGTTATTAAAATTTGGCTATATTTATTGAAGGTAACAGTTTATTTCGCCTGTGGATGTGTCTTTCTTGTAAGTAAAGAGCCTAAAAGTGTTATGTAGGTACCTAATTAAGTACAGTAAGTAAGCATGCGAGTAAAGGAAGAGAGCTAGTAAAGGAGGATAGTATGCCCATATATATATATATATATATATATATATATATATATATATATATATATATAGAGTATATATATATATATATATATATATATATATATATATATATATATATATATTGTATCTATCAAGAACGACTCATGGGAGGTTTTAAAATTCATGAAAATTAAAGATACAATTAAAAACAGCCATTCCTAAGTGAACTTACCGCTAGTATATTAAAATAATCCTAAGTACATTACATGTATTTCCAAACCTCGATGAATCACAAATACGAATGCGCTGAAGTTTTCATCTTGTATATTTAAATCAAACTCCGGCTGCAATCTTGAAGCGTGAAATTGGAAAGAAATCAGCTACAAGATTGGGAAATCAGTTGGTAATATGAACTGCCCCGCCGAATACATTTTAACCTGATCAATGGCTTGAACAGAACAGCATAGATTCCAATATGATATGCCAGAATTTTTTGCTATTAAATGTGTATTTTAGGTAGCAAATGTGTATTTTAGGCAGTAAATGCGTATTTTAGGCGGTAAAAGAATTCTAGTCCATTTTTCTTTACGTGCAAATCATAAATTTTATCTGCGCATTCTACACAGTAAAAAGTTAACGTAACATCTGCCCCAAATTGCACGCAAATCATAAATTGTACCTACGTGCTTTCAGGGAAAATGCGGTAGCGTCTGTCTCTATATATATGTAAATAAGAAACTTTACCTGCGTTCTCTTAAATTTCTAATTGGTCAAGGAGTTGGGAAAGTACAAACACTAATTAGTCGCTTATTCTTTTTGAAATTGAGAACAGGGATAATTTGTTTCAGCGTAAATGCATCTAATCGAAAACAAATTAGTAGGGACAAAAATAGTCGTTGCATTAAAAAGCTTGAATCTTTCTAAGACACAATAGAGTTTTAAAAATATGGGGAAAGGTCCTTTTACGTCTTAATTGAGAAATTATAAGCGGTTAAGTTTCTGAAATTCGACCGCGTGAGCGCGCATGTGTTTTCGAATGTATATTGCTAATATTAAATTTATGAAGCCAATTGAACAATTTCTTCAATTCAATATCAAATTATTATCCACTTTGAAATTATATCATCACTTAGTTTTTCATTTAAGAGCTAAAAGCTTAGATATAATAGCAAATGTTTAATTCAGCTAAGTGGTTTAACATTTAAATTTTTGAAAAAGTTAGTCCCAGATACAAGCCGAAGCAACATTGAACAATTTGATACATACAATTTATAAATAGATTTTCTTTTCTTTACAGAGAACAATTTAAAGAGCAACTGTTCTTCTAATCAATAGTAACTTTTTAAACGAGAAACATTCCTTTTGAAAGCTGGACCTTAGAAGGAAATTTATGTGTGATGAATCACGGCTCTCTTAGCTCTGCTTGTGTAGTTGAGGATGTCATAGACATGGATTTTAATGTGACTCTTTTAGAAAGTTTCCTCCTAAGACTGTATTGATTTCACCAATGACATTCGCCATTTATGAGGTATTGGTTCTAGCAAGGGAAGAAATAGTATTAAAATCGAGCTAAATTTAGATATGCTGCTGAGAGTGGAAGACATTTGCCATCACCGAACTGCACTGTACTGCTGAGAGTGGAAGACATTTGCCATCACCGAACTGTACTAATTTGATTGTATTTTTTTTCCCGCAGATTTCATGAATTTGCAACCAGATATTTGCATTATTTGATTCTTCTGGATTAAATGTTTTAGGATGTACTGGTTGGATACCTTTCTATTAGTTTAAATAACAGCATTTGTCGATATTCTCTTCCTGAGAGGGGCGAGTTTATTTACACCTTTAGGTTGACATGTAAACCATGCTTTCCCTGGGGATGCGGTTTCATTATCAATATCGCGTATTGGTCACTATGTAGAAGGATTAGTCTGCATGTTGTTGATATATTTGTGTTCGACAGCACACCTTTTCTTGTGGGTTTTTTACCCACCTTTTCGTTATAACTAAGCGATCACAACATTGAGGTCAAAAATGCGGTTTATTGATACTTTTGGATTTAGTAAATTTGAACCATTAACGAGTTTGCTGATGTTACACCC
The DNA here is from genome assembly GCA_016746295.1 of Potamilus streckersoni. Classification (NCBI taxonomy): domain Eukaryota; kingdom Metazoa; phylum Mollusca; class Bivalvia; order Unionida; family Unionidae; genus Potamilus; species Potamilus streckersoni. Next base: position 10,548,401 of record JAEAOA010002345.1, on the reverse strand, counting down.
CAACTTAGCTGTCCAAGGGACATCGATCTGTTTCAATATGCATCAGTCTTAGCATCCTGTATAACAATAGCTCATTCTGGACAATTGTATCATTCTTATTGCTTGTGTTCTTGTGGTAAAATCAAGTCTGCAGACGTATTTTATTTTGTATTTAGATATTTTTTGAGAGGAACCATTCGTTTGGATTATCGGGTGGAAATAGAAAGTGCTCATTGGATTAAAATATTCTGGAACATCTATTACTTATTTAAAGGAGCCCTGAACAGTGCCAGTTTTATACATGAGGACTAATGACAGATATGTACATTTGAGGATTTTAAACTCATTCGGAATATTCTACTCTTTGGGACTTCAAACTTGTTGGATCTGCTCTTTCTTTTACTTAGTTTCTGACCATATAGTCGCAACACTTAACAGGGGCAGAAGAAGATACCACAAACTCTCTACTTTTCATAAAATTGTTTATAATTATTCACTAATTTACAATACAAAATTTGCGTTATCGAGAAATTTCTCAAGATTTAATGCTAGGATTGATATAACAAAACAAGCCACAAAAGCAGTAAAATATCTATCTTTAATTCATTTATTCTCATATGGAATAACCTGCATATTAATGTCAAATGAAATACAATTTCCAAAACATTTTAAATCACACTTCTACACATAACAATGGTGCTCCTTCTTATTATCTTTCTGGCGATCGCAAATACTGTGTTATCCATGCTATGATCTGAGACCAATATATCAACTTTAAAAAAAGTTAGTATGACATTCACTTGAGAGATAATCCCTTCTGCAACTGTGGTGAAGAAACCAAATATGCATATCAATATATTTTCATTAGTACTTGGTACACAGTTCAAAGGTCACGTCTAATATTTAGTCTTAATGAAATGTTTGTTCCTAACCCTACAAAACCTCTTCTATCTGGCTCACCTAAACTCGAAACTGAAATAAAAGGTTAAAATTTTAGATTTTAAAGGGATAAAATGCATTTTACCTAATGTTAAATATAAAGAGAATTTTTTTTCCATCAAATTATGTGACGAATAATTATTTCATATAGGTGCATTACATGTTAAATTCTGTTTTATTTGTCAAAGTTTAGTAGCACATAGGTTTGCTAGATCTTGTTATTTTCCTCCCCTTCTCAAACCCTTTTCTTTTTCTTTTTCAGAACATATTATATTTGTCCGTTCTTTATTACTAATTTGTGTATTGTTTACTTGTTTTTTTTATTCATTGCTCATTTGTTTATTTGTTCATAGTTTATTTGTTTATTGTTTATTGCTTTATTTGTTTATTAGTTTATTGTTGTTTTTTTGTTTATTGGTTATTGCTTATTTGTTGATATATTTGTTTATTTGTTTATTGTTTGTTTATTTGTTTATTGCTTATTTGTTTTTTGTTTATTGTTTATTGTTTATTGTTTATTGTTTATTTGTTTATTGTTTATTAGTTTAATTGTTTATTACTTATTTGTTTCTTTACTGTTACTTTTCATTTTTTTGGAGGGGGTGTGTGTCTTGTCAGTGCAGTTTCTTGACTGACAATCATATTGCACCGATACATGTAACCAAACGGCTATCAAACTTTCCATATAGAAAATTCACTTGTGTTCTGTACTGCTGATAGAGAAAACAATTCCTAAACGTTCCTGAAATACCTACTATAAAATGATTCATTTGCTTTCTTACATTTCACTTCTTTTTATCTCCTCGTTAACCGCAAGTAGTTCTGTAAATGTTAATTTGCCGAAGGAAATATCTCCCGGCAATTACGAGTCCTTCGTTCTTAATACCGTGAAAAGATAGAGAAAAGATTGGTTAAGTATACCAATAAGCCTTTATTTATGTACAAATTCGATATACATTGATGTTGCTTGTAGGTATAAGAACTGTTTTAATTAGAGAATGTGTTTCTGCTAGTGTGTGCAAGAGAGCCGAACATAATATAAAAAAGACATATTATAAAAACATTGCGAACTGGTCAGGTAAGATATATGTTCAGTAACACACTTAATAAGAAATTCAGGTTTTTTTACGATTGTCACAAATTATGAATGTTAAGCTAAGTACAGAGCAACGTGCTTAGTGACGGTGAATATTAAACTAAGTGCAGCAAATGATACATAAACTGGAATATTATTTATGTTCATGTGTAACTTTATGGTAATTACATTAAAAGTCATGTCCCCAACAAAACTTTATATCGATCCAGCCAAGTTGGATTTGTCCCTTGCTTATATTACTTTCAAAAGCACATATGTTGTCATAATGTATCGTTTCAGTGGAAACAAACTGTGGTGACAGAAGAATTCAACAGATAATGACTGGGTCACCACCGTAATCTCCTACTCTGTGGAGCCTGCAATGGAACCTATAACACAAAGATCTGACCTTGGGGTCGTGCCTTGGTGATATTCAGACCTGACAATATTTTCATGTGCATTAGTATCAGAGACTCCTGTCATATACAAGAGAATTTAAGTACAAGAGAGTTACAGTGAACATAAAAGCCAGTACCATTCCTGTCTTGACAATTTTCTTTTAATGCTGAGTATATGTACATACGAAAATAAGATCACATAAGTTTATAAATCATGATCTGGATAATGTCTCAGGAAAGGGCTGAGACAATTAGGATTATGACCCAGGGAGGGGCTGACACGATTAGTACTGTCCCATGGAAGAACTGAGATGATCTTGACTATGTCACAGGGACGGGCTGAGATTATCTGAGCTATGTCCCAGGGAAGGGAGGAGATTATCTGGACTATGTCCCAAGAAAGAGCTGAGATACAGATAAACTGCAAGGGCCAATGCTATTTATATGTTTAGCATGGTATTATCATGGTTACTAAGTGTATACATGATTGAAAGTGGTCGCCAGAATTATTCACATATTGTTTACGGTGCGAGTCCCGCGGGATATAATTGAACACAATGCCCAATGTCAGTTGCATATTGTAATATGTGCATTCGTGGTAAATGATGGCTCACCATCAATATTCCTGTAGATTTTTGTTCCATAAATATCGTTTACAGTATTTCTTACACAGTATTAAATAGATTACACCTCATCACAATTTGGTACCCTTTTATTTTCCTTAAGTGTTTTTCAGTGTCCGTTAATGTCCTGAAAAATTCCATTTATCACATATATTCTCTGTGTTGAGGGTATGGGTTTCCAGATCATATATACTCAATGTGTTGTGCGGATGTGTTTCCATATCACATATGTTCAGTGTGTTGTGTGCATTGATTTCTAGATCACAAATATTCAGTGTGTTGTGTGGACTGGTTTCTTGATAACATATATTCAGTTTGTTTAAGGAATGGGTTTCTATATCACATATATTCCGCGTGTTGTGGGGACGGGTTTCCAGATCAGTGTGTTGTGAGAATGGGTTTCCAGATCACATATATTCAATGTGCTGTGTGGGTGGGTTTCCATATCACATTACAACGATACCAACAAAGTGGTTAGATATTTACGCTGAAGACTCATTACCTAGAAATGTATAGAAAATTTAACTATCAACTGTGGTCCAGAGAATTTGACCTAATATATATGCATTGATATACAAAAAGGCATGTCAGCATTTCTGTTTTGTTCATGTTGGGGATGATCATAATGTATGAGACTGAAAATGTGTCATTATTTATTATCATCAAAGTACATGTACAACTCGTCATCACCATCGTCATAAAATGATGCTTATGGCCAGTACAGGCCTCCTTATTTTTCTTAGAATTACTTTCAATGCTTTCAGAACTGATAAAAATGCATTTAATTTGCATGCAGTGTGTTCAGATTAGCAGCTGGTGCTCACTTTCTCCAAGCTTTATGCAAAATCCACTTCACCATGCCACTAAATGTAAGTGATATTCCATTTCGAAAACATCATCAAATTACATGGACAAAACAGAAGAGATTTTTGTTTAAATCATCATCATCATCATCATCATCATCATCATCATCATCATCATCATCATCATCATCATCATCATTATTATTGTCATTATTATTATTATTATTATTATTATTATTATTATTATTATTATTATTATTATTATTATTATTATATTTATTATTATTATTATTATTATTATTATTATTATTATTATTATTATTATTATTATTATTATTATTATTATTATTATTATTATTATTATTATTATTTAGTTATTCTTCAACACATTTGTTGCTAACTGTTCCAGGATATTAAATGACTAAAATGAAACATTGTTTTTACCATGATTTATAGCCATTTCCTCACAGTATTTGTACCATCAGCCGCCCACCCATGCTAAATTTTGCATTATCAGTATCCATTAAATGTAAGGTTGAGAAATCTTACTTTATATAATTTCCTATTTGCAAACTTATTATAATTAAATTTGTGTTGTGCAATTTTAGTATCAAGCATTTTATTAAGGAAGACTCAATTTGATAAATTCTCAAAGTCTAAGAACGATAACATGCCTGAAAACAATGAAAATAAAAATTAGAAGTGGGAATGAATTATATGCGAGATCAGTGTTACTATCACCAAAATGATTGGAGTAGACAAGCTATAAATATAATCATATACCAAGACGATCGAACAGATATTACTTCCTGGATGATCAATATAATACATGTGTATTAAGCAACCACATATTAAATTACACTGTATACAGTCGGCATGCAAAGTTCCTAACACGAACGTAGGTAAACAGTATTTGCAAGGTAAGTAGAGTACATCGAAACAAAAGTATATTTACTTTCGTATTGTTTTCTTCCGTGTTAGTGTCTCTTTGTGCGTGTCTGAAATTGTATGTATGTATGTTGTATGTATATATGTATGTAGGACTAACTTTTCGGAAAATTACTATCTCCAATCTTTTATTTTTTAACCCATTTAATTTTATCTGGCATTCAATATAAACTTTCAGTCTTTGTTTTCTCTTGGACAACCGAATATTTCCTTATCGCACACCCAACGGGGAACTAGCTCTATTACTTGAAATATTCAAAAGTAGTCTGTTTATCAAATATGAGAAATGATTTATTGCAATCAATTGTTAATTACTGTATGTATTTTTATAACATCAACAATGTTTTTAGGCTGTTTAATAAAATTACAGACAAGTAATTTTGTTTGGTATACTGTATCTTTTTCCGCCATCAAGGGGGAGCAAATCAAAGTATCGACTAGGCTTTTCGTGGGTTACATATATATATATATATATATATATATATATATATATATATATATATATATATATATATATATATATATATATATATATATATATGTATGTATGTATGTATGTATGTATGTATGTATGTATGTATGTATGTATGTATGTATGTATGTGTGTGACTCTATTAACCTGTCAATAGTATCTGGTTCATACTATGAACAGTCCGGTTTCATTAAAGTGACAAGGTAAGCACTTATATATGTATCTATTTCTACAGCGGTCACTGTGCCAGAAAAGTGACAGTCGTCAAATTTGGCACTAGAATCATTTAGCAACCATGCGTGTCCAAACTTGATCAGTTATGTTAATGATTGCTATTTAGTACAGGTGGATTGTTGATTATGTAGAAATGTTGTTTTGGGTTTAAGGTCAATGATACGCTATAAATAGCGGCTAGTGAAAATGATGAAGGTAAATCCCGGTAAAACATGATATATAAAAAAAAAAAAACGACTGGTTCAGGGGAAGCTACTCACATACTCACGTAGGCCGAACCAACGCAGAGGTGAAATGGCAATTATAGATAGGTGAGAGCACATCAGACTATTCTGCAACCCATGAAAAAATTACCGTAATCTTCTTGTAATAGTGATACCAAATTGCCTTTTATTATTTCCTGTAAAACTTGGAAGTCACTTTTGGAAAAAAATAACTTACAATTTAAAAAATTTCCACATCATTTTGTCGACACATTGTTACACATTAATACAGACTTTATTTGCAGTGAAACAACAATGTTGCTGACGCTGATGAATAATCCACTGAGTGGCAAATATTAGAGTATTATGGTGAAAACTTTGAAGAAAAAAATTAACATAAGTTCTTCAACTTTATGTACTGTTTGCAAATAAACGACATAAATGTCGGTCCTGAATAAATACAAAGTATCTCCATTAAAAGGTATGGAGGCACATGCTGTCCAAAAATATAATTTTAGGAGAAACAAAATGACATAATTGTACATATATGTTGGTAATATACCCTAATTGGAATAATTACATTGACGCTTTTATCTATGTGTCCTCCTTGCTATATTCAGTTTAAATTCTGTGCCACAACTATGGCAAATACGCCATAATGGCAAATACACCATAAAATGCTCACTAGTCCCTGTCTATAACTCTGTGTGGAAAAAGTTACAGGATTACATCTATACCATATATCATTACCGGATCAGTTGCTAATTATCATATAATTATATGATAATTAAATGTATGTCTCAAATGAAACATTCCACTGCAGAAAATCAATGATTGGTGAAACTACGTCATACGGTCATTAATGGGTTCATTTAGGTCAGCTCGCGAAGCTTGCTAAAAGATTATTTAAGGCCAAATAGAACAATAAATCGTTACTATGAAGTCAAGACTCTTTGGAATTCTTACGCTCATTTGAAAATGCAACTGCTAGAAAGTACAACTATTACTCTCTGTTGGACCTAACTGTTGAACGACCGTCTCCGTACCTGATTTACTGACGCAATACTTCCGGTGCTTGTGTGACCGCAATGAACTATTATCTTCTGCCTTAGTGAAATTACATTTTTCACATGGTTTACTGCGCCTGTTGTTACATCCTACTTTTGTTTCACCACCAAAAAGAGAGAAGAAAAAAAAATGTTTTGAAAATGGACGGAGATTATATCTTTGGGTACATGGCCAGACGTAATAATTGGGACTTGATTCTGTATGTCCTTGCTACACTCTTCGATAGAAGACTAGCTACTTGAGACACAGGTTTTGCTAGTTAACGACCAATAAATATTTGGCTTGCCAATGTTGACCAAGTACCAGCGAACTTACTGCAATCATTAGTATGTTTAATTATCTCCCTCTGCCTGATTTGCAGCTTTGAAGTAAATTCTACGGATCATTTATCGAAAGTATGGCGATAACTGACATTCGGACAATTTCCGTTATTTACAAAGCAAGAATTGCCCCTCAACTTGCGAATTCATGGACTTAAGTTTCCCTTCGCAGCTTCTTGATCAATCAAATTTTTAAAAATAAAAATAGCCGAGATGGCGCAAACAGACTGTGGTTTCTTTTTTAAAAGACAATTTTGAGAATGAAATGCATTATTTTTCTGTAAATTGTTGCGCCGACATGCATGCTATCAAAAACAGCCACATTGGTTCGAATGACACCGTCTCTTAGAGAAAGATCAAAAGCGTGTGCAACATCATGAACACATACACAACTGTTTCGTTTCATTCAAGTTCGACAGCTTATGCAAATATTTGATGCCCAACTGTGTCTTTTCTGGACAATACTAAATCAATAATAGTATCGATATTTTTTAATTCAAAAATGTTTTCCATGGTATATTAGTGTTAGGGACCAGTTTTGCACTGCAAAAAGAACGCCGTAAAGCTGAGAAGATTTGGATTTTCATCAACCTCACTATTCATAGACGGATCGGTGAAACTGCTTAGAAGAATGTCTCGTTCATTCAGCAAAATCAGCCAACTACAACGCTAAGACCGCTGAAAGTTCTAAATGCAACAAGCTGTTCGAAATTATAAACAAGCAGACCTTCTGAACAAATTTTTGCATGTCTTCATTGACAAAGTAAAATCTTTAAGAGATGAGCCTGTCAAAAACAATTTCATTTGACTAATCTTCACCCTACAGTTATGATACAGAATATCAACGGCAACCTTAAAAAGCATTTGAATTTGTCTCTATGGACTTGGTACATATAATTGTGGTAAAGAGCGTTCCAAAGTCATGTGATCCAGATCCTTTTCCGACGTCACTACTGCATGAGTGCTCAGATTCAATATTGCCTTCACTAACCGATATTACAAGTACATCTCTCTAATTTGGGGTAATTCCCATAATTTTTCAACACTGCCATTGTACATCCTTTGTGAAAGAAATTGATGCTTGATCATAACGATGAAGAACTACCGGCCAGTTTTTAACCTCCCTTTCCGGTAAAAATGTTTTTCTATCCCCACCTGTATCTGAAGTCAAATATTCTCTTAAGCGATGCACAGTCCGCATATCGCCCTCGCAATAGTACAGAATCTGCCCTTCTGAGAGTAATTAACGACCTTCTCTCTCCTTTGGACAGTGAAAGATTACAGTTCTCTTCCTTGACATATCTGCAGCATTTGACACAATGGACCATGATATATTATTTCGGCTACTCCGACATGAATTATGTATTCAGGATGCATCCTTCCCGTGATTCAAATTCTACTTAGTCGACATGTCATAAATTGTGTCAGTAAATGGAAAACATTCCAGCCCAGGCAGTCTATGTTTTGGTCTTCAACAAGGTTCTGTTAACATTTCTCAAGCGTCATAGATCTACATTCGGGACTATTCAAATGTACGCTAAAGACACTGAAATATACAAATCTAGCTGCCTAACTAAAGCTGAGGCAACATTCCAATCGCAGAGAAGAACATTTCCTGTGTTTGGTCGTGGTTGACATGTAGCAAGCTGCAGATAAATGACATTAAAACTAAAATCATCATGATCACCAGGCAAAGACTTTCTCATTCATATCATTTACTTAAACAAAAAAGTATCAGCAATGCCAATATCAAACTTAAACAGTCAATACAAAACATAGGTGTCACTCTCGATACTACCATCTCTTTACACCAACACATTGTGAATATATGCAGATCTGTATATATGGAACTGAGACACATCAACTTGATTCGCAATGGTCTTTCCGTTAATGCCACTAACGCACCTGTGTGTTCTTTAGTACGTTCGAGTTTGGACTATTGTAATTCACTTCTGTTTGGTTCCTCTCAGTATCTTGTACAGAAACTTCAAAAAGCCCAAAAACACAGCTGCTCGGAATATCCTTAGAGTACGAAGAACCGAGTAACCTCTCCCCCCCCCACTTCCGCCCCTGTAAACTTAACTGGCTACACATTCGACCCAGAATCAAATGCAAAATCTGTTCAATATACAACATTTCGTTGACTTGCTTCAAATCAATATACCTATCTGATTTCACCAATATGTAGACCCCATCTTGAAATTTACGATCCTTTTCCGACACTCGTATTATTATTGTTCTCACTGATAAAACGAAGTCATACGGACAATGTTCTTTTGCGTACCAGGGTCAACCTACATGGGATACATTGTCCATTGATCTTATACACAATGATACTGTGATCTCAATCAATAATGATCTTCTATTTCTATTGTAACAGTAGACTTAAAAACTTAATAATGTTTTCTTCTTTAATTATAGTCAGCATGCTTTTTTTTGTAATTTCTAGTGTTTATTTTTGTATTCTTGTCTTTGTGTATGTTTTTATGTGTAATCCAATATTGTAAATTACTTAGATCTTCTACAGATCCTTTGCTGTAATATGTTCACATTATTATTATTATTATTATTATTATTATTATTATTATTATTATTATTATTATTATTATTATTATTATTATTATTATTATTATTATTATTGCTAAACTAATGGAGAGAGAAATGCTAAATAGACATAGCTTAGTTATAGTGAAAGTTTTCCAAAATCGTTCCATTGTTTTTGTATGAACTCGACTGCGCATAAATTTAAAAGCATAGAAAAGTTTTTAAAAATTCAGTTCAAGCACTTTCAATTTATTTGCCACTCAAAATATGTCCCAGCACTGTCAATTTATTTGCCACACAATTGTCTCAGCACTGTCAATTCTCTTGCTACTCAGATGTGTCGGTGAACTGTCAATTTATTCGCTACTCAAATATATCTGAGCACTGTCAATTTATTAGTTACTCAGATATATCCGAGCACTCTCCGTTTATTTCCTACTCACACATATCCGAGCACTGTCGCTTTATTTGCTACTCACACATATCTGAACACTGTCGCTTTATTTGCTACTCAAGCATACCATCGGGCCTCTTCACAACTCATATGTCTATAAAGCAAAAATACTTAAGGGCGCATGGTCTTGTTCTTGATGGTGTATCAATTAAAGTGTACAAAGATGAAGATACAGCCCAAAATAAAATTAATAAACATTTTGGAAGATTTGGATGTGTTATGCGGACATGTTTTAATTTAGTCATGCCCCAATTATCTATTTTTCCATACCTATTAAATTCCAGAGACAATATGCTTACTAAATTCAAATGAAGGGACAGGCTGCGCGAGCAATGCAGCAGCACCATCCCCGATTCCATGAATAAGTATTGCTAGGGCTGTGAGAGAGACAACACAGAATGAATAAAACGCTGGGAGGAAGGTCACAGCAGCGCTGCCAGGCATTTTTGACTGATATACTTCGTGCCCAGACTGTCGTTTTGGTTATTCCGCAGTGTTTGCTTTTTTTTAAACCCCTTCCACCTTGTTACAACTGGAAAGAAATACCTGAACAACTTAAGAAATTTTCTCGCTTGCTAATAAACGAGGAACCATTGAAAGCTGTGCACCATCTCTTGCAGCCTTGCAGAAAACGTGCTCGCTGACGCTAATATCGCAACTCGTGTTCGCTCACCAGGACAGAAGTTTACTTGATTTTACCACAACTGTATTTCCTGGACTGAAAACCCGAAGTTTCATTATTCACGCTTATATGGTCTCGAAATGAGCCATTAAGTACATATATGCTAATGTCAACAGATATTGTAATAAAAACAAAACTTGGTCGTTTTTTGCACATACAATTTAAGGTTGAACAACAGCTCATCTCTCTCTCTCTCTCTCTCTCTCTCTCTCTCTCTCTCTCTCTCTCTCTCTCTCTCTCTCTCTCTCTCTCTCTCTCTCTCTCTCTCTCTCTCTCTCTCTCTCTCTCTCTCTCTGTGTCTATGTAGTTAAAAAGGCTGCTGAACTCTGACAGTGCAAATAACTGGCTTCTTTTGCTGTGGCGCCTTTGAAACCTTCGGACAATTGCCTCCATTTATTTTAGCCCCTGAAGTTTAAATATTCGACCGCGAAGCAATTACTTTTGGCACTGGTGTCACGTTATGAATTATGTACTTAAAGGCCAAAAAAATCACGTAAGTTGGGGGATCACAGCAGTAATTGCGTCTGAATTGCTTCGATACGATTCAAAAGCAAACTTTTAAAACGTTGATAATTTTGCACTTCGACGGCAATAATACTAGCACTGTTCATCGAGCTATTTTATATATTATTAACATTCACTGGAATTGAGGTGATGGAACGTGTGCATCGCCTCCAATCGTCCAAAAGGGTCCTAACGGTAGATTATTACAGTATTGACGTTGTCAATACCATCATGTGCGACGATTTCAACGTCAAGTCACAACCGACGGGATTCTCAAACACTTTCACTTTCGCAATTAGAGCTCGTATAGCATTATTTTAAAATCTAATTGTGAACAACCTGATATAAGAAAAGAACACGAATCGTTGGTACTGCCAGCACCACTGGTGGAGGAGTATTTTTTACCAAATAAGGATTGACACACACCGGTTCAGATTGGGGAGGAACAAGAATGCAAAGTAAATAAGTATTGAACACTATGAATATCTAACTCGCGATAAGCTAGGGGTAATTGTACTTTTGCCGTCATTACAACAGCCCAAAGTATTACTGGGGGTCTGCAGGCACCATTCCTATAACATGGACAACGTAGTATTTTGGCACAACAAAAGCTCCTACAGCAATAGCCCTGCTATTGGAGTATCTAATGTTATCAACCAATCGTCTCACTGACAGAAATAAAACGTTCAATCTTCGAAAAAGTTTTTTGTCGCAATACAGTGATCGACCTGAAAAAAATCATCGCTATATATTCGGGTAGAAGACATGACAACTGTGATTTAGCGGGTTTGTTGAGGACTGTTTTAATTCCGGTTCTTGTGATGTCGAGCAGACACATTTCCCATGATATCATCACAGCCTTTGGAGAACCCACGGCTGTTGATCAGAGGTGCTTGCATGATGGTGCTGAACACACCCCTCCTGGTCAAATTTGATATCACAGTGCTCAACCTGGATTTGTAGCATGTCACTGTGCCAGCTCCAGATACTTAAGTCTAAAAGAATCTGGGACGTTAACAATATCTTGCTCCAGAGGCTCAGCGCAGAAGTGGTCTTTACGAGAAATGCCGGCGTGCAGTTATTGACGTGGATTTCGTTTTACAGCAAGACATGTAGTAAAAGATATATAAATATTCCAGACTCTTTATAATTTGAATCTAGATACTATGTGGGACTAAACATTATGTCAATATCATTTTTATTACCAAAATACATAGCGATCAATGCTATTTTCTTAAAAAAAAATGCTGTTTATGGCCAATAAAGGCCCTCCTACCTTGGTACTGAAATTGCTGCCAAGGTTGTTTAGGGCTGACTAAAATTCGTCAGCTTTACAGGTGATCACCGACCACAATTTAATCACTTGGTTAATCAGGCAATCGACGGTACCCAGTCTGTCAGCAACGTCCGATCACCTGCTATTCAATCAGCTTGACGGCTGCTATTCAACTAGTCATGTCGTCAGCTCTATCGCCAGCTCTATGACTGTCAATGTTAGCTTTACAGCTGCTATGGTTAACTCTGAAGTCATCTCTATAGCTGCTACCCCGTCAACTCTGATCAGCTGAAAATACATATAATACCGTGTACTATCCATGACATTGGCATTTACGATAACATGTAATAACGTTCTATACGGTAAGTTATAAAAATTACATTATCGGCACAACATTACAAAGCAATAAACAGGTTCAGAAGTGAACCCGTGTCCAAAAAAATTCCTACGGTACTAAACGTTTTTAATAAAATGAAACTTTATTGCTAATATAAATCTCTTGCTAAGTCACAAACAAGAATAGAAAATATTTGCATTTATACTACGCAAGCCAGAGTTATATAGAAAATACACCACAGTAAACGAGGTAGTATGAGAGTTATAACCTATAATATTCAAAATAAATTAACAAATAACTAAAATATTATAGCAGCCGAAGAGATACGGTGAAGTATTTATACATAGACGATGTAGCCCTACATCAACTGTGCGCTTGATGAATATCTGCATTACCCATCAAAAGCGCTTTGCACATGCGCCATAAAACGAACCGAACTCACTGTTCCAAAATATTGTGCTATGTACATAAATCACCATCGGGTATCGTTGTACACAAACAGTGAAACCCGAGTACATTTATTTAAGAAATAACAAAGGGGTTTATACAGTTTCGTGACAATCATCGTTTGCTATATAGAAAAATACATAGTTATACCAATGCTAGAACAAAAACTGTGCTAATCGCAACACCGACACTGAGACTGTAACTATTATTTTATAATAATGGGCAAAGCAACATTATTCTTTCACGTTGACATCCTGAGGATTCCTCGCACTTTAAAACTTACATTTATTGTTAGTATAAGGATATTAAGATTGTAATTTAAGTAGTGTAGGGTGACACTTAGGGTTACAAAGTGATTCCTATATTACAATATAGGGTCCAACGAGAATTTACATTTTGCCGCCATTTTGGAAGCATTTTGACGATGATGAGGGATAATCATTAACCGCGAGTAATGGCATACTGAACGAATTATGACTGACTCCTGGCTGAACGAAAATCATGATTCTTAAAATGAAATGAAGTTTAGATTAACAAAGCTGCCACAAATAGAAGAATAGCGCAATAAGCTGCAACTGTAAAATATTCAGTGTTGTACCTGGATATTAAATATAAGCGTATTTATGTTTCTTATTGATTGTTTCTTTGACTTTGAATCGAATTTTCTCGTTTCTAATATGTTTTCTGTTTCATGCTACAGCTAGAAGATGGCTGCCAGTGAGGGACCTATAAATTTTAGAACTTCCAGGTTTTCCTACGATTTTATGTTTGGACCTGTGCACGTTTATGTGTACGAAAGCTCCATAGTGGATATAACGGATGTTGACTGTATTGTCAACTCAGTTAATGAACAAATGATATTTACAACTGGAGTGGCTTTGGACATTAAGGCAGAGGCGGGCGAGCGCTATGTAGAGGAATGCAAAAGTTATGTGTCCTCTCATGGGCCTCTTAATTTCACAGAAGTTTTCACCCTAAAAGCGCTTCTAAGAGGTAGTATCAGAGTGATGTTGGCATACTGTGGATGTCCCAGTATGTCACCTCAATCAATTGAAGATAACCTATTTAAGACCATCATGAATATTTTGAAAGAAGCGGCCAATCAACGATTTGATCGTATAGCTATACCGGGAATTGGAGCAGGTATCTCTCTCTCTCTCTCTCTCTCTCTCTCTCTCTCTCTCTCTCTCTCTCTCTCTCTCTCTCTCTCTCTCTCTCTCTCTCTCTCTCTCTCTCTCTCTCTCACTCTCTCTCTCTCTCTCACACACACACAAACACACACACACTAACACACAAGCACTTGTCCTTTTTTACATTATGTACACATAGCTTTCATTTGATAATTTTCTTCTTTTACAACAAATTAGATTTAAGTCTAAATATTTGTCTAAACTATTTTCAGCGCATACTAGACGTTTTACACAAAATCTGCAATCACACCTGCACATCAATAACAGTGTAATTTTTGTTAAGAATTTTGTTATCGAATTTTTAATCTTTTTAATGTATACTCTACAGGCAAGAAAGGTTTCCCTATTGATCAATGCGCCCGAGTGTACGTCCGCGCCGTGCATGAGTTTGCGTTTAGTGTACATGAAGGGCTGAGTGGAATCGTGAAAGAAGTACATTACGTTGATGTAAATGCAGAAATCCTTGAAGAGATACGGGCAGCGCATAAAAAACTGAATCCTATGGAAAATTTAAGCAGACCGAGGATAATGCGTAGGTGGAAATGAATGGGTTAAATTTATATCTCAATTTTGAGTTCATCCTGGTAAATCGGGGGTTATTCCTCGAATACGTTTCATATTCGAACTTATTTTCTTCGCAGAATACCTCACCACACTTAGTTCCAATTAAACACCTTTTATTAGGCATATAAGCCTTCCTTACAACTAAGCATGATTGCCGAGTCTTGCTGAGAATGACTGAAGATAATGTCATCTGTGAATTATCTAAACTTAATAAATGTTTTAAAGTCTCGACGAAGAAAACGAAAACAACAGATCAAATGAAAACGAATTGGATGTGACCATCTTTTTTATTAATGTAAAATGCATAAAAATTTTAATATTAACCGAAATATTGCTTCTTAGCAGGCTTGCTAAGAATAATTTCTCACTTTCTTTTCCGAAAATGATGATTTCCATGTTGCATAGGATGCAGACATATTTGAACAGTTTTCACTTGTGAAAGCAGTATATGTCGTATTGTGACGTGGATAAGTCCAACGCCATTATGTGACAAACTGTCAGTTGGTTGACATTATTGGCATTAATTTTCATTTTCAGGTATATAGTTTAACATCATTAATATAGGGAATTACTGTTTCGATCAATTTCAAAACTTTATTGCAAAAGCAAAAATATCATCAAATTGGTGACGGTAAAACTATACTTATCAAGGCTATTCTCGTATCCCTGAATATAGATGCAAATGTTGGACATGAATAGGCAACGTCATTAAAATGGCGCAATTTTTGTATTACTACAGGGAACAGATCAGAATTTCAAGTGTTCCAGCTTAGCAGGACTTTGATAGCTAAAATTTGCAACAAATCTTTGGACACTATTGAACGCATGGATGCCGTTGCTTGCCGCATCGACACTTCATTTAAAGGAGGGGTAGTGTCAACACTTCTTTTGACTATGGGAGGGAAAGGATATCAGAATGCTTTGGATAACCTGCGCAGGTAATCTGCATAAACTTTCGTATTACTTTAATAAGGCGCTCAATAACATCAATAAAGAAGCCAGGTAGCCAAAATATATATGTTGGTATGTCACAAATTCTAGCAAGACTGTATTTGCTAATGGTTTTACCAATGTTTTCTCTTTTTAACTCTTCATTGAGCACTTATATTAATACGGATACAGGGAATTTACGCACAACCTTCAGATCTTAGTTGCACATACATTTTGTTATAACACAGTCCTGGAGGAGAAACAAACGTCACACAAAGAAACTGTTCTCCGTTTACTGGTTATTTATTTTGAACTAAATAAATGGTAATTTGTGTTTTAAACATCGTTTGCCTCTATTCATTTAAGATCCACTCCAATGGTCCACGATGGTGATGTTTTGGTACTGAAGGCCGATGTGCGAATTGCAAGTCACGTACTACTGTGTGTCTTCAAAGAACAGCACACTCTGATGAATAAAGTAGAAATGGACAAGCTAAAATCTCTGTATCATAATATTTTCCAAACATCTCGGCAGAAGAAATTTCGGGGTATTGCCATGCCATTAATTGGTCTTGGTAAATATCACCTATCACTTCCTCAACTTTACATACGTTTTGTATCGAATATTACCCGCATGACTCGAATCAGGCAAATAAAAAGTAAAAATAAAATAGGCCCTTTGGGTAGCTATACAAAACTTCGTTACCTCTGTACTTCAGCGCCGTGAACTCAATAACAATGAAATCACCACTCTGAAAAGGGTTAAATTTTTAATGAACCTAATTTTATTAACACTCTATACTATATTTGTCTGAATGAAAAATTAATCAAAAGAGAAGTATTGTGATTCTTTTATGGGTATAATGGTACTCACTGTTCAAGTTATGACAATTTTGAGTTTATTTAAATACGAACAAAAGGTCAGTCATATTTCGATATAATTACTTGTCCAGTGCAGTAGAAACAGGGAGCTTGCTTGTTGAAAAAAAACAAAAAAAAAAACGTTGGATTGTTCTGATGGTCTCTAGGTATAAAAATATGTCATAATCTAAGACTGTATATTATTTTATATATTGATTAAAAACTGCGTAAACAGAAAAGTCATCTAAAAGTAGACTTTATAAGCAGAGGGCATCTGTATTTATTAGCAGTTGCAACGGCTGATGCATGATTAAGTTGTGGGGATTCTCCTAATTGTTTTACAAATTTTCTACTCAAGAAATTATCTGAATGATAAACTATTAGAAAAGATTGTTCAGTTTCTGACACAACTATTTGGCTATAAATAATTTACCACCATCTACTTCCTTACTAAAACATGATTTATAATAAGGATCACCAGCCTTGTTTCGATTATTAATACAGATCCTTTACTTGAGGAGGTATCCCTTTCGGTTTAGTAACAAATTGCTCTCTACATCCACCTACTTTACATTATTACCAGTGGAGAGGTTGTAACAACGACCATCAGCCATCTTTTCTACTTTTTGTCTATTGAAAATTTATTTTAGAAGATAAATGGGAACCGTAAAATGCTGTAGTTGAGAAAGACAGAAGAAAACGGAAGAGAAATTTAAAATGTTTCACTGCTTGCAGACGGTATAAACAATGAGTATACAAGCATTAAGCTGGTCATGGATATTCGATAGCTTATTGATTTATATCAGAAGCCATTAATGTTAAAATATTCACATGCAATATGATAGGATTTAAAATATATCTAGACTGTCAAACATTTGAAACAAATATATTAATATACGAGAAAGATAACTCAGATAACACAAAACATGAACATGAGAATAAGATAATCTATGTTTGGGTGTGCACTGAGACAAGGAAATCACAATCAATGGGTTTTGTTTGAGTTTTTTCCTCCGAGGCTCTGCCAGGAAGGGGAAAAAAACGTAATCCCGCGACTAATAATTTCTTGTACAAACAATGACACAGATAATTTATCTCGCCAATTTTGTTTCATTTAAATTAAAATAACCCTGCTCCTTTGCTATATAGTTATCAGATTCAAAACACAGTATTTATCTTATACTATTTTTGCCTCACACTCTTTATATAAAGATATCAGTTTTTGTACTCTTTTATGAAAATCTGAATAATTATCTACGTCGAAACTAACTATATATGCTGCTCTTAAAAAAGAAACAAAAAGTCAGGAGAAAAACTTTATAATTGTTACTTGTTAGGCATTGCATAATGAGCGTCTCAAGCCACTTGTTTTTATTTTTGTAAACGCGAATTAATATGAACATGTTAACGAGGGCGATTGGGTCCCCATTTAACTCTAATTATACACGTTCCACACAGGAGAAAATAAAAATATAAAATCATTTGATATTGCTGTATTATTGCATTTGATTGATGGATGGATTTAGTATGAAAATAACAATAAGTAATTAGTTTATTTTATACGGATAACGTTTACTTTCATCAGTTCTAATCTGGAAAAATTATATTGTAAGCAACGGTCGATATTTATAACCATATATATGTCATACCCATTGTATTAACACAGAATCACAGAGAAATACATGTGTACATATGTAAACAGCTATTAATAATTGTTCTTTCTACATATAGTTAGAGGCCTTAGGTGGTCTTTCACGCTTTGAATTTAATTGACGTGTAAAACTTGCTGCTGCTGTTGAAATATTAGTTCACTCCCATTTGATGCAAACATTATGTAAAGGACTGTCCCCTTCACCAAGCCACCTTTATAGGCACCATGTGTGCTTTTGTGCACGCGTATATGTATGTGCGTCTATGTGTATATCGTTTCCACCAAAGATTAAACAATTTTTAGTCCTGTTCATTTATTTACATTTGTTTATACATGAAAACGGTAAGCGCAGATGGTGTGGTTGGAGGAAGGGTTCTTGTAGTTGCATGCGACAATGATGAAGATAGAGGATACTGTGTTTAAGAAAATATAAATAGTTATAAATGGCACTATATTGGGATTTGCCATAGAAAATGCAGCACTCTATACTCTACCCAGGTTTGAGCTAATAATCATTAATGGGTGTCAAGAGTATGTTATCTACCTTTATTTTAGGTATGCAGTGGGACTATGGACGTATTGAAGACATAGGAAGGACTTTAGTGGAGGTCTTAACTCATGCATCCAAACAAGGAAGCGAGATGTTGGAAATAACGATAGCAGACAAAGCTTCAGTCGTCACCGACAGCTTGAAGCAAATGCTGGGCAGTCGGCCATAAGACTGCTTGTAGACTGCAATCGCAGGCAAACTAGGCATCACTGCGGCAGAACAAGAAAAATAGATCCATGTGTCAACACGTTTCTTATTCAATCGAACTTTCTTATTAATAATACTATTTTCCAAACGATGTAGTAAAATTGAAAACAAAAATCGAGCAAAGGAATCGACTCATTCCGAAATAGAGTGTCTGTCCAAACAATAGGCGACACATCGATTATTTCCTGCTTTCAGTGGATTCAACACTTTTCAGGGAGCGAGGACGGAGCAGAGAGGTTGGAAATTTATTCACAAGAAAGAACAAAGATGCATTAAGATCCAAAGTGAGCAATATTCTTCATATACAACAGATTGTACTTTATAATAAATACAGACAATGAATGACAAAGACAAATGTAAGCAGTCACCACCTACTCCTGTTAATTCCATTCATCATAGATTAATTAAAATTTGCCAATATATATAATTTTTTTTATAGTATGCATCGTTTAAAATAAAAATTCAACAAAAAGCTCTGATGAGCTTTTCTTTAAAGGAAATGGTATAACAAGCAATAAAGACATTAGATTAAACATGATTTGCAAGACAAAAGAACGCAGAATACTACATAGATATAAATGGACAAAACACATAACAAAACTTAAAATAAAAACAAGCAAAGAATTTTATAAAAACAGTAATTAAAAAATGACTTAGTATATAATACAAGATTTAGAATGATCTGAAAGATACACAACAAAAGCTAGGTTATTTAAATTTAAAATTTATTTTAAATTAGAGTCTTACTTAAAGGAGCTAACAGTAAGACATTTGGATGTTACACAAAGAACGGGCTGTAAAATTAAACAGTAACATATATATTAATTGTTGTTATCGTGGCAGCTAGATATGTTATTTTTTTGTAGATACTACATTTGAATTTTTACCACTCCATATAAAAATTTGTGCTCTAAATAAATTAAAATAGGATTCTTCTCTAAAGTGATTAGGTAACTCATTCAATAAAATGGAAGCTGCATATCTAAGAGATTAGTTCCATTATGTTAAGATTTTAATTCGAAGAATATTCAAAAATATCTGACTAGGTAAAACTGCATTTACTGTGTTTAAAACAAATCATGTCATCAAAGCATTTGGTTGCACACTTACTGAAACTTTTCTAAGTGTCATAAATCATATCTTAAAGTCTGTGCTGTTTAGGGGTAGGCACATTTGACTTAAACAATATTTTATGATAATTTCTTCTGTAATTATTATCTACTTATCTAAGAGCACGCTCTTTTTTAGCGTTTAATAGTGATCTTGTCACTTCCTGTTCATGAGGCTTTGCAGGGTTGGATTGCTTTTTGTTCGCGGTGAACCAATGAATCAGAATGTTGGACTCTGTTTAAAGAGTGTTTCAATCAGAATATAAAAGTCCAGTGATGAAAAGGACAAAGAGTTTATTATCGACATTGTGATATAAAGAACAAAAAATATAATTGATAAATTTATTGAAGAGTAAAAGTCTGAGGATTTTCCCCAAGGAACCGCGATTTGAATTTCAGTCCACCTTCTCAATATACTCAGCATCATTTCCTGCTTCATATTTAACGGATAGCTCTATAAGAGACCTACTGAGCCATCTGACATCGCAAGCCAAGAACTTGCAAATGAGACTATCACGAGGGAGACCCTCAAAAGGATTAGAATCATACAAAGCCATCTGGCGTATTAAATCATAATCTGCTAGCTTGCAATTAGAAATTCATAAGGGAGTCAAAACCCTTAGAAACATTATGTGCCGTCTTGCATGAGGCCCAGATAAATCCATTAGAACTGCATCGACATATCTACTTTCGTCAAGCACTTCTTCCTAACCTCATGTAAACGTAACAGAGTGGTCTGGTATCCACGAATTTTACAAAAGCACCCATATATTTACTCACGATGTTCTCAAAGAATGATACTAACTCTATCTCAACTGATTTCTTAACGTTTGGATATGAAAAGAAGAATCCTGACAGTTATAAATTTACTTTTATCTAGAGGATTGTTCCTGTTGAAAATCAGAACTATTTGAGCTTCGTTCGGGTGATCGGACAAAATATTTGATTGTAAAGTTTTGTTAATTAGATCTGCAACATGGCCAACAAAGATTAGTGCCCAAGCTTATAACAGTTTTACAGAAATTTGATTTCTTTGTCGCCCCCTCCACTTGCTTTTTCAGAAGTTATCCTTCTTGTCATTGATGATTACTACGTCAATGTAAACAAGACCTGAGTTTGACGGGATTGGGATTTTCATATTAAATTCGCTGGATTTTGTAAAGGAAGCATACTAACTTTGCAAGAGAAACTCAGACGTTCAATCTGCCTTATTTTATTCATGCACAACATCTACATGATCATGTAGTATATATCTAGAAATGTTGGACAACCAACCTCATAAAAATTTAAACAATCAACATCTAAGTAAATATCAAATGAATATTCAAATCATTAGGAAAAAATAGGAATGTCAGTAAGTAATTCATCGGATATCACATGCCGATTTTAGTATTACGGTGGGAGAAATGATTACCGCATCAAGTGAAATCTGGACGAGGAAAAAAAAACATCAGGGATTACGTCAGCTTGAGAGGTCTAACAATAAGGCATTGGCATCCACAAGGTCTACAACTGCAGTTTCTGAATCTGAACTACGGGTCAATAAGGTCTTGGTATGCTTTACGAATGTTTTCGTTTCACGTCATCAGATCGACTTGAGAACTTCTCAAATGCATTATTTCCCATTTCAACAACAGTACATAATATTTCATTGCATCTTATTTAAAATTGGTTGGATTCCTTCTTTTTTTCCTTTTTTATGTTGAAAAATCCAATAGAATTTCTATGATTTATATATATTATACAGAAATTAAGAGGGAAGTGGTAGATAGCAAATAAGAGGAAGGTGGTTACAATTTTCATTTCACTTTTAAGTAATATCTGTTAGATGTATAGCACTAGGATTTCTAATGTATAGCAGTATGGTTTCTATTGTACTGATATCATTACAATGTATATAAATAGGATTTGTAATGTTCTGATATTATTAAGATGTATAGCAATATGATTGGTAATGTACTGATATCATTAAGATGTATAGCAATAGGATTTGTAATGTACTGATATCATTAAGATATATAGCAATAGAATTTGTAATGGACTGATATCATTAAGATGTATAGCAATATGATTTGTAATGTACTGATATCATTAAAATGTATAGCGATAGGATTTATAATGTACTGATATGATTCAGGTGTACAGCTATATGATTTGTAACGTACTGATATCATTAAAATGTGTAGCAATAGGATTTGTAATGTTCTGATATCATTAAAATGTATAGAAATAGGATTTGTAATGTACTGAGAGTGAAATTATAGCGATAGGATTTATAATGTACTAATATGATTCAGGTGTACAGCTATAGGATTTGTAATATACTGATAGCATTAAAATGTACAGCGATAGGATTTGTAATGTATTTATATCAACAAAATCTATATTAGTGTACAGTATAAACGATTGATGGATTAATCTTATGCAGTATGTTTCATCTCCATTTGACATAACTATTTAGGATTTGTAATATACTGATATCATTAAAATGTTCAGCGATAGGATTTGTAATGTATTGATAACATCAAAATGTATACCAATGTACTGTATAAACAATTGATTGAATAATCTTATGCAGTATATTTCATCTCCGTTTGACAGAACTATTTAGTTATCTATTCCTGACCTTGTACGTTATATCACTGGGTAATGACAAGTATGTATGTGTAAATGTTAAAACAAATGGAAGTTTTCTAATTTATTTCTTCTATTGTTTGTAGGAGATATCCGGTCAGCCTCTGGATCTCCCACTTTCAATCCATATCCTTCTAAACCATCCATCCTACTCTTATGTTTCTTGAACATCGGGTGACCAAAAATGCTTTGTACATTCATGTATTATATCTCTTTTTAGGGATATTATTTAATTCAGCATCTTTTGTCACGAGTTTATTATGCATTACTTTCAGTAAGAAACCCAGAAACAATGTACTAAGAAAATATTAAAACCCCTCTTCAGTTTGTTTTGGAGCTAGTAAAGTGGAATCTAATAATTCGTTTCAGTTTTATTTTGTTGTTAACTTTTAGTTTGTACGATACAAACCTTTCGTGTCAACTGATGTCATGAAGAAAGCGAAACATTAAGATGATTGGCAAAGCGTGCGACTGGAACATAAGGTTGCTGCACAATGTATGGAGATCTGACTCCAAATATTTATCTTGTTTTGCAAAGACCTCGCAGTCATTTATATACTGAAACAAACTTTTGCAACAAGAATAAATATCTGCAGATGTTCTTGGAGGCTCGAGGCCACGTAGTTGCTTTTGTCAATAAAGTTGGAAACATCATATTGAAACACAGACTCTAAAATGTCAATGTATTCGTTTTAGGAATTCGCGGCATAGTTTAGGTAAACACGAGTTTTTAAAACAATCGGAATTGTTGAGGTTATACCAAATTGGATTCCACGAATAGATTGTAATCGCAGTCTAGTTATTTGAGTAAATATGACAGATTATTGTATATACTACTGCCACGCCGCTGTTTCGTATTATAGTTATAATGCCATACTTACTATTAAAACCTTTAGTGCAACGTATATAGCTTTCATTTACTTCAGTGATTTTTCAACCCATTTTGCTTCGACACTAAATTGACCACCAACAGAACGTCCCGAAATTAATGAAATCTTTCAGCATCAGAAAAGGATTTGTTCTGATGACACTTTGCGACCCTATTGAGGACCCTCCACGGCCCTAATTTGGATCGCTGCCTGAGTTTTGGAACAGCTGGTGTAATAATGGTATATATATATATATATATATATATATATATATATATATATATATATATATATATATATATATATATATATATATATATATATATATATATATATATAGTGTTTTAATATCTCTTAGACATACGCGCTGTGGCATAATTCATATACATTAGCAAACAGTATTAAATATCACTATTTATATAAACATTTGTACAATGATGCATATTGTTTACTACATAAATATACACACATAACGCTCCTACTAATTAGCAGTTTAAGCAGTCTAAGCATTATTAATATTTCCCACTTCTTTGAAAATATTTCCATATGAAGGGAAGTCACACTTAAGTATTATTTAATCAATTATTTCCATTTGGCTTCATACGTATATTTACACTTCATTATCTTTTCCCTTCCATCTTAATATTCTACTTTTTCCGTTTAGTTTTAGGTGTGACTATTTACAATTTTTAGGCTGAACCTTTGCAATACATATTCGTCTTTCTGACGATAGTAACTGTTCTGCTTTCAAATAACTGACACACCAGGTCAACATGGAATATATATTGAAATGTGTCAACTGAAAACACATCCTGCAATCGTGACGGACATTATTGATTTTGAACTTTTCCATATCAATAACTAAATCTTCTTGTCTATTCTTTCACTACTGATACACTTTATCGAAACTTCTACACATGCAAAGGAATCCATTTATTATTGTGCAAATACTGAATAATCCTCTTGTCTGCAGATGGGGAATTTATTTTAATCCTCCTGTAAGCGGATGGGGCGTTCATTTTAATCCTGGTCTAACATTTAACAAACCAGGTTTCAATTTTTCATCGAAATGTCAGAAGTATATCAAATAAGGTTGATGAACTCGCATCTCAACTAAACGTATGTAGTATAATTTGCTTTACTGAAAAACACCTTAATGATATTGTCCTGGAAACAAATTACTTGTATAGGAGGGTTTTCAAACATTTTGGAAGAATATAAAACAGTTTAGCGGTGGTGTGATAATATTCACAAACGAAAACATTTGTTGCCGCAGGAAGTCTGATGAACTAAATCAAATACTCCAGAGACATTACAATCACAAAGCTTGAAAAGGTTCTCTGCATCAAATAATGGCTAAGCAACATGATATGACGGAATCCTGCCTGAGTTCCTGAAGCATCTTGGCCCGAAGCATAAATATGGCTCGCCGTTTTATACACCAGGGTTGTTATGGAAAAGTGCATGCCGACTTTGTGGCGCAAGGCAAAGATTATTCGGATTCCTAAGACTGGCAAAGATCCATTTAACGAGGCGAGCCATTGGCCAATCTCCATACTTTCAGTCTGTTTTAGGATACTGGACCGCCTTATCTTAACTGTTGAGCAGTCTTGCTTGAGACGTGCCTGCAGAACTTGCAATCAAGTCCTTGCCCTGTCTACATTTGTTGAAAACGGTTTCAGAGTAACCTTAAAACACTATGGTATAGTATGCATGGCTCTTGTTAAAAACTTTCAAGACTATTTCCGGGTTATGTAGTTGTGACTATAGAACTGTTCTTTCTCATTGGCGCTACAGAGTTCTCATCAGAGAGAATTGCAGTATCAGAACTTTCGCCAAGTCTGTTCAATGTTTATATCAATGACTTGCCTGAAACACACTCGCGCTAGCTCACTTACATAGATGCCATTGATCTCCGGACCCAAAGTTGCTCGTTTGAGCTGAGGTTGAAAAGTTACTGAACGAGGACCGGGAGGAAATGACGAACTTTTCGAGAAATGGCGACTACAGTCAATCAAAACAAGGACAGTCTCGTCTTTCGCCTTATCAATGCAAATCGAACCGTGAACTTTGTATTATACTCATGGATAAGACATAAAACACAATCCGAAACCAGCATACCTAGGTGTGACTTTAGACAAATCACTGACATTGTACAACCACCTGAAGATAACAGCAGCAAAACTGAGGCCTCGAAAAAAACCTACTCCGCAACCGCAAACTGGCTGGCTCAGCCTGGGGTACTAGTGTTCTGACACTCAATACATCAGCACTGGCCCGATGTTATTCGACAGACGAGTATTGCGCTCCTGCCTGGGCTCGATCGTCCCATACCAAGATAATTGACTTCCAGCTCAACATAACAATGCGCATAATCTCTGGAATAATACGTCATATATATATATATATATATATATATATATATATATATATATATATATATATATATATATATATATATATATATATATATATATATATATATATATATATAATGGCTACACTATTTTTGAGAGTAAACGATTTTGGTTTCGCATCGTTATAATGTACACGTTTTTAAAGTATAATCGATATATATGCCTATAAAGCATGCTGACACATGTCGTTAGAGTGAGAGAAATATAGACAATACACAATACGGAAAAAGTAATCTTATTAACTTAACTTAAGTTATTATAGCTTTTTCCTATTACTAAATGACCACTGGAACCTTACACTCATGCCATAGCCGTCAACCATTCCTTAAGAAGCAACGCATAAACAGCTATTCAGGTTGACTGATTCGTTCCAGTAGTGCAAAAAAAGATGTTTCCGTCCTTTAATGCGTTTGACTCGTCTACATAAATCCAGCTTATCAGAGTGGGAATAAGTTGCAAACCAAAGAGCAATTTGATAAGAAAGAAGACAACCGAAAAGGTTGGTTGCTGGCATGGCTATGTTAAATGTTCAATAACAATCTGGTGTCTTGGAGAGAAGCAAGATTGATTTCTCAAAACAAGTTAAATGCTATTATGAAACATTCGATATATATATATATATATATATATATATATATATATATATATATATATATATATATATATATATATATATGTGTGTGTGTGTGTGTGTGTGTGTGTGTCTCAATTTTAATAAACAATATTTTTTTCTTTTTTTTAGGAAATATCGCATTTATGAATCCTCGGCCATAAGTCGAAGTTAATTTGATGGTTGGAAGATTCAGGGTCATGATTATTGTTCCGGTATGCTCTGTATCCATAAAAAAAATACTATTTACGTTGCTAATTTCATGCTCTCTCAATCGGCTTTTTTTGGCATATTCCTTGCTTTGCATCATGACCTTAAAGATGACAATTAGTGTTACAAATAAACGGATTCCTTTTGTATTCCAATATATCTTGTAAATTAGTGACCAGGGATAAAAATAAAAGACGGCTAAAACGTAATATTTACTGAATAACCTTATGTTTGATGTCAATCAATCCCAGCAAACAATATTAATATGAGAGAGAAAAATATACATATTTGTCGGGAAGGAAAATGTCGAACAAACGTGCGCTGACGTTTATTTTATGTTTGGCGGAAGTAGCAAATTCCTTCGTCTTCAATACTGAAGAAATTATCATCTGGGAGAAAAGGCGATATGCTGTTGGATTCCATAGATTCAACCTGTTTTAAAACCGGCCATTACAAGAAATAATTAAGTAAAGTGTTTGAAAAACAATAAGGAAGTTGTATTTAAAACATATAAGGAATTTTGAGGTTATTGCTTTAACCGAAATGTTTCATTGGCCGTTTTAAATATTTGTTGCATTGCTAGCTGAGAAGGGTTCTTTGTGGAAAGACAAACAACAACAATACACCCCCATCTACAAGTATCTTTGCAGTTCTAAAATATATGAAAATGTACTGATGTAACATAAATTGACTACATGTGCTCAATGTATACAGGGGAATGAAACCTATGCTTCATTGATCTACAATTATTAATAAAATGCTCTTATTTTTTTAAATATTGGTTCATTTTGTCAATTTCTCCCAGTTCTTTTCCATTTTGTAAAAGAAGCAGTTACTCGGATTCTGAGATACTTTTGATAACATTTTTTTTTCATCTTGTATATTAATGTCTAAAAACAAATTGTTTTTAAAAATTACCAAATGGGTTTTACTCTCTGTTGATGCAGATGAAACTGACTTTGAAGATTTTATTTCAGAATTAGAATCAGAAACAACTGAAATATCCCTCAATTACTGCACTAAATTTCACCTTCAGAAGCCTCATAACATAAAACCAGAGAAGAAAAACTCTGCGTTTAGTTTCTAATTAAGAATGAGAGATGGTAACGAGAATCCGTTAATGGGTTATTGCGTTGCTGATGAATATAGTTTAAATGTTATCAGTATTTATAAGTTTTTCTGCATCTGCCATGTACTTATTTAAAAGTCTTTTTAGAAGACAAGTTTTGATTAACATTGTTGCTGACAACACAACACATACTTGCAAATGAATGGATTCTTTAGAGATATATTGATGTTTCTGCAAAAAAGTGTTTTCCTGCTGTTTTAGTACCTCTACTCACACTGTTGTAATAGCCATCGTGATAAATCTGCTACACACTGTAATATGGTCAGTGTTTTCTAAGTATCTAAAAGTACATTAAAGTTTGCAGATGAGTTCATTATAAAGTTACAATACATAAATTTATCAAACGCAAAATCCTCAAACGTCAGGGGGATATGGGTATAATAATTTGAGGACAAAACCGTCACTGACATTACTTATTTTCAAATCAATCATAAACAAGCCAATTTACATTTTAAGTAGCTGAGAAAGAGGTAGACCAATGTGATGACCATGCAAGTGATAAGAATAGCTGTTATCGTTTAGTTTCCATTCTTTATTTTTTTTTTGCCATATCCTTTGGATACTGACGCTTTTGCCACAGCGCTATTCTTTCCTTAGAAACTTATTACATATCCAAAGAATTTTTAAGGTTCTGTGAGGTAATGCGTTAAAAATAATAACTTGTGTTTCTTGCGCACTAATTAACACGTATTATGAGGGAAAGAAGACAATTATAAAATATTGCAAAACTGGAAGTATAGATTAGTCAGCCCAAAACTGACGCTTTTGGTGGGACCATTTCTTTAGAAATAGATCCACGTTCAAATCGTGACGTCCATTGATTTTGGTGGAAATATTCAACGCGCCATCTTTACGTTTCATACCAGTCAAGTCCTTATTTATTCGCAGAAGAGTGATACATAAAATTAACTTTTGCCATATTAGTTCTTGTAGTACAGTGATATTCTATTACAAGAAAACTATACAATGAGGATTAACGAAACCTTCTTTTTTGTTGCCAGCTTCATAAATCTACTAGGGTATGTCAGTACAACCTGGATTATGGCTGATCTTGTAACAGAACGATCCCTCACTTTGAAAACATATTTCAGTGTCAAGCGACATGGACATGAGACGTAAACCACATTATCTGAATGATTTAGTTAGACATTTGTTATCTTCATATATATATATATATATATATATATATATATAGATACATATATATATATATATATATATATATATATATATATATATATACATACATATATATACATACATATATATACATACATATATATACATATATATATATATATATATATATATATATATATATATATATATATATATATATATATATATATATATATATATATATATATATATATATATATATATATATATATATATATATGGAAACGTTAAAATTGTTGGTAAGAGTCTTCTTCTCTCCCCTGACTAAAACAAGAAGTCATATCAGTTTTATATGTGTTTGAACATTCCAGATTTTGAAACAAATGTCAATAATCTGAACTGAAGGATTTGTAAATGCATGGAACTTATCAGACATTCGAAACTGCACAAACGTAGCGAGAAACAAAACCCTGTAAACATATGTATTGCTAATACATGTTTAAGCTCAAAGTCGGGTGTAAATCTTACCCAAATTGAATTTGTTACCAATACATAGATACTGATAAATTAAACTTGGAGAATATCTGGATTTTTAAGGTTATTCAGGAAGATCTCGAAAGATTATCGTAAAAACAGGTAATCGTCGAGAATTATTGTTGCACGATTTATAAATAAGGAGGCAAGGTCTAGCGTTCGTCCTCTAAATTGTACAACGATTTTTACTAGATTAATAATGACGCTCTCGTCACTATAAAGAGAGACAGTTAAACAAGTATTTGGGGCTTTGTTGGTAGTCTAGACACGTTTGTTGAGAATTAACACGCTCACGCAGATAATTTACTATACTCTGTCATCAAGAAAAGAATCAAACAGTAGACAAAAGTGAGTGTGCTCCTCATGCTGAAATAGGTGCTAACAGTATACAAGCGGTGAATGTATTTTTCATGTTTAAGCAGGTGCTGCCGATAGACAAAGACTGCTGATGTTCATTATATATGCAATTATTCATCAACAGTCTTCTGATCATAAGATAAAAAAACCATAACAACCATCTTTCTGTATGTCCTTTGAAGAACATTCCTTGGAAATTGTTCATTTTGCAAAATCATTTCAGATAGTTTATATCTGTAACTAATAATAAGTTCGCGTCTTTTGTAACAATGTTGAAGAGCTATCCAAACTATCTGTAATGAATTTGTTTCCTTTCTTCACTGCGGAACAAAAAAATCTCCGTAGAGAGTGGACAAGTGACTGTGCCACATCGGATTAAAAATCAATGATTATTTACCAAGCCTGAATAAGCCGTGGTGACAAGCTGCCAGGTTCTCATACGAGGTTTCTCGCCCCAGCGGTAAAATTACAAAAGTGATATTGCCAGAGTCATTAAAGAGTGGCTTCAATACTCTCATAGCCTGGGTCTTCACAGATGGTAATCTCAGATTAGACTAGATAGTTTCGATATATCATCCATCAGAAATATAAGATGTGCATACATATTTTGCAGCAACATTGGGAACTAATACCTATTTAATTTCACACGCCATATGAAGTGAAGTTTTGTTATAAGACTTTTCGTGTAAGTTACTTTCAACACGTTTGTGGTAATATACAACTTGCCAATTAAAACGTTATATATGAATAGAGTTAATCACGTATACCCTGGTTCGTACCCATGAACTGCGTACATTTATCGATGATTTATGAATCAGTTGCAGTTGCTAAGTCAAACAATGCATTTTGTTGATAATAAACTTACCTAACCTTAAGAAAAACATGTATCCACATTTTATAAATCCAATCCTTTAATTCTAAAGAACATGTTAACACTTGCCGTTGCTTTGCAAATTTTCTTAACTAAAAGCGCTATAAAAGAATACTAAATTTTGAAATTGGTATTAATAATAAATGATTAAAAGGATAATCAAAACAAGTGATTTTACTTTGCTTTTATAACAAGAGAGAGAGAGAGAGAGAGAGAGAGAGAGAGAGAGAGAGAGAGAGAGAGAGAGAGAGCACATTACGCCACTAGAGAAATAATTTTGTCAATCTTGACAAACAATGTGCACCATGAGATCTTACAATTGATGATGTTATACTCATTGAACAGTCTTTTGTATTATGTATATAAAAAAACAAAACAAAAATGTTTCAGCATAATGAAGAAATGGAAAATGGTACAGATCTCCTATATCGTCTTCATTGAGTTTTATACTGTATAACAAAGTAATTCTTAAATAGCAATAACTTCATTTCCTATTTTATTATAGATGATAGGTTAAATTTAAGGATTGCGGAAGTTTGCCATGTATCTTTTATCATCTAAACATTTATAACTATTGGGGAATCATAAAGAGCAGTCACTATTCTATGTCTAAAAGCCCAGGAATATATTGTGAATCATCTTTCATAGATATATATATATCAGCTTATCAATGACTGCTCCTATGGCTTTGTGGTTGGAGCGTCCGTTTAGGATGAGAGAGGTCGCGGGTTCGATCACCGACTTAATCAATACCAGAGACTTATAAATATCGTACTAACAGCTGCCTCACTAGGTTCATGTTAGAACTGGTCGGCCTGGTGTCAGGATAATTTGACTGAGTGGAACATCTAGATACATGTTAGCGGCATGATGTCCCAGTGCTAGACATCAATATAAACTGCCATACTGCGGACATCGTAGCGAAATTTTTTTTAGAGCTTCGTTAAAAATCCAAATCACACACACACGCACACGCACACGCACACACACAGAGACATAGTATATCTACACTAATTTTATTTTACGGATGATTAGAGAGCAAAATGTTTCTTTTAAACATTTGGAATTTGGCACGAATAGAGAGGAAACAAAGAAAACAAAGTTGCTAAATGTGTCATAAGTTAACAAAGCTCATATGGGCACACAATGAGTTGAAGAAGTCATAGAAATGTTATGATTCCTTTAAAAATATTGCACAGCACAAATAATAAAAATAAAGAAAAATTGAGAAATAAAAAGGAAGAGCTGGTAAGCAACGTTTGAACAGTCACGATCTATGATGCAACCTGCCCTGTTCTTTATATCCATGTTTCATTTGTCCTTTGATGTCATGTTCCTTCCTATATGCGATTTTAGACTGTTCTTTGAAAAACAATGCAAAACGGCGGCCTTACCAATTAAATCTATACAATCTGACTCGTTCGATTTTCGTGAAAACTTAGTTTGACGTTCTAAAAATAATATTACTTGCATTAAGTGACGTCGGGGATGTGGAGATTGGTACGAAGAGGGATGACGGGGGTGATAGCGAGGTTATCTTTGCCTAAATTGTACTCATTCACGGTTTTTAGGTGATTGCCTAGATTTTTGATTGGTATGTAACACTTTTTGGAAGGTAGATTAATCTTGCAGTAGGGCACCCACAATTGTCACATCTGCTGACACCTGGACATTGACAGCACGTGCACTCTGTACTTTGCTTTGCCGCCTCTCGAGTCGATAATGGGGTGGCTTTAGACAAATGTATAGAACGCAATAACATTGTCACCCGTTTGCTAACAGCATGATACAAGAGAACGACGAACGATGTACAGATGTAACGATCTTATTTAAAGGCTGAATCCTCTCCTCGACCCCGTTCAGGGTCTCCATTTTTCCTTGATTCTTATGCACCTTTGTTCATCACTATTCTGCTGGCAAGCAACAGACTCGTGTCTTGTCATGATCACCATTGTCTTCTAACTTTCGAAGAAATTCACCTCTACTCTAACTGTCGAGGAAATACGATTTTGTTTTCTTACTTTTAAGGAACTGTAGCTTCAGTTTCGCCGATAATAATTTGCATTATTTTCTGGCATGTATACGACGATACCTCAAACTGATCCTGTTAAGTCCTGGCAGATTATACCAGCATCTAGTGGACATGTTTACAGCATTACTAAGATTGAAACGTTATGTGATTGGCTGGAGACAAATCCAATGCTAGATATAGTAATAAAAACCTAATGAAAAAAGAAAATGCCTAGTACAAACAGGAGAGATGCGACCACTTATTGTTCTGTTCGATGACTTTAAAATCGTATTAGTCGAATGCATGATTAAATTTGTGATGGCTTTTACGACGATTGCAATTCTTAATTTCAACTATTTTCTTTCCGAATGCATTGTGCTTCGTTCGATGTCATAGCTGTATATTTTTGTGGTTTCAGACTATAATACGCAACTGGATTATAAACGTTAAAACGGTGCTTGAAAAATATTTATTCTTTAGAGCTGTGTAACTTTTACTCGTGATGGAATAAAAGTATGGAACTTATCCCCATCGGATTTTGGATAAGCTTTATCATATTTTATCGATACCTTCCAAACATCATTTGTCAATGCCAGATTTAATACTTCCAGCAGGATAGACGTCTCGTTACGTATGGCATACAATATCAGGTACAGTACAAATGCTCATATGTACCAAAACGAAATCGTACAGCGTAAAGCCTTTTAATTCGAGTTATTAGAATCAAAACTTTTGTTGTCATCTCTCTGTATATGCGTGTTTTTGTATAAGCGAGTATATGTTCTACGCTAAATCTGAATAAATAAATAAGATTTCAAAATCCACTCACACAGTGAGAATTCTCGTTGTGCCGTATGATTACAGAATAGTCCTGCGCAATTCCACAATTGCACAACCACTATAGCAAGTGTCCTATTTAAGTTACTTTTATTCATCTGGGGTACTGCTGTGCGCTTTTTAAAAATGTGTGTCTCTCTTGTTTTGTTGTTTTTTGTTATTGTGTATGTTTCTTCTTTTTTTGGTTGCTTTTCATGATTTAACAAGCTGCAGAACAATAGAGAAAAAAGTATAATTTTATAAATTAAACGATTAAGAAATTATTAATTATGTATTTGACTTTTAAAAATTACATTTTATGCTTGTAACATTTTAGGGAAAACACCTTACTACAATGAAGTAGTTTAGAGTTGTTTTAACATGTTATCAGTAAAGAAAACATTTTTCCTATTGTCATTGCCGTTGAATAATGGAGGTCAACTATTAATCCCTGTTTAAATTTGTCTGATATTAAAGTTATTCACGACAATTCACTACCAATCTCATTAGAGTTATTCGCGTCGCGACAATTCGCTAACAATCTCATTAGAGTTATTCGCGTCGCGACAATTCACTACCAATCTCATTAGAGTTATTCGCGTCGCGACAATTCGCTAACAATCTCATTAGAGTTATTCGCGTCGCGACAATTCACTACCAATCTCATTAGAGTTATTCGCGTCGCGACAATTCGCTAACAATCTCATTAGAGTTATTCGCGTCGCGACAATTCGCTAACAATCTCACTATAGGTACGCCAATAAACTAACAATCATCTGAAAGAACTAACCCGCTTTTTTATTTACAATACTAAGGTATGTAGAGGCAATTATTAATACAAAATAGCGTCTATCTATACCATGTAGAGACAAGCTTTTATCCATAAGATCCTACACTCTACACAGTTATGAATTATTATATGAAACACATATATTAAATTAAATTAAATGTCATTATAGAACAATTCACGCAAATATGAAATAATATTAATGTAACAGAATATTTATTTCTGGCCTCTATTTATTTTTGTGTCAAATACAATGCGTTTACACTAATATAGATCTATGACGTCCCTTAACATTATAAAGATATTGTTCATACATATATGAATCGTGTGTTATCAAGCCTGGAAACACATTAATAAACTAATTATGAGGATAATTAAATAATTGTCATCACGTATGTTTTAGAATCAACAAAAAAAAAACTAATCAAATGAATAACTGTTTCATAACGATTGAAGAACTGAAATACAATTCTTGCAATTGTTTTCATCTGTGAATTTTTGTCATGCCCATTAGATAGATATGTGTGTTTGTGCATCTGTGAAGTAAAATTTATGAAATAGCCAGCTTTTGAAAGTGCAATGAATGAATTATAAAATATCTACAAAGTAAAAAAGTTACTGGCTCTTTTTTTACAATTTACAGCTGAAGTCCAAAAAGTGAAAATGACCAAGCGGAGCTAGCCGTTTTTTTAAAGGTGCACATCTCAAACAAGGTCAAGCAGTATACACTATAACCCAAATTACACCCATCAATCACAAAAACATACAGGGAATTAGCCTCTAAGGTTTCTTTCTCGACTTGACCGGATGCTCCGATTGCTACAATTTGTTTAAGAAACACTTTAGCACGCAGTTACACGTAATTTCCCAACCTAAAGTCGTAACAACGCAATGAATATACGTTAAATATTGCATCAATGATTGAAACAACAATGAGGAGCGGATGGGGCCATCCGTCTATTCTCCCACACCCGTACATACCCCGTCTACTAGAAATGTGCGCGAAAGAAAACAAACTTTCCTTCAGTAGCTTTTCTTTATAATTTGATGTTAAAATTTTTGCTCTAGATACACTTAAAATGTAGTTGCTTCCGGGTGGGGGCGGGGTATCGACTCCTTGGACTCAAGCTCGAAGTTCCGTCTCCCAAAGACAATTAGCCTACCTTTCTATGCCACACTTGTCCTAAGCGATACTAAACTATGTTTCTGGATTCGCGGTTGCCAACAACAAAACAACAATAACAACAACAACAACAACAACAACAATAATAATAATAATAATAATAATAATAATAATAATAATAATAATAATAATAATAATAATAATAATAATAATAATAATAATAATAAGGGACAAGTCAATCCATACAGACCGCGGAAGCAAAATAAACAAAACTGACGAAAAAGAAAAGAGAAAACAAAGAAATTGCTGAATCATTGTCATACCTGCAGACATGAAAACTTATACCCAGTATATCCGTTTATGTATCTGGATTTTTTTTGTAACCTATTTACACGTCTTCCCTTGATCTTTTGGATTCTATTTTTCTGAGACACTCTATTTAGTTCGTACAGCGTGATTTATACGATTATACAAGGCACAATAATTTAAAACATTTATTGCCAAATTATTCTTTCAATTATCTGATTTTCATCTTCGAGTAAGAAAGCATAAATTTGAAATAAACAGAAAGATATTTTACCAATTCACATTTGGGTAATTAGAAAATGGAGACTTTCAGTGAATATCATTACTGTTAAAATCCTTGCAATCGTACCCCATTTTAAAAGTTTTCTTCAAAACTGTTGTTCTCAAACATATTTTATTTACATACATAAAAGCTGCTTTTGATTGTATAATATAAAACGCAAATTAAAAGGTGTTAATCGTTGTTTAAAGAGTCTCATTTTTATACTTAAAGTGAGAAGTTTTTAATTGTAAATAAATTGGCTCTTAACAGTACAAGAAAGAACTGACTTATGTTTATAATGAGAATTATAACTTCATTTATCTTCGTTACTTCCTAAGATTTTCGTGGATTTTAATATATATTTTGACGCTAAACCACATCCACAGAGTATGCCTGTAATTGTCGTTTGCTTGCCTAGTTGAAACAGGAATCCGATTGCTTTTTCTGCCCCCTATTTTTTGCTTGTTCCGATCAAATAACGTTTTAATTGACATTTATGTTACGCTTTTTAAATGGTAGGCTTAATTCAGAGGTTTCATTTTGGTTTCATGATTTTAAAATAGCGTTTGTTCAATAGACTTTACAAGATGTTAAACTCTAATGTATAATGCTTTCGTTCAACAAAGTGCAATAGATCTACAAGCACTGTTACCTGCTTACCCTTGAATAATCAAGTAATCTAATACAGGTAGATTGAGCGTGACTGTAATCAAATCATTGTCACACCTTAACAGATTACGTGACTTACTACTGAGGTGTATATCAAGTTCCTGTTTAGGCTTCTTAGCAACACAGTTTTGACAATAAAGAAATAATCAGTCCGAATAATGTCCATTTATTATCAAAGGACGCAAAAAATGGTAATAATGTTTAACAACGATGGAAAAGGCGGAGCCACCTAGGAATGAATAGTATCAATCTTAGTCACATGAAAATAAGTTACTGAGAGTAACATAGACTGCTATTAGTAACTAGTTATTGATTTGATCCTCGATGTGGCTTCGTATTTGTGAGTAGAGGTCATAAATTTTATAATTTAACTTGATTTAGTCTACTAATGATATGCACGCCTTTGATAAAGTTTTTTTCCTTTAGTTTCATAGACAAGCAAGATTATAAAGATTAAAATAAGTCTTCACATTTTATTAATCAATTTATTTCATTACTTCTGAGCGAATGTAAAGTTCTACATTTTGATTTAGTCACATCAATGTCACTGATCATGTGTGTGTGTGTGTGTGTGTGTGTGTGTGTGTGTGTGTGTGTGTGTGTGTGTGTGTGTGTGTGTGTGTGTGTTAGTTATTGCCTAGTTATGCATCCTTCCTTAATCGGTAAAAGGATTACTGGAGATTCGCCTTCATTTATTATTTCTATAATTCTTTACAGATTTAAAATTCCACATTGTTTAAGTGACAAAGTTATCGATTTACAACTAGGATGGACAAGATGACGATGAACAATTCAGGAACCTATGCGACAACACTAGATCCGTTCACGGATGTGAAGATCAAATTGCATAATATCCTGGCGATACTGGCAATATTTCTTTGGATGCTTGTCACAATCCTGGGAAACGCTGTTGTAATTGCTTCTATTTTTAATTACAAACCATTGAGAATAGTGCAGAACTTCTTTATAATCCCGATCTCAAGTGCGGATCTAGCTGTTGCTATTTTTGTCATGCCTTTTCAAATTGCAAATACGATTCTTCAAGGGCGATGGATTTTTTGGAAATGTCTTATATAATCTGTGGTTGACTTCCGATGTTTTATTGTGTACAGCATCTATTCTGTGCATCCGTGCTATTGCCCTTGATCGATATTGGGCTATTCATGATCCAATAAATTATGCACAAAAACGAACTGTCAAGCGCGTGCTGGTGACAATAGCTATAGTATGGGTATTCAGTGCAATAATATCAGTCCCACCTCTTTTGGGGTGGAATGATAGGGGTGGAAGTATGTCCGACTCCTTCACTGGACGATGCGCATTGACTGGTGAGAAGGGTTACGTAGCATATTCAGCACTTGGTTCTTTTTATATTCCTTTTATCATAATGTCTTTTGTGTATTTAAAAATATATCTCGCAACAAATATGCGTCTTCGAGAGCGTGCCCAGAATGCAAAGGGAAAGTTAGCTATAGTGAAGAACACATCTTACCCAAGTGTCGCTACGGCACCTAACTGTATTGACGAAGGTGAAAGTGATGAGCCAAGTCCCATGGTAAATGACCCTGACACTTTATCGTCTCCAAGATCGCCCCTCTTTATTTACCAGGACCAATTCAAATTAAGGAATAATAACTGTGAAACTTTGCAGCAAATGCAACATTTTTTTCGAAGAAAAGCAAAGAATTTTTCTCTCCAAGGAGCGAAAGGCAACGCGAACACTGGCAATCATAATGGTTGCGTTTGTACTGTGTTGGCTCCCTTTTTTCCTTCTCTATGTTATCTTACCATTTTGTGATACATGTGTGCATCCTGGAACAGAAATAGAAATGCTATTTGTTTGGCTGGGGTATATCAATTCAAGCTTAAATCCTATTATATATACCATATTCAACATAGAATTCCGCAAAGCATTTAACGATATGATTCACGGAAGGTGCTTATGTTGAAAATCCAGTCAGTCAAGGATAATCAGTACTGGATTGTAATATTAACCACCATTAAGGAGATACGAATGTTCCTGTGTTTGATTTACGTCTTACGATGAAATTATTATTATTATTATTATTATTATTATTATTATTATTATTATTATTATTATTATTATTATTATTATTATTATTATCATTATTATTATTATTAAGAAAAGATAGATATTAAAGGACATTGTGTGGTTCTCTTATCGTAGTGACTATGATGATTAATGAATCAACTTTGACAAATAACAATTCCAGATCGTAGTCTCTAGCATATTTTGTGCGTGATTCAATAGTTTTTATATGGTTTATTTGAACATAAACAAGAGAGAAACAATATTTGCTAAAATTCTGTCCACTAATTGGGCACTTCCTTCCAAAATTATTAAATATCAGTGTTAAAAATCAAGCATATTTTTTCTTTGAGATATTTAACTTTAACTACCTATTTTATTTTCATACACATCAGTTGAAATAAGTAACATATTTTGCCTTCCTAAAGTAGACCCTATTTTGTCTCTATACCTGCTTAAAGCAGACACTATCATGTCTCCTCGTCTGCAAAATTCACATCCCGCCAGCCTAAAGAAGTCCCTATCTTATCTAACCACCTACCTATAGAATTTACCTTTCCTGTCTCCTCGCCTCATCGTAAATAACATTTGACACAATTTCGGACGTTAAGCAAAGGCTGTTTAGGATTTATCTGGCAATGCAGTGTAAATTATGGATGAAAGACGTAAAACTCAATGGCTTACTGTTATCAATCGAACACCACTATTATTTTTCTGCATATTAGTCCAGATCTGGCGAAGATTTTAGATGCCACTTTATGGCAGATATTATAGCTTATCTTTTTTCAAGGTTAAACAAAAAATTCTAAAAACACAAAATTAATACTATGTAACGCATTTATACGAATCTACTTTGTGTACAACAAATTCTAATGTGTACTTATTTTTTTCAAGTTTTTGACAAAACATGCATATTTAAATGAACCACATATTGAATAATAAGCGGTGAAAAGAACAGTGTACCAAAAACCATTTTTCAGCACATTTTATCCCTGAACACTTTGAAAAAGTCACACTCAAAACAACGGCTAAATGATCATATGTAAACCATGTTTAAATGATATATTCATGTGAATATCAGTGGTTACAGAAAAATAATCTAATCTACTTTTTTTCAAGGGTGGTTGTTGCTTCCGGGCATACATCTTTGATTCTTGACTGGAATTTATTCAAGGCTCATGAAATTCCAATTAGTTTAGCAAGTCCAAAACTGTCGCTCTAAACTGTTGGTGTATGTCATGTAAAATATTATAAGTACAGCTAATTCTTAAACAGTATTAGTATGCCAGTTTCCGTACATTATAATTGATGCGTTCTCTAAAGCTAGAAATTCATCTTTAAGCTTTCTAAAAGCTTTAGGATTACCATCATTATAAAAATACAAGTTATTCTACTACTATTAAATGTGATATTTCCAATAACAATTCTTATTTGACTGTTGCATCTTTCTCTATGAATACCAAACGATCCCAGTGGCTAAATATACATTTCCCCCCCCACTCGATGGCTCAGTAGATTTCATCGTTATTTTGAACTATTAGTTTCTTTGAAATACTATAGATACAATTTTATTTTACTCATTACAAATATCTCTATGCATAAATGAAGTAATCGTTACCTCAAATAGCTCTCATCTTCGTATAATGCTAACAACTATGATAAGCCTATCCATGGTTGGACTGTCACGACAGTCGTTAACATCTTGTATAGTAGACAATAAATTACAAATAAACAAAATCAGCTTAAAGGACCAATATGTACAGACAATACAAGTATAAGTTACAAATGAATGAATGAATGAATGAATGAATGAATGAATGAATGAATGAATGAATGAATGAATGAATGAATGAATGAATGAATGAATGAATGAATTAATTAATTAATTATGATTGGGAGTATATAACGATGTCATGAACGTGCGAGCGAATGAATAAGGAAGAAGGAATGAGAAAATTAGAGTAGATGAGAAATGCAGAAGATGAAAAGTATATATATATATATATATATATATATATATATATATATATATATATATATATATATATATATATATAAATCGATTAATAGTGATGTTTATCACTGGGGTATCATGCTGCAGACATATGGCATCATGTCTCACCAATCACATTATCCTGACACCATGCCAACCAGTCCTAACACTAACCTCTTAATGCTGAGCGCCAATCGAGGCAGCTGTTAGTACCATTATTAAAAGTTATGACTCTGCCTGGGTTCGAACACGCGACCTCCCACATCCGAGGCCGACGCTATAACCTTTTAGGCCACCGAAGCGGTCTATCTAAACGTGAAGATAAACATAAGTACTATAAGTACAATTCGGCATAGGTTTGATTGAAAAGGAGGTCATTAATTTATTTTTTTTCTAAAATTCTGCCAAATAGATATGACAAATTATTTTTGTAAAATTATAAGCTGATTTACTGACGGATTGGAAAATGAACCATTAAAACCTAGAAATAAATAATTCAGTTCCATGAAACTAGAAATTTAAAAATAAATGAATAACAAATTTGAATGCAAAAGGAACAACAAAATACAATTTTCATATACAACTTCATAAACTCATAAAATTGCAAATCGCACTTACTTCCAATCTTCTCGTCCATTCCTTACTAATTCTCAAGGGCTTCCTTTTTCATTTTTTTTTTTTAATTTTGGTTTTACCATATACAAATTCGTTACAGTACCAAGAATTATCAATCTCCAGTTGTCTGGATAATTTACTGATTAGTTCCATGTTTCTTCTGGTAACATATTGTACCAGTCTAATTTCTGTCGTTTGTGGTGTTTTCTTCTCTCTTGAAGTTCATCAGCCTTCTGAATCAGTTACTTTCAATAAAGAAATAAACCTAGAACTCTGAATTTTCAGCATAAATGTACACAAAGTAATCACATCCATAGTTTCGGCTTTACAATACTTGACTAGCATTTGTTTGGAGTGGCGCTGAACATGGAAAATGCTAGAAAATGTTGATCGATGAATTTATGAATTTCTCATTTTAAGATCGAGTTAAGTTATCACAGGTAACATCAAAATAACGAAGTGACTGGATCATGACTTATACACGAGCACGGTACATCTATCTGCACAGCCTGTGAGCTTTACACGAACGTGGGTATCATTTTCAAAGCTACTAAGTCACTGTGTTTCGTTAATATTATTTTCGATCCGGGTTTCCAAAAGTAAATAAAACAAACTAAACAAACTGGCTAGCTTACGTTTTTTGACGATAAATTGTTAGTGTCAACCGGTAGCGCCTTTTTGAGAGGGAAAACATCTTCGAAGTCAATCAATATAAACCGATTCATTCAAATATCTGACAAACAATATGGTCTTTTTATTTTCTGGGTGTGGCACATATTTCAAAAGCTATGCTGTCAATTTTATTTGGTCATTTTTTGTAAACAAATGCAAAGACAGATGTTTCTATCATCACAAACAAAAGTAATTTTTAACTTCACATTCCACGTCAATTTTTTTTTTCATAAATTACAGTTACTATTAAAGAACTTACTGATATTTATGCAAGTACGTTAATGAGATTTATTGGGAATGAAAGCTACCCATAGCATTTCACTGAAATCTTATTGCGCCAGATCCGATTCCACGAAAACAATCGGCATCCTTTGCAAGACTTTCCATGAGCTTTTATCCAAGAATAAGTATACTTGTCAAAAAAATGGTAATATAGAAAAAAACACCTTTAAGGGAATAAAATTTTGTTCAGAATGTTTTTTTTTTTATAAAAGAGATTAGGTCAATTCTTAATACTGTCAAAGTCTGCATCATAAACAAATCTTCCACGATGAGGCATAATACTTAATACATTTCCAAGTAAAATGATTACTGTTATTTGCGATTTAATTATTGATACAGATACAATCCGTCAATTTATTAGTGTTGTCATTTGTAAAAGTTAACCCGGTAGCATTTTTCTTTGATTTCGTATTCTTATGTATATTTTTTACATCGTGTGATTGGTGTTTTTTTCCATGACAGATGATACAGATTATGTGTGTATCTGATCTTTGTTATAAATAAGTTGTTTACTGATATTTGAGTTCAATGTTCAGCCTTAGTACAAATTTAGAATCTTCTGGAAGATAACTTGCAACCTAGATCCATGTCGTTTAATTGTGTCTTAGATTTTTATATAAGATTGTGCTAGACAAAATTATTCATTCATATTTTAATATTAGTATGTTGAATTGGTTTTAGATGT
This sequence comes from Potamilus streckersoni, assembly GCA_016746295.1. Classification (NCBI taxonomy): domain Eukaryota; kingdom Metazoa; phylum Mollusca; class Bivalvia; order Unionida; family Unionidae; genus Potamilus; species Potamilus streckersoni. The sequence continues at coordinate 10,505,012 of JAEAOA010002345.1, read as the reverse complement.
ATTCAGTTCAGTGGTGTACTAAGGGTAAATGGCGCCGGGGGCGACGATGATGGCCCCGCCATAGATTTTCCTGTAATTTCATTTTTATCAGTTGTTTTGGCGCCTCAATACCTCTGGCGCCATGGGCAACCGCTCTGTCCGTCCACCAACCCCTTCTTAGTACGTTAATGGTTCAGTTACAATTTGAGATGAATCATATTTATATTATTCATTGGAATTACAAATTCTCATTTACATTTTGGATTAAAACATTTGGGATTACTGAGGGCTCATTCAAACATTCTGGATTATATCATTGTGATACATAAAGACTATTCGTACTTGAGCACATTCAAGACTTTTAATATATCAGCACTCAAGAATATTGGAATTCATTCGGAATATTCTATACTTTTGGACTTGTGATTTTAGGAGTATTTGGGATATCTTTCACAATTCTATTAGTTCTCCAAAATTTTCATTTTGTAATGTAGATAATTAAATGATTCTTTTAATTTTACTTAACTTGTAGGTTTTGCTTATTTATGCTACATTATTTAAAATCATAGAATCGTAGCTGCATAAGCTGAATTCCATTCCGTATTAACACAGTCTTCTTACTTCTTTTTGAGGATTAATACAATAATAATTGGATTCGGCAGGAAGTCTCAAGAACAAGATAAGAGGTGCCTCTTCCATACATGGTTGTCTTTAATAACCCTTAAAGATATAGCACTGAAGTCAAAATATCGATTTTATGAGTCCTCTCCTGTCTCGTTTTTCTCTGAATGCTATAAATGTCTTTCGATAGCACCTCACTGCAAAACTGCATAAAACGGTAAGAATGCAGATTTGAAGTTATTAAACGCACAGATAAGAATATTTTGTGGTTTATTTATTTTGGCATATGCAACTTTTTTTAAAAAAAAATGTTTCTCAATGATTGTCGTTCTGTAATCTCTATCTAAACAGTAATTATTATTTGAGAGATCTTTTTTTATTTTAACAATGATCCGATTACTAATACTACTACTATTTATTATTATTATTATTATTATTATTATTATTATTATTATTATTATTATTATTATTATTATTATTAGTAGTAGTAGTAGTAGTAGTAGTAGTAGTAGTAGTTATTGTTGTTGTTCTGGGGCTTAACGCCATTTTTCAGCACACGATAGGCTATACATGGCGGCCAGTAATAATGGTGGAAAAAGAAACCTGGAAATCAGCGGAAAGAACCACCGACCCACGAGAACCTACTGGTAAGCTTTCTCACATATCCACATTCACCGAATCTTAGACTGAAACGCACACAGACAGAGGTGAGATGGCAGTGATCCATAACGGAGAGCGCTTTAGACCACTAGGCCACTCAGAGTAGTAGTAGTAGTAGTAGTAGTAGTAGTAGTAGTAGTAGTAGTAGTAGTAGTAGTAGTAGTAGTAGTAGTCGTTAGTAAATTATAAATATTAAATTTTTAGAATGACTAACTCCTCTCAGGAAAGACAAACGATTCTTATTTGTCTTTACTTTTCTTTCTAATAATTTGGATCTGAAATGTTTCATCGGTTTTATACACTATCTGAAGCAAGGGCGCAAGGGATTCACTTCCTGTACATGCATTTCTCGAGTTAAACAGAGTCTCCTTAGTAACTATTCATAGGTTTTATACACTATCTGAAGCAAGGGCGCAAGGGATTCACTTCCTGTACATGCATTTCTCGAGTTAAACAGAGTCTCCTTAGTAACTATTCATAGGTTTTATACACTATCTGAAGCAAGGGCGCAAGGGATTCACTTTCTGTACATGCATTTCTCGAGTTAAACAGAGTCTCCTTAGTAACTATTCATAGGTTTTATACACTATCTGAAGCAAGGGCGCAAGGGATTCACTTTCTGTACATGCATTTCTCGAGTCAAACAGTCTCCTTAGTAACTATCCATAGGTTAAAAGTCAGTCATAGCCACCCCCACCCCTAAACTTAATAGCTGACCACTACATATTTGCCACCCACCCACCCTGCTAAAAAAAAAAAAATTCTGCGGACGCCCCTGACCTCATTCTCTTCAAAAGGAAGGTTCGGGGTCTACTGATTGGTAATTCAAATGGTTATGCCTGTGTATATATCAACTCTCTAACGTTTCATAATTTTCAGTGTTGTATAGAATATTTGTATCTGAAGTGCAGAACTAGCAGTTAGTTGGACACGTCATATTTTGTATAGATGGCGCGTTAGCAGTGCTGCCATCATGACTCTACTGCTTTCTCCTAACAACATTCTGATATTGGCATTTATAAAAACATAAAATGAATCAGAGCTACAACACCTTATTGCATGAAACTATGAGAGAGAGAGAGAGAGAGAGAGAGAGAGAGAGAGAGAGAGAGAGAGAGAGAGAGAGAGAGAGAGAGAGAGAGAGAGAGAGAGAGAGTATATAAATTTACACGATAAATGTACCGTATAATTTTCTCTACAATGAATGAAAAATTTTAATGAGGGTAATATAGAACCTACACGATATATTTTTGTAGTTCAGCTGACACACCCATAAAAGGTCTAATTTTCATTACTCGGAAACCAATGCTCCAACCACACAACTCCTCAACCCACACAGACACGAGACAAACCTATATTAACAGCAACCAGGAACACATTACAAATACCTAAATATCCGAGTAAATAAATCAGCACGATAACATATTTTGAGACCGCGTTTGTTCTTAAGCATAAATAAAACTATAAAATGTATTACGCCAATTTTGAAAGTGTTTAAAACCATTTAAACACTGAACTTTAAACATCATACTCTATGTAATTTACAACTTTGCGTACTTAGCGCAAAAATGCCAACAACTGAACTATACTAGAGCGAGATGACCTTGTAGCACCTACGCCCGTCACTCTTTATATCAGATTAAGGTTAGGAACAATAAATGAATATAAAAATAAAAATGTGATCTAGTAATATTTACGAGGTGGTTAGATGAATCTGTTCAAGATGAAATGCGAAAAATCAATATTATTTCACCAGAGCAGTTTAACAGTTATCTGCGTTTTTTCTTTCTGTGAGAAAGAAAGACCTAATTGGATGATGGCGCGCGGAATATGAACCGGATTAATTGAAAGAACTGCATGGCATTATTTGAAAGTCATCTAGCAGGACAAGCACTAAAAAATGACATTCGTATAAAATGATATATTCAAGCCCAGGAAAGATGTCCTGATGGCCAAGCGAAAGTATTTCAGGATGAGAGAATCGAGAGCAAACCTAACAGAGCAAAACCTCTAACAGAACTGGAAGAAAAGGTATATTTAAGATGGTGTTACGACACGATGATTGTATCATAAAAAGAAAGAAAAAAAAAATTTGTAAAATTTAACAAATATTTTATATGTATGTTGATTTTTTATATTTTTCTCTCCATGATTGTATATGTATATATTTTTATGTAATTGGCCTAAGTCCAAAATTAAATACTTGACTAGGTACATTTTGTAAAAAGAATAATACATAGCAAATATTTCTCTATGGTTATATATTCTGATTATTAATGGAGGTAAATTATGTTTACTTCTATCTAAATGTAGGATATTAGTTTTTCACTTGGAAATTCCTAAAGGTGTTGCAGCTTATATTGTTTTAGTGAAGACTGACCTATATCCTGCCTCTACTACTGTCTCTTAGCTTTTTAGATCAATCTTGTTTACTTGAAAAAAAATATTCATTGATACCTTAATATCCGAAATAGATTCAGTCTTATTGTTGTGTTCAGCTTTTAGTTTGTATGGATTTTTATTTTGAAATTATTCCCTGGAATTACAAAATACTCATTAATATTTCTTGGACTGACGCATTAATTTGGAATTATAGTGAATTCAGTCACGAAAATTTTGGATTCTATTATTGTGATTCACCAAGACTATTAATACATCGCCAGGTACATCAACACATTCAGTATTGGAATTTATTTGGTACACCATTGAAAATTGTTCGGAATTCTATACAATTGGAGTTGTGATATAACTTTTTACAGCTTATTACAATTTAATTCACAATACACTAAGTTCTTTTTAAAATTTTCTGTTTGTATTTCAAGAAGAAAAAAATATTTTTAGAATTTTAAAACACTTGTTCGTTTTCGATCTTTTCTGTTACTTAGTTTCATAAAACAGTATTGTGCATTAAATCCCAAATAATCATATGTGATCTATCACAATTCTAACAGTGTAGAATTAGAATGTTCTGAAAGAGTTTAAAGACTATTGACTATGATGATTTACCAATGATATTGATGTACAACGATATAATCAAGAATTTCTTTGAATGAGTCCTCAATATTCCCAAAAGTAGTGTTTAGTCCAAAAGGTCAATATGCACTTTGTAATTCCAATGAATAATTTGAATGAATATTTTCTCTCTAATTATACGAGCACAACTAAAATCAAATCAAGAGTCATTTTTTTTTTTTTTTTACCTTTTTCTATATATACTAATTTCACTTGACCAAACACACAATACAATGCTCAAAACGTGGGTTATTTTAAATGGAAAATTCTATGAAATTGTAAACAAATTCGCTTCTAGAACTTCCTGTTTTCATAATAATATTAGGTTTTGAACTCAAATAGAAGTCGACGTCTTTTAAAAAATAACAAGAGTAAGGTAGGCCAGGAATTTTAAAGCCTACCAGTTTTCTTGTTAGGATTAGGCTCACAACATTTCTGTGGTTACCAAGCATAGCTCAAGCATTCAGCTATCATGTCCTGAACCAAATCTGTCTTGGCTATTACAAGAGTTCAAGGACAAATGTGTATCACCTGTTCTAGATCCATCGATCAAACCAGAGGATTGGCCAATACAATTTTCATTGTACTTGTGCATTCATGGTACCACCTTAGTTATCTAACTTTTATTGTAATGTGAAATATGGCATCGGTGGTGTCTTTAACTACACTTATGACTTAGAAAGCACAAATATGGACCGTTTTAATTAACCCAGAATTTTTTGTGATATAGAAATCTTGTTTCAAACAAAATACATGACGAAAACAGACAAGTATGCAAGTAATGAAACTAGGTCAATGGATATAAAGGACAAGTCTTAAAACAACCCTATGTGGTTTTGGAAAATCATCTAAACTTTCTCTTCCAGTATACAATAAAAGGCTGTAATATCAGTGTTAAAGACTGATATCTGTGATGGATTCCCTGTTCATCTAAACTTTCTCTTCCAGTGTACAATAAAAGGCTGTAATATCAGTGTTAAAGACTGATGTCTGTGATGGATTCCCTGTTCATCTAAGAATCATGGTATAAGCTCTATTTTGTACAGGTGAGGTGCAGTTCAGCTAAAACTTTGTGCATAGATTTTTTAACTGCTACATTTTCTAAGTAGGCAAGTACAGAAAAAGAACAATTTGAAACTGTAATGTTCTCATGATAAACAATTTAACACTTCCAAATGCCAAAGAAGAACAAAGATATTATCAGGCTTCCAATTTTAATAAAGTAAATCTTCAGTATATTATGAAAATGAAAAGCAATCAACTGTGGGGGAAAAAAATTAAACACAAAAGGTCACATTTAATCAGGATTAAAAAGGCATAAAGAACTAAAAGATCCAAAATATTTAACTCTATACCTCTTTGAATAGCATAGAATTACTGTACTGAAATATCTGAAAACATAAAAGTAGGTCAACACTGTACTGAAACATCTGAAAACACAAAAGTAGGTCAACATTACCTAGTTTTCATTAGCATTGAAACTGACTTTTGGGGAATACATAAACGATAAAGAAGGCATTGTATATGAAACAACAATAATATGAAAGGTATCATTTGACAATATTCAAAATGTCACATTTTTCTTTTGCTTTCAGAAAATACTTTATTTACCATTTCTTTACACATTAGCTTTGTCATCATCCATGTATTTTACACTGACCCATTTAATCCTATATGGTTGATCTGCCATTTAAGATGGTGATGTTAATTTTTTTTCCATATCAAACATCCAGATCAGAACTATTCAGGCATTCACACTGATGTTCCCAGATGGCTCAAACAGAATGTTTACAAATCCCAATTTGTTTTTAATTCCATTCACACTGCATACCTAAAAAAAATATTTGGATAAAAGATGGGCAGGTAAAACATACAAAACTGCATGTTTTATGTTTTAATTCAGGAGAAAAACCTTATCTGATATGATATATGCAGAACTGTCAACCCTGACGAATCCGTCTCAGTAAGGCAGTTGATTTTTCTCCGTAAGATTGACCAGTTTTCAATAAGGTTAACAAAATGTCAATAACTGCTATTGTAAAACGACGATAGTACATCTGCACAAACTTTTGTTCCAAACTCTATGCAACTCAATGACTTGTTGCTATCTTTCAACTTTTTGTAATTCTTGGAAATTCTTTTCCATTTCATGCGAAGACGGCAATCATATCTCCCGTTACGACGCATACTCAAATTGGCACATAATGCCCCATAAACGTAAATGTGTCATTTCAAGCTTTCATTCATAAGAATCTGTATACTCTTTTTTATTCTTCTGCATTGATTATTAGCACTCATTTTAGAAACTTATGTTCCCTTTCGTCTTAAACATGCATCACTCTCTGGACACAATTTAAAAAAAATTTTATAATCTAGTTTGATCATGAACAAATAGGTGCAGGTATAAAGCGTCTGGAGTGCTGCTGCAAAGTTAGTCTGGTTCCCTGACCAAATTTACTATGTCTAATATGAAACCTGGATCCATATCAAACACAGATGAACCAATTATCCGGATTTTTCGGCAATGAAAATTTTTTCATAGCTTTTGCTTGTATGTCGTAAGTCTTTTTTTAAGGGTAATTTTCGTAATACTTATGACAAAACTGTAAGAGTTGGCAGGTCTTCATATGAATACCTATCCGCTCCATGGCGTAAACATTCATATACTTATCAAATTTACCCTTTCAGCCAACTTGCAATAAAATATGTAATTTTGTGTATGCACTGTATTGTAACATTAAATGCTCATACAGAACTATGAATGTTGTGTCTGAATGCTGCAATACTTTTGCAAAACTGCATAATAATCCATGATTAGAGAAACATATGAAATTTGACTCCAATAAAAAACAAATCAAGTCCTTCTGTCATAAATGATTACTTGATTTCTTGACTCAAAATCTTGCCAACCAAAATGCTGGATATATTTATTTAGTGTAAGCTTTCAGGTCATGGAGTAATATTTATCATTTATGATCATGTTTGAATTGTTTCATTCCAATGTGTTCAAATATAAATATATACTGCCTGGCCTGTATAAAGGTGGACATTTGACAAATTTAGACTGGTCAAATAACCATAAAGCTCCATTGTAAAGAGTTTTTTAAGGTTCCCTGTTTATATTGTTATTCACTGAAGTCATAAAAATGACCCATACTATAAATGAGCTGAAACTGTATCAAGGTTCGTTATATCAAGGTTATGTCCTGACAATTCATTAGAATTTAATATGAAATCATACTGTGATTTGTCAAAAACTAAAAGTACAAATTCAATAGCAATGATAAAACAAATTGTAACCAATGGGATCTATGTTATTACATGCTATAAAAGGGACTTAAGCATAATGATGGCCTATAAAGTGAGAGACATCATTATCATTGGTCAAATTCTTGTTATTCTTAAACACCTTCTATGGAACATGCAAAAAATGTTTTTGACAGTGTTGACCATTCTGATTTATTCTTCAATGAAATCCATCCAGTCTTAAAATTTCTACAGCTGAGCCTAAAAATGTCAATTACCAACAAAATAAACAGGTTTATTGGAAGCAAGAACTCATTTATATGGTATATACAAAACATAAAAGGAAAGAAAATAGGTTTAAAAAAATAAAATTTGTCCCAGCATATCTTGATTTCAATCTGCCACAAGTTCCTACCCCATCAACAACATAATGTCAAGCATGACAATCTCCAATTAACAAAAAAAACCAACTGAATAGGAACTGAAGTAAAATATCAAACTTGCCTGCATAATTTAAATTAGAAAAAGGTACTTGTCAATCATCATGTTGATCAATACTGAATAAAAAGATGACAAATCAACAGCTTGATGTAGGTAACAATCACTGTCTTTCTTCAATTAGGTGATGCTAACCACTCATATACAATTTAATGACCGTAAAAGCAACTGGTTCCAAAAAAGTGATTTCAACAGTAATAATGTTCCAATCTGTAAAATGTAAAATGTATCTCACATTGACATACTCTGATATCAGTTTAGTACTCCTCAGGATGATTACACATATCAAGTATTATATAATAGCATACAGGCAGCAGTTTCTGAGAAACTTACCTAAACATGATCACTTTTGCATAACAAGCAGGTCACAATGAACTGCTGTTGATCTGATGTGCAGCACATCTTTGCATATGTACATATCTATTTTAAAGACTATATAACACTGGCATCCAAAAAACTAACCTAAATATCAAAGTATTGAGAATACTGATAGAAGGGTTGGGTTCAAGTAATTCTACTTTACATAACAGATATAAAAGCACAACTCCAGATATATTGTCTTTCATGGTCATTTTACTACCACAAATTTTTAAATAATTTATATAACCTTTTTCTAAATTATGCTTCCTTTATAAGTCAATATAGAATTTATAAAAATATTAAAAATATTAATGGATTTCCTTTAAAAGCATTTACTATTATTGATTCAAGTATTACCATCCATGAATCAATATACAAAACACTGAAATTTTAGTTGCCTCCCTTGACATATAACTGCAATCTGAAAACCCAGTATATCTCGATTTTGTTATTACTTCAGTTAAACTGTACAATTTGTTACTATTATTAGTAACACAAAATATATTAGTTAAAAGAATCTCTTCTATGGGACAGAGGGTTCCTCAGACCAATTAAATGTGTTTAATCATTAGTGCATGAAAAGTAAGTCACAGTGATTTACTTTTGTTTCAACTCTTCAAGATGCATGCACATATAAAATCCATGACTGTAACAGTGAAAGCGTCCCTTAAACTGACCAAAACATTAAACATAAAAATGAACACTGGATCATGATAAGTTGGTCACAATGACCTGCTTTTTGTATGATAGTGTAATACTCCTCATGATGAATGCAAGTTTCAGGACTGCCCAAGCAACAGTGTAAATGTAACTGACCACAACATAAAAGGAGTACATCTACAGATTCCAGTGCTGATGATGACAAAAACAATGGTGGTATAGAACAAGCTTTCTTGTGTGCAGGTGAGCTAAAATTAAATGGAAGAAATATAAAGGATATTTTAACTAATAATAATTAAGTACCCTAATTATATGCATAGTTAGTATATAACATTAGAATATTTTTAATAATGGTGATAGGTTATACATATATTTATAAACAAGTAATATATTAAAGTGATCCACTCTTCCGAGGCTCCTCCTTTTGCACATGCTAAAGGGTATTATTGTTTATATCCTTGAGAATCAGTCTGGTATTGTAATTTTGTGTTTTGTGATGTTCACAAAATACTCAAGTCACCAAATTTTTATCAAGAGCAATATATACAGTGAATATTCTACCTACTGACCCCTAAGGGAGAGACACTGTACAAAACACATTGATGGCTTTAGCATGTTGAGGTTCTGCCTGCACAAAATCCTTTGTGCATATCTTAATGTCCGAAAATGATAAATATAAATTACATGTAAAATTAAATTTCTTTGTGAGGTCATAATTCCACTATTTTATGTGTGCAAGTGATCTCATGGGGGAAAATTCCAGCTTTATTCTTATTCCCCTACTCCACTGGACTACAGCAAAGCTCTCTTAGGCTTACAGTTCTGTAATTTCTAAATGGGCAGCAGTTTTCCATGAAAGGATAGCAAAGAAAACACTGACAAGGTACAATTGCACAAAAGTTTGTAAGGAAATATACTATGCAACACAGCACAGCAGTGGTATATAACAGTTGACCAAAAATGCAATACTATCTCATGATGTCACATAAGTTGTGACCTGACAAAACAGCACATGACAAAAGAGCTCAGACAAACGAGTACAGACAAGAGAGACAAAAGAGCACCAACAAGACAAGATTCCCTAGACATTAACCCATTTGTCAATTATTGCTGAAAAAAGCAAATGACAAAAGAGCATGTATGTTCCAACATATGTCAATTATTGCAAGAAGAGAGCAAGACAAAACAGTGCCATATAATTAGGACTGTTGCACAAATAAAAAATAACAAATAATTTAATTATAGTTGTAGCATATAAGCTCATTTAGCATTGCATTTTTTAAAAAATTACCATGGAGAATAGAGTCGCAGAAAGAAAAGGTTATGCTACTGGTTTCCCGCTACAAATATTGAAAGGACTGTCAAAACAAGGATGGAAGTATGTCAGGGAGATGCTACAAGAAAGATGGCTGTCATGGAAGAATGAAAATGCTCAACGACGATATTATCTCATCATCAGAACACAATTACACTCCTGAGCCCACTAAAAATGATGCATCAAAAGTCGAATTGGCTATAAGTAGACAGGCTGTGAAGGAGTCAATAAACCAAGACAGATTATATAACAAACCAGATGTGGAATTTCATTAGAAGTTGCACCTCATTTACCGAGATACATAGCACCGTAATGCATGATTAAACGACAAAGAAAAAATTTAGCAGAAATAGCGATTCCTGAAATTCTTCAAACATCAATATGAAGAGCACAGTTTGTCTAATGGGATTCAGGATCGGATGACGAGAACAGAATTCTAATAATCGGAACTACGGAAAACAACAACCTTCTAGAGCAAAATAAACATTGGTTTGTGGATGAAACTGTCAAATATGCACCAGTTATTTTCTTCCAAGTTTTTACCATCCATGCTCTGGTCGATAGCTGGGCATTTCCCTTGATATATTGCTGTATGAAGGACAAAGCAGAAACTACATATGTACAAATTTTTGAGAAAATTAAAAGAACTTAAACCTTCTCTAAATCCAAGAAGCATTTTGTCTGATTTTGAGAAAGCTGTGCATAATGCATATTTTGTGGCGCGTATCTTTTTGGTTGTCTTTTTAGACCTAAGACAATGTTTACGGAAAAAAGTCCAAGAATTTGGTCCAGCGCAACCATACCTAGACAAAGAAGAAATCCGCATGGCAGAAAAGATGCTGTTTGCCTTAAGTTTTGTTCCTTCAAATGATGTCATAGTTTCTTTGAAGAACTGACGGAAGCAAGCCAAAATTACACTTGTAGATTAAGGGAAGGACACTTACACTGCAATCATCCATCAATTTTGTGAATCAACTGGAAATAAGTATATACAGCTGAACAGAAGATTACAGGTCATCATTCCAATTTGCAAGAATGCTGTTTTAATGGACTATCTGCGAGGCATTGCCAACAATCTTGAAATATAATTGTTATTTGAAGTTAGGAATCTACTTTCATCAAACATTAATCAAATTTATATACTGCCAAAGTTATTTCTAATCTAATTTTTCATACACTTCATCTAAAGTATCAAATTATTTTTTAATTAATAATATTAATTATCTGTTGCAGAAATGATTTCCAATGTCATTTTATACACTTCATTTAAGACATTTAATTAACATTATTAGACTTCTTTTAAAATATTTGCAATACAATAAAAGGGTGTGATCTTTTGTAGTTAGTTCATTTGTCGTTCGCTCTTTCGTCTTGCACTCTTTTGGCATGCGCTCTTTTGTAGGGGTGCTCACATAAGTATAATACCATCTCATGTTACATATGATGTCAGAACCTCTTATATGTATTATAACTTTGTGTCATCATTTCTGATACTATATGTACGATTATAATACAGTGATGATGTCACATAAGTGTAATAAAATCTCCATGATGTCATACATGATGTACTACATCGCAAGTGTAATAGAACTTGATAATGCTAGTCTTGACATTATGCAATGCAAAGGTGCATTATCCAAAGCATCTAAAACTGCATTAGATGATTTTTCACATCAGCATTTTGGGGTTTTATTGCAAAAATCTGTGCATTTGCTTACTAAGGCTGACAAAAATAGAAATAATTCTCTAGTTTTTATTAATTGCATATCAAAGCAATATTTCATCTTCTGAAACTTGAAACAAAAGATGACCATTTACAACTTATTTTCCATAAATTAATTTTAGCAGGATAGGTTTATTAATTTCAACTTTAAAGAACAAAAGTTGCTTTAAGGGACTGATGTGCTACTAGCTAAAAAATATTTTTTAATGAATTCAAAAAAAGACAATTTTGTCTTTCTTTTAACCACCGAGTGGTGAAAACATTTTTGATATTTCCAAGTAATAACAAGATTTTCAAATTAGATGATATGGCAGCTATGATTAGGATTGGCACCATTTTCATTTAAAACCAGCTCGTTATAATTAGCCTTTTGGTAAAACATCACAAGAATATGAGCATACATTCATTCAGGAGTAGCAATAATAATAATATTTTTGAGATAGCTCCCATTTTCAAGTCAAACAAAATATTCTATCGTTAAACCTCATGTCAATATAACCATCAAGTGACAATAAGTGACAATAAAACAAGATTCTTCAAAATGGCCACAAAGATGTCAATAAGTGACAATAAAACAAGATTCTTCAAAATGGCCACAAAGATGTCCTTGTTAGAGGTCAGACCCACACTATTTTAATTAGGACCAACCAGATACTGTATGGAGTCTTTTGTTAGAAACCCCATGACTTTCCACTGAAGATTCTGAATATGTCTTTTATGATGGTCATACCTGATGTCAGATGAGTACCATTTTTTTTACAAGCAACTAATCATAATTAATTTTTTGAATAAAACACCATGATGGTATGACTTTCAATTCAGGAGGAGTAACAATAACATGCTTTTCAAGATAGCTGCCATGGCAGCCATAGAAGATCTGCATTAATTTCATTCAGGACCAATTATACATCACAATAAGTTTTTAAGTGAACAGCTCATGCTGATACCAATATCCATTCCTGTAGCTAGCAATAACAAGATTTTTAAGAGGACCAATGTGTTGGCTATTCTGGATATCCAAACAGCAGCATTTTCATTAAGGATCAAAACTCTATGTAGATATGGCTTTCTGTACAGAAGAAGTAGCAACAGCCAGATTTTCAAGATGGCTGCTGTGGTGGCCATATTTAATTTTAAATTGTCATCAGCTTCATTAAGACCAATTAGACAACATATTTAGTCCTTTTGTCAAACTCCTCATATTAAAAACTTTCTCTTGAGGTGCAGTGGCAATTAAATGATATGGTCAATTGGTCAATATGACTTTGCATTCATCAAGTGTGTGAGAACAAGACTTTAAGATGGTCACTGTGGTGGCCATAATGGAGATCTGGGTTGCACAATTTTCATTTAAAACCACCTATACCATGTGATAAATTTGCATGTAAAAAGTTTTATAGCAATCCTCCAAGTAGCTTAGGATGACATACTTGTTCTAATGGAGAGATTGACAGCAAACATCAGATGACAGAATACATAAAGACTTATAACAGACCATCCCATGATCTCTTCTGGTCTATGACCAGTAAAACTAAAATGAAACAACAAAGGATAACACTATGCTTAGCTTCATGGATGATGAAAGGTTTTCTTGGTCTCTAAAATGCTGTAATGCTGTATCATTGTTGTACCTTGTACAATCAACAGGGGATGGATAAATCTTGCATCACATGACATACACTTTTTCGACGTCTTCAAAGCTATAGATTTCTTTTGTTCTGGGGCATACTATCTTTCCATCATTATCAGCAGCCATCGTCTCTAGTGCCTGGAACAAAAGAAAAACAACTACAATAGTCCACATATTAATGTACCATAGGTAAATCACAAAAATTTAAAAACATTACTACAGTGGTCTCTCAGTACAAAACCACTAAGTGTACTCCTGTCTTATCACCATTTATCTCATCTATTTCATTAGAAACAGAGTAAGGGTATGGTAACAAATCACATTGTTTGAATTTTGTTTTATTGTTGCTAATTGAATTATTCCCTATGTATTTCTTATGGGGAGTGATAATATCAATTATAATAAGATATTATACCAATTACAATAAGATATTATACCATCAAATGCATCTCTTTAGTGTTCTGATAATGTGACATTGGACCATCACTTGGTATAAGATTCCCTCACTTATAATAATGTAGCCTACTTTTATGTCTCCTTTGAAGATCAAGCACTATAGCTGAAAATAATTCCATTTATTATGAACTGACCAACATTATTTACTTTGTGAGTGATTTGGTAAATATTTACACATCAATAAATACCCAACCATAATCACTTATTCATGTAATTCCAACTGTTATGAACAGACTTGAATTTTCTGCAATCTGATTGAATACAAACAGTTATGTGATATGATCCAGAACTTTTTACACATTGGTAAATTCTGCAGACTACTTTTGGTTCCCATGTAAGTTTATGTGAAGCATTATCCATACCAATGTACTCTTATACCATAATAATAAATAGGCCTTCCAGCCACCAACCACCATGATTCCAATATAAATTCGCAGCCCCGGATTAAACTTGTCCTTTAGAATACATAACAATGCAATTGCAGTCCTTCCTGCACTCCAACACTCACCCATTTTGCCAAAGATAGCAGGCTTTACAATCCAATCTTTAGAATTTATTGCATTTTGTTCTGACAGTATGTTTCACCAGCTGTTATTAATGTCAGGTTCATATGATGACTAAAAATGGACACTATTGCTTTAGAAAGACTGAAATGTTTAAAAGTAAGAACAATGAACGCTTAAACATGTACCATATGCAAGCATAATGTTGAAAAAAAGGAATAGTCTGGTTTAAATAATAACCCCTCCCCACAATTTTAAAAATTACTATACCATGTTCCTTATATCACCATCATGATCTGCTATAACACATTAGCCTATAATATTATATAAAAGTTGATGACTCGTGGCTAGCAAAGATGGGGCAATGCATTCTGACACAGAAGAATTATTATGAATTAGCTTATGAAAGAAAACTCCAAACTGCGGCCCCAAGTGGCCAAGTGGTCTAAAGCGCTGGCTTACAGATCACTGCCATCTCACCTCTGTGTGAGTTCAAGTCCAGGCTCAGCTAATGTGTTTAAGTGAGAAAGCCTGCCATTAGCTTTTTGCGGGTAGGTGGTTCTTCCCGGGGTTTTCTAGGGTTCTTCCTCCACCATTAATACTGGCTGCCATGTATAGCCTATCTTGTGCTGAAAAATGGCATTAAACCCTATTACAACAACAACAAAACTACAAGCTACCAAAAAGTGAATTTTTTGTTGATGAAACCTGCTGATATGATGAAAAAAAGACAAAATTGGAATTATAAAGATTAAATGATCATGCCTGTATACTAATCAAAGTGAAAATTGGTCTCTAATCATACATGAAGTTAACAAACAGTCTATCTGACTAATTTATTTAGTAAGTGATTAAGTAAAATTTACAAATTTATAAAAATCAAACCATGATCATTTAATCCTATTCAGTCCATACACAATGTTGGATATGTCTTTTGGTTACTTTTAGATTTATAGTTTGATAACAAAATTCCACTCTTGAATTTGGTTCAAAGCAATAAACTACAATTTCTAAAGAAGATACCCTATACAGCAATCTGAACAAATCAGCTCTCCACAGTCTTATATGAAGATCTTATTGACACCAGTTGGAGGCCATGCTCTGTTGAATTTGTGGTTCACCAAAAAAAATTACAACAAATTACAAATTTCAAAATTCCTATAAAAGTAACACGTCACTTGGAACATATCATCATTAACCATAACACTCCCTAACATGACATTCAACACAAAAAATCTTATGGCTAGTTAGCATAAGTGGTATGGGAATTTCTATGGTAAAAAAGGATAATTATCTTTCATAGGAGTCTGTCATATCTCCTCCAAGGACTGTGAAGATTTGGTTTTAATCGGATTGCCTTATACATGTGTTTAACAGTTATTTATGTAGGCACTAGTAGGGCATAGTTGACTCTAGATTATTCATAAATGGGTCTAAATGACCTTGACTTCCGACCAAGATATGCAGTCTTTAAACTTCCTGTGCAAAAACCATGTTTTCTTATTAAACTTACCATGATCTTGACCTTTGATTGTTAGACCCCAAAATCGAGGGTTTTTTTTTTTTATCTTACCCTTACTGCAAGCAATCCAAAGACTGATCAAGGAATTCAGTCAAGAACAAAATTCATTTTTCTTGGACACATAATGTCTCTGACCTTTGACAATTTAATTCCAGCCATCTACAAACTCTGGTGAAGGCACAAGGTTGAGAACAAGTTTTTATGTGGAAACCATTTTTCATTTATCAACCAAAGATTTTTCCTAAAATCAATAGGCTTTATCCTTACTCTAATAGCTGCAAGTCATCCAGAAAGTTACTTCAAAATGTGTTATGTACAATTAAATTTATTGTGTAGAAACCATCATTGCTCTTTTAGTAATAGTGACCTTGACCGCTGACCCAAATCAACATCTTATTGCCTTTATGCAAATACAAGTCATTCACAAAGTTTGGTCTAGATCTCTGATGCTGGGTTACAGTTTGGTTTTGTTTTATCACACAGCAGCATGAGAAGGTTCTTTAGTGTCAAGGCCAATGGATCAAAGTGCCTTAACCAAGGACACCCTACTGTAGTTGACCCAATCTAAAAAACTAACACCATTTCAATTGCATGTCCTGCATGCTAATCAAACAGGTAAAATGACTTTGGTCATGTGAAGCTCATGTTACTATTCAGAAAACTTATTTTAGTCACCAAGTACCTGACCTTTTACATTTTGACCTTGAAATTGATAGGGTTATTTCTTAACCAAGTACCATGCTCTCCACAATATCTGACAAATGTACATACTTGTCAATTTAAGTTATTATGTGGAAATGAAATTGGCTACAGTTGGTTGGACAAACAGAAGGACAACATAATAATAATACCATAAAACCACATCATTGTCAATAAAGTTTGCTTCAGAATCTATTATTATTGCTACCCGTGAAAGCCAAATTTTATTAGGTGGAAGTCATAGGCTTTGAAAGACCTTCAAGAAATAACCATCACACAACTATTACAGGCATAGTTCAAGCATCAGTAATAACACTGACTGGCTGCTATAGCTGAGGCCTGGCATGAAATTAATGTAATGCATTCACCTTGTTCCAATATTTGTTCAAATGTACATTACTGAGCAAACCTGTTGAGAGTAACCTATTGTAACATACAACTAGTGCAGTGGCCTTGTGGTTAGAGTGTCGGCCTCAGATGCAGGATGTTGCAGGTTTAAACCCTGACTGAGTCATACCAACTATTTATTAAAATGGTACTAAGAAGCTGCCTCACTATGCTCTCAGCATTAAAAGGTTAGTGTTAGGACTGGTCATCCTGGTGTCAGGATAATGTGACCTGGTAGGACATCATGTTACATATCTGCAGTACGATGCCCAGTGCTAGACATCACTATAAACTGCCACACTGCAGACATCATAGTGATATAACTGAAACTATTTTTAAAACTACATACAAAATTAAAATCACTCACACACAATATACACATACAGCCATTCATGTGCAGATTTAACTAATGAATAAAGATATTATTTCCACTTGCAAAATGTGCTGGTATGAAAAGGTTGCAAATTGTGCTGGTATGAAAAGGTTGCAAAATGTGCTGGTATGAAAAGGTTGCAAAATGTGCTGGTATGAAAAGTTCTGGTTAGTTACTGTCTTCGTCCTTTGTTTTTGGATGGCAAAAACTTCCCATATTTTTTAATGGCCCAAAACACTGGGGACAAAGAAGGATTCTGGTCAGGTAAATTCAAATACTATTTTTTTTAGCCTGACCAATTAGTGATTTGTTTGCTCTTTAGATACAACAAAATCAACACCTTTGTAAATTACATGTCAACCTATCTGCTGACAAAAGTGTATTGTGCTGCCTGTTCATATCCTGTGCTATTTTGGAAACTGATTCCCAAGCATGGTCAACAGGAATAACATCAGTGAAGTTGAGTTATGTTTCATCAGCTTGAATATTGCCAAATATACTAGGTCTATCATCTAGCCTACTGCAATGAGATTCTAAACTGCTGCTTGTTATTTAAGATCTTCAGATCAATGTGCAATGATGAGGGTTTTGACATTCTCAGGGCTGCAAAATCTGTCAACAGTGAAATCTTTACATTTTTAGTTATCAAAGGATAAAAAATCTAAATTTTAATTTTTTAGTTATGTTTTATTCCATAATACATTAAAATTAGGGATTACTCTTTGCTAACTCTGAATCCAGTCCTCCCTGGTATCCCCAAATGGAATGCTGGCAATATCATCTACTGGATCTGCGTGGAGGTCATTATAACTTGTCTCGGTAAATCTGACACTAAATGGAGCAGTTTGATCCATGATGTTATGTGGTATTGTGGGGAAATTGGAAATATTTGTAATCTGTGCCCCTCGTTGTGAATTATTTTCATAATCAAGACCAATGGAGCCTAGAAATAAGGTCAAGAATTAAAAAGCACCATAGGGTACAGATTTGATAAACGATGTAGAGTGGGACAGAAGCACCTATCCTCTCCTTGATAATTTAGTTAAGCTTGATTACTGAGCTGGCCTGGAATATGTCGGACTTGAATATTACCTAATATTGGAAGCACTGATGAAAGTATTCCTGTACTAGGAGGCACTGGTAAGGTGATTGATTGTTCCCCCTTTAACAAGGTACATTACCACAACCAACTTGTCTAACATTATCAGGACTTTATTTCCGTGGATGTGTTCAACCAATGTGTGGGAGACAATGAGAATGGCTTTCATTTTCAAGAGGATGAAATGACAAGCCTTTTTTTCAAGTATCCATTTGCTACTGATCATCACAAAGTCCAGCAGTGAGTGTGCTCCCCAACTTGACAAACTGACATTGTAACAGGTCCAGGCTACAATGAGGAGATGTATTAAATTTACTGGCCTATAGTCTTTTATAAGTGTGCTATACTTCTGATGCATTTTGGAGAAAGATGCCAAGTTAATTTGCCCATAATTCAATATTCAGATGGACAAATTTTTGAAATGTGACATGGTCCAGTTTGACTCGTCTATCCTGTACCACAACTGAGGGAAGCAAGGTTGTTCTTCTTGTCAAAAACCAGAACCATACTTACCAAATATTTTTGTTGTATATTGTTCAGGAATATTACCATCTCCTTGGAGAATGTCTAACATCTTACTGAAGGTCCAACATCAATGTATTGGTTGATGCCTTCTAAAATGTGTTAATGATACTTCTGAAGCTTTCTGGAGGAAGATGACAAGTTAATATGTGTTAAGGGTGCCATATCTAGATGAACAAGATGTTAAGAAGATCTTACTTATCTACTTTGATTATCCACCACATATTGAGAGATATAGGGTTCTTTATCTCATGAACCCAAGCCAAAATTATCCAATGTTTTTGTAGCATATTGTCCACAAATGACACAGTTTCTGTAGGGGAAATCCTGAACTTTTAGTGAAGGCCCAAGGGCTTATACTGGAGCTGAATGTTTGATACAATATGAACCTATATTTGAAGCTACACAATAGAAATGCCAAGACTGATTGTGTACTTGTCAAGTCATGTAAGGCTCACCGTGTCCTCATCATGTCACCTTGAAAGATGAATGTACTTGCTATAAATTTTAAAATGGGACAGGATAAACTGGTTGAGCCTGCTGAGATCTACTGCAGGTCTCAATCTGCAATTGAACTTTGTATCCAGAAATGTTCTGTTTTCTTACTATCTCTACAGCTCACTTTACAAGCAAACACTAAATTTTCTTTTATAAAGCATCCATCTTCAATTTTGTCAATTGGGAGTTCTATCACAAAGATAAGACAATGAAAGTGAAAGGGTGGGGGTTGGATAATGAAATCCAGAGATCCTCTGACAAGGTTTGGGTCACTTATCATTCTCTTTAGAATGGTTGGTCCAAATCTGACTAAAAATATGGAGTATGGTGCCCCACACGGGCCTCTTGGGGGCATGGGTGACTGTGTGACACTGACAACTGCAGAAGGCCAGAGGAAGGAGAAACTGATTTTATCCTTCTTCTCCATGCCTTTCAGAAAAAATGGCCACATGATTACCTAAAATTTAACTAGCCATGACAAAAAAAAAACCCCACTGCAATCTTTGAGAACTGCGCCTGCTATTTCTCTGACAATAATAACTCCAGGAATCCAGTTTATTCTGCTTTTACATTCAGACAGCCATTTTTGTTTTTGGTTGTATAGGATGCAAGAGGCACAATAGTTGCCCATTTAACCTACAGCACAAGTTCCTTTCTGTCAACCATACCAATCATCCAGCTTCACAGTGAAATGATACTTGTACACATCCAGCTTCACAGTGAAATGATACTTGTACACATCCAGCTTCACAGTGAAATGATACTTGTACACATCCAGCTTCAAAGTGAAATGATACTTGTACACATTCATGCTTCACAGTGAAATATACTTGTACACATTTATGCTTCACAGTGAAATGATACTTGTACACATCCAGCTTCACAGTGAAATGATACTTGTACACATCCAGCTTCACAGTGAAATGATACTTGTTCACATTCATGCTTCACGGTAGGTAAAAGACTGACTGAAAACCTCAAGCAACATAGGTGGGGTGATATTATATTACACATCCTATGAATGTGGTCCTTTTATGTTAGCCTTCATGCCAAACTGACTGGGTCCTAAGCATATCCCCAGTGGGACTGCAATATATAATCATTATTTCTACTCATCGACATATAAAAAACAATTCCTTTAGATTCATTTTTTGATCATACCCAACTCTAATGCTTGAATGGAATCAAATGTGGTTTTTACTGTATTCATAAATACTGAATGTTCTTGTTCTGTTGCTGCATCTTCAAGGTGGGTGGAAATGGAATTTCATCACATTTGAGACTATTCAAAAATTCTACTGTATTCAGATAAAGTATATTCTAATGCAGTTTCTGCATCTTCATGGGGGGTGGGGGTGGAGAAGGCAGTTTGACAGCACCCATGAGACTGCTCATTGATTTAGACATGGGGTGTATGCTTAAAAAGTCTTGGTCCATGTACCAAACTGTATTTGTTTTCTGTGGCTCTTGAGCTGCTTCTTCAAAAAAAATGTTGGAACATCTATTTTTAACCAAAGTACACACACATTACATGCATGTGCCAATTAGCAATTGTACATGTAGACATGACTTGTGTCCATCCCATAAGACTAAATCATTCAACCTTCTTAGTTGTCATCTCTGTAATGAAGAGAAGAAAAAAAAAACAAGTGCACACAACAAAGACAGAATTATTTTAAAATAAATTTTAAATGTGTTATTGACTTAGAAGTGCACAAAAGTGTACAGCGCCTGAAAAATTTCACATATGAAGTTGCATATGACCAAATGAAATCACATGTGATTCTAATAAACAGTACAAAAACTGCAAAAATATGAATCCACCAGAATTCACAAAAATGTTGTATGCATCCTTTAAAAATAAATTTAAAAGCTGAAAACTGGATTCCTGGAAGTTCGTATTTACAGCATTAACTGAAAACTTGAAAACTCCAACAAGTAGAAACACTTTTTAACCAGTAAGAGTTGCTTCCCTTTGTCTACTGTATGACAGCCCTAGCATGGAAATGAAAAGTCTTTTTACACAAATGTCCTTTAGTTGCATCTCTAAATAATTTAAGATGTCCACAACTCATCCAGACTAATGTAACTTTTTCAGTGTCAACTGGTCATTCTTTACCAAGAGGCAGACAGATGTAGGAACTTTGTACTTCGTTGCTAATGGAGCAGGAGTTGGCAAAATTCAAATGGTAACAGACAAAATAACTTTCTTAATTCATTGAATGCTTAGTCTTGCCTAGTCATCATCAGACCGAGTTATTACAACAGAGTTTGTGAGCATAAATCCTAACATTGTGAAAAGTGAGTGATGCAGACATCTCCTGCAATGCAGAAGATGGTGTGAGCATAGCTTGCCAAGACTGATAAAGATCTATACTAGATGTCTTCCAGATATTATCATTTCAAAACAATCGCTAATTGTATCAGCCATAGATTACTCTGGGTATCAGGTATCATGGACTGTGATAGCCATAGATTACTCTGGGTATCAAGTATCATGGACTGTGATACCACAGTAGCCAGTACCATAGTAGCAGTTTATAATGGGTTGTCCCAGAGCCATTTAATGTCAGATTATTGCAACTATTCCCAACTGACATAAGTGCAGGGTTTTTTTTTTTAAGATTTGGTGTTGACTAATAAATTTAGTTCTGATAGCCAACTCCAGTTCTGATGGAACAAGGTCATCATTTCATTCCTTCTAGTGCAAAATTCATGATACAGATACAAATTAAGTGACATTATACTACTGTAACTAGTCACTTCCTGCATCAGCTGACATTAATAACTGATAATCTACCTCTGTTGTTAATACAGGTCCAGAAAGGCTGCCATACCTATTCAAAATCTGTCCTAAAATTACCATGGAAAACATCTGCCCTGGATGTGGAAATGAATATAGAGCTGGGGCTGTGTGTAATGGAAGGGTAAAAATGGTTTGCTTAATCTTTATATCAGTGTTATATCAGAAGGAATTGGTTCACTAAGGCAGTGGCACTGCTAATACTAATGGTGTCTTCCTCTCTGTTAGTATATGCCTTCACCTTCCCTTTATTCCAAGTGCTACTTCTGGCCAAAAATGCAGCAAACTGATTCTCTGTCCAACATGTACAGATATCTTAAGCAGAGTTTGAATTACACCCCACATATTCAAGACATGTAGAATGGTCATCCCCACCCAGTTTAAAGCACCTGCACCAAACACTTAGTCATGTCCATTGTGCTGACACTTGTAAATTAAAAAACTGGTAGCCTATACAATTGAAATCAGTTAAAAATCAAACAACAGTAAGTGGTCACTAATCAACCACACAAATGCCTATATTTATAAATTATATGTGATATCTCTGGTTTGCAATATTAGCCAGTCAGTGAAAGAATTTTAAAAATAGGTAAAGTACACATGAAAGTATTAGTGACCAAGCTGGTAACCAAATTGGTGTTGTCACATATATTACATGATGAAGTTAGGTTTTAACAAAGCCAGAAACATTGTCTCAAATTAAAATAGGAAAAAAAGATTGAAATATATATGGAGTATACTAGAGTATGCTTCCCTAAAGTGAGAAATTTCTCAAACTCTCAATGTCAAAAGATACTACCTATAAGGTTTTATGATGTCTGTACAAGAATGTGCCTCTTAGCACAAATGGAAGTCGTAATGTAGGTAATAATGCAGTTGTCACCAATCCCTCTATTATATATGGAAAAACAACTTTTTGCTTTTTTGTAGCTAATATTTAGCTTGTGAGGGCTAGTTTTGCAAGGAAGTATATCTGAAGAAGTCACTTATCCATATACTGTGTGTGAAAAATGTAAAGAAGTTTTTTTCCTGTTGCTTTGCAATTTGTAGGTATGCAGCAATTACTTCTGAACTATTCTAATATTTCTGAAAACCCAGTATCTTCTGTACATTGCAACCTTTTACACAAACCACAGCATTGTGTAATCTTTGAAATTTACAGTCATGTAACATGATTATAGCCACACAAATGTTGACAAAAATACTCACGCTAAATCCATACACATATCCATTGGGGAGCATCATTGGAGGATTGTGCTCATTAAGGGGCTGTCCAGAGATGTAACATATCAGTTTTGAATTGGCACAATGTGAATATGGCAGCTCCTTTCCCAGCTCATTCAGATGCCGACTGCAAACTGGGCATTCAGCATTCTTCCCAGATGCTTCACTCTTGTAACAGTGACTGGACAAAGTCAAGGAAACATATGTACATACTAACACATTAAAAGCAGACAAGCACTTGTTTTTATTTTAAGTTTTCCCCTACACACTGCCAATAATGCTATTATCAGTAACTATGGGAAGCATTGGGTCATATTTTGAGAAAATATGTAATATTTTTCTACAAAATTCACAAATACATGCAGAAGATGAAGACAAACAAACCTATATAGTAGGCACCTTGAACTTGGAAAAAATGTCCTTTATGAACAGGGTGACCTACCCATAAACCTAAAAGATAAATAAGTTTTAAATAATCTGCTGGATAAAACTTGGGCAGTATTAAGAACTCTGAGTAAAGAAATCAAGCTATATCTAGGCATTTGATTTATTATATTTTTAATTACCGAAACCAAATAAAAACTTCTGCACTCTCAATATCCAAGACACATATCATCTTGTACATGATTGTCACTAATTTTCATAGCTTTGGGTCACCAGTCAGGCAGTAATTTTAAATGTTGTAAACAACTATATGTATACAATTTTAAAAATGGAAACCATCATTAATCAATCGGGTACTCCTTTATATGCAAACTCTCATAGCAAAATGGATGAAGGATACGGTGTTTTGAGTGCTGAAAGACCAGCCTGGAGTGTAACTGTGAACACAGAGTCACTATTGAGCTGATGAAGCTTGAAGTTCTCCTGTCTGAATTGCTGAACAAGGTCATTCCATCTATCTGGATTGACCAAATCCTGTTAAAACAAGTAAATATGCTGATAAATGGAAAACTATAGAAATAAATGAAAAGAATCAAGTCTTCAATATGTGATGCTGATTATTCCTTTGCTGATACAGATAAACAAGTTGTCAATGTGAAACATTACAATTATAGCAACATTTCTGATTGCAGTGCCAATCAGAAAAGATAAATATGAAAATAAAGTTTTCACCTTTTAGGAGTCCGTTTTTCTCAAGTCAATGCTTCCTGTACATAATCATTTAACATGACATCACTTTTACATACCGGCCTACTATCCAGTTTGCAGGATGGTGGGGGCAAAGGTTTAGTGCTTTGTTGCCCCATGAGCACATATGATTCAAATAAGTAATGTTGTACAATTATCTACTCATATAACCTCACCCAGAAAATGACTGAAACATAAAAATGAAAAAAGAAAATGAAATATTTGAAGCATTTTATACACATCCAAACAACAAATTAACATGTAAATGTATTGAGTCTTGAATCACACACACATGACAAAAGAGGCACTTGATTACAAACAAAGATCATGTAGTTTCTACTTTTAAAATCCATTACACCATTAACCTGTTGTTGCTAACTTTTTCTCTCAGTAGTTCACTGAAGGATTAGAAGGTAATGCAAGTATAATTTTTGTACTCATCAGAGACCTTATGGTACTGTTGTTCAAACTTCCCACAATTTCCTTGAGCATTCATTCTAATTTGTGCTGATGATTCTATATAAAAGGACACTGTATGCATTACTCCATAATGACTCATGTCAATATGGCATTTCCAGTATGAAACATTATAAAATGCTTACTCCTGCTGCTTAGCTTCATAAAAGTCAAAGTCTATAACCCATAAGTTTTTAAGTTTAGTTTTATTTAATTGTGCTTGTTTCTCAATCTGAATCACAACTGCATTGAGACATTTGCCTTTAAAAAGGAAAGAACACTTTTCACTCTGCTAGCTTTACCATTTCTGATATAAAAAAAATGTTTTGCATGAGTCAAATCTTAATTGAAACTAATGTTGTTTCTGATAGTAAACTAGTCAATAATCTTTAATAAAAATGGCTGAAACATTGTTATTCAAGGCAACAAAATTTAATAACTTTTGCTTCTTCAACAGCCATTTCCAAATGACCAAACCTGGAAAAAAAAATGGGTTGCTCTACTTCGTGCACATATGCAAATTAGCCTGATGGGTTCTCCCACAGCAGTCCTCAAAGAAATAACAAATATAAAATCACCTGAGCTATTGTCAGCCAATTAATATCTCTCTCTCTCTCTCTCTCTCTCTCTCTCTCTCTCTCTCTCTCTCTCTCTCTCTCTCTCTCTCTCTCTCTCTCTCTCTCTCTCTCTCTCTCTCTCACACACACACACACACACACACACACACAAGATTTACTGGGATATCCCATTTTTAAAAATACAAACCATACCCACTATAATGTGATGTGCCACATGAAAAATGATTTTTCACTCCCAAACCCCTTACACCATCATGTTTTGAAAAATACAATTTCCAACAATCTTTTGGTGGCAGAGGGAATGCATATGTAATATATAGTCTGTATAAACAGTAAACAGTCCTGCTAAGAGTCCATGTAAAACTATCTTTGGGGCAGGTTATATAGCAAATAAACATGGAGTCAATTAAAAGGTG
Organism: Potamilus streckersoni; assembly: GCA_016746295.1. Classification (NCBI taxonomy): domain Eukaryota; kingdom Metazoa; phylum Mollusca; class Bivalvia; order Unionida; family Unionidae; genus Potamilus; species Potamilus streckersoni. Next base: position 10,478,641 of record JAEAOA010002345.1, on the reverse strand, counting down.
AGGCAATCAGAGATAAATAGATAAACAGATACCATTTCACTGATTACTTAAGTCCTTTGTGGATTTATAACTGTAACTGAAATCTTGCAAATTTATTTAAAGACATTTGGGACTATGTTTTAGTGATTCTTTTGTACAGTTAGTACAAAAGTTAATTTCTGACTATCATTTGGAATACTACTGGATCTCATTTGGATAACTCAATACTTTTGTACTTGATAGAACTATTTAGGAGTTTAGGATTTCTTTCACCATACTGTAAGAAGTTATAACTTTGTCACTATGTATTTTAGCAAATTAAATTACATTTTCAACAATACAAAACTTGTTATTTTTCATTCTTTGTTGTTACTTATTTTATGACCATAGAGTCTTTACACTTATCTATATATACCACTATGAGAAGCACATTACAATTCACAATAACCAATATAAAATGTTGGTGACTTCTGATTTCTAGAACAATATGCAATATCAAAATTGAATTTTATTCCCAAACATAAATAATAATCGATCATTTCACAACTGATCATCGTTAAATCTCAGTAACTTAAAATACTAAAAGGCATACTGAACTTCAGAATACTGAACTAAAACATAATGTCTGACAATGTTTGCACTAAACTTGTCAGCATTTACATAAAATCTGATTAAAACTTTTAAAGAAAACTGAATGACATTTATATACATGCTCCACTGAATATAAGTCACATTTCCTTTCCTTCAGTATTACATGAAAAATACCAGTACAAAGCAGTATAAACAGTTTTTTAACTCCTTTTTATTTTGAGCTTATTGATTAAGTCAGTTTTGAGTCTAGTCAATACTCAATGTTAGCACCAATGAAATTCATACACAGTTGCTATGCATGCACTAGCAAACCTGTAATAAAAGGTTACTGTGAGGAGACACTCTTTTCCATAGAACTGTACTGGATTCTGGCTCTCATTTATAAAAGTCTGCATTAGAATATTTCAATTAAGAATTTTCAGTCTGTAGTAACATGTTTTACTCAAATAGTAAAGTTTTAAGACTAAGAGATCAGTTCCACTCAGTTTACCTGAACCAACCCTCCTTCTAGGCTGGGTAGAACATAGTGTGGGTAGAGTTTTACAGTGAAATGGATCCTCTCACAAACTTTTCTTCTAGGCAAAGTAGAGTCTTAGAAAAATTTTAGGATGAATAGATCATTTGCCTGTATCAATCACCTTCTATGCCAGGCAGTCTTATCAAGTTTCTTCTAGGCAAAGATGAGTCTTGGTGAATTTCATGATGAAATGGATTTCATTTCACAATTTGTCTGTGCCAATCACCTTATATTCCAGGTAGAGACATGGTGGAGTTTATGGGCAAACTGGACCAGTAGCTCTGACAATTTGCTTTTACCAACTCCCTTTCTAGACAAAGTAAAGCCTGGGTGGAGCTTCAGGAAGAAATGAACCATTACCTCTCACAATTAGCCTGTGCCAACTCTCCTTCTAGGCAAAGCTGAGTCTTGGTGAAGTTTCAGGATGAAATGGATCATTTCATCTCACAGTTTGCCTGTGCCAATGATCCTTCTATGCAAAGTAGAGCCTTGGCTGAGTTTCCAGGTGAATTTGACCAGTACCTCTGACAATTTGCCTCTATCTAACAAGTCTCCTTCTAGGCAAGGTAAAGCCCATGTGGAGTTTCAGGGTGAAATAGACCAGTTCCTTCACAATCTGCTTAAACCAACCCTAATAGGCTGGATAAACCCTTGGTTTAATATCACAACAAAATGGATCCTCAAAACGTTTGCCAGGACCAACATTCCATCTAATCAGGTCTGGCCCTTTGTGGAGTTTCTAGGTGAAATAGACCAGTTTCTCTCACTATCTAGGGAAGACAAAACATGGGTGGAATTCCAGGGTAAAATGGCTAACTCGGCAGAGTTGCTGTTTTGATTGTTACTAGCACTGCATGAATGGCAACTTAATGCCCAACTAAACAAGGCTTATATCACTCCATGTATGTATTTTTCTAGAGAGACATTCTAAAATCTGCTTCCAGTCCTAAGTACCCTGTTGCTACCCATTCCCATTACAATCCAGTGATAAAAGTTATCACTCTCAGTTAACAGTTTTGCCTTTAAAATATGTTTTCTACATTGTAAAAGTAAAACCAGTACTTGTAATGGAGGTTACAAACTGTTGTACACTTAAAGTTGGATAAATAATTTTTGAAAAAGAGTCTACCTTGTAATGAGTTAGTTGTGTATCACTAGGAAATGCTAGCAATCCCATAACCTTCTGAATGTCAGGTAACTGCTCTTCACTGGGACACGTCAAATACTTTCTAGCATGTCTATAAAAACAAAAGTAAACTTTCTTTATGACAAGAGAAATTTTCATGTTAATATATTTATTATTAATATCACATCTGAGAAAACTATGTTTAATTTTCATCAATCATTAAACAAGTTTAATAATTCTGCAGTCTGAATACTATATTTCTGCAAATAAACTCCCCAGTAGCGTGGCAATTCTCACAATAAAAGGAGTTCTATTATAACACAAAACAGAAAACATATTTGGCTTAAAAATCTGCTGGTATTCAACTCTTTAAATATGTCTGATTTTAAGGCCATTTTAAAACAACCTTATATGCGAAACCAAGATTGAAAAGAAGTCATCTACATATGTATACAATTATGTCTGCAAACAGGATTTTCAACAGACGTATATCCTTGGTTTTTGATACATGGTATTTAAATGTGATCCATTTCTAATGCATGGAAATTCCAACACGTGTTTTTATGATGCATGTTGATTTGTGCAAGATCATTAGTCTTAATTATTCTTGATCTGCCTCCTGAAAATTTTCTACAGAGCATTCAACGTCAGAAGCAAATTTATTGCATGCACCTGTAATTAACATTTATTAGACTGCTATTTACACCTTACTGGTCAGGGCTCTGAGTGGATATGTGAGAAAGATTGCTGGTAGCTTCCTGTGGGTCAGTGGTTCTTTTTGGGAGGTTTTCCAGGTTCTTCTTCCACTATTAATACTGGCTGCCATGTATAGCCTATCTTGTGCTGAAAAATGGTGTCAAACCCTACAAGAAAACCACCTTACCGGCCAATAATATCATACATTTGGAAGATCAGTATGAACTGGGAAGATCTAACACGTCACTATTGTCATGTTTTGGTTTGCATAATTTAATTCTTTGTTTTTAGATTGTCTATGACATTTATGACAGAGGAAGAGAGAGTCAATATTTGACTTGACTGGATTAACTTTCATGAAAATTTCTGCATTTCTTTGATTGCCTAACAAGTCATAATCAATTAGACAAACTGGAAAATAATATGGCTTGCAAAGTCAATTGTGAAAGAAAAAAGAGAAACTTTAAATGTATTTCACTGGTGATTAATAAGCTCCAATCTGTGAAAAATTCAAAAATTTGGGTGTTTTAATTATTCTATTATTTAGTAAGAACTTACTAGATATTATGCTGAGTGATTTATTTCAAGCTTTGGAATTACTTTCATTTCAAACCATACCCTCTAAAAAACTAGATGGAATAAATTTTGTTACATTAAAAGCATTTGTGACGTAATAAATGTACAATGTCTGATGGTACAATTTTTTTATAGTCTTGGGATTATGGGATCAAGGGTAAAACAAGCCTTCAGTATTTAAATCTAGTGAGAACCCAGGACAAATTTATTTTGTCTACATTTAGATGTTTCTGTGCAATTATGCTAATGAGTTTCTCAAGATGAATGAATGGATTGACAGACAGGATTTGAGTACTTTGAGTACAAGGATAAAATATTATGCAAAGTATCACAACATTAATGTAATACTTTGAAGTTCATTTGTCCATTTTCAAAATAGAATATATAATTTAAACTTGCTTATAAGTCAAGTGAATCTTTCAATCAACAAAGATCCTGATCTGCTGGAGCATAATGCACCTGCAGATTAGAGCTTGTCTTGTTTATTCTACTGATTACTCCTAACAAACTTCACAGACACAGATCTGCTGGCACATTATGCTACAGCAGACCTGGGTCTGTGCAGTTTGTATTTGGACTTTTCTTAATAGTGAGTATATTCAGTAATTATTTATGTAACAGAAAGTTAAATGTGAAAAAGGCACAAAGTATTGCTTCATTAAAATCTGCAGATTTATAATGCAAATGAAAAGTTTTGCGATATCGAGTACTATGGAATAACTTACCTTACTGCTTCTAATCTTTTATTATTTCTTACTAACTCAATAAATTCCTGTGTTCTCAGATTAAACTCTAATGTGCTCTGAAAGACAAAAAATTTAATAAATAATATATATCTATTAAGATATCACTGCATCTGTGTGTATGCTGAGTTTTGTTACACTATGCAGGGCTTTGCATAGTTTTATTACACTATGCAGAGTTTGGTTAGTTGTATTGCACTACACAGGGTTTCAAATAGTTTTATTACACTATGCAGGAATTAGGTAGATTTACTACACTATGCAAGGCTTTGGGTAGTTTTATTAAACCTATACTGGACTCTTAAGTAATTTTATTACACTATGCAGGGCTTTGAGTAGTTTTATTGCACTATGCATGGTTTTGGGTAGTTTAACAGTTATTAATTTTAAGTTTCATGTGCCTCATTTTGCGGCAGAACTTCATTCTGGGACCAAAAATTCCTTTCTTTTCCAGTGTCAGTAGATTTCAGTTTGCCAATTTAAAGTTTAATGAAATTAAAGGAAAAACTCAGTATAAGAAACATGATTTGGTTTCAAATGAATTTTGATTTACTTAGGTCTCAGTCTTGAGAGGTATGTATTCTCAAAAACTGCAGAGAAAGAAACAAAAAGGAAAGATTAAAATCTAACAAGACAGATATAATACCAAGACTAAACTAACTGGAAAGAAATAAACAATTTAATAACAATTATGAAATACTTTAAGCAGGCCTACTAGGTAACCAATAAAACTCAATTTTTAGCAGTGAAAAAAATTGACATCTTAAAATCCTTACAAGCTAGATGGAAACCCCATATGTCACAGTCATATGCATATTATCTGGAATAGAACTCTGGCCAATATTTACTGAAAAGAAGTGGCAGATAATTCATATTTACCTTTATTTTCCTAAGTTTTGATTTATTTTCATAGCACCAATTTAGACAAGGTCCTGTCTCTCTCCTTGTCAAGGACTCTTCTATAGCCTTAGAGGTCATGAACAGCTCAATATTTGTAAGGTCCTGCATGAACAAGAAAAACAAATGGATTTGTATTAATGCCCCTCATTATCTGTCTATCTGTCTGTCTGCCATTCATATGCAATACATTTAAGATTTAAAACTGATCTCTCCAGTCAGTGTCTGAAGCATGTGGGTGCACATTAGCAAAATGCACCCAATTTTGATTTGGTGAAATCAAAATTCTCATACAGGGGCAAGATATGCACACAGGAAAAATTGCCTACTCTAAAAAGAATTGAAAACAGTATATAAACAATAAGTCTATTTTTACTTCTTTTTGGTTGATTTTAACTGCACTTTCAACAAATTACTGGCTACATCATACTAAGGAATGGGTATCCGAATGCAATTTCCACGGACACTCTGAATTGACCCAGCTAGCCTGGACAGGTATTAGACCTACAGCTTAAATTACAAGTCCAATGGGAGCCCCAAGAGGCTGAGTGGTCTAAAGCACTGTTCGTTATGGATCACTGTCATCTAACCACTGTCTGCATGGGTCTAAGATGTTGATATGTGAGAAAGCTTGCCAGTAGCTTCTCGTGGGTCAGTGGTTCTTTCTGTGGATTTTTTCTTCCTCCACCATTAATACTGGCTGCTATTTAAAGCCCATCATGTGCTGAAAAATGGCGTTAAGCCCCACAACAATAACAATTACAAGTCCAATCCTCTACCAACTTAGCTACTATGGTTCCCTCCTTCTGTAGGCTTCAATCCTAAAATTACTAATTCATACTTGTCAAAATAATCCTTGAAGTGAAAAAGATTCTTTAAATGGTCATCAAATCAAATTGAACAAAAGTCTGTGAAAATAAAAATCAGTTGAGAAAAGCCTAGTGTAACTGACTGTCAGCTTATGAGCTATAATTAGTAAGCAATATTTTCGACTTATATTATAACCATTGTATTTTCATGAAAGCTCCCATTCATAGAAATGGGTATACCTTTAAACTTAAGAAACTGGGAAAGGTCATATGTTAAATTCCAAAACAAAATCTGACAGTGGAGTATATAAGTTTTCCAAAGAAAATCCGCATAAAAGTGTCAAAATCTAAATTCAAATTTTGTGTTAGTGACAACCTTGTAAAAGAGAACAGAACATGAAAGTTTTTTTTAAATAGTTTTGTTTACTAGCTTAAACTAGAACAAATGCAATGGCTTGCAAGTGCAAATCCCCATACTTTCCACTGTATATTTCCTACCCAGTGGTATTCACAATGACTACCAAGACACAAACAAAGGGTCATACTGAAAAATCCATCAAATACAATACCATAATTATATATCAATAATCTTTCTGCTGTGGTGACATATATCAACACTGTCTTCCCCCATTTAAAATGTCATCGTCACTGAAAGGACAAAGTTGACTTTTAAAAAGATTTGGTCCCTAATAGGCCAGTTTTCAAACCCCAAAATTAGATTCAAGAAGACAAAATACTTCAGATGCAGATGTGCAAACAATAAATGAAAAAATGAAATTTATTTCTATCTTCTTTATGAATACAATGAAACTGACCAGCAGTCTGGAGTTCAATAATTTTAAGTCCAATGACTGTGAGATATATAAACTGCAAGTTTTTTTTTTTGGTATTGATTGAATAATTTATATATTTTTGTTAACCATACTGTAGCACTTGCTCTGTTTTCCTTATTACATGTACTAGAGTTTTGTAAGTGTACCATATTATCTCAGTTTCATTTATTTCTTGCCTATGCTATGCATATGCAATATAAAAGTCTTAAGCTAGTTAGACCAATTATTCACCTCAATTTCTGAATGCTGGGCCAATTTCAATGCTGAGTTGTAATATCCTGCTCTCAAGAAAAACTCCACTAGCATGCGATCAAGTCTCTTTTTTTGCCAAAGTGGCCGTGCTGAATCCTGAAGATTGTCAGCCTCTTTTAGATGGTCTACACGCCTCTTGATCATCCTGGCTGCTTCAAGTTCCTCGCTGATGCTCTCATCAGCCTGAAAATCAGGGTTATAGGTCTTGGTTTTGAATCTCAACTATAGTTGGTGGTAAATGGGCTAATGCTATTATTTCTCTACAATAAATATGCATGTGAGCTTTATTTTGATTAATAATCACAACATACCTGAATGACATCATCAATAAAACCTATTCATGAATGACTGACTCAGAATAACAAGGCATAGTAGGACAAAAATACTTCTTAGCTTTTATAGTCAATGGGAATAACAAGATTGACTGAGAACATCTATGTTTGAACTTCAAGGGATGTTCAGAAATCCATCAAAAACTTCATAGGAATCATATATAGATGCTGTGCTCAGATTCAAGGTTTCTACAATTTATTTCCAAACCTGTATTTGGGTTTTCGACAAAAGATGGAAGAAAAAAAAAACATCACCAGAATCAAGTTATCTTTCAAGTACTACAGAGATGTGTTTCAAGAACAGAGAAGTCACAACATGCTCTATGCCCCTACCAATCCTGTGATGAGGACATAAAAATGATATCCAATTCATGGTATGTGCATTCACCAGCATATTACTCCAGTGTCCAACATTTAAATTCCAATTTTTGCACAGTATGATTGATCCATTTACATTCAGGGATAAAAAGAAACAACAAATTAATGATGACTGCTTGTGACATGCTAGAACATTTAACTTTTTAAACATTTTTTCAAATTTTTTAAACATACTTTAGGGTCCAAGTAATCCAAAGTCAGTAAACAATGTATAGAATGGTATGCACTTTCTTGGTTTTGGCTGAATATCTATCCACAAGTACATGTAATGGCCATTACCTAAAGGAGCATGAGGAAAAGCACTATGTCTTTTTGATTGTCCATAAAATAATACCTGAACAAATATTTTAAAATTGATCAAATTTGTACAAGAGGATCAAAGACTTCTCTTTCAAATGCAAAAAGAAAATTATATATTGGAAAGTAAATTTATTAATTATGACAAAATTATTCTGATCATGGCAGTTCTCCAAAAGACATCCTTCATGGTCAATTTACAACAGGTCATAAACAAACAGCCAAAGCTTTCCAAAGGTCATGGATTCTTTTCAATAATTGTATCCTTTCCTATTACATGTAATTTACTGCAATTAGTAAAAATGTATATAGATTTTGTCATGTTGTGGGGAAAATTTGCTGAGGCTTCGAGGTTCATGTATACACATATTCTTTATAGTTTCTTCATAGTGAGAGCGCCTGAATATGTTAATACGTACTGCATAAGATTTCTACTATAGACCTGATTCTGGACAAAAAACTGCCCGTCTCTATTGTAATCATTGCACAATGTTCTGTTTGCAGATAAATTCAAAAGGAATTCTAAGTCCAAGTTGAGACGCTTTTGTTTGCTTCACTCAGCAATGTCACAACAGGAAATTTAGAGTGACAGGTAAGTGACAAATTCCTAGAGCAATTTTCAAAAAGACTGGACCATGGCCAATCGGAAACATAAGATTTAACTTTAGGGTGGAGTTTCACTTGCAAAATGAAGATGTTATTTCAGCTACATTCAATTTGGATTTCAAATTTTTTTTACATAGCTTTAACAATTTTTCAGTCCTACTGTAATGATGTCTGCAGTGTGGCAGTTTATAGTGATGTCTAGTACTGAGACATCATGCCAAAGACATGAAGCATGATGTCCCACCCAGTCACATTCTCCAGGCACCAGGCTGACCAGTTCTAGCACTAACCTCTTAATACTGAGTGACAAGCAAGGCAGCTGTTACATTCATTTTGGAAAATTATTACAGATGCGAATCTTGTAAGTAAAAGATCGCAGCAAAGTTGAGAGCCATTAGAAGTACTCCGAAAGCATAAGTAGTGCACTCGTAAAAGGGCAGGAAAGAATTCTTGTGAAACTCAAGTTCGGATTTGGAATAAAAGGCTCTTGAGGTAATGTATCTTTGCCAAAATTTGCCTTAGTTTTATAACTAAAGTTGTAAGATGGATGCTTTATTATGTACCTTTTTATTTATTAGAAATGGAATCTTTAATGTTTAACGAATTATTAGCATGAAAGATTAATGCATGTACATTGCAGGATTGCATAGTTTCCTATGTTGCATCATAATGAATGACTGAATTTATTAGTGAATTGTCTAAGAACTTGTACTTGCTTGTTAGTACATGAATTATGCAGAGCAAGTCATTGTTGGACTTCTGCGCTTATAATTAGAAATTTGTATATTTTAAGTGTCATTTATAATTCATTGGATAATATATGTGTATGGTTGTTGTTGATGATGAGTTTACTATATTAAGAAGGTAACAATAAAGGATGTGTATGTGTGTATCAGAAATCAATGATAATATTGTTGTTGTTATAGCACAATTATTGAAGAACCAAGCATGTATGGCATATTTAGATGTGAGTGTGTGAGCTGACCTGATAATTTATTTGCCATTATTTTGATGAAAGGTGTGTGACTGTGCTTAATTATCATGAGACTAGAGCAAGGAGACCTGATTATATATCCCTTCTAATTCCACAGGAAACTTTCTGGATGGTAGTGAGAGGCAATATCCTGAGAATCAGAGAAAAGGAAGATACATTGGGTGAACTATTTTGTTTGGATGTAGGCAGTGTACTGGAAGGAAGCATGGATGAGAGTTCCGAATGTGCAAGGAGAGCAATGAGTACGGACGAATCAGTATTGAAAGGAAACACTCTCTTTAGATGGTAAATTTATATGAGGACAGAAACTGGCAATGAAATAAATCACTGTTTGTATTTTGTCAGAAGAATTACAGTTGAAGAACTCAGTTTTGATATTTTATTAAATTGTTATATCTTTCAACTCTAGTCTTTTATAAAAAGTCCTGTTATATCAATGTTATCTTACAGTAATGCTCATGAAATTTAATATGCATGGAAAAGATTTATTTTACAAAAGTGGACTACCTTAAATTCATCTAGAATTTATTTTAACCCATGCATGGAGATCTATTTTTTTTTTGGCACTATTTTGTTCCAGAAATCAACTTTCTCTATTATGCATTCATTTCTCCAAATAGTAAAAGTGCATATTAAAAACTTCTTCAGTCAACTTGTATCACTCTGTAAACCAAATGGAAATGTCATTTATTGAATGTTACATCCTTATGACATTTTGAGTCCTACTGTTTTATTCTCCAAGCATAATTATGAAAATCTTGTATATGGTCACCCCTTCTGCACTGGGAAAGTGGCCTTATAAGATGGATGGCCTTTCCAGAGGTGGATTAAATTTTTTTGTGAGAAGTAATCTTGAATCTTTGACATATGTATTACTGTCACCATGAAACTGCATAATATAAAGAAATATATGTGGATTTATATTTTAAAATAGTAATCAAAAGTAAAAACAAATTAAGTCCAAAAAGGAATGTAAAATAATCAATTACTTTGCCCAAATGGGACTAAATGAAATTATAATCAAATTTTTGAAAGTAATTGCAAATTTGTCAACTAGATTTGAAAGTAATTGAACCAAAGCTCCTCTGTCATAAAACAAGATCCAATATCAGATATTACATATTCTAATGGATCAAATGGCTGCTTTTGCTGATTTAATGTTAGATCTAAGTAACATTTATTACTTAAAATGTTGAGTAAAACAATGTTGGAGTAAAGGCTATTTTCCAACAGATATATACCCCTCCATACTCAGCTTACCCTCACCTCTAGAAAGTCAATCAGGTCTCAATGAAAAATCCATCATTACATGATCTGTCTTCCTCCTATGACACATCAATGATTTTTTTCAGAAAATATCAGAAAATGTCATGATAATAAAATTTTCAGTAAATATAACATTCTGACACTCTCCTTGAGCACCCTAGTGGTGGAAGCTAATAATGCAACCCTTCACTCAAATGACAACTCTATGGACAAGATAGCAACGAAAAAATTTCATGAATTTCCACTTAAAGGTTTAGATGTTGTGGTTATGGATAGACAGACAGAGGGTGTCATAATCCAAAGACATTTTAAAACACAATGAATAGATGAGTCTTAAAATATTTCCATTCAAATTAACGTATGAATAAAATTATTTTTACCTTTCTTTTCAACATTTTTAACTTTTCTACCATGCTGTCCAAAGCTACTGTGACTTCCCCTACAGTCACTTCTTTCTTCTGCAAGCATGCTTCAAATTCATTTCCTGCAGTCTGAACTCTGGATACCTCACGATCAATGTTCTTTTGTGCTGCCCTGAATTTCTTATTGAGAATTTCATACGGTACCTGAAATATAAACCACATTTATATCGCTGATTTTAATTTGCATTTCTTTTTGTTAAAACTAGATAAAAGAGCCCATTCACAGTGACCTATTCACTTTTGCAAAAATATAATAGCAAAATATTTATATTGCAAATACATGTATGTGAAACAGAGACAAAACCCACTGCAAATATGTTTATATGAAATACTGAATTTTTAATGCAAATATTTTTTTTTACAAATTGTTTTGGCTGTGGGCAATGAACCTACAAGGCAGCCTGCTAAAACTAAATATATTCTCTCACCCAAGAGTACCACTACAGAAAGACATACAATACAAACATAAAGATACAAAAAAAGGGTAAAATCCTTAGAATACAATAATTAATTTTTTTTATATAAAACAGTACTTGTTTAAAAGATCCACAACCTTCATCATCATAAGATGTTGTCAATTAGTTCTTCTTAAACCATGCAAGAGAGTGCATCATGTCTATTTTGAATATCCTGAGCCTCCCAAATGCACACACTATTCTACCAAAACAACACCAACACTATTAATCAACGTAATCACCTGTCCCACCAGGTAAAATCTGTTAATATGATTGATGCATGGTCAGTGAAAACTATCATGACTTTCTAAAATGATGACTTGTTTTTTGAGGTTGTATATGAATTCATAGGTTTATATTATACCATAAATCAAATGAGACAACAACAGGTTTATTTGATTTAAATCAGATGAATTAAATCATTCTATAACAATCGTTCTACAAAATCATCCAAATTTTTACATCCATTGATAAACTACACTGATTTTGTGATCTAAATCACTTGTAAATAGCATCAGAATGTCGCACATTCGAAATGTGAGTCTAAATAAAGACAAGCTGGATCTTCTCAACTATAATTGTCTGACATTAAATTATCAAAAGATTTCTAAATGTAAGTCGAATTTCTAAATAAACATATAAAATATGATAGGACCAGCTCAACTAGCTTTAATTATTTATTTGTGGCTTATTCTTCCACTAGATGTCTACTGGAATATTGTTTCTGACTGCCTCCAAACCATCCTATAGAACTGGACAATTCTTAATTTGTGTGAAGAGAATAGGGGCTATACTAATACTGGAATTGCTCACAAGGCGAGCAACTTTGGTATGAACATGAAGCTAAAGAGTATTCTCAATGAATAAAGCCAATTGTACTGGTTATTGCTATGGTGCAGAGTAACAAGGCTGTTGACATTGCACAAGCATGAAATGGATCAATCAGCTTTGGAACAACTCAATGTGATCAACAAATTCAAGACTCATGCCAAGGAGACTCTCGCTCATCCTTGCCAATATTCTTAATCTTAGGAACTTGGGCAGGAACCTCACCTGTGAGCAAATAAACTCTACTAAGGAATACTGCAGTCAGCATCATCCTACCAGTTTGTCAACAGTGACAGACCTGAGAGCCCAAGCTTTACAAGTTTTGGCCTGCACTTTCAAAGGATGTGTTGTCAACTATCTGGTGGAAATCTCAATCAAAAGACTTCCACAATAATACCATGGAACTCAGCAACTAAATTTGGGTGCTTGCCATAAGTGCTGCTACTGAATGCACATTTTGTATATATGGATTTGTTCATTCAAGGTCTGGAAAAGATATGGCACTGAGAAGTAAGCAAAACTTATACTTTGTTTACAAACTGCTAAACACATGACACCTATCATAAATCTGAAAAAACGCCAATGAAATGCATTATTTCGATGTAGTGATTGAGAATAAGTTTTAACTTGTCTTCATTTTCTTAATCTTGCCTTTTAATTATTTTAAAATATAACATCACAAATGATGGACATGTTCTGCAAAGAATTGGAAACCTAAATCTACTTTTGCATTCAATTTCATTAAAATATTTGTAAAATTATGATTTAAATCTAAAGAATTGAATTAAATTTTAAAAAGTTTGATTTTGATTTTTTTAATCATGATTTTTTGCAACCCTGAACAACACTGACCTATAAATGGCTACATTCCATTTTTCTTCAAAATCTTAGGAGCTGAGCAGTATGAGTTTTAGCTTACCACATTTACTGTCCTTAAAACTAACTATTAATAAAAGTAGTTTGGCTGAAAAGCTAGTCAGAGCTGAGGACCATTTTGCCTGCTATTATGTAAGTTCATGGTTAAGAAGTAAATTTTGTAAACTATACATTTTGAATCAGCCTCCTGATTTCTAAAGGCAAAATCAAACCTAGATCTGTAACCTTGTGTTAAATGCTGTAATAGGGTAAGTATTTGTTTCTGACCAATCTGTAAGCTCTGCAATGAACCCATCTCACTATTCTGTGCATTCTGCTATGTATAATGACTTCAGAGAGCAGAATCTTATGCAACCACAGGCATGTCTTGAATGCCATTCCTGGAACTGTTTATGCTGTTTTAATATTGCACACAGAAATGCAGTTTTTTGGGGGTAAAACAAATTTTGATTATGCAATATTTAGCTATAGATACTGTTTAGGTTTCTTTCTTGTGCCAAAATACCCCCCCCATGTTTGATGTGAATACATCCTACGAGGGTTGGAGAAGAACATTCAACAATAACTATGGTTAAGTATTGTATAATTAACATTTGTTTTATCCCACCCACCCACAAAAAAGCAGCAATGGCTTAACCATTGCTATTGTTTAGATGAATTTGTCAATAAGGGTTAGCTCATGCTTTGTTAAACAGATAAAACAAAACAGAGAAAATGGAATGTTCTCAATGTTGATGGTAATGTCCCTGTTATGGAATGTTGATGTTTCTTCAGGCTATATGATGGGACCCAGAGAAAAAAAATACATGTTCTTTGTTGTTTTAAAGAGCAAAGATGAAAGGAAGAAAAGGTAGTATGGGAATGCCAAAATGCCACCTTTATGACATCATTCAAGGAGGAGTGATCATGGTAGACCCATGAGGTACCAACAGCTCGAACTTCATGGGTTTTAAGTTTAATAAATGAAAGATCTTGATCAGTACCTTCCTTTCATCATGGCGCTAATCCATCAGGAGATGGAACCCTTGAGAAGGAAGATAAGATATGCCTCTAGCTTTCCAAATTGTTTCTTTATCATGAGGTGTTAATGAACAGTGAGCCAGTATTGACTCTGCTATGACAGCAGGGTCCAAAAGCCCAAGAACACCGAGATGAAGGGCCTTATACACTGTAGGAATTCATTGAGATAATAGGAAATTAGACAGAGTAACAATCCAATCTCTAAGCTTTGTATGAGCCTGTCAGTCATGCTCCCAAATTTGTATATAATGAAGTGGTAGAGTGCAGAGGGGGAGAACTCAGTCCAAGCCCTATAACCATACCAAGAGGTCATAGTATGATGATCAGAAGATACAGTATTGTCAATTGATGTGGTGCTTATCTCTCCCATGTGGAGGGCACAATCCATTATATCTGACAGGGCGGTAGTGGTGCAGCTTCTCCTCAATGGAAAGCAGTGACATGCTACAATAAAGGTGGTGCATCTCCCTCAGTGGGATGTAGCAACATGCCTCAAGATGAGTGGTGCATATCCTTCACAATGGGAGGCATCAACAAACTTTGGGATAAGCAGTGCATCTTCTCCTCCATGGGAAGTAGTGACACACTGTTAGATAGCTGGCTATCTCCTTGAAAACTTGAGGCAGTGATTTCCTGGAAGGGTCTTGAGGGGTCTGTAAGAGAGAAGCTGAAAACTTCCAATAAAGAGTGAGGATTTTTTTTTTCAATGATATGTGTGGCTCAAGTCCAGCAATTTGCCATGTTTTATAAAATGTAAAAAAAAATTTCCTTGTGTATATGGAACAAGAATAATAGACATGAAGCTAGACATATGCACAAAATCAATAAGAAAGAAATAGCCAATGAATTAAAATACTATAGATGTCAACCGATGTCAATCTAGACAGAAGTCACATACACTTTTTCGAAGGTTTTCATTATTCCTGAATACAATGACTTACCAGTACCTAGATACATTTGATAAAGTACAGGTACTGACCCATGAAGATGTACATGAAGTAATTCCAAGTCCCTGAAGAACCGAATATGATTACCACATATGATTTGGAGAAATTAACATCCTTATACAGAATTATAGAGGCCAGGCCACATATGTGGTTAAGAAACACTACAACAGGTTAATTGTCTCTGGTGAATTGTTGACACATATCTAATTAATTAAAATATATCTTAGAAAAATATGAACTATTCACACTCATTTGGCATATTACACATCAAGAACAATTCGAGTTCTCCAAGTGGAGTCTGTCATACTTACAATTTTTCACTCCAAAGGAGGCTGTGTTCATATAAAAACTGACAGTGGGCTCTTTGACACAAAAATTAAAGCTAACATAGCTATGGGTATGCTCTTGCTGCTATTAAAACCCAGTGTATTATCTGCACTTGTGGTGGCATTTTCAAGATGCCTTTTCCAGGCAAGCTCTATGCTTATACCCTGTACAAAGAGATTGGACTCAAAATGGTTTTAAGGATACAAACAAATATGTTTTTGTCTAATGAGTTGTTTGATCTGATAATATGTGGGTCTTGTTTGCAGTTTTTATGATTATGGTTCAAATGCATAACATTTACTTTCTTTTAATATTTGTATTAGATGAAAAAATGGTTATTGCATAAACTGCATTCAGAAGAAAAAAAAATTCTGTACCTCAGTTAAACAACTAGATGTAAATACATTACATCACTGCCATCTTTTGCTTTAAAATTTATCTAAATGTTCGCTTTTTGTTCAATCTTCAATAGTACAATTAAAGAAACAAAAAAAATGCTGATACATTGCTTTATTTATATTGTACTTCAACATTCATTTTGTATGTATAATTCTCTGATTCGATAAGTTAATATTACTTTATAAATGAATACTGATGAAAAATTACTGGGAATAATAAGAGATCAAATTAATATGAAGCTATAAACATGTAATAATAACTGAGATACTTAAAGTTCTTTGCTTTTAATACAAACAGGGTCAATTAAGAATGAAGTCATTAAACCTAATTATCCTAAAAGTATTGTAATATAAATTATATTCTTTCATTTAAATTTTGTTATTATTTTGTATATTACAGTTATCAATTAGAACTGTATGAGATCAATTGGGAATGGATTAATTAAATGTAGTTGTTAAACCTGAAAGTTTAGCAATAAATTATGCAAGCCCTTACTTGTTTCATTTCATTCATTCATTCTAAATACATGCTACATCTACTATATTATATATCTGACATTAAATTATCAAAGTCATGAATTATACATAAACAACCATGATATCCTGTAGTATACATGGCACAATTAAAGTATGTTGTGGTATTTCTATGCACCAATCTTGTTTACATCAGTGTTGCACCCAGAGTAAGCCCAGGGAACTTACTACCACCCAACCTACCAGTGTTTATTTCAATACAACAAATCTCGCTAACATAAAATATCCAATTAGTCCAGGTCTGTCCCACAAAAAGTTTGTACCAACGGATGAGAACGTTCTTATTCATTAAAAAGAAATGAGAAAGTTCGCCAAATCACCGACACCGAATTATATATATATATATATATATATATATATATATATATATATATATATATATATATATATATATATATATATAACTCGGTATGAATTGTTTCTTTTTCTTTAACATTCACTAAAACTTTTCTTCAGCAGGTGTAATGTTCGCTATTTACATATATCCCAACACTTTTGATATGACCCCCTGTGTTTGTTCACCAGCAGCAATTATATTTTGAAATATTTGACTGATTGGAACATTATATGTAGCCCACTTCTATGTTATCACAATGCTTATATCTTGCTGGATGTATTTTGGTAAAATTTTGAACAAATTGAGAAAAATGAAAAACAGTAAACTCCCAAAAACCTTCAGTGTAGGATGCTCCAAAGACTTGATGTCAGCCATATTTCTTTTTGTCAGTCACAGTATGTAATTTATTTTTTTTATTAACAAAATTTGAAATTTGCAATAAACATTCTTTTATTACTGCATATCACTGAAATTAAAGAATTTTCTGTCATATTCCGATAAATTCGAACAATTTTTTAATCATTATCTTCGTTATGTCACGAGACTTAACGAGATCGCCAAAATTCATTCTGCCACTCGTGTAGTAAAGACCCGCTAAATTCACCTTGCATAATATTTGACGCCTACCTGGAAAATTGTCAGGCGTTTATTATCGTCGCATCACATCTTTAAGGTACGTGTACAAATTGGATATTTTCTATTTTGTGAAAATTTTGCTGAGTGACTTCAGACCAATTGCCGGTGGGATTCTTTGTTCGTAAGGTGAGTTCAATTATTCTTTGGGTTGCCTGTGTTCGGATTCAAAAATTTCAAAACTTTGATGTAATTTACCGAGCGTAATTTATTTTGATTTATATGCTCATATTGTGCATTTTATGTTTACTTGTTTTAGATTTGTTTTCTTTTATGCTTATCAAAAATGTAGGTCAGATCGTAATGTCTTTGGCCCGTCGGCATGGTCGAATATTGAAGATTGCTATCACCAAGAAGGAACCCTCATGTACATAGACAATAAAGGCGCAGTTATCGATCCAAAAGTTGTTTGCAAACTCAGACTGTCATAAGTACATAGGCTATACGGCAAACTTAGACGCAGAAAGGTTGCTGGGAAAGAATATTTGCAAATGTCTGATCATTGATTTCATGCAGACTTTAATACGGTATGGGAAAATTCGCATCGCCCTCCATGTCTGATGCAGTTTATGCAAATGACCCCCATCGAAGCTTGGCAAATAGGGTGTAGATTACAGGCCGACATGACAGTCGTTCACGGCCCATTTCCTAACTCTTGAGTCCGGGATCAGGTCGCGCGTTTACCTATAACAAAGAACAAAGCACACACTGCAGTTAAGATAGGATCGATAAACGCACCCACCCCAAACAAAATATGAAAATAAAATGTTATTATTGTTTCCGTGTGCCTTAAATTAATAGTGGATGCTTGTGAAATAATAACATATTATTAAGAATTTTTTAAAGCATATGCTATGGTTTTTCTATGAAATATATAGACCTATATCACATCCGAAGTACAGGTATACACTTCTCTGATTTGTGCCATAATAGGAGTGATTGATGATACTAAGGATGTTATAATTGGGCTCTTGTGTTATTTAATGAAAAGGGAAAAAAACTTTCAAGAGTCCTGTTTTAGATCCATTCCCCAAAAAGAATATAGCAAAAAAGGCTGGTATAATCTCTTTTGGAATTTTAACTCAGCTAGTTTTTTTAAATGGGTTTTTATTGTTAATCATTGTCAAAGTGCTGCACAGATAGTATTTGAGAGGACAGTCTGCATTTGATCTGGTTAACATGTCAGCTATAAGTAATTTCAAAATTGGTATCAAAGTATACATCAGGCAACAAAATGATTCATTATACAATTTTCTCACAATCTCAGTTATCTAAGTTTATTTTGTTTTTGTGAGAGGTTAATCTGAAACTAAAATGGCACTTGTATGATAATAGTACTTATTCACAAACTTATTCGATATGGGCAGGACTGGTCATACAGTTGCACCATCACGTTACATGTATATAGTTCATTGAAAGTTTTAGACTGATTTGCATCACTATGTAAAGGACCTTTTGCATTTTAATTTGTGATTTTTTTATATCTTAAACTCTTTAGTTTTCTTCAGAGTTATTGAGTTACTACATTTAAATTTAAACACAACATGAAAGTAGCCATATTTTGATCATCTTGTCATGCCTAAATTCAAGGACATGTGCTCATAGTACTAATAAGAACAAAAGAAATTAACTAAATATGGGGATGTAACAGTTTTATAAAATGATAGATTTTATATTCCTTTTAATCTTGTCTGTTTTCTTGATGGGGTATAGTTGTTACTAAGTGTATCTATCTCGGGGCTCTCCACAGAATTCAGGATAATGAGTCCCTGGCATAACCTTGGAAATCTATTACTCTCAGAAGCATATAAAGGAAAATGAAAAAGTATATGTTCAGTATTTTAATAACATCATGGCTGAATTCTAAGCCATGTGTAATAACCCTTAAAAATGAAAATATGTTTCAGTAAAGAGACATAAGATAAAACATTTAACATAAGTTTACAATAACACTAACAAAAAAAGATCATTTAGATTGTTTTTCTCTGGAAGTATAATAGCATTGCTATTTTCACCAAAGAAACACCCATAAACACATATTTCTCTCTCTCTCTCTCTCTCTCTCTCTCTCTCTCTCTCTCTCTCTCTCTCTCAATATATATATATATATATATATATATATATATATATATATATATATATATATATATATATATATATATATATATACATACATACATACATACATACATACATACATACATACATACATACATACATACATACATACATACACACCATTATGTGTCTGGAAACCTTGCTTTCAGGTATCTGTTTGTAATGGTGAAAAACCATTAACACTTTAGCTAAATGACAAAAGTGACTGCTTGGCCAAAAATTGCATTAGGACATTTCACCTTAGCAGTTCTTCTTGCATGCAGACAATTTGGTTACTTGGAGGAAACGTTTTTGTTTTTTTGCTGGTAACAATACTCTAGGTATTATATTTTTTTGTTGTGATTTTTTTAAAAAAATCTTTTTTGTTTTGTTTTGATTTCTTCATTTTTTTTAAAAATTATTGTGTCATGATGATTTAATTCCTTCTGATCTTAACTTTAAGTATAGGTATCAAAGTAATTCAAAAGGATTGTCTTTAATCAGTTTATTTGTCCAGAATTGACTGTCCAAAAGAATTCTTGTCTTTCAGCCCTTAAAAATGTAGAATATCATTATTCATTCCTCAAATTTCACATTTATATGATTTTTATTTTATTTCTTTAAATCAAAACTTAATGCATTATCTACTCCTCTTTGTTAGCCAGTACCATTAGAATCTGGCTGAATCTGCAGCCCCACAAAATTGTGTAAAGTTGCCATTTGATAAGTATCCCAGAATGGGGTCTAGAACATCCCCCTAACACCCCACCCCGATCCTTCCCGACTTCCCCCTCCCTGATCCCTTTTGGCTTCCCTTCCCCACACTTGACATTTCCCCCTGGATTTTTACATCCATCAGATAGGACTCCCCCCCCCAGTCATTCCCCCCCCCCATGATCTTAAAACTTAATTCATTTAATGTGACATTTTGCCAGTGAAATATAAAAACTTGTATTAAGTTAAGTTAAAAGATAAAGGTTTCTTGAAATAAATCTTAGTAGTGTTAAACAAAGTTAACATTTTCACATATTAAAAATGTATTGTTTAATCATTAATGTTGTAAACAATTGCTTTTAAGTATTTTATGATGTCAGAATTGTCAAAGTCAGGGGCTGTTTGCAATTTTCCTAGAACATTCTTTGTACTTTTTCTTTTATTGTTACATCATAATCCCCTTATGTCCACATCCATCCTGAGCACCCTACTGAAACAACTACAATTAAATGAATGATGGATAATCCCTCTGTTGTTTATCTTAAATATACCAAAAATGCACTACAAATAAAGGTTAGACTCCAGCCTCATCAACATACTTCAAAGAAACCTCCAGTTCTACATTTAGTAAAAGCATTAACAAATGATTGACAAATAACAATGCCCATTTTTGTTATAACTAACATTGCTTAAAAATGAGTATGAATTTGTTAACAGCTCCAATGTGGTGTCAAGCTCGACTTATGATCCATGTTTTTGTGTGTGTGTGAGAGAGAGAGAGAGAGAGAGAGAGAGGTCAGGAAAGTAGATATTTTGCATTTAATAATGCATTTATTTCAGGTGACAACAATCATACTGTCCACTAATGGTGATGCTGATGCAAGTATACATCAAAGCTAAATGTTACTATATATAAATTAAGTTGTATAAAGATAATGGGGGGAAAAGACTGGGCAGGAAATGTGAGGGGGGAGTTAGGGGAGGAGATGTCCTGATGCCCCCAGAAAGGCATAGCAAAACAGTTGATTTTATGATAAATTTGGTAATTTTTTATTCCTCCAACAAGATGAATAAAGAAGCCTCAAAATCTTGGCACAATTTTTCAAGATATAGTTGTGGTCAAAATCATATGTTCCAAATCTCTGCAGAACAATTTTTAATATGGATTAAAAACTAAGTTGATTTATTCTTAAACCACATGTACATGTAATTAATCTCTGGATCAAAACATAATTGGGCACTTGAAAGTTGCAATCAGGTAATCTGATTAAAATCAGATCTCCACTGTCCTAGGTGAAGATCTGCCTGTGACCTCATGTTCTTATAACCAAGGTTATTATTATAATTGCTAATTTTATTATTCAGATGAAGTTTTATATCTTTGTGCTTTGGAGACTGGGTAGTATGCTGAAGAACACTAATGTGTGCCAAGTAATTTGATTCACCTTTAGATTTTTGAAAAATATTTCATTTGCTGATAAATAGGTCACCAGAACATGGCCCCAAAGCATTGCTGTCAGATTTTCACATAATAGCAGAGTTTCCCTTTATGCATTTGTGCTCAGGGACACACATTGGATAAAATTGATATACAATTTTTTGTATTGCTTTTTTTTTATTCATAGGATTTTCAAAATACAATCAGGATTTATTTAATATCCAATATATTGAATGAGGGATGCCATGATGTATATGCCATCATGGGCATATTCTGGGTTCCTGTTTTGGTTTGCTAAGCATATGAAGCAGAGAACCAGACTGCCATAGGCAATGTTAGACACAGTAGCTTATCCTAATCTGCAAGCTCCACATGATTCTATCAAGCTCAGCAAGATGTTATCCAGATGTTTAACCTCAATGGTTGTTGCACTAAAATGTGATCTCAGAATAAAACTTTGTGCTCTAAGAATCATTATCCTAAGAATCATTATCGAAGACAGTGACTAAAGCAGAACATGAAAGAGTAAATGTGGATCTGACTAATGAAAAATGGGAAAAATATTTCCTTGACTGGAATACCGCACATACATTGGAATTGGTATGACTTCTGATCTCATGATTGCAAAGACTGCACAAGTCAATAATCCATTTTGTGACAGCATTTAAGAATTTTTAAAACTCTGCCTTTGATCACCACAAGATATCTTTTGAAAAAAATTATTGCCTAAGACATTCTTTCAGAACAATGAAATAAGTAATAACTTGCAGAGACAAATCCATTATTTAGAATATAATTTCAGGGAATTGTTGCAGATTTTGTTAACTCTGTTGTAATGAAAGAAAGATCTAAAATTTCAAGTGTAACTTGTTAAAGAGAATATGAATCATTAATTTCTCTGATTTTTGGATAAATTTGTTTTAGGGTGAAGTATAATGAAACTGATGATAGTACACATTTTATGACAGACAGTAAATTAACTGTCATTTGGTTAAAAAGATGTTTATGGATTTTTTTTATTGGCTTATATGTAATTTGCTGGTCTATAATATTGCTACAAAAAATTATAGAGACTGTTAAAAGTAGGACTTCAAACTAAAAGGAAAATGAACTAATAAAATTATCTTTTGACTGGACAATGCATTTTTGTTGGTTTATTTGTATTGAGAGAGAGAGGGAATGTTGTGAAAGTTACAATATCCTATTTCAGCTGAATAAGTATTGATTAGATAAAAATGTGTCCCTATATTTATGACCCCCCACATTTTTTATTTGACCCCTAGTTCTGACACCAAGGGGTTTTTTTGTCCCTCAGATATACACCCCTGGGGGATGCACTGCATAAGAGAGTGTAAGTCTGATTTTAATCTGATTATGCAATCAGTTGTCTTAATCTCTTTATCAGCTAAGATTTGATCAATGCAACTTCACCCTTTATGATCCAATGAACTTTTTTTAATGAACCACACACCACATGATTGATACTTGCTTTGTAGAAACAGATCTATTAAAATAGAAGTTTGCAGACAAATGCAGAGTATTATTCTATTAAAAATTTATGTTGTCCAGAACTAAAAGTACACATATTTTTGCACAGATTTTAGCATCATAGAGGACACTGGTTTAGTGCATTGTTATCTCATGTAGCATGGTAAATGATGATAAATAGAGCATGTCATTTAAAGGGAACACAATTTGTGTCTATGCAGTTTTGTTATTATCACTTGACTCTTTGACCTGTGAGTTGATGCATATCTCTGCAAGATTTGGTTAGTCATGTGACTAGCAATGGAAATTGTGGAACAAGGTCAAAATTGATCAGGCTGTAGTTTGTCTCATCTGACAAAGGATTAAAGACAAAATCTGTCTTATGCTTGTAATTTCTGGGAAGATAAATGATTTCTCTATCCATTTAATGTAAGTCTGGGCCAATGTAAGGTCTTTAAATTTTGCTAGGCCTGGTAGTTGCCCAGTGGACACCATTTGGTGTCAGCAAATTCCAACTTTTTGATAGGGAATGGACTGTAAACCTACAAGCCAACATAAAAAAAATGCAATAAATTGGGTGTCAAGAGTCTGACAAACTCAACTAGCTCTTTCAGTGGCCCATCATGAACAAAGTGATTTCAATGAAAACAAAAGTTTTTTTTGTCATCACTTTTTCACAAATCTACATGCATCCCCAGGCAATAGCTATTGAGACATTCTAACTTTTACAGAAAATCAGTTGCTGTGCTCATTGCTGTAGCTTCCTCCCTTAAGTCATACAACATTCAGTTGGAACTATTCATTGTTGCACAACAATTTTTAAAATAATGTACATTAACTGTTGAATGAACAGAACCACATACCTTAAACACTAGCAAGATGTTACTTTGTGGAAAATAAATTGGGTTTGAGAAATTAATTTGATACCATATTATCGTGTAAAACTGATCTCTAGAATCATGTTAAAAAATGGAAATAATTAGGCTGTATCTCCTCTCCTGCATCATTCATCCAGTTTGCAAAGCCATTACAAAGCATAATAGGTGATTAGAATGGAAGTCTTAAATGACTTAAATTAAGACAGTTCCTGGCGCAACTGATCATTGTCTTGCATTATTATTTCAAAATAAACATTTGCTTGAATTGTCAGATTTGCAGTATTTGTCTTGTGGATTGAAAGAATTTACTATACCAGGTAAATTCTATCTTCATTAAGCACAATTAATACAAGTTTATCTGCATCCAAAAGTGATTACACTTTTTCATCACTTTCACCTATCCATTTGGTAATATTCAATTCTTCAGATGCCCAAATTAGCAATCCTAAGTATGTTATAAAAATGCTGCTCAGATAATGCAGCAATGCTTGGTAATGGTCTTTGTAATAAGAATAGGTCTAGAATAAAAGCTACCATATGTCTGTCTAGCTCCTGAGAAAATGTCTCAGGAACATGTATATTTGTGATGCAGTTACTAAACAGGTTGGACTAGTAAAAGTTGTTTTGTTTGCTTGTGCTGTACATATTTCATTGTGTGAGATCTTGTTAAATTGTTTGGATGTGACTGAGGGACTGAAGATATAACTTGCATTAAAAAATATTTTTAAAAAGATCACCACTACAACAGCAATTTCTACTACTGCTACTACAGTATACACCTGGGATTATGGAAAATCCACATTCTCAGTATCCATTTATCCTTTTAAATCATGGATAAGACTTCAAATCCTTAACATGATACAAACTTATTGTTTTTTTTATCCAACCTAACATAAAGGCTGCATTATAATAGTTCTGTTTCTTACTTATACTTGTTAATGGATTATGGTTCCCAAAGATGAGATGGCACCATTAGTTCATTACACATGAAATTAAACTTGAGTTTTTGTTCTTGTTGGTTTTAAGGTTACTTTTAATACATTGACTATATCATATCAAAAAAAATGGGAGCTATGTGTCTTTTCTTTGTTTCAAAGGATAAGAATCTTTGCAGCATACCGCTATTTAAAGCTATATTCCATTGCAGATATGTATAATCAACAATCCTGTCAGCAAAATAAATGTCTAATTAAGGAAGGACTGCATTATGTTAATGAAACTTGTGAGCTGTCCTCTCTTGTCGGCTTTTTTGACAATGCACATATTGCTGGAGATGATTTGGCCAAAATGGTTGCCATTGAGTTTGTTTTAATTACATCAAAAAAGGCCCAAGAGGCAGAATTTGCTTTGCTTTGTATTTTTTTTATGGCATTACAGCCGAGTCATTTTGATTCATTACAGTGCATTAACAAAGTCAGATGTAAACTTCCAGATCAGTTTTTCCACAAAAGAGGAAGGTTAAAAGAAAGAAAAAGAAGTAATATGTTAAGCAATCAACTTTGTCAAAAATTACATTGCTTTCCAAATTATTTATGCAAGGTATTCACCCATGATCCTAAAATGTAAAAGGAAAACCCAGGTGAAAAACATTAAGATGGGTTTTTTTTAACCTTTAATTTCGCCCTAATTTTGCCAACTGTGCCAAATTCTGGCTAAGCAGTAGTAGTATTACTCAAACATTAGGGTCCAATTTGAATCCTGACTTGTTATCAGTAATGGCACATAAAAGCAATACCAAGTATGCTTAAGTTAAAGTTAAGAGATAAAATTTTGGTTCAAATCTATGAAGAATCACAGGAAACTTGGACTAAAAGGCACCAGAAGAAGAGGTGGGAGGTATATTGTCTTCATGTTGCATGTTAAAATAGGGTCAATCAGAATGCTTGAAACACAAACCACTAATCCCCACCCCATCTTAATTTATAAACAAATATGCTTGTGCCAACAATTTGAGTGGAAATAAGGGAAGTATGAAATTTGCACAAATGTGATCATCAACATGTCATTCCTGTTCAGATTCCAAATGGAATTGTTCATATCAGTTGTTGCTGAAAATGAAGAGCTCCGTCTCCTCCTCCCTCCCCCCCTCTTATTGGCCTCATAGTAGATGTGTTTGATAGGACATCAAATTAAATATCAACTTACATGAAAATAGGTCATGAACAAAACATCATTTTTTGGGAGTTTTAGTCTTGAAAATCAGAATTTTAATGAGTATAATACATGAACTAGATCCTGGACCTGTGTACAAGGAGTATGTCATGGCCTAATGTCTTGGGCTGTACAGCAATCATACTGAGTTATTGCAAGTGTACATATGTAATTAGCTTCCTTTTTTGTCAAGTTCATTTGAAAGCACTAGGAAATTGTGATACATTGCATACTTCAAACAATTGGATATATGTATGTACACACCCACCCACACACACACATATATATATATATATATATATATATATATATATATATATATATATATATATATATATATATATATATATATAGTGTCACTTATGAGAGCTATTTGCACAGACCACAACATGTTGTTTTGAAGAGTTCTTCAGCAGAAAAAACAAGATAGACACTGATCTGCATGTGCATTATGCAACAGATCAGGATGGATCTTGTTTGCAGTTTGACCTGACTTATAAGTGAGTACATATGGTAGTGTTCTTTCTAAACCATGAAACAGGTGACACTTGGGTCTTGGAGTACTGTGAGTGTAGGTTGTGCATGGACTTGAATTTTGGCCTTACAACATGGGTAGGGCTAGGGTGATTTTTATTTATTTTGCATAAATTTTAATTCTGGCAACTGAGCTGTACAGTGCCTTTCTGGTAATTGGCCTATGTGATGTAATGATGTAACTCTAAAACATGACAAAATAGATAAATGCAGTACAACTGCAATTGGAGTAAAGTGTTTTCCCAAGGACATGCCGAGTATTGGTGGAGTATTGGTTGAAAAAGCTGATCAGATATAAAAAAAAATGTTGACCCTATTCACCTTTTGTCACTAGTCCAGCATGCTAGCTTCTTAGCCACCATAATGTAGCCTCAACTTGTTTTGTTGTGGTTGAGGCTACGAACTGATCCCATATCATGTAATGGAGCAAAAAAAATTCTAACTTAAGTCAGAAACACAAATAGTTTAGAAATCTACTAAATAAGTATACAGTATAATCATTTTGTCAAAGAAGTTTGACTTCTTTTGAATTTATTAAGCCCTTACATGGTAAAATAAATTGGCATAGTTATGCTATCCTCACCGGGTTCACCATGACAGATAACTGGAGACTCTCTCTGGCTGTGACCCCTTTTCTACATAAGGCTTGCCAGACTATATATGGATATTTTACGATATGGTATTAGTTGTTGAATGACTAAAGCAAGATGGAGAATGGGTACTTGTATAAATTGCTGAATTTCAAAGTCACCTGTGAACCCTATTTAATGCATTTAATGCGAAGAATTTGCTACTCAAACCACCATATTTTTGCTATGATCTGTTTGTTTCCAAATAAGGCATTAACGTCCTTATATGGCACACAAACAAATGAGGCTGAAAACAGAAGTAGGCATTATTTGAACTAATATGGCAGATGATCAAAACAAAAATATCAGATAATAAAGGTAAACAAGATTTTACCACTATTTCTACAATGATTTGCAATTATTCTAGTATAAAGTAAGATGACTACTCAATTTTTTTTCATAATCTATCAAAAAACATGTTCAAAATTTTTAAGATTAGGCTAAAAACAAGCTGGGTGTGAATCACACCCAGCTGCTCCAGTAACGCACATACTCATTTTAGTACCTGTCCACAAAAGGACTAAGGTACTAATATTAGTACTAGACAGTCCATTCAGCCAATACTGTATTTTCAAGCCCACAAGGGATTGCCTGTGACTGAAAGAAGAAATGGATTTACAACTCAGTCAATTCTACATCATTATAAATACAGGAGGCTTTGATTTGTCATGGTGTTCTATGGTGCTTGCTTTTACATCTCACCTGTCTGCTTTGGTTCAAGTCTTCTGATTGGCTAACAGGGGTAGTGGGTTTGTGAGAAACCTTGCCAGTAGCTTCCTGTAGGTTGGTGGATTTTCTGGGGTTTTCCCAGGTGATTCCTGTGCAAAATATCCATGTATGTGCTGAAAAGCAACATTAACATACATGCCAACCATTCCACTAGACTGCTTATAGTTTGCATGTTTTTGGTAGATTAAAAAATAAAAATAAAGCAGTCCAAAGTTTTTTTTAATCATTTTTATTATCACATCTTTAATTCCATGTGTAAATTTGAAAATATTCTTAATTAGGTGACTGCTGTATGAGAATGCCAGGAAAGTACTTTCCTTATTTTCTGTTTATAGGAACTGTATATTACGAATTTAAAAAAAAACATGATTTTCATCAAATGTAACCTTTGCCTCACTGACTCATTTGATTGATAAGCTAGTTAAGTTGTGAATTAATCTGTAATTTTAAAAACAGTTGGAACCAGATGTTAATTGAGGTGCTTTATTGTATGAGTTGTTGCTGTTATATGATGGAATATATTAGATCAGAGGAATCTTCTCTAACTTCAAAAGATGCCAGATCTTAAAAAAAGAACAAATCAACAATACTTAACAAAAATTAATAGAGTAGTGTAACACATCTATCTCAGCCTGGCCTTATTGCAGATTTCCAGTTCATGATCATCCAGTGAAATTTACATATGTAGAATGTTAATGAGTGCTGAATATAAATAATTTTTCACAACATTTTGACACACAACTAGGTTAGTGGTAGTTTTAAAAATGTATCTTATTCATATGTGTTGTAATTTAGGCATGTACTATAGAGATTACACTTTAGGCCCAAATTATGCTTTTCGACACTTATTAAAGCAATAATTACATTTATACCTCTCAGTGGGTTGGCATGTACACATATATTATAACTGCACCAAGTTCTTAAAGTGCTGGACAAAACCAGCTAATTTAAATGTACAAATAAATTTTTTAAAATTTTATTCTAGTTTTTTTTTTATAGTTTTTTTTTAACCTTTTCCCTCATAGAGTATGGCTTTTTAGCTCTTCGATACACATGTAGCAAAGTTACACAGTGCAGTCCACTATGCATAGGCCGGTTAAGCAGTGAAGTGTATGTTACATTTAACAGCAATTTTAACCATTTTACGTTTGTGGTACATATTTATTATGTATGGAAAGATTTAAGAGTAAAATAAGGTCATTATAGCTGTATAATTATTTTTAACAAAACAATTTTGTATGTACTTTAAAATCTTGAGAGAACTTCTTCACTATCAAATCAGTCAAGCTGCATGATAAACAGCAGTGGCAAATTTACAAGTTCTTTGTGTCTACATCACAAAATCAGTGTAATTTGATAATTTATAAAAGTTAAGGGCTTCCTACCTCAGTCTCAGAGCCTTTCCCCAAGTTATTGAAGCTTTCATAGTTGTGATTCTACTGGTTCAAGTACTGAATGATATCAGAGACCCCATTTGTCCAATGGAAAATAGGACCTACTTACTTTAAATAGCAGATTGCAACCAGAGCATCAGCAGTGACCAAGTGATCTGATGTAATGGTCATTCTCACTAATGAATGTAGTATCTAACACCTAACACAGGGGGAGGTCCCTGAAGGTGGCCCTAAGAAAACCAACACAAAATGGGTGCTTAGGGTAACATGGGGTAATTGCCAAAAAGCCCTTAGATTAGGTAAAGGATTAAATATGCTGTGGAAGATAAGTCTTAGGGTCAGCAACAAATTGTTCTTGTGGGGCTTAACACCATTTCTCAGCACATGATAGGCAGCCAGTATTAACAGTGGAGGAAGAAACCAGGAAATCCTCGGAACCACCAACCCACAAGAAGCTACCAACAAGCTTTCTCACATGTCCACATTCCACATCTGAGTCTTGAACCCATGCAGACAGGTGAGGTGGCAGTGAAACATAAATAAGAGCACTTTAGACCACTTGGCCACAAAGGGCCTCTCAGGTCAGCAACAAAGGAAAAGTAATTGACTGTCTATGAACAGCATAAATGTAACCTGTTGCTCAAGGGACAATTAAATTTCTGTGACAACCACTGCTATTTAAAGTGAAGAGAACAGAAAATTCGAAAAATTTACTTTTAAAAAAAAAAAATTGGCACTTTGTGATTAGTCAACAACAGCACATGTTTACAAGGTTGACAATAAAACTTTGAACCAGCTAGGTTCTCATGCAGTGGAGCAGTGATGCAAACTTTTGAGATACATAAAATTTTTGGAGCCTATAACATGCATACAGAACCAAGAGGGGCTGCGTGTGGATTCTGCTGGGGACTGGAATTATCTTTTTTTACCTTGATATTTCACGTTTTTTAATACAGGATATTTTTTAGGTTTCCTGAGATACTGCATAAGGTTAAAGAAAGACAATTGTTTTCAAGCTTTTTGTAGGCCCCACCTTCACTACACCATAAAAAATTAAATGTTTTTATACTTAACCCTTTCATCACAGCAGACCGCATATGCGGTCCAGGGGAAGTAAATCCGTCAACACTATGGACCGAGTTTTTGGTCTAGGGCAGTGTTCTTGTTTAACGTTATAGTACCCGACTAAATATCTTTTGGGGGTACCTCTAATAACTTCCATCTGGTAATGTAGATGTTATATTTGGATTATCTCGTGAGTTTAGCTTGTATACAACTAGAAATAACGAACAAATTAGGAACTTTTACCGTGTTTTCCGAATGCTGAAATTTGTATCCAAAATGGCGGCGTTTGAAGGACTTTTAGAGGAGAGTTTTCGGAGGATTTAAATAATTTTGACCTGATAAATTTGTTTGACAATGAGAGAAGACTTATGGAGAGACAGTGGAATGCATTGTGGGTGACAGTGATGACGATGAAGATGACTTTGAAGGTTTTGAACCAGAGGAATTGTAAGCTCCACACGGTTTTTTTGGGGGGACGAAGCCCGAAAACCAAAGAGATTTGTTTCAGTTTTCTGACAGAGTTGGGCACACCCAAGAGTTATATGGCTCCAGGAAAGCTTCGGATTATTTTCAAATATTCTATTCAGATAAAGTTTTTGGAAAAATTGTCCATTTAACGAACTTCAATGCGACGATCAAACATGGCAGAGGCGATATAGGTCACTTAGGTGTGTGGACAGATCTCACCTTGGAGATCATTTTTGTTCATTTTATAGAATTTTATATATTATGGACACCATGAAAGAAAGACTTGTGTGTTGCTACTGTGATTATTCACTAGTACATCTAGGGTCAGTTGAACAAGTTATGAGAACATTCTAAGTTTTCTAAGAGGTAATAAAATAATTACTTGTATTTTACCAGTTGTTACCTGTTTGTACCTGCATTTTAACAGGTGTAATAGATATGCACATTTTATTGAATTAGTCATAAAATTTGATTTGTACCCTTGATTTTGACACCTAATCCAGCCAGATATCTTTAACATTGCAAAGTTATGTTGTTTCAAAGTCTACAAGTCATTTTGCTTTACAACTCCAAAGTTACTTAGTGTTGAGGACTCTATGCCTACAAAGTTACTTAGTGATGAAAGGGTTAAGTGGATGTTGTACAGAAATGAAAGTAGTAGTTAATGTCAGCACTGTTGCATATCATTGACAAAAAAGGGCATAAAACAAATGTCAAATTCAACTTGAGAAAGTGTATTTTATATTATATGATGTATGAAGCCATCCAAGTGGGAGTGTTTTATTAATAGCCCAAAGTTAACCCAGCAATTTGTAGTGAAGTTCTTTAACTGAAAGCAAATAAATTCATTTAAATTATTGCTGAAATGAATGATGAATTGGGAAAATTGTCATGATTTCAAGATTAGTCTCAGTCTCAGTCACTGATAGTTGTAGATATTCATATTTTAATTTTCAACAAAGAATCACCTGGCAATATCATTTTGTTTGCTCACTTGTATTTTGTTGTGTTGGCATAAATTATATGCACAAGGGTTACTAGATCAGGTACCCAAAATTCCTTGTGCAAGTCAATCATTCCAGTTTGTCTAGGTTCCTTATTTGTACTAAAGATGTGTAGCAACGCTACATTTCACAGTTTTCATTTTCCAATGATGGTAGGATTAGAAACCACTCCAGACCTGCCTACCCTTTCTGTAATATAATACTGTAAATAACATTTTACCCTCCTTCTAACAGAAATAACCCTTAAAATACAGACTTAAAGAATAAAATCCAGATACTGGGTAGTCCATGTTTGATTTGGATCTGTTTATACTATATTCAGTGAAACTGGTCAGGGAGCCAGATTAAGTTTACCAGAGTAGCTCAGAGATCTTAGAAACACTTAGTTATCTGTATTTGGATGCAAACTTTTGAGATACATAAAATTGCTCACACAGGTGTCCTCCATACTCGCATTTTTGTTGCATGGAGAAATCTTTTGCTGCAAACTAAATATGTTCTAATCACTATGAAAACTGAAGCATTGCTTTAATTTTATTTTTAGTTTGTTGCTGACTTCTTTGATCAAAGGTCACTGGCTTACTTTGATGAAGGTGCATGTGTTATTGAAGGGGCTGCTAAAAGCTCCCTTTGAAGGACAAATCAATTCTATTGACTTAGTTCTATACCCTTTTTATTCCATTAAACTTTTTAGTTATTGGAATCTATAGGGAGTAGAAAGGAAGGGGGATGTAGCCTCAGACTAATAGTAGGTGGCCTGGCTAGTTTGAT
Source organism: Potamilus streckersoni (assembly GCA_016746295.1). Lineage (NCBI taxonomy): Eukaryota > Metazoa > Mollusca > Bivalvia > Unionida > Unionidae > Potamilus > Potamilus streckersoni. Next base: position 10,445,612 of record JAEAOA010002345.1, on the reverse strand, counting down.
TATATTATGGCCCACAAGTATCCCACCCAGATAAGCATAAGCAGATTATGACCTAACAATTAATTGTTAGGGTGGTTTGTCCCTAGGAAATAAGGATTTATCTAACAATTGATTCCCCAGCATTTTTATATCCAAGTTTGCAGCTTTCAGTCATGGTGCCTCTGAATTTCTCCCCTCCTAACTCCAGACTAGCATTTTTATCAGCCAAAAATGGCCAGAAGATATATTTTTGTGGCCAATGTGTGAAACATAATTACAATTTGCAACCTTGGTAAAGCCCAATGCAATCAGTTCTTGATATCATTTCCAGTTGTTGCCCTATAAATATTGCCTGAGAACTCAAAATCAAGAAACTTGGACAAAATGCTGTTTGCAAATTTAGTGTTTTGTAGTTAAACAGAAAAATGATAGTTTGCATGCTATGGGACCATAGCCAAGTGTAAAAAAAGTATGTGATTTCTGGCTTAGTTCAGACTGCAACTTTTGCTGGTGGGACTCCTATTTTTACCAAATAAGGAGTCCTGGACTCCTAGTTTTAAAATCCTAGCGAGACCTTTGTAGCTCAGATGCTTTAACCCTTTCATCACAAAGTAACTTTGTAGTTAAATACAAGTAATTTTTTTATTACCTCTTAGAAAACTTAGAAAGTTCTCAAGACTTGTTCAATTGACCCTAGATGTACTAGTGAATAATCACAATAGCGACAACACAAGTCTTGCTTTCATGGTGTCCATAGTAATTAAAATTCTATAAAATGCCTTGATTTCATCTAAGGTGAGATCTGTCCACACACCTATATCACCTCTGACACGTTTGATCGTCACATTGAAGTTCGTTAAACGGACAATGTTTCCAAAAACTTCATCTGAATAGAATATTTGAAAATATTCCGTAGCTTTCCTGGAGCCATCTAACACTCGGGTGGGTCCAACTCTGCCATAAAACTGAAACAAATCTCTCTGGTTTTCCAGCTTCGAAGCGAAACAAAATCAATTGGAGCTTACAATTTCTCTGGTTCAAAACCTTCAAAGTCCTCTTCATTGTCATCACTGTCACTTACAAGTGCATTCTATTCTCTCCAGACGTCTTCTCTCATTTTCATCCAAATTTACCAGGTCAAAATTATTCAAATCCTCTGATAACTCTCCTCTGAACTTTCTTCAAACGTGACCATTTTGGATACAAATTTCAACATTCGGAAAACACGTTAAAAGTTCCTACTTTGTTCGATATTTCTAGTTGTATACAAGCTTAACTCATGAGATCATCCAAATATAACATCTTCATTATAAGATGGAAGTTATTAGAGGTACCCTGAAAGTTATCTAGTCGGGTACTATAATGTTAAAGAACACTGCCCCAGAACGAAAAGTTGGTCCATAGTGTTTACAGACTTACTTCCCCTGAACTGATTTTCAGTCTGGAGTGATGAAAGGGTTAAACTGCATATATTTTGTAATGCAAAATGTCTACATGGTGAAGCTGTTTGTTGTTGTTTTGTTTTTTTAATTGGCATCCAACAAGCGAAATGTAAGGGCAATAAACATTTTTGAAAGTTTTAATAGTACCAGGGTTGAGTGAATATTTTTTTAACCACTAGGCCAGGACAAGTGGTTTAAGAAAATTCACTAGTCCCACCTTACTCTTTTCTAGTCCCACCTTACTTTTCACTGGTCCGAAATGGTAATCACTTGCCAAATGGTAATCACTTGCCGAGATTTCATGAAATTGTATGTAATCCATAGAAAAAAACAAACAATATACAACACAATTATTTCTTGAAAGAATTTAATTTTTTAAAACATTGGTTGTTATTCATTTTGGCTTCAGGTTCACATATATACGTTTCAGCTGATCTATTTGAAAATTATGCCCATATGTCTGCCACATGCACCAGCACTAAATCATTAGTTAAAGTTGTGTCTGGGTTAAAGTCCTGAAGCTCTGGTTCATTTTCAGAAATGTTCATCTGTGAATTTCCTACCTATGCCAGTTTTAGATATTGTTTGCAATAACTGCAAAACATCTTTCCTTCAAAATCAATATATTCAAACCAGGGAAACCAATCAACCCAATGGGCTGAAAATTTCTATGTCTCTTAGTAGTGTCAAATTTGATATTTTTTGCCATCACTGATTGTTGCTTATGTCTCTTTGTAGAAATAACTATTGCACACTCAGTATCCATCTTATATATTTAATCAAATTTACATTCTCCAAATCGCTGTTATTACCTTACAAAAATAGTTTGGCATTCTCATTTTATTCACAGAGTATCTATCAGCTTGCTTGGTAACTACTTTTAAAGTGATCATCAATTTTCTCTGCTCAATAATTATAGTCTGACACTACATCCCCGTTTGTAAAAAAAAAAAAAACAACACCAATTTCAATAAGTATAACATTTAATGTGAAAAAAAGTGCACAGAACTAATTCAATTGAATCATTGATTTATAATTTCTAACCTGACTGTGACTAAAATGACACTAATACTGGCTTCCCTTTGCAACTTTCATACTTAATGGACTTTCCATACTAACTCAGCATCATATTCTGTAGACTATAGGCACAGGAGGCTGCAGTTTTATCAATAAAGCATGACAAAATTTGTGACAACATGAAATCACCTTAACGGTATTATAAAATAATACAATGAATGCAACAGTGACCACAACCCTCTGCTGGAATCAGATTTTCGTGCACATCTTTTATCCCTTCAAAATAAAACAAAGACTGAAAAACTACATAAATTCATTCAAAAAACAAAATGTACCTTCACATCACTCTTGGACGACCATCACATGAATCCAGCCAGGCGAATTAACCTTTATTTTCAATTTTCACCATTATGGTCACAAACCCTGGAAAAACCATTGGAGAAATTAGCCAATTTCTACTAGATTCATCTCTGCAGTAAACATGCCTTAGGTTCTAATAATCATTCCATGGCCCAGAATGTTTTCTTTTAATACAAGGGAAATTTAATAATGTTGACTGCGAAATTAATAGTAATATACTGTAAATAATATTTTCTTGATGCATTCATTATTGTGAGCAAATTAAACTAATATATGCAGTTGAAACTTTTTATGATCATATGAAAGTCAAGTGATAGTGTACTCCCTACACTGAAAAAAATGATAAATGGGTTAATGAAAAAAAAATTCTATTCACACCTGACCAGTGTGAAATAAAATTTCTAAACTTTTGATAGTTACCCCATGCTGAATTTCTCATTAACATCAAATATGACTTGCTGGAAAAGTCTTTTATTGAAGGGTTATTAAAACATGAGAAAGCATGTTTCTGGTGATTGCTGCTTAAACACAAAAGTTATTCCTAGAAGCAAATAAACTATGCTGTATATTTCTGGAAATATAAAATTGTTAATAAAGCTTATTTCACTATCATAAAAGGAGATGTAACACCTGTGAGGATGGGTTGGGGTGAAATGATAATCCAGTTGTGTTTTGATGTGATTCATCATAAGTCTATGATACATTATCAATTGACATCAAGTTGATAGAAGTTTCATCTTTAGAAGGTCTGTCAGTGGTAGGATAGTACATTTTACTATTTAACATATTGTTATATGCAAACTACAAACAAGCTTAGATTTACCATTTAATCATGAGCCATTCTCATCCTTGATAAGATAAAATAAAGAAAAAAAATATTCTCACACAGACTGCCTGTCTGTCTCTTTAATTCAACTTTTTAAGCCATTCCAGGTTGCTCCATTAGATTAAATACAGGACTTATTTTGGCCACTGTCATTTGTTTTCCACTGCATGAGTGATTTACAAAAGACATCTTATTACCAGTTTCATGTCATCACTTCAAGATGGAAGGCATTAGTGTTATCTTCAAAACAGAAGAAATGGTGTGATGATTTCATCCTGCAAGGAAAAAATTATCTAGAACAAATCAGAATTGGGGGGGGTGTATATAATTCCAGCTGTGCAAAACAACTTCCAGGGCCACACTCATTTCTGTTAGTGAAAAACCAAATTATTGACAGCACCCTCTTCCCTTTATCTAAATTGACAAAGAGTCTTTCTTTAACTCAGAATTCATGGTTTGGAATCTGCCCCTTTGTCTGTTCTGTGCTCATTTGTTCTTTTCTAATACAGTTGGCACATTTTGTCACTGATTACATATATCAGCCTAAAAGAATACCTTCCATATTTGTTTTCCATGTACAATTTAAGTACTTTACAGATCATTTAAATGCCACTTTTGGGCAAAGTTTTTATCTTACACTGTATCTGTTTGGATTGAGTTTGATTGCCAATACATTCTCTGGGTCATGCAGTGAACAAGTTAGGATTAGAGATTGGTGGTGGTTGTTTTACCCAGGACCAAAACAATTACCACTTCTCAAGTTTGAATTGACCTATTTCTCCATGTGACACACCAGAAGTGTAGCATTCAAATTCAAATCAGGTAGACAAAAAAAATGAAGCAACAGATACACATGTAAATATGTTGTTTTGTTACTCAGAGGAACTTGCTTTTTTTCCTGCTGATATTGGAAAGAGTTTTGCAAAAAGAAAATTAACAAATGGATTAACTACAATTAAGTTATGTTTTAATTGTGAATGATGCTTATTTTCTAGTTTGTTTAATTTATATAATTCACCCAGACCACAAAAAAAAAAAAACTATCTGTACCTAACTACTGAATTTAGTTCTTAATTCAATATACTTGTATCTGGAGCCACACATTTTTTGTTTGGCCTTATTTTTTTTATTTTTTTTGTTTGGCCTTATTAAATCATTAACCTCTGGTGCTGCTTTTATGGGGCAGGAGGTGGTAGCCTACTTCTGAGATCTCTAGGGTTATGGTCATGTGCAACACATTAAAGTGGGTGGTATTATTGAAAGGTAGACAGATGTAGCTTTACAATGATACCAAATAATATGGATGTTCTAGTTGCACTACAAAATAGAGAGGGAAAAACGTCACTTTTTTTACCAGTTTTTTCCAGGCAAAATTTGCCCGAGGTCGTGATCCTGTTTTGTGTTCTCATTTTAGACTTTTTGGCCTCAGATCTAAGACAGACCAGTCTGAATTGCACCACAGACATGTGAACCTTTGCCAAAAGTAGGATAAGATGGGCATTTAGAATGAAGAGTGGTCTCCGCAAGAAGATACCTTGAAGTTTTACCCTTCTGCTCATGCTTAGGCGAAAGAGCCAATGAAAATCGACGTTTCTAACTCAAATAGGCATTAAGTTAACCGAAAATGTCTTATAAGTTGATGTATTAGGTTGTATTCAGAAATATCTCCCAAAATCGATTTCCTACTCGAATTTCAGGCGAAAAGGACAAGGACCTCTAGGGGTTAATGGGTTAAATGAAGAAAAAAGTACTTAGATTATATTTTGAGAGCAAATCTGAAATATCTTTAACTTGATGTAATTCTTTAGGAGCTGAACATGCTGACTGGATAATATAATTAGCATGGAATTGTAGGAGGTGTGCAGATTTTGAACTATGAGTTATCTTCTTGTGTTTGTTTGTAGAAGGCAGCTGAATGTTGTTAGTAGTTTGTATTTTTTACTAACAGAAATGAGTTCATATGCCTGCTACAGTGCAAATGTATTTTCAATTTAAAGAATAAAAGGCAAATGGCTAGTAATTAACACATGGCTGCTGATAATTTAATTTACTTGTATACAGTAGAGATCTCTTTAGGATTTTAAAACTAGGAGTCTAGGACTCCTAATTTGGTAAAAATAGGAGTCCCACCAGCAAAAGTTGCAGTCAGAACTAAGCCAGAAATCGCGTACTTTATTTCACTTAGCTATGGTCACATCCAAACTAAGTTATTGCAACTTTAGCACAGTTCTGAATCTCGTTGAAATCATCAATTTTCCATTTAACTACAAAACATTGTATAAATTTACAAACAGCATTTTGTCTAAGTCTCATAATTTCAAGTTTGCAGGCAATATTTATAGGGCAACAACTGGAAATTAAATCAATAACAGTGATTGGGCTGGGCTTCACCAATGTGGCAAATTGCAATTATGTTTTACATATTGGCAAAAAAATATACTTTCTGGCCATATTTTTGGCTGATAAAAATGGTATATATTCTTGAGTTTGGAGTGGAGAAATTCAACTTGGATATAAAGATGCACTGGAATCAATTGTTACATAAACAAATCCTTATTTCCTATTGACCAACCTCCCTAACAGTTGTTATATCATAATCCACATAAACTAGCCCTGCAACTGACCAGCTACAATCAAATGTGAAATGACTACAGTGGACCACATAACAACAATTAAAAAAAAAAAAAACAGAAAAATTGTTTGGCTGCAACTTCAATGAAAACTGATTACCTTTAAAGCCTTGATCTATACTAAGGAATTTTTTTTAAATTGGGTCAATGTTATACAATTCATTTGATGTTGCCACAAATGGGTGTTTGTTTTGTTCCTCAGTGAGTCTTTAGCAGAGCCTTTCAATAACACATTTACCAATTATCAAAGCAAGCTGGCAGCAACAAACTAAAAAATCTTTGTTTCAGTGATTAGAACATATTTATTTTGCTGCAAAAGTTTCTTCCATGCAACAAAAATGTGCATATGGAGGACTATGATGTCGGTGATTTTCTGTATCCCAAATATAAAAAAAATTTGTCCAAATACGAGTAATTAATCGTTTCCAAAATCTCTGCAGTAAGTATCATTTTTCAATTTCATTTCTTCAATCTTTATCACTCTTTTATCAATATGGAAAATTTATCAGTAGATCAATTGATTATTTGCCCCTACATGGGGAACTGAATGAATAGTCTATTAATCACATGTGTGTGTTGTTATTAAGATATCATGCCTTTATTTTGATTTAAACTACTGCTTTGTATTTTTTGTCATAGTGGTTGCCTTTTTTTAATCACATGGTTGCCAAAAGTCATCCAAGATAAATGTTGGTTCCCATGTAAACATTTTGAAGATAAATGTTGGTGCACAAACTTGCACTCTAAAGGCACTAGTCATCCATATGGTTTGTTTTCTTTGTCATTGATGGGATAATTCATGTAGGAACTGATAATATCAATACTCTGGTAGCTCCCCTGTTGATTTTCTTCCTTTCCCATTGTGATAACAATAAAATATGTACTGGGGATAGGTGAACATTGTTTATTTTATTGAATGAATATTTTATTGAATCCTCCAGTATAACTACAGAATACTCATTTGTTTGATTTTGATGAAAGAAAACAAAAATGATAAAGCAATTTTCAAACTAATCAATTTTTGGGACAATTTTATCTGTTTATTGTCTTGAATTAGTCAAATCAAACAAGTGAAGATGGTGCTAGAAATAAGAATACTTGTTTAAAACGGACAATGGGCATGTTCCAGACTACTTACAAAGATGTTATTCAACCTTTTGTTATTAAAATTGATGAGAATCACAGAACTTGATCATGTAATTATATTTGGTTCCATTTTTTGAACTAAATTATATTCATTCCTGCATTACATAGTTGAACCCTGGACCATGTTTCCAAAAGAATAACTAGTGGTCTTACATTGCAAAATTTAAAAACTTAACATGATTCCAGAATTAAAATATTAACCTTTAATGTGTTGAAATAGCTGGACATGTTATCTTACAATTTTAACAATATCCAGCTCAAGGATATAATGTTCTTTTCAGTTTACTATTTTAACTTAGAAAAAAGGCATTATTATTTGCCAATTCCATGTACTCTGATATAATTAATATGCATATATTTATGGCATAACTTCATAAAATTATAAAAACATTTTCCGATTAATGCAACTATCAAACCCAGAACCCACATATCAGTTCTTTTTTATATTATATGATCTCTGCAATAATTACATGCACTCAAATTAAGCATGCATACCTTAGCATTCAGCTATGATGTGCTTTATGACAGTACACAAATAAATACAGTTGGAATGTGATTGTGACCAGCTTTTAATAAGTTTCAGCTTTCTACTGAATCCCCCAGTATTCTTATTAATTATTGGTGAATATGTTTTCTTGCATGCATTTTGTGAGAAAAAAATAGTTGCTTAGTCTTTATACTTTCTGTGATGATAATTTTTAAAGAACATTGTTTTAATCAAACCATACAATTATTAAACTTAAAAATTGATTCAGAATCTCCCCCCCCACCGAAACTAGGTACAAATAAAATGCATGTTCCTTGTGTTCTTTAAGATGTTTGTTTTCAGTCTTATGTAATAAATAAGTTTATTCAAGTGAATTAATGTATTGTACAGTGTTAATTAACCATTGAAACATGCAATTAACCATTGAAACATGCTGTGCAGGTGACAAATTAGGGCCAGCTGTTTGTTAACTTGTTTTCAAGGCAATTTTAGATCTTTTATGATTAGGTTACCCTATTGACCCATCATTTGCAATGCTTATTATTTTTCTGTGGTGATAAAAAAATTTAATTATATTTTTCTGTTTCAAAAATTAAGCAAATCATGGGATACATGTGAAGACAATACATCCATGAAGTAGGCACTAATTATGATGGTATTTAAAATGTATGAGGTATCAAAATCTGACAATTTCCAAATTTTTATTTATATCAGGAACAAGTTGAATTCAGACAAATTATAGACAGTTGTTAATTGTGGGACTGTGATTGAATTTTAAATGAAGGTCCCATGTCTTAAAGCTGCATGGAATATGAAAACACCTTTACCAAAGTGAAGTGACATCATCTAATGCTAACCCAGGTATATACTTTTTATCCATGCTGACAGTAGTCACTACCATTGATTCTGTGGAGCATGCGTATATAACCACAGCTCAAGACAGATTTGCAATTTTTAAAGAACATATAAATAAACATCAAAAACCATAGCCCAGGTCCATAAGTGATTTTTTAAGTAACACTGTGATGTAAATAAGCAGATAAATCCAGGGCACAGAAGGATAAGCAATTTTTTGAAGCAACACACTGATGTATATGAGTGGATAAAATAAGATTGTGTGCCAGATAAGCTATTTTTAAAGCTGTACTATGACGTATATAAGCAGATAAAACCAAGTCACATACCAGATAAGCATTTTTAAAGTAAAACCCAAGGATGTATATAAACAATTGAAACCCATTAGCATGTGGTATTAGGTTGTAGTGCATGCAGTAGAGCATCTGCTAAAGTCAAGTCTATGTCAGGGAGAGAACATTTAATTTTCTTTTGGACTCCATTACTGCTTAAGGACTAAGGGGAAGGGGGGAGGAACATGTATTTGATATACAAGACTTTTGACTTTTTTATAGTCTAAGTTTATAGTCTACATGATGGTATGTAATATTAAGTCACTTGTCATGTCCTAGTCTCTTCATGGGGTGGTCTTCATTATTGTTAACTAACCCCCTCCACAGAGGAGTAATCAGTTATGTGCTGGCCAAGGAGCAGTGGGAATTTGTAGGTGTTTACCCCTCCACTACCTCATGGAGGGATTAAGTTGCCCAATGATATAAGAAGAAAGGAATAATAGTGTGATCTTATTATAAATAAGCTACTTTACTCTTGGTCATTATGGAAATTAAAAAATTTATTTTTTCATGTTTCTTATGCAAAGAAATGTGTTAAGTGACTTGTGCAGGGATGTACCATAGTAGGCAAACCAACACATTGGCTCTGCACCTGAAATTGGAATTCAGTTTTTTTTTAAGACATGAATATATATGACAGTTTTTAGCAAAACATCCATAAGATTATTATACTGTTTTGTTGTTTTAATGCCATTTTAATGCACGCAATATACATGGTTGAGGGTATATCAGGTGGGGGGAAGAACCCAGAAAAACTTCATTAAGCACTTCTGACCCAAAGGAAAATTACAGTTTTGTACAGATACATATATATGTATACAATGTAAAATTTGATAAGACAACCCGACCTAAATATGGAGGCCTGAAGTTGTCTAGTCCCAGACCAGTTTTGTTATCCTTGTAACTCATCATTACCAAACTTGAGTCTTAGAGGCTTAAAACTGTTTCTGTAAAATAAAATTATACTCAGCAAAGGCTGTTAAGTGAATATGTCTTTCACATGTAAATAACATAGTTTAAAGAATATATTTTGTCAGCAAGATCAGTAAATCAGCCTGTGTAATGTTGTACTATGTGCATTACAGCCATTTCTCTCAGCTGCAGCTTATTCCTATCAGTGTCCCAAATGATTTGAAAATTGCCCATACCTCAAAAAATTAACAGGAAAACAAATCTTGCTAACAGTGGCCAGTCAGAGATGGGAAAATATATAATGAGCAATGGGTAGTTCCCATGCCACTGAGAGCTATCATCTACAGTTACTGATTTTATAAACATTTGCAGGTAGTAAACTAAACTTAGCATTTACATGTGTAATCATTGCATCCTTAAATTCATTTAATTGAAAGAAAAATCTTAATCAGTGGTTCCCAACCCCCAATTCGCAACCAATAAAAACCATAAGTTGTGCAATTCTATCTGTGGATTGTTGTCAGTGAATTTAAAAAGTGAGTGATAATATCAACAAAATCCCAGTTCCTAAAAAAATCCACCTACATGACATACATGGTACCAATTTTTTTATTGACTGTGTATCAAATCAGTTGGAAAGGATTCATTTATTTATCAACTTGAATGCACAGATTCATAGCAAAGTAATATTTTGTTAGTAATGGTGAAAGTAAATGTCACTTTTGACAGTGTATATTCAGGGCTTGAAAATATTCACAGTGAATGGATTGAGCTATGGTAAATTAGCAGAGTTAATTGCAGACAAATGTTTTTCTAGCTTGATGATGCTTAGTCTGATGCTGCATAATAATGGCTTTGTTGCACCCCAAGAATGTGGACCTTGCATGTGGTAATGTCATTGGTGAGTGTTTCTGGCTTAATAGTGAATAGATTAACCATGTTATACTTTGGCCAGATTGTATGTCAGATTCTCATTTAGATGAGACTGATGGAAGCCTTTATACAGAATTTACAGTTCATGGTGATGTGTGGCTTTCAACAAGCAAAGAGAATCTCTAGTGAAAGACCACATTGGAAATGAGTAATCTGTACAATCAGTCCCAGTTATTTGACTTTTGGTTGTCAGCTACCAGTGCTTAACATCTTAACATCATTGAGTTAATTGAACCCAATAGAACCACCCATCTGCTAGTTTGCCACAACAATGTATTATTTTGTCATTTTGAGGAGTACTTGTACTATTTTCTGGCATACCAAATTAACAACTTTGCAGTCCAGCAGCATGAAGGTGAACAGCAGTGGACAGAAACTAACCCAGATGAGATAAAGGGCTTTCAATGAACTCCTTCCTCCTCATCATGGGAATAGAACAAGACACAGGGCATGCTCAGGCATCCACAGTAATAAAAAGCTAAAGGACTCCATGGAAAAAAAACTATATTCAAATAGACACATTTGTAACCAGCACTAAGCTGTTCAGTACTGAAGTCTACTATAATTTATGTGAATTGCATAATGAAATCCAACAGGTTTTCCTTGGAGTTCCAAGAGCTCAGAGGGCTACAGCGAAAGACAAACTTTCTGCCACCATAGTGGAAGACAAACTTTCTGCCACCATGGCAACAAAATTGCATGTGTTATGAAGTTCTCTAAATAGGCTGATTTTTGTTCAAACATATATATATATATATATATATATATATATATATATATATATATATATATATATATATATATATATAATATATCTCGGACATTTTACAGGACCACAGTTTCAAGGATTGTGACCAATCAGATAAATAGATTATTGTCTTGATCTTCACACTCTGTAGGACCCTAAGTGTTCATTTATTGCTGAAGGCATACAGGCAAAGAGGGAAGAAACTAGTTACCTGTTCAGTTCAATGGGAGTATTTATCTACAGAATGGATCAGTGAAGTGGTATGTTCACAATCACAGTTCACAAGGACATGTGTGGACAATTTAATTTAATTGGGAAAGGTTGATTCACTTTATTGATAAGTTATGACTTGGATATATCATATCTACTGGTATTCTTTATTGTGTTCATCATCAATTTGACATATTGCAAAATTGGCTTTTAAAGAGTGCTTAAATAACAAAAAAAAATGGCAATGTTAATGAACAGTGTGGCTTAATAACTTTTAAATTATGATGACCTTGCAATTAGAGATTGAATTTGAGGTGATCTTCAAGTTTTCTGTTCAAGTTATCTATTAATTTAAGCTCAAGGAACCAAACAAATACAGTGAGTGGCCTGATTAATTAACATCAGTACACTTGCCAAAAGAGGGTGCATTGATGGTTCAAATGAAGAGAATGTTTTGTATAGAAACATGAATATAAACATCTTAAATTCAGTGGAATCCTGTTAATTGGGACACTTTGGCCCAATTAAGCAGAGTTGAAAAGGTATATGTACTTATTGTTCTTTAAAAATTGCCCCAAATAAATTGCTGCCCAGTTAAAAGATGGCCCAATTAAATGGAATCTATGGTATTTTGGTATTTATAATTTGTGTCACTTCTCCCTTCCAGGTGGTTGATAGAGAATTGGGATGAATTAAATGTTGATGGTGATTATTTTAAAGATACATGTTAATATCAACTGGCATATGCTGGCAGATCCAGGTCTCTGCAGTTTGTCAGGAATAAGCTGTAGAACAAAGATCACAGATTCTGCAGATACCATTATTTTAATGCAGATCAGAATCTTTGCAATTTGACATATAAGCAAGTATATACAGAAGGGGCCACAGTTAAGAAAAGGAGGAAAGTATAATGAAAGGTAGGAATAGGAGGGTCAGATTGGGGCCTAATTTCCATTGCAGACCATTGAAGTTGCTCTAGTTTAATCCCACATCCTCTCCAGAGAGGGAGATTGCTTTGTTGCATTAGAATTGAGAACCTGTAGCACACCTGACAGATTACATAATTAGGAACAAGTTCCTTCCTAGCAGATGAGATTCCCTGTATTTATCCTATCTCTAATTTTATCACTGAGAATGTTTTGAATTGTGTGGCACATGGCCTACCCCTATAAACAGTCAGGACAGTTTATACCTAACAACCTGATTTTAGAGATATGGTTAATGTACTTCTTATTGACTATATAACTTCCAAAGCAAGAATACCATATCAGCAGTCCTGAAAGTCATGCACAACCCCTTCTTGCTTATCCTTAACAGGTATAAAAAAAATGAAAATTCTGCAGAATAGTCCTATCATAATAAAAGCAGCTGGAACTTAACTGGACAATAAAATGGTTCTAAAATCTTATTCACATATTTATTGTTATCTGGGTGTAAAACCATTTTCTCACATCTCAGTCTTAAAAATCAAAATTGGGATACTTGTTTGAAAATTCACTTGATAACAATGAAATTTAGTTTTCCATATAAGGGTTTTGAAATTGTGATTTGTGTTGTGTCTAGAACAGTGGACTTTTTAATAGCAACTTGGAAAAAAGACCAACAAAACTTAAAGTAAAAAAAATTATGAATTCAAGTACAAAGTTAAATTCAGGATGCAAATGACACTTTTTGTTTAGTTTATGCTTTATTTGGAACTGTTTAGAAATAAGAAAAAAACTAAATAAAAAAATGTAATGGACCTCCCTGCCTTAAAAAAAAATTTAATTGTAACCATAACAACACATTCTTTTATTGGCTTCATATAAAGAGCTCTGTGATCAAGACCTATAGGATTAGAATGGAAATGTATACATTGATTATCAGAAGATTACAATCCGTAATATTCTGATGATTGTTTCCCTCTACATTAATTTTCAATTATTCATTCACCCTCTTTTTGAATTATTACAGTGAAATTGGCATAAACATAGAGCATATGTAACTGCAAACTATACTTTCAAACAGATGCTATGGAGAAAAGAATTGTAGCAACCTAATGTAATGCTAAATAGGAACAATAACCATCATTGCAGTATACCATGACAGCAGAAATTACAGTACTTGTTCAGCAGACATCAGCTTCACCACAAACAGATATCACATACAAAACATGTTGATTGTATACTTGAAAGTAGTTACTTTTGATTTTATTTTATTTATTTCAAACAGTTTTTAGAATTGACCAATTTGATCCAGAACTCCTGATTTTTCATTTGTAATTGTACTGATAGTTTTCACTAGTCTTTTGGAAATATTTGAATGACAGAGTTCATTTACATTTAGAGTACATACACTAAGGATGGAAATCAATTGTTTTTATGGCACAAAATAAAATCTTTATTAAAATGAGGATTTTTCTATTTATCCCATCTTCATTAGGCAAAGTCCTGATGTGTAAACCCTACCTACACCTTGGCAGATTGATCAGATAATTAAGTGCTTTATCTATTGGATTTCATGAGTTGTCTCCCTTAGTATGTAATGCCAACTAATCACATGTATAAGCAGTGCATGGTTACTTTGTACATCAGCCAAAAATGACAGAGGCATTTGATTCAAATGGATACCTAGTAAATTTAACATTAAAAGTATGCCTATGTATCAGAGCTCAGCCATTATAGCTGTATTTGAGGGAAAGAATACACTTGCACCTACATGGAAAGCAGTGGAAAATCACTTATTTATCAGTCCATTCCTTTTATGTGCACCCTTGTATCAATCCTGTAGGAACAGTGTTCAAAATCAAGCAACTTGATTTTGATTAAATGTGGCTTGTATCCTGAAATTTATAGGTCCAAAAACACTGATTTATATGATTAATCTGCCAAGTTGTAGCTAGGATTTACATATAGGAATTTTGGCTACTTAAGATGAGTTTATGCTTACAGAACATATGTATAATTTGTGACATATTCACAATTGGGAATACTGGTAGGAGGTGTACAACAAAGAAAAGTTATCTTAAGTAATTTATTTATAGACATCAAAATTGATCCTACATCATTTTAATTTACCATCATGTTAACCATTTATCATTCCCCCCACAACTAATCACTTTCAAGGTCTTAAACATTGCAGTCTCATACATATTGCAGCTGGTAACAATATACATGTATAAAGACTTTCATATGGATGAAATAGCTGAATGTGTGCTATCAATGATTCCCCCATATTTTCAGGCAATGATCCCTTTTCCTCTATATGTAAATGAACACGATGCAGACAGTTTTGATATGAAGATTGCATTTCAGAGCTGGGGAGTAGCAAGGATATATATTTGGACCACTTATTTTTTATTATTGACATTTTTAATTATATTTAGTGTATGACTGTTTAATATTGAAACTTCATTATTAATAATCCTTAGAACACAGCCCTGACTGCTGGTGATCAGAACAAAAATCTGCTTATAACCAACTTCTGGATTTATCAGTTTGCCTTGAAGTTTAATCCAATCAATACTAAATCAATAACCCTATCCAGAAAGTCTCAGAAGAAACATCTCCCACCAGTTCTAATAAATAATGATTCCATTAAGAATGTCACTTCTCATACACATGGAGCCTGACAATGGAAAAATTCTATATGGTCATATACATTAACATGAATATAAAGTGTGGAAAAGATAAGATATATTGCAAAGTTTGAAATTCAAACTGATAGAAAATAATTTCAGCTTCATTATTTCACCATCATATGACCTCATTTGGAGCATAAGGAGGTGTTCTTTGGGATAACTAAGGCTAGTATGAAAAAGAAAAAAATAAAGCACGTGTTGAAGAGGTCATTTGTGATGACAGTATTGTGTTATATGCCCCATTTTTGAGGAAACAATCTGGAAAGGACCCAGACAGATGGTACAAACATAGACTAATAGTATTTTTGTTATGAATACATGTGAGCTTAGTTTCTCCAAATATACAGTCATTTAAATTCATCGCATTGACCAAACTCCTTTCTACTGATTACATCCCTGTTGGTTGGAAACCCTCATATTTTCACCCTATTGTCTTATTTTCATACTTTTATCACTATGATTATAAACTTTTTGGATTATTGTGTTTTATCATATCTTTTTGTGGTGCTATATCAGTACTGGAACCTTGTAAAATCCAGAACCTATCAATCAACTTTTTGAATGATCAAGTTTGCATCAAAATTCATTATGATTTTCATTTTTAGTTTAAAAGTTTGTATTAGTAACTTATTTAGTCACTGTCACTGTTAAGCCACTTTATATATCTCTGCTTCCTCTTTAGTAAGTGGATGCATACCACTAACAACACTGGAAATTAGAGGTCCTTAAACCTCTCCAAAACCTATTAAGTTCAGGTCTTCCATTTGTACAAACATTTCATTTTTGCTGTTTTGCATAAAGTGACAGGCTTTTGTTTTCAGTGTGTGTTAATTACTGATAGTATTGCAAAATTGCATGAATATATTATTTTAAATATCTCATCAGCTTGTATCAATGTTTGCAATCATATTTTTTTTTCATTACTTCAATCAGATTATATAAGTAAAAACTCAATGTTAATTGGTAAAGAGCTATTAATAAGCTTGTGTCTCTAAAACTGAATGATGTTATTTACCAATTTGAGCAATTCAGGTCAGTGTTAAGCCCGCAAATAACTTCACAAAATATTGTTATTTGCGTTTCAAAGTTAAAAAAATAAAACCATTTTATATCCATTAGATTTGTGGGAGGTTTAATTTTAATAAAAAAAACAATGAAAAAATGAACAGTCCAAGTTAAAACATTAATATTCTGGCTCTTCAAGGCTCAATATCCACCCTTAGAAATGCAATGGTCGGTTCCATAGCGACAGAGTACCCTACTCTAGATTGGAGACGTTAACTAGTTATCTGGGCCTATTTATCCACCACCGTTAGTCAGGTATATACGGGCAGTGTACATGCACTCCCTGAGTCTATCGTGATATCACTGTTATACCAGCAGTATATGAATAGCAGGATTGTAAAGGACACAGAGGTATATACATGTACATTTCGCGCAGTGGAGGGCCTATTTAGATTACATTAACATTCAGGTTAACTTCATGTACACATGTACATAGCCTTACAGGTTAGTACCGGAACGTGAACGATAAATCTTTTTGATTCAGCTTGTTGAGTACCGGTTAGGAAAATGTGACGAAATTTATTAGAAAGGTAAAGATTTGAAAAATACAGTTTATTATTTCCCCAGAAGAACACAAGTTAAGTTTAACATAGATGTTCCTTAAATTGTCAGATATGCAAGTACAGCTTTATTGATTAACCAGGTCAGTTTATTTCAAGTTTTCAAAGACCTGCGGTGTGTGTGTGTGCGTGTGTTGTTAAAAAGATGTCATTTGGTACCCTAAATCTCCTCCATGGTAAGTCACTGCACTGTTTATAAGATAAAGGAAGAAAACGACCTTGTTTGCAGTTAATTTATTCCTGTATCATTTGTGATCAGCAGATCACAAATTTATTGTTCATTCGGGCAAGTGATTGTGCTATGTACTTTGTTCTAAAGTAGTTGTCACATGCCCATACAAACTGTCAGTTAAATCAATATTGTATTCCTTTTGAAGTATTACCGAAGTTGAACTGGTCTGCAAACACTCAAGTTCTTTCATGATAGTGACCAAGCAATAAAATCTGCTCCACCCCACCCCCATCAAGCAAAACAAAAATGGGTGGTTACTATAGCACTGTTTCTAACATCAGTTCACTTTTGGACAAACAGCTTTGAAATTTAAAAAAATTCAAACAACATTGAACAATGGGATGCTTTCATGTGGTCTCTTCATTGGTCAAGCTACAGAATGACCAGAAAGCACACAATGTTTTTTTTAAATTATTATTTATTTATTTTTTTTTGGAGATACGTAAACAGCACTAAAACATGTACCCCAAGACAGATAAATTAGGTGAGGAATATGTTCAGTATTAAATAGAGATAAAGGGTTGTTTTTTAACTCATGAAATTAGCGCCATACACCCACCCCCACAAAAAAAAAAGAAACCAGTGGTTCCTTATTGGCTATTTCCTGCCAAGAAAAAAGGAGCGAGGTGCTATTGTTCCTAAAGACACAGTTCGGCATCTAACGCAGGCTTGCTTGGGCCGGTACACTAAACTTTATACGTAGGGGTCAGATTAATTTATTTATTAATAGTTGTGTACATAACAATAATTTGGACTATGGGGAGACGGGAGGAATGTATTTCAAATCCATCCACTCGTGTATAATTTTTGTTGCTTTTGTTTTTTTTGGGGGGAGGGGGCTCTTAAAAAATGGACACATTATGTAATATATTGCAATTTCGGAATGTTCATGAAAACGTGCGGTAATTTGCTGTGGCATTATATTGTTAAAAGAATTTCAAAAATATTTTTTTTGAAGCGCCAGATATGTTATTAAATTGCCCTTTGTAGATACTTAATGTTTACAGAGAAGTGATTTTTTTTTCTAGGGTACACTGTTTAGAGTAGAGTTTGACTTTATGTGAATATGTAATTACGGTGTATAACGTATGATAGTCTTATATGTACGTGTATCGCCTGATGTAATCGCGTCAGCTTTTTCTGCTGGCAGTGCGAGAGATACATGTATGTCTATAAAATATTTTCCTTTACAACTAACTACATGCCGGGCAAGCAAGCCGAAGACTTGTGCTTTGATTCAGTCTTGCTCTAGATACATGCAGGTAGCAGTACAACTAAAAGCGCCTCGCCAGCTTTGTAACTAAATCTATACATGGCTCTCGCGGAGAGTGGAGAGAGTTTTCTCGTCTGAAATGTGTACATGTATTGGCTTGAATTGAAATGCAGGAATCTGGGTAAATAGGTCAGACAAATTTGAAACAACAAAGCACCCGCTCCTTAGAGCTTGGTTGAGGCAGTGGTGTGGTGCACTTGTGTCTTTATCGAAAGCTCTGCCGGCGCGTAAAGTGTACCGGTTCAAGTTTTTGTCAGATCTGACGCTAGAATACATTATAATATACATGAGGCCAGTGCAACGTTAGCAGGAGAGGAAGTTAATACTATTCATGTGTAACAAGGCCTCTAAATCAAATAGGGACACTCCTGTTTACCAAAAGAATATTACGTGTTTATGCTATAAAACGGAGTATACATGTTAGTTCACTGACTCGAGGAATTCAACTTCGTGAAGTAATAGGTGTGCTGGATAATTCCAACGGCAAGTTTCATTCTGATCTCAGCATTGTATAAGGTACGTGTGTATTGTGTGAATGTATAGGGTGTGTAACGGCACATCAACACAATCAAGACATGCAAAACAGTTTAAAAGCACAAAAAAGAAAAATCCTATACAAGCAGTGCCTTCATCTGTTTTTTTTTTTTTTTGGTTCGTTTATTTTTAACCATTTTTAAAAGTATAACAGTTGACATCATTAGCCTTATCATATGGTAATGGTTAATCAGCAGTTTTAGGTACATTGTGAGCCAGCATGGGAATTGAACATGGTAATGGTTCTTTAATTGGGACAGTAGGCTTTCTTTTTAAAGGCATAGAAAGTCACTTTGTATAACTTTCAAAATGTACATTATTTGTCTGCATTCATCTTTGGATGTCAGAAAATAATAAAAAATGTTGAAGTGCTGTTCCGCGTTAACTTTAATTATAATTTATATACATGTAGTGAAATGTAACATGTCTCTCTGATTTAAGCTCATAAATTTGAGAACAAATTTTGTTTAGTTTTCCCAACATTTGGCAAAGACTTTATTTTTTAAAAATGGAGAGGGGTTGGTTGGTTGTAGATGAAGTCATATATACATGTATGATTCCAGGTCATCAACATAATCTAGGTGCCCTTATATGTATCAGTATAGCTTGCAGCTATTGGGAGTTTTTACATGTAGGTAGGTTAGTGCTTCCACCTTTAGCTGGGGTGAAAACTATTCCTTTGTGTCCAGTGTTGTAACTGTTACTGAAGATACCCCCCCCAAAAAAAATAATACTCCCTTATTAAATAGATTAAGGTACCTTGAAGCTCTTTTTGACCACATGTATATCTTGATCCTGACTTAGTCCTTCCCAGCATAAGATAAACACCTGGTAGATGCTACCATTGCTAATTATACCACCCAAAATAAATGGCCTTTAACAGGG
Source organism: Potamilus streckersoni (assembly GCA_016746295.1). Taxonomy (NCBI): domain Eukaryota; kingdom Metazoa; phylum Mollusca; class Bivalvia; order Unionida; family Unionidae; genus Potamilus; species Potamilus streckersoni. The sequence continues at coordinate 10,425,567 of JAEAOA010002345.1, read as the reverse complement.
TACTGTACATTTTTAATTCCTTTGGAATATGTAATATACATTCTATTATTGCCCACTGATTTTCTTAGAAATGAGATATTTGGGCCTATACATTTTACCACTTTACATGTGTTTTCCCCCCACTTTTTTCAGTATATAGTAAGTCCCCTTACTATGATATGTTTCCCCCCCACTTTTTTCAGTATAGTAAGTCCCCTTACTATGATATGTTTTTCCCCCATTTTTTCAGTATAGTAAGTCCCCTTACTATGATTGGTCTTCAGCTAAAAAATTGTATGCATGGTAGAAATGTGGTAACTGAGTTTGATTGTCTGCATTTTATACTTTTAGCCTGGTTGTTTGATCCTCTCACCTTTTTCACAATAAAGTACATGATTGACATATACTCACATATATGTATGTTGAAAATATAAAACTGCACCCACAGATCCACTTCTGCTTACCTGTCAGCTTATCAAGTTATATGCAGTTTGTTAGGAGTAACAGTAGAACAAATAACAGACAGATCTGCTGGCACATTATTCAACAGCAGATGATGGTCTATGTTGATTGCCTTGATCCTTAAGCTGATAGATAAGCATAGCCATATTTGTTACAAAACAATTTGATTGAAAAAAAAAGAAAATAATTGCCATTGGCATTGTTGGAAAATTGATATGTGAACCCTGCATGTAGTTCTTTTTATAGACAAATTGAGTATAAACTTAACACAGATTATTAACCTAATTTAGTCTGTTACTTCAGCTTCTTCAGTGGTAGCCAAATTATTAATATTATATTAATATTTTCCCTCACCTGTCAGGCCTTATATAGAGGGTAGGGGTGGTCATTTATGGGAGACTAGGATTTTGTCCAAATAATTGTCATGATTATTGATAAATTTATACAGAACAAGTCATTTATTTATGGAGACATTTCATGAGTCTGAAATGCTAGAAAAATTATGTCCATGTAATTCAGGTTCTACTGTTCTAATTTATTAGTGTATTAATTTTACCAGCCAATTAATAATATGAAGCAATATTTAACAGATAATGCAATAGTTTCTGATAGGGTTTAAATTTGTAAGTATTTCTGTTCATTATTAAATGTACTTTCATTCTTTAAGAGCACCAGAAGGTGACTTACACTGAGACAAACATGTACATATTCTTCATGTATACTAATCATTATCATGTATTTAATAAGAGAAACAGTTTAAAACTAGCCTTCCAACAAAAGGTATATATACCCAGAGTTTAGTAATCTGATATTTCACCAGCAGCATTGAATACTGAAATAATGCATAAACACCAATCAATAACTTGCAAACCAGCTTAAATTGTAGTGTACAGCATGGCTTCTGATTTTTTTTCCCCAAAAATATTTTTAAATGTGATGAACATTAAAAAAAATTCATGATAAGAATTGGTAAATTTAATTTTGATACATACCTTATATTATGTTAATTTTTGTCAGGAAAAAGTTATTAATCCTTAATTTTTGTAAAAACGAAATACGGTATTTTCGATCATTTTTTACAAGTGTAAATCTTCTTAGTGGAAACTTTTATCTGATACTTTAACAAATTTTTCAAATAATACAAAGTTATATATGTATGGAAAATTGTGATACATTTAAAAAAAATATTTTGATAACTGCAATGTGTAAGAAAAATTAAAGGGTATAAAAAAAATACATGAAATACAGTACCTCTAAAATAACATTGGAAATGGTGATTATTGTCCTTAAAGAATTCATTTTGTGAAATTTTCAAGTTCTCATAAGATATCAAATATGTTGGGGGTGTTTGAAAGAAATAGTTGTCAATACACTAAATTATTAGTTTGGTGAAACAGCAATCATCAAAAATTCTGAATTATGCTAACAGGTGGCAACAAAGAGCATGAAATAAACCCCAATTAAATGTCTGGAAATTCACTTTCTAATCTTTTAATTTCCCTTCAGAGTAAACACTATAATCCCAAGGTATTCTCTTATATGAAAACATGAAAAGAGTAAATCCACTGTCACTTCAAAACCCTGGAGTACTTCTGTGAGAACCTAATTACATGCCTGATTTATTTTGATCAACAATGTGGGAAAGTGTTGCATTGAAAAAATCAGAGTTAAAAGAGACCTGTGGTTTTTTTTTATCACTTTGAATATGTCTTTGTTATCAAATCAAGCAAGGGTAGTACAATTAAAGAAAATTCAAAGGCATGCCAATAGCAGCATAAGTTATGGTGGTCATTACAGTTCTCAAAATTCATTTTATTTGACCAGTCAAAAATTGTTTCACATTTTTATGTACTTAACATCAGTAAAGTATATATCAGAAATGTATATTAATCATTTGTAAAGGTATACACAATGACTGAAAAGCTGTGCATCATAGATAAGGTTCATAACCGAAAAGCAAGATCCAACCTTTGCAATGAATAGTTGCTGAGTCAACATCTAGAGGTTGGCTTAATGATAAGCAGAAACTTCATCATTATTTACATGATGTTGATTCAGATAATGGGATCAAACAAAAAGGAGCATGGACTGCAGATGATACTAAATTGGATGAGGTTATGTATGCATGGTGCACACAGCAAGGTGAACAATGTAATGTGTTCCCATCTCTGGAATAATTTTCAAGACCCAAGCAGAAAAAAATGGTAAAAAGTATGGAATGAATATTGTTTTAGGGCAAGCCATTGATAGCTTTAGAGATTTCAATGCCAACATAGAATTAAACAAAATTCATTGTTGGAAGAATTGGGCTCTTCGAATTAGGATGCTGTATGTAATTATCCATACCAGCTCTGAGATAATCATCTATGAACTGTACATAGAGGCAGCAGAAAAATCAAACTGCAGAAAAATCAAAGAGTAACACAAAAAAAATGAACAGATGTTTTCAAAATGTGAAGTGATTTTTGTCAAACATGTCACAAACTGCAAGTATTGTCATGTTCTAATTTGCGGTTATTTAAATTTTGTAGGCCCATTAAATTCATGTTCGTAATGGTTAACCCTTGTAAAAAAATATATTCATTTTATTTCTACTGCAATTAAATCTACCCATGGTTCAATCAATGTTGTTTTCTTGAAATGAGTATCAAGCTTTTGTATAAAGCGAAAATCTGCTTTGAATCAAACAATAAAACCTAGAATATATCCAATTCAACACAAAAATTTGTGACAGTACAAAATGTGAAGTTGTACATGTGTTAAGCGAAAGGAAATCATGTATAATAATGTTTTGATGATCTCCACAATATACTGTAAGTTATCCTGAAATTAATGTTACTCTGTGAGAAAAATAGTGAAAAAATACACTGCTATAAAGATATATTTGTTCATAGTTATTCTTAGCTTGGTTATTGAGTATTCAACACTAATGTGCCAAACCTACCCACCACTTTTGCCTCTATGTTGATTTCTTTGTTAGTTTTGTTGTTTGTTATAGGTCCCTGATAACTTACCTGTTATAGGTCCCTGATAACTCACCCCTTGCTTATAAAGTGGTCCATGTTTTTGGACCCCATTGTGGGCAAGTTATCAAGGGAGTGGTGTATATGAAAACAACAGAGAGCAGACAGACTAACTTAAGGAAACTTATATTCAGACAATAATTATTCAGTTGTGGCATGTCTTTATTTCAGTCTAAATTACCAACTGTGTGCAGTTTTAATGGATATGGTTTAAGTTACAGGGTATGGAAGATAAACAAAACTTTTATCTACTGTATAAGTTTGTGCATGGTTCAGAATTGGAATGTATTTTAAATCTCAGATTGTATGTGATCTTTGCATGTTGTTTGGGGGTTTTTAAATGTGATCTTGTTTGTTTTTGCATTCCCATAATAGATTTTTTAAAAATAACCAGGTAGCACATAATAAATCTGTATCAACAACTGCACTTTAATTTATTCTGTTATAAAATAGTAATAAAAGTAAAAGATAACTATTTGAGAAAATAGTCTTTGGTGCAGCATGATTGGTACATGTGGCTTATTGTTTTCTAACCTGAAAGTTTTCCCAAATTGTTGCCCATTAATCCAGAGTAAGTAAAATCCATGCTGCTGTTAGTGTTTTCTAATGAGGCATTGGCCAAATAAAAAGGTATGCATGCTTCTGTTTACCACACTGACCGTTGGGGTTGGGAGGATAAGATTTTAAGAGGGAAAAAAAATTAATAAAGGGATATAACTACAAAGTTAAATTCAGAATGTAAATGATGTTTTTTTTTTTATTTAAGCTTCATTTGAAACCTTTTGGACCAACAAATTTTACCAACCTAATTGTTTTAGTCTAGGTAACTAAATCCACACATATTTTTTATTGACTTCCATTTATATTTTTATTAGCTCTGAATTTGCTGAAATAATATTTCATTTCAGCTTCCTTACATGTACACCCAGTATTTTTTTCTGATTGTTGTTTTAGATTGGTGCAGAGAGCTTAATATCAGCATCTATTAATGTAGCCTTCATTGTCTAGAACCACTCAACCTACCTCTAGTTGTATTGTTCATAATTATCATTTGTGGAAGTGGCAGTCAGTTGAATTATTATGTTTATTAGTCACACTATCAGGATTTGTTTCTGTTGGTTTTTTTTTAATAACTGGTCTATATGTAGAACTATCTTAAGAAAGATCTGGTAGGGCATGGGCTACAAACAAAGCTAAGCCATCTATAAATATTAGAAAAATCAGTAGTCTTAAAACAGAACTTTGTAGTACACCTGATCTAATGGACATGGAATGTATGTTCCAAGTGCAAACTTGCCCATACTTGCTATTTAGGTAACATCTTATATTAAGGTATTACATGAAAGAAAACTATCACATGTTTAACTTAGACCTGAGTATTTGATGATTTACAAAATAAAAAACTTTTAAAAACCAAGGAGAGAGTATAGAGCTGTAGCTTCATCCATATTCTTAGCCATTTTCTGCAATTTTTGTTAAGACAGTAATCATTGGAGTGGAGAAATATTCAAATTTCTTACGTCTTGCATTTCTTGAATGTTTACTTCTAGTTGACACTATATAGCCAATATTAAAATAAATGTCAGTAACATAACATAATGCTACTACATATTCATTGAAAAGTTATTGAAAGTACTTGTTTTATCACCTGGTCAGGGCAAACCTAATATTTTCATCTGCTACTTGAGTCTGGGAGCATACATTTAAACCTATTGTATGCTCAGTGGTGCAGGGTATATACAATTTCTCCTATTAACACCCAATTCATGGATACCCGTAACTGTTTAAACATGGTTGATTTAGTTTGGTGTTGTGGGTTTAGTGCATTTTCTCAATAAGTGATAGGCTCTATATGGCAACCCAATATAATTGATGGTGGAAGGCTCACAAACCAATGGGAAGCCAGTGAAGCTTTCTCACACCTAGAGCAGATACTCTAGCCTACACCTAAAGGTTGAGTTATTTGTAAAGGCAAGAAGAGTCTTAGACCACTTGGTTGCTCAGTGCCTCAGAAGGAAGAGACTAGAACACGCATACAATGTAAGCAGGTTAAATTAACAGGGTGCTTTAATTCTGGCCTGGGCAACTTCCTCAAAGGCATGGTCCATAATTGTCTTTTGTCTTCCTTTGCAGTAAATTTTGTACAGTAGGGTAAGGGAACAAATGGAGCATTTCCAGGTTTTAAGAAAGTTGGAATGGCTTGCTTACCATTGAAAGTAACCTCAACCAGTTACATATGTGATTCACATTTTCAAAAATTGGAAGAACCATATGCATTGCTCCAAGAAATGTTAAAAAATAATTTGCCCCGACTCAAAATCCACTTGCCTGACAAGGCTATATGTTTTAATCTTTTTTTAACAGTGTGGAAACTGCTAAAAATGTAAATATAGAGGGATAAATATGGTTTAACTTTACTAATTTTCTCCATGTATTAGCCATGCATAATTGCTTTATTTTGAATTTCTTTAATTTTTAATCCATATACAGTACCCACTCATAACATGATAGTCAAAATTAATAACAGTTGCCCATGTTACAGCAAGAACCATGTTATATATGGAACCAAAGTATTTTGAAAATAGTGTAATACACTGAACAAAGTATAGCTGGAAATTTGGGAGAACGTTTAACCTAAAACAAAAACTAACTTCTTTCAACTAATATTGTACAATTCTGTGAACAAACTGCTCCAGTGACCTAAGTGGTTAGATGTCCACCTCAGATGCAGGAGGTTGCAGGTCCAAACCCTTGACAGGTAATACCAAAAGACTTGTAAAAATGGTATTAGCTCTGCCTGCTTGGTGTTCAGCATTAAGAGGTTAGTGTTAGGACTGGTCGCTTGGAGTCAGAATAATAATAATGTTCATGGGTGGGATATGATACTCTTTGTAGAGAAAACATGACTTTTTAGTATAGATAAATATTTACAGTTTAAATGTTTGCAAATATTCTTTGATAAGTTTAGTTTTCAAAACTTTAACAAAGCCAAATTTAATTCATTCTCTACTGCTTTACTGTAATTACAGATATTGTTTACATATCTTTTTGCAGTTATAATTGAATCACAGTTCACATCCATTTTTATTGCTTTGTTTGGGCAGATGCATCCAAAAATGAGTACATTTTAAAAGCTTTGTTTATATGAAGTCTTTCAGCTTTGCACTGCAGTTCAAGTGCTTTGGTTGCCCTTCACAAGGCTGTCATTGTTCTGACTGGAAGAGTTCTGTATTTAGATTGGCTGGAATAATAAAGCTAGAGAATTCAAATTTAATTGGCTGGCCCAAAAATTCCTGTCAAGGCTGGTAGATCAGTTTTCCTGTTTTGCTGTAGGGTTCATTGGTATCTGTTTTTCTACCTGTACAGAAGACAGCTGTCTATCTGTGGCTAGTGTGTGCACTTGTCATTACTGGTTCAGTACCCTTGGTTAAAGTTAGCAGTATGATGGTGACATACTTAAATCCTCCAGATGTACATGTTCAGACATTTAACTGTCAGAACACAGTAATACTAGATCTGTGCACATCTTTTCATAGCCAAGCCATGGTCCTGAAATAAGAGTAATAGAAATTTGGAACAGTGGTGGGGTTGGTAGTTGTGTAGAATGTGGATGGCCACAGTATTTCAGGAATGTCAAGGGAAGAACTTGCAGGAACAATATTCCATACCTGTTGTGTTCATTAGTAGTCTGTTCCAGCAATTATTAAAGGCTAGGCAAGGGAGGACTTTATATCATCAGTGAAACTTTTATCTATCACTGGCGTTCACTAACTTTAAATCTTGTCTACAAAGTTGATTTCTTACTTTTTTAATAACTAATGTGGATCAGCAATGTAAATGTTCCATTAAGCCTACACCCAACTCTGCTCACATTTAATCAGATAGGTCTGTTATAAAAAAAAGCATTCCAACATAAGTATCATTCCTTGTCATTTCCATAACACACACACACACACACACACACACACACACACACACACAGTCCTATTCTTTTGAAAAGAACTTAAATACATATGCTGAAAATTATTGCTAGAAAGTATGTTGGTAATGCCTTGTGTATTCTGGATGATTCTCAAAAATTGATTGTGCTTACATTATCCCCAAAATGAATCACTTTTAAAAATTGCATATTTTACCACATTTGTTTGTTTTTTTTATTGTACCTCATTAAAGATTGTTCAAAAGTCGAGAGGTTGTGCCCATTCTTTTTTTTTTGCTTAAAAAATGAGAGAAATGTTAAAGCTGGGCAGATTTTTTTTTGATGCAGACTTCACATTTATTCCCTTTTATCCACCATATAATGACAGCAAGCAGACATGTTTACCCAGAACATTTAAGTTCTGTTTGCATTGTGAACAAGATGGCAGTGTTAGGTGCCCTTTGGCAGCAGGTAAAAAGTTATAAATTAAATGAAATAACTTTTGTGCATTTTTTAGTATCATTGATGATTCTCTTTTTTTTAAAAAGGAAGGTGCAAACAGTCAGAAGGGTAGGCAGATACTTTTTAAGATCTTAGATTTATGTCAGAATTAATTAAAAGTATATGAAGAATAAAACAATTTGGGACATTTTGCTCAAAATCAGATTTTGATTGGCAAGTTGAATGAATTTCAACATATATGAGCTTTTGTTGAGTCTTTTTTTGAGCACTCTCATATTTGATCTGTTTTGTTTGATGCTATTAAACTTCTGTACTAACAGTAAACACAATGAATGCATGTAATACAAAGCTTTATATATTTATATAGAGAAGTCTATGCTTAATAATGGCTGTCTGTTGGAAAATCTAAAAGAATTGTGAAGTGTTGCATGGAGCCTTCCATAATTTTTATTGCTGTTGTATTAGGTTTTCTTTGTCCATTATCAATAACATGACAAGCACAGTGAAAATCAATAATTTCTGCATTGGAAATGTACATGCCTGTGTTTCAATACAGCTTTTGTGATCTGGAATCCGAGCTTTTTAATGCACTGTCGATGGCAAAAAACATTGGTTAGACATTTGAACAAGATATTAAATTGAACACCAAGTACATGTTCATTACCATGTATAGTTCCCAACACAAGTTTTTGAAAAACACAGAATTTGTTTTATTCAAGAGTTCTTTTTCAAAAATCACACAGCTTTTATTACCCTTTTTGTATAGAATGAAGTCAGCTGCAAAAGGATTTTTTAAAAAAAAAAATTCTTTACTTCATTGCAATTAGAAGGGTTTTTTCACCCCTATATTATTTGGAAGTGTATAAAGGTTAATATCAAATATTTGTTTATAGCTTATAGCAAGGTATCACCCCACTACCAACACCACACTCTCTATTTACCCATAACAGAAGGGGTGCATATATGGTGTTATTGTATTGTCTTTCCATCCATTAGTATTTTGCTTGGTGGGATCATCTGGCCCCTATCTTGGTAATGGTTAGAGATATTTTTATGAAACCTGACTCAGCTTTTATCATAATAGATAAGTGTTGGTCAGAGAAGATTATCATGTATGCCGTTGCTTTTATTTCTGCTCTGAATATCTAGGCAGTTGTATTATTAGGACATGATGACCTAAATTTGAAATGGTCTCTAAAATTTAATACAGGTCACTCCATGACTACTATAGTTTGATATGTACTTGGAGTGCTGCATTAAGTTTTGTGTATTAATAACTTCTGGGTCTGTGTTGGACATCTTTGTTACATGAATGTATTTCAAGTTCATTCAGCACACCATTGCAAATGATACCTGCATTTGTTTTTATGGAATTTTCACTTGAACAAAAAAGAATTAGCTAAACTTTCCAAATTTGTTTCTTGCAGGAATTATCTAAACACAGTTCATATTGACATACAGCACAAAACAATTCGTTCAACACATGCTGAAAAAGCTCATTTTTTGATGCTGCAAAAAAATATTGAATAGCAGGGCTGAGCAATTTCCATAGCCAGAGGTCGTTTAAGTCAGGTCAAGTAAAATTTTCCAAGTCACTAGTTTGGGACAAGAGCTTTTTTAAAAAGTTGGGTTAGTCCATATTTTTCTGCTTTAATCCCTATATCTACCTTTATTTGGCCAATCATGCCCTGGGGCATAGTGAATAATACTAGATTCTAGCCCTTCTTCCTGAGTCATTTACATCCTGTTAATGCTGGACTGCAAATTAGGCTAAGGGACCAAATTGTCTGCAAATCAAACCATCAAAATAAAGGAAGCATCTAGATCATAACGAGTGACTGATGTTAATCCAGGGAGTCAGTGTAGTTAAAATAATGATATCAGTTAAAAAAATAAATTTGCTCAGCTCTGAATAGAGACAATTACATTATGGAATAGAGCTAAATATGAAAGCTGATCACTCCATATTGAACAAATTGACACTTTCACCTGTCATGTTGGCATAAAAAAAATTGATGTAAAAAGATATGTATTTAATGTGTTGTGTTCTGTGTCATTTCAGATGTTGAAATACCTCCTGCACAAAAGGAATTCATTACTGACGCTGACCTGAAATTTCACTGTGATACAGATATATATCATTTTTGATGCTGTGCAAAACAAACTACTTTTTAATTTAAGTTTTTATTTTAAAACTTATATTCAGAATTATTTCTGCATATCAACTTTTCTATTTTCAGTTCTGGTGGGAGTTTATCAGTATGTAGATGTATTATCAGGACAGTCCTGACGCGTGTGTATCCCCTAGAATCACCACTACCACCCTTTCATTGTCACCCCACAACATTGCATCCAGTTGCCCTTAGCCAACAGTGAGTATATGGAGAAAATTCAAGTTTTACTTTGGAGATGTTGTTTAGCAGCAGAGGGGTAAACAGACCAAATTTTAGGAGGGTTTATTTTTTGAAAATAAAGCTTCTGATGAAAGTGAAAATACAATCGCCAAAAATGATAAAGTAGGGAAAGGTGAACAGACCAGATTCTAAGAGGGTTTGTTTATGAAAATAAAGCTTCCTTTGAAAATGGACATACATTGATCAGGCATGGCTCTTAATTTTAACAAAGTTATTGCCAGAAAATAGCCAACCTCAATATTTAGTCAAAAATTTTCGAAAAATATCACCGTTTTCATAATACAGTACTATCTGTTTATCTCATTGTCCTTGGGATAAAGTTAATATTGTGAACATAATGTATGCATGGGGGGGGCTGAAAATTGATTTTAAATTTCACATACAAATGAAATTTTAAGAAATGTTTTTTATTGTAAACTTTCATTTGTGTAGTATACTCCACAGTGTGTTAATATACATGCATATGAAAAACCCATGAATTAAAATGTTTGAAAATTTATATATCTGTCAGATCCCATTAGAAAACACAACTAAGACATGTATTAAAAAATGGTATTCCTTATTTGGACTGCATCCCCTTGGTAACAAACACATTTCATGAAAAGTTGACCCGCTTTTAAGCTGACATGCGCTCTGCAAAAGATGTAAATAACACAAAAAAACAATATTATTCAGACATAAAATAGAAGTAAATACTATTTATTTTAACATTTATATAATTTATTTGTTTACTATGTTATTGGTATGATGCTCTCCTAAGTTTAAACATACACTTTTAAAAGCTTTCTGAGTACTTAGCCTATAGTTCTTGATGCCTTTGGCAAATAATCAGCAGTCAGTTAATTTTAATTTATTCATCTGAAAACAGTAAATTTTTTTAATCTCTGGTTACAGTTAATTAGACTTGGAATGAGACAAATGGTCTTAGCTTTGGATTATTGAGTACAATACACATTGTTACTAAAACTTTATTTAATCCTGTGCAGATTTGTCACACACACACACACTTTTACCAGGATTGTTTAGCTTTGCACTCCTATGTCACTTTGCCAATTTGCCAATTTCTTACAGTGCCATTAAGACACTTCATTCTGATATTTATTGTAGCACATAGCTGTATAGTTGTTTATAAGTTAGCTACATGTACATGTACTTAAATTGGCCAAGATTTTGTTCTCCCAGAGACAAATACCATGATGCCAATGTTACCAAAGAGATGAGGCTAATCACAGGGAAATGAAAACATGAACATTCTTGCAAGACATCCCACCTTCATTTAACTTGACTGCCAGATTTCTATTGTTCAAAATATTGGAACTTTAATTTGAGTTTTAAACTGACAATGGTAGCAATTGTAATCATGAACTTTTTTGTTGCAAATAGGAAACTTGCACGGCACAACAAGTATGTTCCAATGACTATGAAAAATGAAATAATGCTTTTATTTAGGTTTGTTGCCAACTTTCTTTATTCAAAGGTCTTCGGCTAGCTTTGATGAAGGTTCATGTGTTATGGAAGGCCTTTTGGAAGGACCAAACAAATGCTTGTTTGTTATTGCTGTAATGACATCAAATAATTAATGAAGACATTTTTTTTCTTCATTTGTTTAGTATATATACGGAATGATAGATGCTTAAAATGTAATCAGTTTTCTTTGAAATTTCAGCAAAACTATTGTTTCTTGTACTTTTTTCAAAAATGGAACAAACTGCTATCATGTGATAGATTGTAGTCATTCCAGTTCCTGCCTTCAGAGATGGTCAATGTAGCTTGTCAGGTAGCATGAATATTTATGTTATATTACAGCACTGAGTACTTACTGAGCCCTGACATTAGCATAAGTAGATTATGTAACAATGCAGTGTTTGAGTGGTTTGTCAATATGAACAAATGATTTATGTAACAATATATGCCAGATCTGTATATATCCAAGTTTTCTACTTCCTGTCAATGTGCCTTTGAATTTCTCAACTGCAAACCTAAGACTGTATATAGTTTTTAACACCATAAAATGTTGCAATTAACAAGATTGCCAGATGGTATATTTTGTCACCAGTTTGCAATATTGGTGAAGCCCAGTGCATCTCTGGTCAATAATGGTAAACCATGACCTCTGCAGGATTGCAATAAACCAAGACCTTTAACCGATTGCACTAAACTGAGGCCTCTAACAGGGTTATTTTCTTGAACCAGTGTTTCCCTTTATGCACAGTTGTGCCTCAGGGACGTCAATTTTTAGCTCTGCATTTTTTTATGCAAAGGGTTTGCAAAATATAACAAGGATTTATTTAATATCCAATGCATCTTTGATTTTTGGATAAATGTGTTTTAGGAGGAAGTACAGTAAAATCGATGATAGTATACAATTTATGATGAGCAGTAAATTAACTGTCATTTGGTTAAAAAAATTTATATGGATTTTTGAATTATATGTAATGTGTTGGTCTAGAATATTGCTATAAAAAGATTATAAAAGACTGTTAAAAGTATGACTTTAAAAGGAAAATGAACTAATAAAATTAAGCTTTGAATGGACAATGCATTTGTGTGTTAATTGTGCATGTTGGTTTATTTGTATTTTAGAGAGAGAAAATGTCGTTTAAGTTGCAATATCCTATTTCAGCTGAAAAAGTATGGATCAGATGAAAATTTGTCAGTAAAATTTTGAATCCCAACATTTTTATTTGACCCCCCCAGTTCTGATAAGGGTTGGGGTTTTTTACCCTCAGTTTTACACCCCTGGGGGATATATTGCTTGAACATAAAAAAAATTTACTGACCCCTTGTGTAAAACCTATTGGTCATTACCCTTGTAGCAAATCAATCTGTAATTAAATTATTATTAATATCAAATAATAATGAACAATCCTACACTAACCATGGGATCTCCTGTAACTAAGCTTGTTTGACAGCGACTAGACACAATTATAAAACATTTTAGTCCATGATTCTGTTAAACAAAAATTATAAGAGCAATAGGAGTCTCAGGTGGAATTTACAGAATTGCAAAACAGTTATTTAAATCAGTCACAAAGGTTACCAAAGGTCTTCTTTCCTGAATAAATGAACTCACAATTGCATAACACAATATGTGACTAACATTGTCCTAATGAAGTTTCATTAAAGATAAATGGGCATCAAGAACCAGGTAAAGACATAATACTGAACTTTGAAAATAATCATGTTGCTGTGTTTATCATTGTTTTGTGACATTCACAGGTATTGATAAAAAAAAAAAAATTCTGATCTCCAAATATCACTACTGGATTTCAAGCTCTTGTAGCAAGAGGAGGTATTGCTAATTATAGAGCTATTGCCGTTATACTCTGACAAAACAGTTGAAGATGTTGGTAGATAAATGAGTCATTGATGCCCCTTTTGGAAAACAATTTGATCACTTGCGAATCCAAGTGTATGATCAATGATCAATAATTAAATCATCCATGATATTATAATGTCATATCATCATTTTATTGTTACTCATACTCCTGGTGAGATTAAAAAGCTACAATCAGCATTAAAAAAGAATTCTGGAATAAAATTATTGCTGAAATCAGTGGCATTGCAAGGTCCAAATAAACTATCCATGACAGAAGGTCAGCTCAGGTATTTAAGTGATGACAAATGATCATGGACTGGTGTTAGACTTGATCTTTCACTGGTGTTAGACTTGATCTTTCTGCAGGTGCCAAGACGGTTTTATATCTCCTTTTCTTACAGCATTACCTTTGTTGATAGCCACTGCAGACCCAGCTATTGCAAAAGCAGCTGCACTTGGTACTATTGGAACTTTTGCTACTATGGATTTAAAGAAAACTACAGGGCAGGGGTTAACACCAAGAACAGCCTAAAAGAAAAAAAGATAAAGGGTTCTTAAGAAAGGACAAGGTCTAAGACTGCAAGGAACCCCTTGTTCATGGTACAGTTGAGCTTCCTGTGTCCAGTTTTCATTTAATTCAGAGGTGTTTTTATGCATGATCAGTTACCAAAACAACCAAGTTGTATTGAAACCAAAATCATTATTCTCATGGAAGTTCTGATCCAGCTACTGGGTTGCATATGCGATTGATCTTCATGGAGTTGTTTATTTTGATTCTTAAGAGTTTGCACCACCAAAAGAATTTTTAAAATGTCTGCAGAATCACATGTAATTCTGTCTGGTATTCAACATTACTGACAATAACTGATCTACCAATGTGTCCACGAAGTACAATGAAGAAGCACAAGGTCCCTAACACTGCCTCATAAAGTGGAGCATGAGTATACCACCAGAAAACATGGTTGTCCAACATTTTAAACAGGTCATAGTACAATTGTAGATATTTATGGAAGACTTGCTCTGAGACTTCATTATCCAAATATACAACCCTTAACGAGTTCAAGGATGGGCTCACTAATCTTTTGCATCTCACAGATGATCACTACAATGAAGTTGTTTTTCATTCAACAAGAAGGATTAAAGACCAGCATTATCTCATGGACAGATATTCAGCGGGTTCCTGATGCAACAGAAGATAACTTAGTGATGTTTGCTAAAAATGTTAAAATTTAAAAATCTGAGGAATCATTTCTAATACTCATAGGAGAGATTACTGGATACATCTGAAGAAGTGGAGACATTATGTATGGTGATCTCAACATGAGCAGAAATACAGTTATCTCTAAATATGGCTAATAATAAAATTACTGGTCTTAGAAAACAAGAGTTAAACATTGGTGCTGCAATGACAAAATAGTAGACAATAGTAATATCCCAATGATCTCGTTAATGACAATCAATGATAAAAATCCACATTTAGATCTATATGTTAATCATGTAACCTAATTTACACATTTTCATATAAACACAAATAGAGCCATTATTGAAAACTATCAAACATACCTCTAAGGTTGCAGGCATGTACAGGTTCACAGTACTTGGCATTACAACATTTACAGTATCTACCACAATTTCAGGGGTCATACTACCAGGCTGAAGTGGGTGAAATAGTCGCCTAAGAACTGTAAACTTGTCTTATTCTGTTCCGAAAGCCAAAATGATTTCTCCCAATGATCTCGTTAATGACAATCAATGATAAAAATCCACATTTAGATCTATATGTTAATCATGTAACCTAATTTACACATTTTCATATAAACACAAATAGAGCCATTATTGAAAACTATCAAACATACCGCTAAGGTTGCAGGCATGTACAGGTTCACAGTACTTGGCATTACAACATTTACAGTATCTACCACAATTTCAGGGGTCATACTACCAGGCTGAAGTGGGTGAAATAGTCGCCTAAGAACTGTAAACTTGTCTTATTCTGTTCCGAAAGCCAAAATGATTTCTCCCTCGATTTTTTTTGATGTAAAATGACTGTATATTATTGACTTTTGAGGTGTTTCCTTGCAGTAGCCAGCAAGTTCTGTGACTGTAGTAATCCAAGGTGACATGCATCAATATATAAATATTAATTTGCTTTAAAAATTGTGATCGTTGAGTGTTTTCATATGTATTGTTTTTATAAATGGAAACTTTAATGGCCGTATTTGCATATTTTCTTGATAAAATCTGTTTGAAACTGTAAACAAGTTGTAATGGCGGACATTTCTACGTATCTGATATACCACATAATTAAACTTTGTTCATAAATAATTGGGCAAATAGATTCAGGAAAATATATATTAAAATGAAATAGATTTAAATATTATGTCATGGGAGATTTAGCGAATTTAATAATGTAGGTTGAAATTTAATAATGTAGGTCAAAAACGAATTCGAAACAATGCTACAAGGTCAAGGTTGTTTCTGACCTATGGGCATTCGAAAATTACTTAACCAATTACTTAACCTAACCAATTATGTGAAATTATTTAACCACTTAAAGGAGTGGTTTGTATACAAATAATTCATTCGTGGTTTGTATACAAATAATAATTCATTCGATACTATTTACTTTAGTACTTCTGTGTGTGTGTGTTGTTTATGAATAAATACAGTAATGTTTTATTGGGAACAAGGAAATCAGGAGGAAGTGCATGTTTTGCAGTCCTTGTAAATTTATTCCTATGTATATGAATTAGGGGTTATTATTATACAAGATGTGATTAAAACCCACAGTAAATTTGTTACTTATGATGGCATTAGACACTCAGCAATTATTCCAGAACAAATATTTGATCACTGAAGCAGATCTGCCATCATTTATGCACCCATAAACTATCATTGACCCAAATTTAACATGTCTAGCTCTAGGATGAATTCAAGAACAGCATGCACAGACACACAGACACACACACACACACACACACACACACACACACACACACACAGAGGAATTATATTGCAGCATGCAAATGCTTCATTTTGAAAGAACAATATAAGAAATCAATTTATCAATCATTTCCCTGATCAGATATTTACATGAACTGAATGCAGTATGTCCAAAGGTAAGCTTTGTAAGTTAGATTGATGTGAGTTTTGATGTATATTAAGGTTATTCCTGGCCACTCTCATTATTCCTGATCAAGAATCAAAATCGATATATACCTCTATGCTTGATCTAGTAGTCTTCAAATATTTCAGTTTTATGCAGTCTGGTCAGATTATCATACACATGTAAATTTCTGGAAAAATTTAGCATCTTTATCAAGACTGTTTTCTTCCCTTATATTGGAAAACAATGTATGCAAGAAATAACACTTGTGAATGGGGATGGGGTGGAAGTGTCTTAAGCTAATAATCATTAGAATGGAAAAATTCAGATTTAATTAAATTAATGCATGAAGCTTTTTTTGATGCATAAAGAGGAATTGTAAATCGGCGTTTTGCTTTTGTTGGTTTTAATGGCACTATTATCATAATGGCTATATCTTGGCAAGAAAATGAGAGCTAAGCTGCATTTCATAAGGACACACTAAGTCAGCTGACCTGGGCTGTCCTAAGTGGGTATCAAACCTGTGATCCTTAAATTACAAGTCCAAGGCAGACAATAACTTAGCTACCACTGTGCCTACCAGTGTAAATCGGAGCTACAAGCAGGGCAGTCCCAACATTCCCTACCATTTCCATTTGAAAGGCATATACATGTATTGGACTTCTTACTGTATAAGGTGATTTGTAGATGGAGATAATAATTTCCTGTACATTATTTGAACTTGTGTAATCTTAGTGCAGAAGTGCAGTAAATGGTGTCCAGATTGGTGCATTTTTTCACCCAATTCAGTACAGTCTTGAATATAGAATTACTGAATACCCTGGTCCTGTGCCGAGTTGTGTTAAAATTTCTGTTCTTTAGATATTTATACGGACAATTTTATTTTCTCTTCATTAAATTTTGCAAATATTTGTACAAAAGAATTAGCTGAAAAAATGGCAGCCAGATATGGCTTCCATTGCTAACATTAGACAAGAAGAAAACTATATGGCTACATCTAAGCAGAAATTGATCATAGAGCAAGGTGGGATTCAGGCTGATTTCAGCCCTTAATTCCAGGTTAAGGGTAACACAGATACATGATGACCATTGATTTTCTTTTATTTCATCTTTATTCAGGACTGCTATCAATTAAGGAAATAGACCAGTTTTCTCTGTTCTGACACCAATTTTTATGGATTATAGATGTAATGTCTAACAAGCCCCTTATCATGCTTATTAGTTGGGAAATGATTAGTTAATATATCAATGTGTTGATACTTTTTCCACATTGATAGCATTGCAAAAGGTGAAAAAGTGATCTATACTTTACCATATACAAGTTCTTTGAATCTTAAGCAGTCATGAATAATTATTACTTGTTTACCTTTTTACTCCTTACATTTGGCATTTATCACAAGCAGCTGTGATCTCATTTCTGTCAGATTAACAAAAATTATTAACAACACTCTCATGCCTTGTACAAATTAACACTTGCTGAGTACTGCTAACATACATGAACATAATTCCATTCCTAATGTGTGATTGAAATACTTTACTGATCATTTAAAAATCTTTTTTTTTTTATATGAAAATCTTCTTAGATTGAATGCTGTATTTCTGGTGTGTCATACAGTGAAGTATGCTGCATTCAAAATTAACTGTAGGTTGTTCACTGTGTGACAAGCATTGCATCAAAACTCAATTTATATAGATGCAAGCTACAGATAAGGTTCTCGAAATAGTGGCTTTTAAATGAAATGCAAAATACCAGTTATTAAGTCATACTTAGTGAACAAGTTTGGAATGTTTCCTTTTACACTGATTAATATAATAAACAGCTGACCCTGCCAATGGCATTTTAAAAAAAAAAAGTAGCACAGAATTGGCAAGGGAGTAAATGCCATCCACCTTGCTAATTTCTAGAAGGTGAGTGGGTGTTGCCAATAATTTCACTGACAAATAAGTGTTGCCATGGCAGTTATTCCTTATATGAAGTAAAAACAGGATGATGTATTTGGTTGTTAGTCTTCTTTGTGCCTGCACTCTAACTTGTAGATCATATTTTCCTTGCTGAGTAAATTGCACTCCATCTTCTGCTTTGAAGATAAGATCATAATGCCTTTTATATACAAGTGAAATTTGTTTTTAAAACATTACCACAGTGAAAAACAAAGGGCATGGTGACCAAGATTAGTCCTGCATCTAATTAAGTATAGATGAATTCAAACCTCTTGACAATTAACAGGTTCAGTCTGGGTTTTTTTTGTTTTGTTGGGGAGGGGTACCATGTTGTCCAGGATAAGAATGGCATGTGAACATATGGTAAGTTTACATCTGCCTGTAATCAGCATACTGGAAATAAAACTAAGATGTCAACTCCACTATAATGTCACCACCTAACCAATGACGGGCACTTTAAAAGATGAAATGAGCATCAAGTTGTTGTGTTTATCAATAATGTATCATATATTAATTAGGCTCACTATTATGATCACCTTGCCCCAGCTTGTTGCAAAGAATGATTGCTGAACAAGCAAGGATGGACTAGACATTCTAAGATGTCTTATGATGACAGACTTGATGTTGAGATGATTTTAAATTGAAGCTAGAGGCCACAAGATTTTCAAGATAGCAACCAACCAGATGGATGACAGATCAGAACCATCACTCTGTGGGGGGTGTCAATAATAAAGGTTTTTTAAATAACTGCCAGGTGGCTAACCTTGTCAGATCAGCACTATTTTCATGTTGGACAGGCAAGATATTAGAAATCTGTTGGTAAAATCCTTAGACCTTATGTTGATATGACCATCCATCTAAGAGGAGTTTTAATAACAAGATTTCAAGATAGCTACCATTGTTTTTCATATATGGGTTCAGATCAGCATCATTTTAGACAAACTAGACGTGAAAGGAAATCTTGGTGAAGATCCGGTGTTGATATGGCCGTTGTTGCAGCAGGAGTATTGATCAAAAGATTTTCAAAACAGTCACTGAGATAGCCATAGCACCTTTTTCATTTAGAGACTAATAGATTTTACAGTGAATGCAGGTACTGTTTTATTGTAGTCCTACAGGTAGTATATGAGCAGCAGGCAATCCCATAATTTAGGATCTTTAGTTCAAATATACTATGTCAAGAGCCTTCCTGTCTCTGTTATCAGGTTTGTCATAGCCATCAATGAAAAAAAATATCAATCTTACTTTTGGACAGTTTTGTTAAACACTAGAATTGATACGAATAATCAGATAAATCTTGTACAGGAAAATGGTATCAGATTTCCGCATTATAGTGATTCTGTATTGTACACTTTCCACTCTACTTTCTAGAGAGCTTCAAAACAGCTGATTGTGAATATCCAGTTCAAAAAAGGCCTGGGTTTGGATCACGATCGAGAACAGTACAGTGCTGGCGCTCCCCACAAACCACCCGCCTCTTTCCACCCCTCCATCACATGGACAAAAGCAAAACCAGACCACAAGCTCTGCAACCTATTAAACGCCCACGACTTGAAGCTCCAACAAGTAAGTTGCTCGATGGTGGATCATAATCTTAACTCCTTAATAAGAACATGTTTGGGGTTCAGATAATATTTAGTTTTTCTGAACTTCCAATGGGCAGTTAGATAATCTTTTTAGGGGCAACATATAAACTATTATGTAAAGGCACCTTTTGTGGTTTTCAAAGAGAATGTATGCCACCCAGAAAGTTAGGTTGTATTACATACATAAATTTAATATATTTTTTATATGATTTACATGACATTTTTAGCATTAAGAAAAAAAATTTGCATAAATAAGGGATACATTTGTCAAATCTAAAAAAAAAATTTAAAGACTGTGATATACTGATGAGATGGGATGTTATCTTGATTCTGGTGGTTTCCTAGTTGCACATGTTAAAAATCCAAATCACACACACGTGAACAAACACTAAAACTTTTTTTACTCAGGAATTTAGTGAAATGCATTTGTTTTACCAAAGTTTAATTGACACAGAAGAGAAGATAAATTTTGACTTGTTGATGGTATACTATATTTATAGTGGGATTTGATGAAAAAATGTCAGATATTATGGGCCACATTACAAAGTGCCTTCTTTTGTTTTGTATGTTTTTGTCATAACAGTTGTATTTATTCATTTTGTAATATCTGGTTTTATTACTGTAATACCTAATCCAAGAACTTTATATGTCAGAGTTCTTTATAAACAGGTTGAGCTATTTTAGATTTTGTGAGGGGCAGTGTGATGATGGCAGTGTGTCATCATAAATCCAAACATCAGAAAATTGAGGTTTCAGATTAAATAGGTTCTACTCTGATAAATTTGAGTACCTTACAAAGATGGAAACCATTCCAGTTTAGGCAGAATCATTCCTAACTTAATAGCAAATTACCCAGTTGTGATAACTTCTGACATGTTTTTTTTTTTTCTCACCACTAGAATTATATGACTCAGAACTGCAACTTGAAAAGAGTAACATGAGTCTGTCATTATCCAACATTTTCATGATTATGAGATAATTTTTTCTCTACTTTTTGAGACTGTGCCACATAAAATCCCTATTATTTTGACACAGTGTGGATTCCTAAAATGGCTATTGAACTGAATTTATGCATATTTGGTAAAAGCTCCTAAAACATGTATGTACTGAATTGTCTAACTCTTTGTACAGTTTTATTTGTTAATTTGTAATATGCAATACAATTATAACTAAGATATTAATTATAAATTCTTATACCAAACAGTTTTAGATATTAAAAGGAAAAAGTTTAACAATAATAGGACAGAAAATAAGTCTGATTTGATTATGAAAACTTTAAGGAGTCCAGTTGTACTGAAAAAACACTGTAACTTTGTTCTAGATGTTTGTACACATGCTCAGAAAAACGGAAGTGGTAGGAGAGTGCAAGTATAAATTAAAGAGCTGAATAATATCAATTATTAGGGCATAGTCCACTTAACAAATAGGTAGTATATTTTGCTTGTCTTATAGTGATAGATCAAGTTTCTCTGTAGCCCAAGACTTGGGTATCCAACACATGAATTAAAAATACGAATGTACAATGGTGAGGTTGCCAAGCGTTCTAAAGCGATCATTTTTTCTGATGACTGCCATCTCACCTCTGTCCTTGTGGGTTCGAATCTCAAGCTTAACCAGTGTGGATGTGTGAAAAAGGTTTCCATGGGTTGTATGGGGGTTTTCCTAAGTTCTTCCTCCACCATTGTATTTTACTGGCTGCCATGTATTATTGTGTGCTGAAAAGAAGCATTAAACTCACAATGGCAGCATACTGTGGGTAAATTTATATATGAAAATTTTTCATCACTATAAGCATGATGTTGGATAAGAATTTACAAGGATGAAAGCAATGTCAATAAAAGAAGTAATAAATGAAAGATATGTGCATTGTTAGATCTTCAGTTGGGTGAATGTTAAAACAGACTTATCAGATTTGAATATCAAAATTTTCCTTTTTGCTGTGACACTTACCTAGTGGTGAATTAAAAATTAAATATACCTCTTAGTTATTTACCAGAATAATGACATGCAGGGTTATTTAATGTTCAGAATTGAATCAGAAATCTAGTCTAATGTCACATGATTATGCATGAAAAATCCCCCAGATGCTGCTAGACAAGTATTATTGTCTGTTGCATGACTCTTGATGTTAGCACTGGTCGAGTTGGTAACCAGTCTGATTAGAATAGAGTTGGTGTTTTTGATGCATTGATTAATTGCAATATTTTATCTGGCAATGCTGTATCTTGATGCAAACTATTGGTACAAGACTGATGAATTAAAGATTGTCTCTATAATAATGAGCTTAGAAAATTAATATTTCTTGCTCTTCTATCCCTTTAAATTAACAACATGGCTACTTAAAGTTGTGTACACTTCGCATTCAATAACTTCTGCACATAAGTGTTCATAAAAATAGACTACCTGTACTGTTTAAGCAAAGACACATTACCAGGTACATTTGAAAACTTAAGACATGGATGGACATCAAGAATTACACGTGTGGTGGTAAATGGTTCACTCCTTATTATTTAAATCATTTGGGGAATTTTTTCAATAAAAAGCTTTTTTCCTTACAAATTGCACATTTTTATATAAATAACAAGTTTCCTTAAGTGTCAAGATAACCAGTCTTTGAAAGATTGTTAAAGGTTCCGGAGGTTGCAACGCACATCACATATGCATGAGTAAAAACATTGTACAATATTACAACACTGCTTTCTCCATGCAAATGTAGATTCAGAACAAAACTAAATTGGAGGTGGGTCTCCAAAAAGTAAACATTTATTTAGAGATAGCAGTGATATCAAATTCAATCTTTTTGTTCTGTCAGTAAAATATTGATGCTTTTATTTTATTGCACAGCATTTCTTTTCATTTTTGAGCAGACCTCTTTGTGTCAGAAGTTCACTAAAATGTTTATTCAGAATGAACCCATTCATGAAATGGCTTTTCGTTAACACTGCCTTTCATTTCATTTCCTGGCTGCCCTTGATCACATCTGTAAATAATTAGGATAATCCTCTGAAAAATGTTAGCTAATTTAGTGATGTTACTTGCACAGTAATATTGAAAATTATTCAACTGATCAGTTGACTGAGGCACAACTGTGACCACAGGTAGGATTTGTATGCCTTTTAGCTTTATTCTGACATCTTTACTGGATTTGACAAAAAAAAGTACTTAGCACAATAATACAAAACAGGTCAACTTTTAATTGATTGTAACCCTTCAGCAAAACATTTTTGCAAGTCATAAATCAGACCTTGGCACTTAATTAAGTTCTTACAAAAATGCTATTAGGTGTCACTTAACAGTTCATAATGTACTCTCTTAGAAGAGACACATTTGCTACTACATAAAGTGCTGTCAGATCTGGATCTGATGCAGCAGATCAGGATTTTTTTTTGTTTGCACTTTTACTTGTCTTATGAGAATATACTGTACTTTTCAGATTTATAATTTTGATTGTATATCACTTTTATGATGATTACACTGAGACCAAATTAAATGATAAAAATGAAGTATGAATTTCACTTGACCTAAAATTGGTATTTATTTCTAAAGTCTTGCCACAAGTAGATATTATCACCATTTTTATTTGTCTGTATTGCATTGCTTATTGTTATTTACAGGTTATTGAGCATTTTTTAAACATATCTGACATTTTATTGAAAAGTGATGAATTTTATGATGTTGATAACAAATGTCTGGCCTTTAACCAGTGTTTTATTGTTAAAAAAAAAGCAATATATCAAGGTTTCATTTAACAATTTGGATCTCAGTCATATTTACAATAGGGAACCTATTTTGGGGGTTTCTTGTATTAAATAAAAACTGAAACCCAAACATGTCCCTATATTTTTAGTGGGTTTGCTAGTTATGCAGACATTAAACTGAGGGAGCAATATATGATGTGGTTTTTACATTTTTCTGACCTAATATTTAATATGTCAACATCCACTAGAAAAAAATTGCAAACTTTTATTATTTCATGCACATATTATATACTTCCCATAAGGCTGAGTATATTATGCTATGATGGTGTCCATCTGTTAAAAGTTCGTTTACAGCAATACCTCAAGGACATGGTACTAATGCTGTGGAAAAATGTGAAGCAGTTTGGAATAGGGATGATGATAAAGTCTTTATGGGTTTGGCTGGCCAGGATTGGTTGATAATGCAAGATAGATTTTAGTAAAGGGAATCTTTTGAGAGCTTATCCTAGGTGTAAACTGAAAAAATAAAGACATTTTGTTATTGATGGAATTTCAGTCTCAAGCATGAAATACTCATTGAAATTAACACCTATTACACAGAAGCTGTCATCCAGAATTCATCTATTGTAAATATAGGTTTGACTCAGAAATGTGAAGTTGTTGAATTTTTAATATGCTTTGTGCCTAGGTTTACTATTTAAACTGAATTAGTGCTGGGAGTCAAATGTTCTCCACCATCAACATCTATCAGACTTTGTGGATGTCTTGACTTGGGTTAAGGAAGAAGTCCATTAATTAATGGGTCAAAGGTCTGAGTCACTGTGGCTAAAGAAAAAAAAAAATGGTTTCCACATAATAACCTGAGTATCTTCTCTAAAGTTTGTAAATGACTTCCTATTGGGTATGAAAAAGGCCTATTAATTTTGAGGTCAGAGCATCAAAAGTAAAGATCACTGTGATTGAAAGATTACATTTTGCATTAGTTGAGAGCTTGATCCTGGTGGGGGAAAAAAACACTAAAATCTGCGAACAAACATGACACTGCAAATGTAGAATGTATATTGATGATGCTTTCTTTTTTTATTGACCATATTTATGCCAACAAGTTTCTTAATAATGATCAAAGGATTCATCCACTCTTCATTTAGTCAGATTACTTAAATTTGTTGTTTTAAACTGAGAATGTCAGACTTTTTCTTTAAACTCATTCATTGGAAGAATTCTTTATTACACAAGATTCTTAATAGTTACAAAGAAAGTAGCTTGTCATGTGATGGGGGGGTAGGTCCAATCTGATAGTCTTGCAGGGACATTTTATAATCTGTCAGAGGAAAAAGCCTGAGTGGTTAATGTACTATTTTACTGCTGGCAACCAGATGCCACACAGCAGGCTGAACAATACTGTTTTTCTCATTGGTTAGCTTGTCATTTTGATAATTGTTGGTGAATGGTGAGTCAGATTTTTAACTACCTTTAAAAATTGTAGTCATATTGCTTCAGTGTCTGCAGTGTGGCAGTCAGTAGTGATGTCTAGAACCTGGGCATCATGCTACAGACATGTATTTCCACCTATTCACATTACCCTGACATCAGGCTGACCAGTCTTAACACTAACCTCTTAACGATGAGTGCCATGCTGAGTTCCATGGGAGGCAGCTGATAGTACCATTTTTCAAAAAGTCTTTGATATGACTCACTCGACCATAGTTTGAACCTGCAGAACCCTGCATCCAAGACCAATGATCAAATCACTTATGCCAACAGTGTATCAAATAATTGTGTACATCATGAGATAGCAGTTATTAATTATTTACAGGTTTGAAAGTATTTTCAATTAATCATTTTAATGTGTCTGAAACATGTAAAAAAAAAAAAACTTAAAGAAAAAAAATTTATTTGGTGAACATTTTGAAAATTTTGTTGGTTTTGTTTCTCTTTAATGGCTGGTCTTATTGCCAGGCAGCTTTCACCAAAGGTCTTGTTATGACATTTATTTGGTTCCAAATAAAAATGGTGCTAATCTGACATCCATTTTGGCCATCATGGTATCCATCTTGAAAATCTTGTTATTGTTACTCTATTCACAGGAGGTTGCAAAAGACTTGTACTTAATCCAAAATGAAAATGGTTCCCATTTTAATGCCATTCAACATGGCTGCCACAGCAACTAATTTGACATTCTTGTTGTTGCTTAGAAATATCAAACCTGGTTTCAACACTCATCAGTTTAAAAGAAGAAACAGTCTCTTTAATTTCCTGGAAATATTTTTTGTCTAATAGTGTCGGTACCTTTGAGGGACTCGTTTATGTATGTGATGCTGTTTATTTTACATACTTTATGAAAGACAAATTATTATTTTGTGTATCATGATGCAACATGGCTGGCAATACCTAACTCTAAATTACATTGTGACAACATATCAGACATTGTGTATTAGATTGTTATAACGTATTTGTTTTAACGTATTTGAGTATTTGTTTAATCGTGTGTAGTTCTAAACCTCACTGGTCCATACAATTAAATTTTAAAAAGGCATGTTGATTAAATAGTCATTAGGGGGATTGCATTTAAAATAGTTGTGCCTTTTTGGCTCTAAATGAATGTGGGCGCATACAATATTTGGTTTGCACAAGAAAGTGAGAGGAATTAGAAAGTAAAATGAAAAACCATTAATTTGCCAACAACATTAAGTTTTAAATTCATAATATTTAATAAATTAAACATTTAAAGTTAAATAAATCTGTTATTCGTAAGGATTTTACTGTTACGGTTTTCAGTAGAGATCTTAATGATCTAGTTTTATGCAAGTTTTTTTTCCATGTAATTTATGCATTTAAGAATGTAGCTAGAATGTCTCAAAATTATTAAAAGTTAAGATGTCAGTTTGTCATTTATTATGTGCATGGAATTCCTTGAAATGTCAGAAAGTAATGCATTGATTCAAGCCTTTATTTTAAAGAACATCACAGTGAATTGAAATCTGACCCTATTATACTCTTCAAATGCTTCAACATTTGAAAGAGTAAGCAATGAAATTGACCAAAAACTTGCCATCTGATTTTTCTGTATAAGGACCTGTGTGAGACTATTTTCAAAGTTTTGTTTTTTGCAATAAATAGTACTTTTGTATTTTAAACAAAATGCTTGCATGTAACTGAAAATATGTGGCCTCCATTTAGTAAACATCTTTTAACTCACTGTAGAATGGTAGTCTTTCCCATGAAATTACTATATGTTCAAATAGTTAATGACATAAAGAATAGAATGTTATTTCAGTCTGTTGAAGCAATAAAGATAAACCGGTCAGATTTTATATACTGGTGTTGGTTTTTTCAATTTAACATCGCAAGGAGATCCATCTTTATGAGCACCAAAACCTGATAAAAAAAATAGGTCACTATAACTCAGATTTTGTTCATTACTGACTCAAGTTATATTCTGTTAACTCTTCATATTAAAATCATTATATTAGATTATTGGATATATCTCCATTATTACCACAACCTTATGACAAAATGTTACTGACCTGCATTTCACATTGTACTATTTTGGGTTAAATTTCTGGATTTTGTTCATGCTGCATTGGTATTTCGCATGTTGTGTATTGACATGATAGGGTAACAGTTAGGGATAAGGAAAGCCAGTGACTTGTTTCTTTATCAAGGCTGTCAATTTTTAACCCCTTCTGCAGTTATGATACAGTGGGCAAGTCCTTGCAGCAAGATCACAGGATGGGCATATGATGCAGTTTGCAATACTGTATGTACTTGCTAATAAGACAAGACCCAACCATCTGCACAGACTCAGATTGACCATCACATAATGCATTGGCAGATCTGGGTCTGTGTGTAGTCTTTTAGGAATAATCAGCAGAAGAAACATGATGGTCCCTGATCTTCAGGTGCATTGTGCTAAAGTCGATTAGTTTTTTTGTTGTTTGCAGTGTTACTTGTGATTAGACATGTTCTTCAGAAAGAAACCAGTTTGTTAAAATTGTTTATATGAATGTAAGGCCTTGTGGAAGATCAATGTGTTGGCCAAATGAGTTTATTTTTATTATTGTTGTTGATGGTCAGAGAAAACTAGTGTTCATTCCCATTATCAATTGTAATCCATCATCAGTTGAGTAAACCAGTAAGATAATTGTTTGTGAAATTCCATAATTGATAATGGGTAAAGGGAAACAACTGTTTTTTAGTTGCATGCAGAACACAAAGGTTAGTAAAACTCCTGTGTAAATGATAAGCTGAACAGGGCTTCCATTCCATTAAAGTTTATCAGATTTCTTATTTTTTTTCCCTTTACAGCTTGCAAATTTTAAAACCATATCATATTCCATAGGTGCAGCCTTTCATAATTAGGAACATATAGTCATGGTTACATGATTAAGATGTGAAATTGTTTAGTTAATGAATTTTAAAAAATTCTGATTCTTTGTTTCAGTTTAAATGTAAACAAACCATTTGTAGTATTTGTAAATAGCTACTAAGAAGAAAACCAATGATCCTTAATGCTTGAAATAAAAGACACATGAAAGGGTTTAGGGGATTGCAATAATATTTCAGTAAGGTAAAACTATTAGCTATAAAATGTTGCTTTTCTTTAACAAAGTTGTTGAACAAAAAAAAAACACAATTGAGATAAATCTAATATTTTTATCATGTTAAAGTGTATATGTGATTAAAAGATATTACTCCTGAATAATAACTTTTGAACTCTTGAGCAATGATATAACTATCACAAACAAAAATTAAATTTTTATCTTTGTGACTGATTCTAATTGATTATCAACTGGTTAAGTGGAACGAATTATAAATTATACAAATCTGACCGATTACCATATCCAGAGATAAACAAACATTGACTAAGTAACTGAACTTTATACATGTAGCCACTGATGGATGTTGTATATACATGTCAGATTTTCACTCTCCATCTTGATGATAGGGTAGTGGCCTTTCTGAGATGTGCCCTTGATGTAGCTAAAGTTCTCATTACTATATATCAGTTTCAACAGGTTGTGATAACATTGCAGAAATGTAGATTCAAATAATTTTTCATGATGTTGCTATAGGTTCATTTAAAACCAATAATGATGAATTGTATGCCCTGCCATATTATATTTTCCAGGTTTGGCTATTTAATAAAGTTTATGTTACACCAGAGCATGTTCCATGAAATGTTCCTTCTTTTGGTGGTAATGAGCAGAATTTGTTTTATAAAATATGAGAAGTTATGTGAAATTTCTCAAGATTAATATGCTGTAAGTATACTGATTTCTCTATACTTCAGGAGCACCTGCAATATTATTCAGTTTATGAAGATATATTTTGAACATTTCAAGCAGGTCATACTATGAATGCAGTTAAATCTGTTTTAAGCAGTTGTCTGGAAATTAAGAAAATGTCCTCCTAAGACATGTGGTTGCTAAACAGGTGTTCATTCTACAATAATTTGTTTAAGGGACTTGTAATTAGCATACCAAAAATCAGGATAAAAAAATTGTCCAACAAGGCTGAATCCTTGTTGTAATTGTAAGAAATGATTTGCACATTACCCTGTAGTCTGTACAAGAATGTGCAGTGAAGTATGACCAGTAAATCTTTTTGTCCTTGTACTGGTTACTATAGGAGAGCTTTCAGATACAGGTATATGTACATGTACCTTCAGAGCAAATAACAAAAGGATCATGGTAGTTCTAGGCATGTACATGTAGGTACAACATGATCTTCCCACATGTATAAACAGTTTGCCAGTTATTGTTCCATAGAATTTAATCAAGGTCATTGTGTGGTGAATCTTTTATCTATTTTGAATTCATATACTTATCAAGCTAAGGTACATTGCTCCTTTACTTGATAAACAAGTTGTTGCCTGAGAAATGTACATGTAGCTTCCTTTTAATGCTTTTCAGAATGCAGATAAAGTAAAACTGTATAATGAGGCCACCACTTCAGACAAACAAAATTAGCATCTCTCATAACAGGTCTGCACAGGCAGACTAATGTTTAAATTCAAAATTTGGCTGGGTTTTAAATTAGCTGTACAGATAGTTAATTTATTAGTCATAGTTCTTAAAATATATCCATTGATGTTAATATTTTTCTGCATATCAATAAAAATGTCATAAATATTTGCTTTCTGTTTAAGTTTACATGCTATATGTTAACATATAAATGACAACCCTAACTGACAATGGTAACATTCTGTCCATTGACTGTGATGTTCTAATATTATTTACTGTGTAAAAAATGTTTGGGAAAAATCCTGTATACAAGTCTCATCTTGCATTTTTAAAAAATGGGTCAGTTCAGTAAAAGATGGATGTAGAAGATGAATGGTGGTAAGCAGATGGTGGGGTTTATCTAATCTGATTAAAATCAGATCTCCACTCTCCTACCTGAAGATCTGACCTTGGTCCCTTAAGGGTCATGTTCTTATGACCTTCGAATTAGCCAATGGAAATGCAGGTTTCATAAATTTGACATTAATAAAATCACTAGGCATACAATGATGCAAACGTCAGGATGTATGGTTGGCTGATATAATATTGGCAATTATGGTAACAACATAGGTAATCTGAACATAAACCCTGTCATTGACAGATCTTCAGCATGACTGTCACAGCATCTGATTTGAGAATCCTATTGCTCAAGAATATTATGTATTCAACACTTCCCTGTTAAAAGGAACAAATGGTATTGTCTTGAATTCCTGGAATTTCCTTTCAGCAAGCTCAAAATCAATCCTCTTAAGAGCTCTTGTATATTGATTCCACTTTTTGAACCAGGGGTCCACATTTTCCATTTCTGGATGAACACTACTTAAAAATATTCAGAGCTTCAGAAAATTAAGCAAGTCAAAACTACAAAAAGTTAGTCAAAAGAAGCCTGCTTTAATTTCAATGATAATTCTTTATCTTAAAGTGGCTATCCGAGGACCTATCCCAAATGGACCAATGCACCCACGTCCCCTCATTGCCCTTTTGGATGGGAGAGACTGTTCAGTGGAGATGCCAATCCTGAAAGATGTTGCCACTGTTGCTTTCTGTGATGCCCAGTCTACCACAGAGATCCATGAAAA
Organism: Potamilus streckersoni; assembly: GCA_016746295.1. Lineage (NCBI taxonomy): Eukaryota > Metazoa > Mollusca > Bivalvia > Unionida > Unionidae > Potamilus > Potamilus streckersoni. Next base: position 10,394,574 of record JAEAOA010002345.1, on the reverse strand, counting down.
GGTATGCAGATCGTCAGTTTTGCATTTTGTGAATAAGATGTTCAGCAAATTACTTTAACAAGTAATATGCTGGGACCAGATCCAGCATTAAAAGAAGTTCAACACATGTTCTAGATATAAATGAAATCATGGAATGGTTTTTCAGCCATCTGTCTTTTGTTGTTCATTAGAATAGTTTTGTTAACTCAACTTCTAAGCAACTTCAAGGATTGCCAAGAAACTTAGCTCGTACATTCATCCCATGGTTTTGTTTGTCATGAATGAAAATATTGCGTTATGGAAATAGGTATGGTTGCCACTATTGCCATCTTTAAAAATCTTGTTATTGCTGTTCCTCCTGATTAGACAGTTGTATCAACATGGGGATTTTACTGAAAAACTTCTTATGATGTCTAGTTGGTCCAAAATGAAAATGGTGGTGATCTAACATCCAAAATGGCAGCCATCATGGGAAAAAAATATTGTTATTGCAACTCTCCTGAATAGAAAGTCACATTGACAGTTTTTTCTACAGAAGACGTTCTGTGATGTCTGGTTGCTCTTAATGAAAAGTGTGCCACTCACATATCCAATATGGCTGCCATCCAGAAAATCTTGTATGCTGAATGGATGGTCATATTTAAGTTTGGGGGTTTTATGAAGTGACTTCTAATTGATGTATAGTTGATCCTGAATGAAAATGATGCAATTTAACTTGAAAATATTATCTTTATTCTCCCAAATGAATGGCTACATCAGCATTTGATTTTTGCCAAGAGACTTATAATACCTGGTTGGTCCTGTATGAAAATGGTGGGTTTCATACATCCAATACAACTGCTGCAAATTTGAAAATTTTGCTGTCAGTATCATGGATCATCATATTGACATGAGTTTTCACCTGAGGATTTCTAATGATATCTGCTTGGTCTTAATGAAAATGGTGCCAATCTAAAGTCCATTATGTCCACCACACTTAAAGAAAAACAGTGCCAATCTAAAGTCCATTACGTCCACCACACTTAAAGGAAACAGTGCCAATCTAAAGTCCATTACGTCCACTACTGTAGTTCATTTTGAAAATCTTTATATCACAGGAAATCAGAAATGGTTTCGGTACTTGGTAGATAAAGGGAAGAAATGGTCTTGTCATGAATTCCTGGAAATTCTTTTTGAGCAGCATAGTGTCACTCCTTTTGAAGGATGCTTTTTGTTCAGTTGTTTTAATTTCATAAATGCAAACATTTTTAGAAACAGAAACAATAGTTGCAGACATGTTAAGAAACAAAAGCTAAATAATGAAATTTGCTGGCTTGGAAATGTCATCACATGGTTGGTATAGGAGACAAGCTGTGTTCTAGACCTGTGAAATTTTGTAAAATCACATAACTTGTTGATTCATTATTTTGGTTCACATGTTTTGAAGATTATAAGTGAAAGCTTGTTTTTCTTATAATTTTCTGAGTTTACTTTCTTGATAACACTGTTCTTGCATACAAGTGCTTGCCATGAAAGGATAGTGGGTACGTATGACCAAGAGAACACTTTTATTGCATGCATCAACATTTTCATCTAGAGGTCTATTTTATAATGGAACTAATGGAAAAATTTACTTGCATTGTGTATATTTACAGGTTTTAAATGAAGCAGTGGGAGCACTGATGTGGCACACCATCACACTGACCAAAGAGGATCTTGAAAAGTTTAAGAATTTACGTGTAATAGTGCGGATAGGTAGTGGCTATGATAATGTGGATACAAAAGCAGCAGGGGAATTTGGTAAGTCACTGACTTGATGTAATGAGTTGAAAATAAATACAATATATTGAGTGCCTGTTGTGACAGTGAATAACAAAATGGCTCAAAAATTTGTTTGCTCACATTTGCAAGTGACGGTGAGGAAAGGCAAGTGACATTTTCAAGTAGTCTGACCAGACGAGCAGTTTGTATCTAATTTTTATCAGTTTGATAAATAGTATACAGTAATAGAGCATGACTTGCATCATAATTTTAGAAGTAGTGCCAGATATCAGTTGGATTAAATAGAAAAACTTAAAATTTATACTTTCAATTGAAGGATGCCATCGTTGTTTGGATTGTCTGCCCAGAAAAACCAGTTAATAAGCATGTTTTTTTTTTTGTTGTTTGAAGATGTCTTGATGACCATTTTTATAATGAAATGAAATGGTTAGTTGAAGGTTTGTGCTTACTTGCATCATGCATACATGTGTCTGTATGTAAATAGTTACAAATGTTAAGATACCATATATACTTGCTTGTAAATTAAATCCAATTGCAAACAGCTTAGATCCTGATTTGCCAACATGTAAATTGCTAGTAGATCTGGTTATATGCAGTTTGTTAGAAATAATCAGTTGAATAAACAGCATAGACTCTAATCTGCCAGCACATGATGCAGTTGGAGCCTATTTATGTGAGTGTATACGGTACCACTTGTTCTGGTTATATCCCAGTCATGAAGTTTTGTGAGAGGATGTACATGAAAACATTCTCTTAAGAGCAGTGTATAATTTTGATTTTTATTACAGGAGACTTTTATTAAGACATTAAAGCATGACTCGAGTTGCTTTTATCATATAGTTCTGTTATGATATACTACAGATATTATGTTGCGTTGTATATATATCATGCAAGAGCATTAATCAAATTCAAGCACAGTTGAATTCTTTATGGTTGAAATGATAGCTTATTTTTGATGCAGGTATAGCAGTGTGTAATGTGCCAGGATATGGGGTGGAGGAAGTAGCAGATACTACAGTCTGTCTAATACTAAACCTCTACAGACGAACATACTGGCTTGCTAACATGGTGCGGGAAGGCAAGAAGATCAACGGTCCAGAACAGTTACGTGATGCTGCGCAAGGTTCTGCTAGAATCCGTGGTGATACACTTGGAATTGTGGGCTTGGGTATGTTTCCTACCCTGTAAAATCATCAGTACACTACCTTGTTTTGACTATAATTTAGAGCATGATAGATTTTGCTAAATATCATTTAGCCTCTTTCACATTGATAAATTAAGTCATTACTGTTTTACTGACCGTAACCAAAACAAGGGGCAAGGGCCTATTGCATTTGTGTGTGCATGTTAAAAGTAAATAAGTCCAGATGGCAGTTCATATACAGTAAAATTTGTTTATTGAACAGGAAAATCAGGCTTATTTATTCCTATTAGCACTTATGCATTATTTTTGTGTACATTGCAGGTACATACTTTAGGAGTATATTTGTAAGTGAACTGTTCAGCATCATCTTAGGTTAGTTACCTCATTATTGATAGGGAAAAAAGTACATATATATTAGAGATTTCTTGTTGAATCACTTTTTTCCTCATCAATATGACTGAATTTACAAATACAGATGATGAAAAGTAAACTTGTGTTGAATTTGTAGCTAGAAACAGTAGACATAAAGGTCTCTGTAATATAAATGTATACTCTTTTTAATGTGGCCATGCTAATTTGACTTATTTTTGTATATTGATATCATTTAACAACTGTTTATAAAGTTACAGAGTGATGATCTCCAGTTTTCAAGTTATGACATGGGCGCTAAGTCTCATTGCTCAAAATTATATATATATAACCACATATGTTAACAAATAATATGCTTTTAAAGTGATGGTATAAGGCAATTTGATATAACAGTACTATTGGTATATTAAATTGTGAACTGCCCATAGTGCAATAATATGCATTTATAAATTCTCACGAGCGCCTGCATTTGATTCAATTCTAGATCAGTGATTAATTTCCACAAATTAGTTTCTAGTGACGTATGAAAAATAATGATGAAAATTATTCATAATTTCAGTTTTCTAAATTAATTTAATATGTTACACATTTTAATCACAATCCTTTCTGTTCTCCCTCTCAATCATAACACGGACAACTTGCGCAGAAATGTGGAATGTGAGAGACATTGAATTTCGGCTTGATAAAACCTTTAAATAGAAATTACAACAAGTAACCTACAAGAATATGTTTCATTTGAATGAATTTATCAACAGTGTGTATCAATGACACAATGTTGCAAACCAGTAAATTCCTCGGTTACACAGGGTACACGTACTGATATATTTAATGTTTTGTTTTTGAAGGGGGTTAACATAACATTACGTTTTAGAAGAAAATCGATTATTATTATTATTATTTAAATATGAAAATGACCAACGGTTGGTCTCTCTCTCTCTCTCATTCTTTACTGTTGTAGCAGGATACAGGCTAAAGTCTATGAAATGGCAAACATAGATGATTTTCCGACAATATCTCTGGACTTAGGAATGATATTAAAAGTTAAGTCAAACCAACCAAGGGATGGTAGAGACAGACAGATAGAGATGGAGTTTCAAAGTCAAACCGGAGGGGGGAAGAGACAGATAGAGAGAATATGTGGGTCAGTTGTACTGTTGCTAAGGCAGAAAAACAACTTAGATAAAGTGTTTATTAAAATATTTTAATTAACTCTTTTTGGTTTATCAGTTGGCTTAGATTCTATTCCACATTAATTTCTATGCGCCTGAAGGTGAATGGTGTTGTGTTCATTTGAATGGTTGATGTTTGAATAGAGATTCAAGTGTTGCTACTGCTCTACTTTGTTATTAAAACCATTTTTCATGTTAAAATCATGAGTGTGTATTGATTTAATCAATGCAGAGAAAATTAAAAATCAAGAAAACAATCAACTTAAAAATATGCAGAGTAGTTTGTAAATTAATTGCCAATACAGCAGAGAACTAGATTTTGTAGTATACACTCGGTGGTGTGAAGAGTTCATTCACTAGGTTAATACACGGCTGTCTGTAGTAATTCTCATCTCCATTCAAAGGTCAAATATATGTATTTGTATGAGATATAAATAAAATATATGTACAGTATGTATGCTGTATCAGTGATATACCACTTAGATAATAACTGCTCCGGTGAACTAGTGGTTAGAGCGTCCACCTCGGATGCGGGAGATAATAGGTTCAATCCCCGGTCGAGTCATACTAAAGACTTAGAAAAATGGTACTTAAAGCTGCCTTGCTTGATGCTCAGCATTAAGAGGTTAGTGTTTGGACTGGTCAGCCTGGTGTCGGGATAATGTGACTTTGTGGGACATCATGCTACATGTCTGCGGCATGATGTTCCAGTGCTAGACATCACTATAAACTGCCACACTGCAGACATTGTAGCAATATTACTGAAAAATTGTTAAAGCTATGTTAAAAATCATAAAACACCACACCATACCACTTGCATAATTTTTTCATTTAAAGAAAACTCTGCAAGCTTCAATTTATACATCTTGGCATATCATTGACACAGCATACTATATATTTATCTACAATGTGACCATAAAAAATATACTATATATATATATATATATATATATATATAAAGGATGAAAAAATGCCTCAGGCAGTGGCAGTTAAACATGTAAATTCATATTTTTATGCATGGCAACCATATATTATATATGGTTGTGGATCTTAAAGGTTTTCTTATTTTGATCCAGGGGTTATGTCCCTGGAGCAGGGAAAATATTCTGTGGGTTTATGCTGGCTACATGTTTGGGGTTTTGTTGGTAATACTGTAAATTTTTTTAAAAATATTTTTAAAATAATAATTGTACGGTGTAACTCGAGGGAGATTAGTGGTACCTGACTTATTGACTTACCATCTTTAAATGATGATTTTATTGTTATTATTATAATTATTATTAAAGGGTAACTAAGAAACTATGCAAAGGATAACTAAGAATCTATAACTAAGATACCTCACCAGTGACATTAATCTTTTTACTTGGTTCCTATATATTTTTCCTGTTGTGGCAAGCCTAAGAAACTTTGTAGGGCTCGTGACACCACTCAAACTCTGACCAAATATTTTTTCCAACTGGACCGACATCTTCTCTTACGTGACACGCTTTGATTATTGAAAATATTTTAAAAAAAACATTTCTTTGTGTGATAGATATGATAATAGAGTAAAGATCTTGATAGTTGCAAAGATAATATTGGAATCACTCATTTGCAACTGCAGCCCCAAGGGTGAAATCATAATAATACAATTGTCCCAGATGTATGAACTACATAAAAATATTGCTTCAAAAACTTGTCAAGACATGCTAATTCTCTATATTATAAATGTTCCTTCTCCTGAATTGATAGTCATATTACCAGTAGGTTTCACTGAAAAATATTTTATGATGTGGGTCCTTATTGAATAGTATGCCAGTCTAACATCTCTCATGGCCACCATGACAGCCATCTTGAAACTGTTACTATTTCTCATGAATAGATGGTTTAATTGACTAGTGGTCACTTACATTTCTTTTGATATGTGGTTATTCTTTAATGAAACTAAACTTGTGCTGACCAAACCACCCAAAATATGAAAAAATCTCAATGCAACTTCTCTTGAATAGATATCAAAACAAATTAAAATGTTGCTGTTGAAACATTTGAAATGACCGCCTTAACAGCCATGCTGCAAATCTTTGTATCATCCGAACAGTTGGTCACAATTGGTATAAGGGTTTTACTTGAGCAGTATATAGTTGACTCAGAATGAAAATGGTGTTAATTTTATCTACAATGTGACCATAAAAAATATAATTATCAGTATGCATCTTGCCACGAATTAATGGTAATGATATGGGGTTTTCACTAAAGTCTTTATTGCAATATACATTTGGTTCTGGGTGAATCGGTGTTGAACGAATTTGAAAGCCAGACCTGATTGTCTTTTGGGTCAAGACAAAAGTTATGGTTTCCAGATTTTTTTTACTTTTATTGAGCTGTTGAGCAATGATTTGTACATGTTTAATTTTTGACCAGTGTGCCAGTTTAGTTTTCATTCCAGTAAATGAAATAATAGCACTGTCATTGATTTTAAGGTCAAATGCATTGATGTTTTTGTTGTTTCATTGTACTGGCTTGTAAGCATAACACAGATAACTTTTATTCAAGGATTAATTTGAAAAATATGTTCAATAGTATTGCTTTATTAACTCATCCACACTGACCAAAGAAGCTATGCAAATGCGAATCCAGCTTTCACAGAACTACAATAAATTTTCATCTCAACATCTAATTACATGTAAACGAAGGGAAGCAACTCTTACAAATCCTTTAACTTCCCTCCTCTTGTGCCTTTCTTGGGGGAAGAGGATAAAGTTGTTTACTTAGATTTTGGCATTTGCTCAATACAATATACAAAATATCTCATCCCATATCTGACATCTGGTATACCCACCACAGCTTTTAGCTTGACAATCTAGTCATTGTTCTTCCTTAAAGGAAGGTCATGGCTCAAAAATAAATATTTTTACTTCTTCCACATCAATGGTTGTATCAACATAGGGTTTATGCCAGTGTGCTTTTTATGATACCTTGTTGGTCCTAAATGAAAGTGTTGCCATTCCATTGAGCCTTTATAAACTGTAAGTCTTATGGAAAAAATCCCTAAAATACACACTAAGGAATAAAACAATAACTGAAATATGATTGGCGTAGTAAAATCTGGATACTGGCTTGTCCATGTTGGATTTAGTTCCTGATTCCATGTTAGATTCAGTGCAGCTGGTTATGGAACTAGACTAGACTAATGTTAGAAGAGTACCTTAGATGTTTTAAACTGCATATTTTTTCATGCTAAACATCTGCATGATCAAGCTGTTGCATAAAGTATTTTTTTCTAAAAATGGCTTGCAAGAAGTGATACATTTTCAAGACAAAAGGAATAATAGCCTCTTAAAGTTTTAATAGTTGTTAGAAAAGAATAAATGGAATAAAAACTGGAAAGAAAACAATTAAATTAATTGGATATCATGTTAATTTGAGTATGTCACATGGCAGGAGAGATGACTGCCAATGCCACAAGAAATTTTAGGGGAAAAAAGCCATGGGTTCTGTCCAGTTGAAAGAAAGCAAGAAGCCATTGAGCTCCATAGAATTTGGAACTGATGTTTGTCGAACTGGAATGGAAGTAATTATGGTCTAAGTGTACTTTAATCAAAATATAGTTGAACATGTTTGTTGTTGTTGCATCAGTCTCAAATCACACTTCTGAACACATTAAATACATGTTTTCAGACAATAAGAGTACATGGTAGCTTGTTAATAACTTAATGAAAACTGGTCTAAATTACAGGGGAAACAAATTGACTGCCCTACTGAGAAGGTTTCATTTGGGTTGCTATGTATGCTAGTTGTACATAAATATGGCTGTCACAGTAACTGTGTTAAACATTTTGTTGTAACAACTGTGCTTGAATGGATGATCATTATGACATGGGGTTTCATCAAAACACTTCTAATGATGTATACTTTGTCCTAAATGAAAATGGTGCAATCCAATATGTGCCCCACAGCAGCTAATTTGTTGTTGTTGGGTTTAAGGCCATTTTTTTCAGCACACGATAGGATATTCATGGCTGCCAGTATTAATGGTGGAGGAAGAAACCGGGAAATCACCGGAAAGAACCACCGACCCACGAGAAGCTACTGGCAAGCTTTCTCACATATCCACATTCGCTGAATCCTAGACTCCAATACATGCAGACAGAGGTGAGATGGCAGTGATCCATAATTGACAGTGCTTTAGACCACTCGGCCACTCATGGCCCCCAGCTAATTTGTTAGCATTGCTGAAGATTATCAGATACTGTCTCAACACTTGGCAATCAAAGGAATAGGTGGTCTTTTCTTGAATTACTGTTAATTCTTTTCATTCAGGTGAATGTCAGCCCCTTTGAAGGTCTCTTGTCAGGTGTGTGGGTAGGGTCATTAATTATGAGAGATTCATGCAGTTGTGTATCATGAGACAACAGTGTATCTTGATGTTGCCAGACACAATTTGAGTGATCTTCTATGCATGATTTCAGGTCAAAGGCAGGCCATAACAAAGAATTTGTTAATGCACATAGAGGTTTATTGTGAATATGTACACTCACACATAAGAAAATATTTTTGGTCTGTCAGTTGCTTAGGAATATTGGAGATGTTTCGGTACTCAGCATATAAAATAAAAAATAAGGACAAGATAAGAAATGAACATGTAGAATTTCAGAAAATTCTGTTTAGTTAGTAGTATCAGTCCCTTCAAGGGGCTATTGTTGTTATTATTATTATTATTATTATTATTATTATTATTATTATTATTATTGATTATTGAAAACTTTCTTCTTCAGGTCGTGTTGGATCTGCAGTAGCATTAAGAGCAAAAGTATTTGGTTTCAATGTAATCTTCTATGATCCATATCTCCCTGATGGGGTAGAAAAATCACTAGGTGAGTAGAAAAATTTTCATAGAAGAGTATTTACTCAAACAAATCTAAAGTTAAACATTACTAAGTGTTCCATCTCTAAAGGCACCACACCAAGTCTTCATTTTCCAAGTCCGAATATTTTTCATTGCACCTCCATACTGTTTTCCTTTTTTTTAAATGACAGCCATCAAATTAGCTACTTGAGAACAAATGTACTTCACCTGGTATTAGTGCACACACATATGAAAGTATATCAGTGTGTATAGCAGCAGTTCCTCATCTTTTTGAGTGGTGACCCAGATTGGCCTCACCACCAATCAGTTGCTGAAGAAAACCACTTGAATAGGAAAGTGCAAATTATTAAGGTTTATATCTGCAATCAAAACATCATTGCAATACAGTCTTTGGGTCACAACCTGTGGGTGAAGAACCACTGATGTTTAGCCTCACAGTATCTCAAACATTCTTTCTTCCAAAGCTCTAGGCAGCAGTTTGGAGTTTATCATAGAATGAACAATCTAGATGGGGACCTACTTAGTGCATCTATATATATAAGATGTACATTCTTGATGACATTTTTTGCATTTAGTTATGACTTTTTAAAGGTATTACTTCATTGTGGGACTAGTTTGATCCAGTCATTACTTTTAGTTTGTGATCTAAAATTATCCTTGCTCCTATTGCAACATTTGAACTTGTTTGTTTTTTTTCTTTTTGAAGGTATTACACGGGTATACACTCTACAAGATCTACTGTTTCAGAGTGATTGTGTCACGCTCCATTGTAGCCTCAATGAACATAATCATCATCTTATCAATGACTATACTATCAAACAGATGAGACCAGGTAATACACAAGTTTTTACACAGGCATAAGAATTGTTTTTATCAATTAAAGAGTTAATTCCTCCCCCATTTGATATGATTTGATATACTTGTATAAAAAGAAAGTGAATGTTGGTATTTTATCTATTTTCCCAAGTTTGAGAACAGTTCATTTTGGTTCTGTTACATGCTATATTTTATGTACTAAAGTTCACCTGTGCTCCTCAAGACATCTAACTCAGGGAGGGCTGTACATTTACTGTTTTAAATTTATCAGTTAATTTTCCTGCAGGACAAAAGAGGTTTCTAATAATATATTTTATAAGTTATATCCAGAAGAGATGCAGATTTTGAATATGATATGTAATGTAGATGAATTTTCTTCATCATTACTCCTACAATAACATTTAATAAGTCACATCACAGCAGAATATGTCACAATTTAATGGACACCTACAGATTATACTTGCTTATAAGTTGTGTCCAGATGAAAGCAGTATAGACCCTGATCTGCCATTGTATAAAGAACCAGCAGATAGGTGTTTGTGTTTGTTCTCCTGATTAATCAAAAATGTATAGACCTCGATATGCCATTACATTATGTGGTGACATATCTTGGTCTGTGCAGTTTGGAGTTAGGCTTCCAAATAAGTATATATGGTTTGTAACAGCAACAGAGAAATGTAGTACCTTTGCTATAATGTGATTATAGAGACAGTTGTATCATAAGGTATGCTTTCGATTGTTACAGGTGCATTCTTGATCAACACGGCACGTGGTGGACTAGTTGATGAACATGCTTTGGCTGCAGCTCTTAAGGACGGGAGGATACGTGCTGCTGCTCTTGATGTGCATGAGAATGAACCTTTTGTCCTTGCCCAGAGTGTGTATTTTTCTAGTTCAAGCATCATATTTAAAGTTGATTTTCATACACCTTCTATATTTGAATGGGGCATTTAGTGTTGTGTCTATCCATCCCATCCCAATATTACCATCTGTCACATCATATTCATCTGTCATTATTTTCATTTTGTAATGCCACAACTACATGGATTAAAACTAAATTTGGTATACTTTATATTATTTTAATAAGGAAACCTTGATCAAGTTGAATTCTTAACATTTTTGATAGAATTTGGCCAAACATTTTAGCTTGTTATTTTTAATTTGTTCTTGCAGAAAGAAAATAGTGCTTCATTTTTACTATAATGCCAGAGTCCTCCTTATTTTGTGGACATATTATTTCTAGTACTAGTTCTAATAGGTTCAAGTATTAGTAAAAGTTGGGCCTTGTGTGTTGATTAGTTTAGGGAATTGTGTTGGATTATCAAAGTCACATGAATATCCTCATTGGGTAAATCCTGTCAATTTTGTAGAACTTGGACAGCAGGTGAAATGAACATATGTGAACAACATATATTTTTTCTTTAAACATAATCTTTCTGGTTTAAAACATAATTTGATCAGTGTACAAAATACATTGTGACCTGTGTTGTCATGAAATCAATAATGTTGGTGAACCTGTATCAGTCTGTTTACTTATTGCATTAAAAATTAATAAGTATGCACTTTATCCTTTTTACCATTATAGGACATGGTACATTAGAACCATAATAAAAGACATCTGATTCATTTTCAGGTCCCTTAAAGGATGCACCAAACTTGATCTGCACACCACATTCAGCCTTTTACAGTGAGCAAAGTTTAACAGAGTTACGGGAAATGGCAGCAGGTGAAATACGACGAGCTATTGTTGGCAGAATACCTGACAGCTTGCGTAATTGTGTGAATAAGGAATATTTCACAAATGGTAATTCATAAAATATATTTGTTATATTTTTTTTAATTATTTCAGTTTTAAGAGAAACAGTAATAATAATAATAGTTTTATCATTTAATTTGGTCTCAGTATAATCATCCTAAAAGTGATATACAATCAAGTATATAAATATGAAAAGTACAGTATAATAGTTATATATATATATATATATATATATATATATATATATATATATATATATATATATATATATATATATATATATATTATAGAGAACTGTTGCAGATCTTTTGACAGCAGGTATAATATCTTCTCATGTTCGATAACTTGGTAAGTTACAACAAAATTTATAAGGATTGTAAAGGCAAAGAGGGTAGTACTTGGAGGGTTTTAGGTTAGGTTTTGGTCTTCACAGGTCTAACAAGAAATAAAAGTTTTTGCATCGTAAGTTTAGTCGGAGACCACCTACCTTTACCAAAGGTCCTAGTCATTGAGATTTATTGCTCAATAATCTTTGGGGTAAACCATGCCAATATCATGACTACATGAAGGACTGTTTAACATGGGTGGGGTATATTATCTGATGTTCATAGTGCTTTTGTTATTTTCAGCTGCAGGAGTACGGTATCCCCCATTTCCTGGCTACCCAGGACCTGATGGTATGAATGGTGGGTTCTCTTTTCCAAACCCAGCTGCAGCTGCTGCTGCCGCTGCTGGTTTAGTTGTCCACTCCACTACAATGGATGCCCATCCAGCAGTCTCCCACAGCACACCACACTCAACACCCCACAGTACGCATGTGGATTCTGGGAGTCACATGGCCAAAGCAGAGAGCTCAGAAGTTCACTGAGTTGTCGTCATTACCTCAGATGAAGTGTTGTACAGGACAAGAAACATAGAAACTTTGCACATAGGATGGACAGATGAATGGAATGGTGGAATATTGGATGGAGAATTAAAACGTGTTATGTGTTGTGCAAGCACACCAGAATGACTGATTCAGAAAGAAGAATACATGGATGTTATACTATGTGGTCATTGTCATCTTTTCTGTGTACATTTAGTGCATTGTAAATTTTATGTGCATGTCCTGAGCACATCAATCAACAGTTATCAATGTCATTGTCGGTATCATTATCATAGCCATCAATATTGTCATCAACAGTCTATTACTACTGACTGAAGCAGTGCCTGTCTGTATAGTAGTATTAATTTTCTTTCAGGGAACAATTTATCTGTAGGGGTCAGTAAAGGATCCACTGATTGGTCAACTAAATCAGTCAGGTTCTTTCTCCAGTTTACAGGCCAGATTCAGCTCGAGTTAGTTGTACATTTTCAGTTTGCTATCATCAGTCAGTGAAGAGTGACCACACTTTGCTCCAGGTGTATAATGTCTGTGTGTTTAATGTTTTTATGGGCTAGTTCATCTTTGATCACATCATAAGTCTTATTTTGTGGGTCTCACTTTGGGACAAAAATTTCAGTTGCTTTGGCAACAACTCATTATCAGTCATATTAGTGTTCTCGCCAATAAAATTTTGTATGCCAAGGCAAGAAAGTAACTCTTATATTTCAAAGGATTTTATGCTTGAAAATTGTTATTCATGTAACATACCCCAAAAACTGTCAGTTGCTCTAATACAAGGCAGGGGAGTTAACTCTTGTATTGTGGTTGCAGTTCTTTCTAGGACCACTGATTTGCATAGTATATGGTTCAGAATAATTTATTCAGTCCATCTCAGAAATACAATTTCTTAACAATATAAGAATCTGTATCAGTTGAACATCATTGGTAAAATTTGCTCTATAAATCATTACCACCAATATTTGATCCAATGCTATTTGAAATTCTGTTAGATTGTTGTCACCTAGCATGAAATTTTGACAAAAAGTAAATGATTTAATAGTAAATGATGCAATATAAAATTATTTTTCTGAATTCCACATTAAAATCAGGAATAATAGGTAAATCTGCCATGATGTTATACATTATTTATTGAAATGTCAAGTGTATTTTGTTCTTGCATATTATAAACCATCAGTGAATAATGCTAGCATTCATGACTTGTGTCTAAACTTTACGATCATTTTATAATTTAATTAACTTTAAGTGGTGTGAAATGTGATTATGTTTGTGATTGCCATAAAAATTTAGTCTGCTGGTTGTACAACAGATTTAGCATTCCATACATTTTTTTTTCTGTCCAGTTGGACGTTTTAAACATTCATCTCATTTGGCATAGGTTGCATTTTAGACAAAAGAATCTCTTATTGAGTGGCATTTTTTCTTAAGAAGTTTTGCTGTTATTTCTGTATATCTGCATTGAAGTGAATATTGAAGACCTACATTGTAGTTATTTTCCTTTACAGTTTCATGAGTAGAATTCGATGCAGTAGAAATATTTTCAAAAGCATTCTTGGCAAGGATTCAGTCATATATTAATGGATGTACTTTGTCATTTTGCTTTATCTCGTTGAAGACCTATTTTGACGTGATTTGGTGTTGTAAATTAGAGGTTAACAGGTATATTTTATATGCCTTACCTCAAGTAGTAAGCAGTGGATTAGCAGTTTCAAGTATCTGATAGGTAGTAATTAAGATCTCTTGTGTTGGATCTTTGTATAGCACTACCAAAAATTAAAATCCAAACCTGTTTGGATTGTGAATTATGGAAATTTAATCAAGTAATGTTAGTACTTTTTCAGAAAAATGAAATATTTATTTCCAAAGACTGGTTTTATCTGAAGTATTTTTATATAATATGTCTAGCAAATGTTGGTTATGTGTTGTATTACTGGATTGTCGGCTTGTATCTGGAGATCACAAAACTTCTTAGAATTTGTATTCCTAGCACACTGTACACTTTACCTCTTCAGGGTTTTTGGGATCATTTCTCTTAAACTATACATGTCAAATTTAATATGTAAAAAATGGACATCCATTTGTAACCTAACTTCCACCTAGGACTAGCAGGTTTCAAGATTATAGAGATATAAGTAAACAGCTAAGAATTTAATTTTAAATTGTGCACTGCATTTCCTCTTTTATTTTTCTACAACCCTTTTCCTGTGGTAAAATTTGATGACTTTAAATTTAATTGGGAGTATTCACTGGAAAGCAAAATGCATATAATTAAGGCAGTATTTTTAGGTCATTGCTCCTGATGTTGGCTAGTTAAGCATGAACTGGAGGGAAGGGGAATGGAGACTCTCATAAAAGCATTTTGACATTTTTGTTTACTCCACGAGCTTAGAGTTAATTATAAAACTTTGTTACTGTTTAACACTTCTTTTTATACTACCAGATTGACCATAGTTAATTGAACATCATGCTAAAGCCCAAGTTTGACGTTAATCTTTGCCTTCTTTATGTAAGTGATTCAGTATCTTGGAGATTGAGAGCAATATTATCAGCGGACCAGAAGAAAATTAAACATTTTTAGTCATTTTCTTGTGTACTGTTTTCATGTTCAGCTTCTTTGTTGACAATCACAATGATCTTCTGTTCATATGTTCTGCCTGTCACTCCCTGGTCCAGCATTCATGTACTGAGCATTGGCTATTTGTTTTGTAAAAATTCCTGGGTTTTTTTTCTAAACATAATGTCCAGTTTGGTGTTTTTATAGCACTGTAATATAAAATATTTGGCATTAGTGTACTTTGTATTGAATAAGATTTTTTAAAATTAATAAAGAATGGTATTAAATCATGTTGTTTTGCCAAAATTTTCAGTTCTTGTTCATTATAACAGCTAGTTTTTTTTTCTCCACCTTCATGTCAATGCATGGATGTGTACTTTCACATTCAAATCATTCTGTGTATATTTGCTTTGCTATAGTAAGAAAAGAATATGTACAGGGCAGAACTTTACTCCCAGTATTCATTTCTTTGGTTCAGTCATATTTTGAGGAAAAAAGTATTTATATAGCATTTAATTAGAGTAATTATGGAAGTAATAACATTTTCACAAGTAAATGCCAGTTTCATTTTAATGACCTGTTACTTTGCTACATATTTGTTTGAAGTTCATTGAAAATTTTGCAGCAGTGTCACCATAATATGTACTGGTGGAAAGCATTTAGCCCCCATTTTGTAAGCATGATATATCCAGTTTTGTGTTAAAAGTTCTATTATTACTTACACAGAAGTTTTAAAAAAATGATTTGGTCGAAGTTTTTTCTGTATTCTCATGGTCAAGGAAACAATTTCCATGCCATGGAAATATCAAGTATGGAATGTTGCTGAACGAATGCATGCATATATATGTGCAGTGTTCACAAATAAAAAATGTTTGACTTTGAGATCAAAGCATACCATCAGTTAAGAATTACCTGCACCAATGACCTCTTGATGGATCTTACTACATTTCACTAATATTTGTTTTCTTTGGAGGTCAGTCCTGCAGTGAAATTCTTCTGCTACTTCAGAGCATAAAATCGTTTGGTTAATGCATAAAGATATTACTTGATTTAGTTGGTCTTGCCATCATTGGCATACTTGATTGAAAAAAGTTTTGGGATCATAATTTCCATAACCAAATGAAAAATACATCATATTTATTAGAGCCAAGTCCACCTTAGAGATAGATATGATTGAGTGTATGCATTTTGTAAACTAAATATGAGCAAGTGAATTCCTTCCAAAAATCTGTTGTCAAGAGCAGCAAGTCCTTTGAAAAATATGTTTAAGTTTTAACTGACAGATCATTTTTTTGGCCTGATACTTCTGGCTGAATACCATTCTATTAATTGTAATAACCAGCAATATCACATGCACAGAACATTCATGGCTTGTGAGCAAAACCAGATTCTGACTTTCATATTGGTATGCTTGCTTGCTGAAAACCGAAAGACAGTTTTACTGTAAAAGATTTATTTCTATTATGTGGCCAGTAACAAGAGTTTCTTTTTCTTTCTTAGTACTGGTATACTAAATTGAACTTGATACTTTTATAAGTGATTCCAGAAGTCAAATCCAGTGTGACTGTAGACCCAGATTTGACATGGCATTGTGCACTGGCAGATTTGGGTCAATGTAGTTTGTTATGGATAATCAGTAAAACAAATGACATGAAGCCAGATTTGCCTGCACATTATGCAATGGCAAATCAAAGTGTTCTTTGCAGTTGACTTTACTTACATGCAAGTATATTTTCTGTTTGATACATTGATTTTTTTTTTTGTTAATCTCTCTTCATGTAACTAGCCTGAGCTGTGGTTACAGTATTTTATCACCAGTAGCAAGTCTTCTTATTTAAGCATGTTTTTTTGTTTTTCACGTTATCTCAGATCTGCTTGACCAAAGCATTCCATTAATGTTAGGGATAGGGATATTAAAGGTCTTTTAAACATCACTTTGCCCTGTATTTATTCCTTGGGTAGGCCGACTCTGTAGAGGCTCTTTGTGTTCTGGTACTATAGTAGTGCTGGTAGCACAGTACTGCATGTCTTCAGACTTCATTTTCTTGTATTCATTTCTCTCAATCGTAAATACCTGACCATTTCTGTAATCAAATAATAACCTTTTATATGGTAGGTGTATTGATACTTATATTTTTTAAACATTTTGTGCACCAGAAGACTGCTTCACCATGTCATTATGCAGACACAACTGAAACTGACATGAACGAGTAAAAATTTTCTCACTGCAAAAAAAAAATTTTTTTTCTCATGAAGACTGACTTCTGGACTGCTGTCCTTTTTTTGCACACTGTTCGCTTCATTTACACCTACAAGGCGTATTTTTGGTAATAGAAATGACTGAGAAGTTTCAATTGCTGTTTTATGTGCAACTTGCTTACACTTCTTGACAGATTTCACAGTCCATTTGTAAACTCAGTTCATACTCACAGGCTGAGACAAAACATGCTTTATTGGAGTTTATCTTTTTTCCTCATTGTCTGTCCAGGTATATTAAGCAAACCAAAATTATCAACATTTTTTTTTATTTATGAAGCATTCCACAAAATCATGGTGAGAGGTTGATGCAAGAAGTGCACAAAAAAGGTCTGGACTTGACTGAGTCCTATTTGCAAACTTTATTCAAGTATATTGTGTGTTTCAGCTATAGATAATGCTGAATTTTTCAGCAAGTCCACAATCAGGAAGACTGACTTGTATTATTAACTCAAGAGATGTTAAATATTATTAGCTTATCCTGGCTGTAAGGCCCATTCAGCATATGGTACAGTACTTCATATGTCATCCATTGTTAATTCACAATTGCTATATACAACTTACCCAAATCCATCATATGGTTACCATTTCTAAAAATTTTAAAATCTTTAAGCAACTTCTCCAAAGAATGCAGTTTAGTATTTGACCAAATTTGATAGAAAGCATTGTGGCAAAAAAAGTCTTTCAAATTTTATTTTTCATTAATACAAATCTGCCATCAAATAGAGCCATCTTTCTGAAGCTAGACAACTCTTAAAATGACTTCTCAAAACCCACCCAACTATTATGTTAGTATTTGTCAAAATATACTGCAAGTTCTGTATGTAATTTATGAATTTGCAACGTTGAAAGTCCAGTCTGTGTCAGGTATGCTGTAGACAAACATAATTGGACTTTTTTTTTTTTGTCTACAGCACTACTAGCTGGGTTACAGAGTTCGCGGATGGGCTTAATCAGTCAGGGAGTGTTGGCAGTATATACTATGTCATTTAAATCTAGCTTAGTCTCTTGTAGATAGTATACATCAGTGTAGAACGATCTTCCATTGGATTTTATCAATAAAATTTTTCATAAAACTTTGTCCTTTTTTTTTTTTTTCAGTTCATATCCCTGTTATACATCAGCTTAAAAATGATACTAACAGCTGCCTCAATAGGCACTTAGCATTAAGATGTTAGTGTTAGGACTGGTCGGCATGGTGTCAGGATAATGAGACTGGGTAGGACATGATGCTACACGTCTGCAGCATGATGTCCCAGTGCTAGACATCTATAAACTGCCGCACTGGACATCCTAGTGATACGACTGCAAAATTATTAAAGCTACGTTAAAAATAGAAATCACACACACACACACACGTCAGCTTCAACTACAAGAAAAGCAGTACATATTCTAAATTGGAGGGGGGATGCTAGATCTGACTGTGACCTGGTTTTAACCAATAATTTGTATCATAGAATTTGGCTTTAAAAATTACTTCTCTTGCCTGCACCCTGGAGGATGTTGCCCATACCTGCTGTAAATAGAAGTCTTGAGTTGCATTACATCTGGAAAATTAAATATTCATCAGCTTGAAATTGAGGCAGTTGGGCTCTATACCATGCATACCTGTACAAAACATTTTATATGCTATCCATGAGACTGGGTATTTTTTCATTACATCAGTTATCTGCCATCGTCAATTACCAAACTTTGGGGGTGGCTTGCACTTGCTGTAAAGTAGAATCTTATTGATTCTAGGGTCATAAGGTCAAAGGTCAAAATTACTGGGGGAAAAAAGACATTCTTTCAGCAGAGTAACTCAACTTTTCCATACTTTCTGCAGTTGCCAGTCTTTGTGGATGACTTAAGCTCAGAGTAAGGAAGACGCAAATTGATTTTTTGGCCAAAAGGTTGAGGTCACTGACCAAGAAAATTTTTTGATCACAAATTTACAAAAGGTTGTGCATCACTTATATAATTAGGTACTAAAGAAGCCAGCTGATTTTGGTGTTCAAAAATGTCAATGGTCAAAGTATGACTGAAAGAAAAAAAGATTTTTTTTTTGTATAATAAATTTTGTTTTAAACCATAACCTTGGCAAGCATTTGTGAAGGGCTTACACTCAAGGTATGAAAAAGATGTTAGCTTAATGTCACTTTTCAGCACATAATTGGGTTACACTCATGGTCAATATGATATGGAAGAAGAAGCAAGGCAGACCCTAGTAATAATCACCAACCTATAGGGAACTGCTGACAAGCCCAAGACTTGAACACATGCAGACTGAAGTGAGATGGCCGTAATTGGTAACAGCATTTACTTTAGACCATTCTGTCAATCATGGCCCAAAAAAAACCTATTTATTTTGAAATCAAATTTGATGACCATTATCATTGTTGCCCACTACAAATAATAGTTTTGCAGAATAACTTTTATTATAGAAATGATCTTTGAACAAGCATCGTTGATTTCTATGACATTCCCAAAGATAGTAAAGACATTGAATGATGAAATGACATTCCCATAGAAAATAGAGACATTGAATGATGAAGAAATGACATTCCCAAACAAAGTAGAGACTTTGAATGATGAAGAAATGACTTTCCCAAACAAAGTAGAGACATTGAATTTCGGTGAGACTAGAAGCGTGTACTTTGATTTCAAGGGACACACAGAGATGAGAATGTTGTACACTGATGTGTTTATATGTAGCTGCAGTGATTTTAATTTGTGTCTTGTTGATGTATTGTGTCATTTATGCCTTAAATGTTTTCGTGTTTCAATTCTTTTTAAGAATTAAATCATTCATATTTAATTTTTGTAACGCGTTGACGTTTGATTAGAGATTTTAAAGGCATTTTGAAAACAACATATTGCAAAGTTATCTTTTGTCTATAATTATATATTATATATTAAGATAATTATTACTGGTAGGTAAACATGCTTACTTGGATTTGAGTTCAGGATGTTTGCTTTCGCTTACTTGGATTTGAGTTCAGGATGTTTGCTTTCCGCTTAGAAAAGAACAGTCTACGTGATCTTTGCCAGGATGTTTTCTAAAGTTATAGTAAAAGACCTGATCTTGTTTAAAACTTAAAATATTCTGGAAATTAAATTTCTACCCTCATGCCTGTAAATTTGTTTCAAATTAGTCAAGGATTATAAGTATTTACTCAAAACAAGTTTACTTTCAAAGTAAATAAAATCAACCAAAGTAATGTCCAAACAACTACATCAATTTTCAATACTGTAAGAAAACGTACACTTCACGTAAGGACACAATAAACACTGCGATTATATTGCACGTGCACTGTATATGTGTAGGGATAATTATAAGCGATGGTATATTTTAAAGTTTTAAAAGACTTCCAAGTGACTCCAGACATAGTTGAAATAAACCAGGATAGTACTCTTTTACTTCAAAATTTTTATTTGCAGTTTAGTTAGATTTCTCAGAAATCTGCAGCAATTTTTTTTTTCCAGAAAGCTATATACAAACAGTTGAGCAAATATGTAAACAATACCATAATCAGTTTTGACTCATAAACTTCCTTGAAAAAAAAGTCTCTTTGCCATGTTAAAGTTTCTTGATGGTGGTGGTTTGGTGGTGAGGTAACTAATTTATGTGCAAGAGACTTAAAATTATTAAACAGCTTTACCAAGAAGCAATGTGAGATTTAATTATTATATTTTCATCCTTTAGTCAAAATCATACAGGTTATGTAAACTAATTTACTCAGGTTAAATTATATATGTTTATTAAAATTTAATTTGTTTATTCAAAGCCTATTCAGTCTTGATTTATGAATATTCTGCACCGTAGGTGTCATCAAGAAACTTCCAAGATGAAAATTATCAATCCCTCTGGCCTTCTACAATGGTGGTCAGGTACTAAACTAAGACAAGAAAAGAGAAAATGGAGTCAAATCTCCACAATATATGGTAGTAGGAATTTGTATAGCAACATGCGTAGCTTTCATGGTGACATTACAGCGAGCGATATTCAATATGGATTCTACTGGATCACATCTTTAGGTTGATCTCGTCCAAAAACATTGACAACCTTTAGCATTGACTTTGCCATATATAATTCCCTGCGTGTGTAAATAATGACCCTTCAAAGGAATATGGATGTATGAAGGTCCAAATAAAGTGAATAATTGACACTTAATAGTATGTATAATCAAATTCTACTGAAGTAATTGGCGTTGGAACGCCTACATGACCCATATGAAGTCTACTATAATACAATATTGTTTAAAAAAGAAATATTTACCTCAGGTTGTTCATAATAACTGCATTTTTAAAAGAAAATATATGGGTCCTTGTAGATATTGTTATTGACCCTTTGCTTCGAGACAAAAAAGCAAAGAAGACATAATGCTTTGCATTATTTGATAACTATATATTTCTTTCCGGGCTAGCTTTTTTCATGAAAGCAACCATTATCTCTTTAAAAGCATTAAACACGAACTCTTACTGGTCAATAAGAGTAATAACAAATATTTTGATATTGATTGTTTGGCGTTTAGCTGCATTGAACCCATTAAATGGGAGCATAGTGTCTTTCCCAATGAAACACTGAGGCAGCCTACCCGAGCTTGCCTGGACGGGTATCAGACCCTAAGATAACGATTATACGCTCTACCGATTTAGCTACAATGTCTCAGTCTAAAGAAGGAAAAAAGGCAACTGAAAATGTGGTACTCTTACGTGAATGTCTTGTAAAAATAAACATTACTAGTATATACATAAAATAATATAAACCAAGAACAGCAGATTGTCGATTGTAACACATAAACTATAGGCTATCAACGATACAAGAAATGTTTCTTTAATATTACCTATATAGTTCCTTACTAATAATTTTGTGTGCTCTCTTTAATTTTGCTGTATTTTAATTTTCTAAATCCAGGTTTTAAATTCCTATTAATTATATTATTTGGCTTTAAAACAGATTGCATTAATCGCAATTTCTATAAAATTCATTGATATTTTGTGACATTTTTGTTAACCGATCCCACTCAATATGTTACAGAATTAATAAAAGTCTATATTGTGTTATAACGACATATTAATCATTGTCAGCAAAAATATATAATTGTGACGAGAATAAAATAACGTTTGTTTTAGATCCGTACTCAAATAAAAAAAATATAAAAACTGTGCTAGAAAATTTCAGCAGGTGTCTTGCATGTAAACATTTTTCAATATGATCTCTCTCTCTCCACACACACACACACACACACACACACACACACACACACACACACACACACACACACACACACACACACACATAGACCACAATTTCAAACGCTACAACTATTCACAATTGTGTATCAAATAAAACTTATTTACGTTATAGCGAACGTCTAAATCTTAGGATTCAAACTTATTAAACAAAACGAGTAAAAAGGAAATTAAAATCCCTGTCTAAAGTTATAGTTGTGGAATGAAGAATAGTTAAACCTAAATCCTTTCTTTTCTTCATGACATTGTAGTTGGCTCAGATGCGAAGGTACGAAACGCAGCACCGTATTTATTAAACGTGTTCTTAACCAAGGGCTCGCTTCGTGTTTCGTATGGCGGGTATACATTCTTCAAAGAATGGTTTGAATATTTCCAGGCATTGTGTTTTAAGAAGGGTTCCTGACTAATGGCCAATACGTGTGTAGGGGTCCTAAAGGGTACAATGGGAGGTTGGAACCAGTCTGTGACAGTGGTATCATTTGGAAACCTCGCTGTTTTTGGAGGTGGGAGAGACTTTCTGAAGCGCCTAAATGTTGGTGGATTTGGTGTGGGATCCCCGATAAATGAGTTGCCATAGGTGGTTCGGTAATCGTATTCTGTAACCTCAATCCCGTTATGCTTAAAGAAATCTTTCTCGGTATGATGTATCCTCATGTCAGCATTGATATTACGCCTTCCCAGCTGCCGCGAGTCCTTACCCTGAAAAGAAAACACAAATCTTGCAATGGGGCTTACAAATCAAAACTTTAACGTTATGCATATCCCGCAATACTTAATTATGTGTTATCCTACGAATAAACTTTCGCATGCTTGATGGAAAGGTTGCGCCTCCCCTTGTCCCCTCCCCCCCAAAAAAAAAACTACCGACCTCGGAACGGCCATAATTCGATACAGCCAAACTGATAATAAACGTGACCGTTTCGCCTGACCATGAATATCATATTTAGCACCTGAAAAAAAGGCAAATACTTAAGCCAGCTTTGTTGTGGGCAGTGGAAGATGTCCTACCTTTCTGCATATCAAAGGTGTCTGTCATTATGACTAATGAAAATTATTTCTTAACTTTCCCAGCTAGTGATGTCCAATATTAAATAATGATATTGTGTGGAGATATCTGACAAATAGTGAAGACCAATGTATTAATCAATTTTTGACGGTTGGAATAGTCTTTCATTGAAACATATTTGTCATATGGGGATTTACATATACATGGCAGATTTTCTTTTAATGCACAGTTCGTGTTTTGTTCTGTGTACTGGTGATAAATGTATTTCTTTGATCCCAGTCAACTTTGTCATTCAGGTTGGCACAGCGTTACGGCAGATACCGTTAAGAGGCGCACATGCATGAATTTGAATGGGAAAGAAATTAATATTATACTTAACGATATATTTATAGGTATAAAGAGACGTTGACATTATTGTCTTGACTTTTAAGGTTCTTTTTCCTTTAAATTCTGACTCATTGTTTTTATAGAGAGAGAGAGAGAGATCCAATTCTCTACCGAAGCATTTATTAAACATTTTACCATATACAAAAGGCTTCAGAAACATATACAGTCATGTAGTCAAACAACTGAACAAATATGCTGCACTTTGACAAGAACCACAATAAATACATGCAGGTAGTCGTCATTAGTTGTCAACATGTAGATAGGTCTCTTAGACGTAAGACTGGTCTAATCGCAACAATCATGTATAAATAAATACCGTCTGCGCAGCGGTAACCTTGATATGTACGTGCCCGAAAGCTGATATAGATTATTTTTTTTACTTGAACAAAATATTTCCACTCAACGTCTGACAAAGAGCTTAAAAAAAGCCATAATTGCAGAGATAACGTGTTAATGGGTCGAATTTGTGATTTCCTTTCTCAAATTGAATTCATTAAGTATCGTACAGCATTTAAATCCATGTAAACAGGACTCTACATGACAGGTTGGTTAAGATACCATTGTCAGTACCCGTATAAGCAGGACACTACATACTAGGTGGGTTAAACTACCGTTGTCAGTAAATAAAAAAGGACTGGAGTCTCGTGTTCGACTTTAAAAATGAAAATATAATCTGCTCTATATTTTTAAAAAGTGATCTGATATGCCATTTGACAAAATGTGTTTTATCTTGGATACTGGTACATAATACTAAGTAAAAAGAAAATACAATAGATGCTCGGGCCTAACCAACGAAATATTCCTCAACAAAACTTATGTAATTTTTTTTTCAGTCATTATGAATCTCAAAACGGTTTATTTTGAAGTGTGATAAGCATAATTGTTTAAAAGTTGCCTCCTTCAGACAAAATTTTATATTTTGCCCGCAAAGGATGGTAAAAATATGAAAGTGTTGACCTCTTTTTGTGACTTTCGTATGAAACGAGCAGTGTTGTCAATTAAATTTGTTTAATACGTAATTCGCCAGGGAGGGGATATTCACAATCTTTTAAAGAATGTTTTAAACTGAGATTTTGTGGTCACAACATATTGTAATCTACGTCAAAATAAACCGATGCTTTTTATTGGTTTGTGTTATTAAAATGGGGTTCAATCAGTAATGAATTTAAATTATTTTTTAACTGTAAAGAAAACGTGCAATTATATGACACCACGTTGTTTTTATAAGTTCCGGTATTATACGTCAAATGCAATTACCGAACATGTAACCTTTCCTAATGACATAATGTTACCATTTTATCGGATCATGTACCGGCGAAGGTTTCAACGTGTACAGTATTACATTGCTACAGGGGTGTCATTACGTAGTTTTTGTGATTTTTGTTATTTCATAAATTTTATGTCTTTACCTAAAAAAAATTACATTAAATTTTATGGCGTGGTCATCGACACTTTTGTGACTGAACGATTGCTCCAGCTGTTTTCCGCGGGCGAACATTTCTAGGTTAATACAACTGAAACATGTACACTTCTACGCTTCAGGTCAGAATGTCGAATCTGCCCTCCCCTTCCCATCATTCAAAGTCATAGCGAATCCATTTTGTCGACATAAAGATAATAATCTTAATTATTGTAAATATACACTTCGAACACATTTTAATCACCATCTGATAGCACTGTTCCCAGTCTTGTATAGCTTAAACGAACTGCGATTAATAAATAATCTGTCCATCATGTACACCAGACAAACCGTTATTTCCCATTGTCAGCTTGTCATATCCATATTCGTGATTGTTGTATATTTAATGGTTGTGTGTTGTGGCGCCAATAAAAACTGCAAGATGCAACAAGTCCGAACAAGGTATCTATTCCTCGCTTCTCCATGTCATTCCTGGTCTTTGAACTCGCAAATTTACCGTAAATATTCGTGCACCTACATTTGGGTCTAGACTGCTCGTTGCACTTATGATTTTAAGCAATACGAAATAGACATCATATATACGGTGTTACCAATGAATTATGTAGTGTCAAACCTTGGTCTACGCTGTTCGCAGTTCCATTTACAGTAAACTACGGTGACGTGTACATAAAATCATGTGCACTTATTAACGTTCCATATCATCTCTCTCTCTCTCTCTCTCTCTCTCTCTCTCTCTCTCTCTCTCTCTCTCTCTCTCTCTCTCTCTCTCTCTCCCTCCCTCCCTCCCTCCCTACCTACCTACCTACCTACCTACCTAACTAAATCGAGAATAAGGAATAAATAACCAACTTGACGTCAATGACCATGGCACCTGGTCAAATGAAGGTCACAGTTCTTGAGTATAAAACACACACACACGCGTGCGCTAACACAAAAACAAATATGCACACACGTGCCTAATGAGCAGTGCCGAATTACTCTAGCTTGGGATCTGTTGCATATGCTATTAAGGGACCCTAAATAAAATTTTAAAAAAAACAAATATTAAAACACATTAAGTTTTAACTTGCATAGTAAAGTAATTGTATTTTTTTTGTAATCTGCTATTCAGCCAGATAATGCTACAAATAAGTACGAAATTTTAGTAATACTATTATTTTTTTTGTAGGTAATTGATACCTTGAAAGCATTTAGCGTCGGGCCCTTGAAAGTGCAAGGCCCGTAGCATATGCTACTTTTGCTACTAGGATAATTCGGCACGGTTAATGAGTGTTATAAAAGAGACATGGTAACGAATTTTTAATTGCAAAGTCAGATATTATCATCTGCAATTTGTTGTTACAAATAAGCGAGTTAAATATATTATTTCAAACAGAATGACAGATGAACAGACGTACAGAGAAATACTGAATTAAAGTACGACAGAAAGAAGCAGCGGCAGTGACAAACGGATATGAGACAAACAATATATATGAGAAAAACAACGGATATGAGACAAAGAATGATCAAGAAAGAAAGAAATAAGCATAGATACAAGAAAATTGTATACTGGACAAGACAGAGTAAACAGCACAGAAAAAAGACGAAATTCCAAAAAACATGATGGTGGACAGAAGCAAGATAGACGGGAAAAAAGCTGTATTTACATATAAAAGCATGAAGACAACAACAGAAAAGTATACGCACATAAATAATGACTTGGGCAAAATACAAACTGAATCAGGTCACGTTTCCATTAAAAAGGAACTTAAATTTGACTTACGTCTCCAAAATAAACTCCATGGGTCTGGAACGAGTGCCGATTATCATGCTCTGAGAATTTGTTGGAGCTTTTGTAATTTATCTGTAAAAGAGGGGAAAAACAAAAATTACACAACATATATCAACAGCTTAAAGCAAAAGCAATTGAAACAAGATACGGATCTGTAGGTGTCATTGCACAAGATGGTCTCATAAAATTTAAAGCAAACTGAGATCGAATGACTATCATACTAACGCTACGCTCTCATCCACATCTGTGTACAACAATTACTGAAGAAGTATTTTAAGATGTTTATTTTTTCAATAGCTATGCAAACTATTTTGTTGATATTAATTTTAACACTGCCCATTTATTGAATTATTCGTGTATTTATCTTTCTACCTACGATATGTCTATTCATCTATATATGTATCTGTCTTTCTTGCTCTCTCTCTTTTTCTGTTCCAAAACCTAGCAGTAACAGAATCCGCAAAAAATATTTCTGGAGGGAGTTGGTGGTACAGCAAAAATGGAAAGGATATATTTATATATTGACAGTGGATTTTTAACAAATCGGGGGAGGGGTGCGGTTGCCCGTGTATATATATGTGTGTGTGTGTGTGTGTGTGTATATATATATATATATATATATATATATATATATATATATATATATATATATATATATATATATATATATATATATATATATATATAACTTACTGGGTGTTTTCCAGATACAGGCCTTTGTAGCCAGAAGTAAGACATTTTATGCTGAGTAAAACTCCGAATATTGTATCCGAGTCCTACATGAAATAAAGTATCACACGTTAACACGTTAACAATATTCAATACCACATCTTTGTATACACCCGATCGAGGCCAGGGTTTGTGTTTTATGCCTAACGGCTTTTGATACTGACAATTGAATTTATCATAGTCTTTCATCGGTTTACCGTATACTTTATCATAGTAGTCTATTTTTTAATTAGTGTTGTAATTTGCTGTCTCTTATTAATAATGATTTTCAACGCTTTTTTCGAAATGTTATTATAGCAAAACCTGTAACTGTCACAATCTGTAACTTCTGTTTCATTTTTCCTCCTCACATTTAGGGATATGTAATTTAGAAACTGAATCACTAGCTAACTGAACTGTGTGTGTGTGTGTGTGTGTATATATATATATATATATATATATATATATATATATATATATATATATATATATATATATATATATATATATATATATTATTGATATTTTGCTCGTTTCTAAAGCATACAATAAACTTGCAGAATTCGCTAATATTTCATATTAATTAATTTTCTCTGTTAACAATTAATGTTTGCTAAAGGGTTACCGTGCCAGACCGAAAAAGTTCGAGTTTGAAATCTCCTGTTGAATATGCATAGATGTTACTATGGTGAGTCCTTGGGCAAGGCGCTTTACTCCAGAAGCACTAAATAAACTGTAGGCGTTGCCGTGCAATAAAACACCAAGCTAAATAAAACCAGAGTTCAAACTTTTTGAAAGATTTTTTTTTTTTTTGCTTTTTATAATCCGTTGCAAGTTGTTTTGCTTAAAGTTCAACATCAAATGCAGTTAGTCGATGACTTCGTTTTAAAGTGACTATTCGAAGTAATTTTGATCTTCAACAAAACCCCGTGATACATAACTCATGAATAACCTTCAGTTTCTTTTAATGATTTGGTTATGCCCAGCTTTGTCTGTGTAGTACCATCTTTCGTTTTTTTTTTATTTTATTTTTATCAACGAGGGATCCGCCATTAAACCAGGGGGCCATACTTTTTTGAAATCACAAAGCCAAATAAAATGGCGACCCACGCAAAATGGATTTCCTGAAAATACTGAAATTAGTTTAATGTACTAATATTATAAAGAATAATGCTGAGAACAAAAGTTTCCCAGAAAATTTATATAGGTCATACTGAATGTTAAAAATATATCTGACCATTTTGCAAAGATTCTAGAAACTTTGAATTCTATATACCTACTATGGGTGGACTACTGCGGAATTTACAGACTGACGGAGGTACCCAGTGTAAAATACTTGAGTTCCACACAAGATCTAAACACCTGTTAGATAAATCAATAGAAAGGCCCTTCAGAAAACAAACACAGCCATTTTACCTCTCTCTCTCTTCCATACGTTGATTTAATTTTCCCCATGTGGCACAGGATGTTGATTCTGGGGGCCATTTTTAAGACAAAATCGACACAATTAAAATTATTGAGCAAGATGATTCATTCCAAATTTTATTGATGTATCTTACATTTTTCACCAAATGTTTATAAATTTGGGAGTGACCGTTGTGCAACTGAAAATCCAGGAAACCAGAACTTTGTTCTTTTGGTACACAAATGGTGAAAGTGCTGTGAAATCTCGTAAGATTTCTCAAGTGAAATATGTCTGTAACATCGATTTTTATTTTATTTTAATCCCTTTATATACAATACTTTATAGCTGCATTCATTAACGACACCGTCATCTAAGAGTGTTATGTATTTAGAGACGCCATGGACAACTTTAGAACGCTGTCCTGATTGTTGCCAGAAATATATTTTCGCCATTTGGAAAAGTTCTTACTGCGGTGACGGTTTGATACAAACATAATTCTGAGTGTCATTTTTTACGTTTGGCTTTTGTTCTGTATGATTGTTATGGCAAGTTCTGAAATCATCTGTAGTCTATCAGAATTTCGTACTTGCTTAAATAGCTAAAAAAAAAAGCCTATTGGAAACTGGACTAATGTATATATTTACATATGATCGCCATTTTCAAATATTACTTACTAATGTATTACTTTAAAGAACAGAAAGAAGTTACAGGTAAATGCAGAAACGTAGAAATGAGTATGTCGGTTGATATCAACTGGTCCTCATACACGAGTAAAATACGTTAGAAAAGATTTATTTTTCAAAAGTTAATCGGCTAGTACACACCATGAAAAACTTTAACAACTTTAGATGACACTATAGGTCAAAGGTGAAAGAAGTATTATAACTTTATTTGCTGTTTTGGTGAAGATATTTTTAGTTCTGTGTCAGAGTTTGATACAGGCATATCATTCTTTCGATGCTTCTTTGTCCATCTTGGATTTCCCAAAAATTCTAAATCAAATATGAGAATCATTGACCGGTTCGACATTTTTTCACAAGCGTGATATGACGAACACTTACGACATTTTTCACAAGCGTGATATGACGAACACTTATACAAATAACTGGAACATCGCTCGGCAACTTCCGTCCAGTCGATAAATAGCCTTAAATGTAGTTGTTGAATACACATACATGTTTGATCAGTTTGAGGATTCGTCTTTAGCAGAGTAAACTAAATAATCTGCTACAGAAAACGCCGTCGATGTTCCAATTCTGACTTTATCACCTTTTGTTACCATATTGAGCCATGTAAATAAAAAATAGCTTTTCTTTCTCATCTTTGACGGAAAAAAAAACTTGGGTGTTCCGATTGCTATGCGACGTCGTGTTCTGAGGATCTTTCATACAAATTACAGTTTTCATATTTATGAAAGTGAAAGACATCATTTGGAACATATACTGAGAATAATTCTCTTTTGAATCAAATGAAAATCTTTATGTAAAAGGTTATTAAATCTGAATGAACAGGGGAATCAAAAGATCACCGAAACATGGCTGCTTTATCAGTACCTGTCAGATCTGCGTGATATAAATAGTTCTCGATTTAAAATGTCTTAAAGGTTAATATTCTTTTAACAGTTTAAAGCTTTAGTACAAATTTATTTTTTTGAAAGATCCCAGATACAGCGTACATCCAGATGAACGCCATAGATTAATAGACTATTTGAGAATTCTGTATTAGATAACTTCATGATTGCAGACTTTAGCTGTCAAAAAATTAAAGAACTAGAATTTTAGGAGTAACCATGTCAAACCAAACCTCATAGACTCAAAAGTTCGATAACCAGCAAGCAGCATGAAACTGTAGCCAGATCTCCTAAGGTACTGTTTCTCCCATAAAAAAAAACGATTTCAAATTAGGAAATTACACATCATTACTAAAAAGAGCTATATGTGTTTTCATTTTCAGCAAATCACAGTAATATCCACCACTTACATAATCATTACGAATTGCTGCCTGTGTATACATTATCGGACGTAGCTTTGCATTTATGTAAAGAAATATGTTACATAATTTCATTTTAAAAGTATAAATTATTCGACTCGTTCAATAAATTCAGTCATATCGTGTATACGTAGAAGATCCTGTATTTTTGAGATGGTACAAAGGCTAACAGAGTATATATACCTTTGTCTAACATTTCATATCGAATTAGGGAGCAATAAGTACCTTTAATGCGGTTCTTATTTAGTTTGGAATAACACTATATTACATTCCTGTTAGAGTCCTTTAATAATAATTAGTTTTTATCGAACCTACGTGAGATGAGAAGCGACACACACACACACACACACAAGCATGCATAATACATCCATATATATATATATATATATATATATATATATATATATATATATATATATATATATATATATATATGTATGTATGTATGTATGTATTACAATAAGCCGACGTCTTCGTTAAACGTTTCGTAAGTTTTGGTTCCAGCTTTAATTGCAATTTATTTTCTATAGATTATCATAGATTTTAGTAATAATTTTCATGAATCTTTATGAACTAAAACAATTCAAGTAAGGTATTTTACCTTGAGGTCAAGGTAACTTGATAAAAAAAAATAATGGTGTTCATATTTTCCATATATTTACAAAGCTATTTTATGGAATTTTAAACAGAAAACTGAGATGAATCGTTGTATAGCTAAGAAAATTCATTTTACAACAAGCTCTCTTGCTCTTAGATCTTGGGGAAAAAATTAGCATTAAGGTTTTGGTAAAAAAAAAAAAATAATAATTTCATTTGCTAAACCCCTTGACCGATTTTCTTCACTCTTTGGATGTCTCATTATCAAGCTAAGACATTTCGTCATGCAATGTGCTAGCTAAATATTTTGACCTCTGCCAAGGTTACAGTTTTACATCTTTGAGTATGGGATCGACATGCGGGTTTTGCACTTTTGGTATTGAAGAACACATACGTTACAAAGAACAATGCTACGATCATTAATGAGACAGCTTTCTGGAGCGCGGATTAAAACTGACATTACTAACAGACTTGCCCAAAAGCGATATTATCCACACATTCGCATTTATTTATTTACCTTTTTATTCATTATTTTAAGTTTAATGAAGTTAAATATGTTTATCAAGCAATTAATGATAGGAAAATATTAATAAGGGAGTAAAATATCCTCTACATATATTTATGTACGAAATATTTCATGGTAATATTCTTTCTTGTGTGTTGTTTCTATATTTTATTATATTTTTGTATATTATGAACTGGCTTACTTTTCGAAAAGTATTATAGTTTAATAACAAAATAACTACTTATTTAATAGAAGTTGCATTTGCATGTTTATTTATTGGTTTATTACATATTTATTTATTTATTTACCACTACCTCATTTTCGCTAGCCAAGGTTCTAATGTGATAACTCTACACCTTGGCGGATCGAACAGATATTTTAGTGCTTTTTCCTACCGACATCTGTTAGATTTCAGGAGTTGTCTCCCTTCTTATGAAATGCCAACTAACCAATAGCATGTAACAACGGTGCGTTGTCGACTGATGGTAGAGACAATTGACTTTAAAAGTGTAACATCGAATGTATGATTACGTACCAGAGGGATGCCAGTACATGTATTTGAATGAAATATTCAAACACGAAACGGCATTAGAAAAGTATTTACTTATCAATCCATTCACGTTGTGTGCTCCCTTTATCTTGATCATGTAGGAACAGTGTTCAAATTTGAATAACTTCAATTTTGATTGGATGCGTTGACTTTTAGTCATAGACCCGAAGCATATTAATATCTGCTCAATGCGCGAAGGTGTAGATAGAAATCATGGCTAGAGAAGATGCATCTACTTATATACATGTTTCAGATCTAGGCTAATAAAACTGTAGTAAAGTCCCATAGGAATTTAAGAAAAAGCATATCTTATTCAAGGCACAAGTTATTGAAAATTGATGGTCCTTAGCCTATTACCTCTGTTTTTGACCTGAATGGAGATGGAGGGGGCCTAGGAACATGCACAGAGGCAGATTTGAAAGGAGCTGCCAGCATCTCCTGGGTCATTGTAATGGTATTACTCCTTTCCGCCCCTCGGTGATTGAACTGCAAGTATAACAAATTATTGAGAACTGAGTGCAACAAAATAAGATTTAAAATGCACTTATTTACATTCTGGTGACCATTTTAATGTTTATAAAATAAAAATTTATCTCCACTTAATATATCATTGCAGTTACAATTCTTTTTTTAAAACCATATTTACAGTCACCAGTCATCGTTATTATCTCTACGGGCACTTTTACTATTTTTATTCCAACTTATATATTGGCCTCATCAGCATAATATCTGCCCTTTGCCCATTGTTATCTCTTTTTAACTTTTTAGCGCAAAGAGACGTACTATTACAATCTTCCTACAAGGTCTTTAATTCTACATAGGTACATCAGAAAAATATTTCCGATAATAATGATAATTTGTATCACTATTCCCGCGCAACTACTTTATCATGCAGCTTTCCTTATAAATGTTCATATTTCCAACATCATTTATATAATCATCCAATGCTTATATTTTAATTAAGTGGCGCATATAATGTTTTACCCAGTATACATTTAGGATCATCAGATAGCTACGATTCTATACCAGATCAATTCGCATACTGCCTGTTACCGACCGCGTCAGTCCATTTTTTCTGTCGTGAAACCAAGTTAATGGTTTTGTCTCTATTCTTGTGTTTACTTTTTGTTCTTTTTCATTTCTTGCGAGATTTTTTAGTTCATTATTGATTAATCTCAATCTGATTAAGATCAGATCTTCACTGTTACACATGAAGATCTGACAGCGACCGGTTAGGGGTCATATTCTGGTATCTTATGTTGTTTTCATATGAGCTAATTTTATCAAATAATCAGATAAAGTGTTATATCTTCGCGTGTGGAGACTGAGCAGTGTGGATGAAGAGCATCGATTTATAACGAACGATTTGATTCACTTTCAGATTTTTTTAAAGCTGCATTTTCATTGGCTAATTAATAGGTCACCAGAACATGACGGTCGTCATCAGATCTTCACGTAGGACAGCGGAAATATGAATGCAATCAGATTGAATTTATCTCGCAATGAAAAGCAGTTGCCTTTCTGGGTACTCAAAATGAACTAGAGAGCCACATATAATATATATAATATGCTGGAGATATATTTTAAAATAAGATTGCCTTCTTCCTGGCGAGTGGTCTAAAGCGATCGCCATCACGGATCGAGTGGGTTCGAGTCTCTGGTTAGGCTAATGTGCGTATGTGAGAAAGCTTGCCAATAGCTTCTGGTGGGTCGGTGATTCTTTTCATGGTTTTTTTTTTTTGGTCATTCTTTTACCGTTTATACTTTCTAAAAGTTAGCTGGAAACATACTTTTTAAAATATTTTTTTTTATTTAAGCAAAATATTTTAAATCGCTGTTTAAATGTTGTTCACACAGTTTAATTAGCGGTTTATCTGTATTTTGGAAAGGACAAAAACTCACGAATCAGATCACTGTTAAATATTTTGTTGTAATTGGAAAAGCTATGCGGAGTTAGTGGTGAAGGTTGTTTTTATTGGGGGGACTTCTTAATTTTTGCCGCGTGGAGGCGGGGTGGGCAAGATTTGAAGTTACGTGTCTGAATGCAAAGCATTTGAAGTCTTATCGAAAAGTCTTATACATGCTTATGGTAAACGGCAAAGGAAGACATACATTTTAATAAATAAACGACGATAGAAAGATTATAGTAAATCTATTCTTAATAAAGCACAAGACGCATAAAAAACTGAAATCAGAAATTAATTAACGAAAGTGGCTAATATTTGTCTGTCCTAAAAAAATTTTAAAAAAATAAATGATAAATAAATACCAGTCTGATTAAAATCAGATCGCAACTGTTCTACTCTTTCAATCACATTGAAATAAATACTAATTGTTTATGACAGAGCAAAAAAGAAACTTTAAAAAAGATAGTATTACATCTTAATGAAAATAGTAAAATTGATTAATTTAAAATATTTCACATTCAGTTTAATTTATCTAATAAATTACCGTACTGTCAATGGTATTTGTTTTTGCAGTAAACTATATTCACCCTACACGATACGCATGCGTTAAATCTGCTAAACAGAACGCCTGCAGCTTTTAATCATAACACAGCTGATACCCAGCCAGTAACATCTTACACTGGCAAACATTGGGTTGAGGCTGTTTGATAATATTATGGATTACCTTAGGGCATATTCAGGTTAAGGCTGTTTGATAACATTATGGATTGCACTGGAAAGAGGTTGAGCCTCTTTAGTAACATTTGTTCTTTGGTATACATTAAGGTTGAATCTGATTGAAAACATTATGGATTACCCTGGGATGCATTGAGGTTGAAGCTGTTTGATAATAATGGATTACCCTGGGATACATTTAGGTTGAGGTTGTTTGATAACAGCGTGGATTGCAATGGAATGTTGAGGTTGTTTGATAACATTATGGACTTCACTGGGATATATTTAGGTATAAATCCATGTTGAGCATCTTTCTTAACATTATGGATTGCCCTTGGACACGTTGAGGTTAAAGCTGTTTGATAACATTATGAATTGTCCTGGGACACATGCAGGTTGAGGTTGTTTAATAACATTATGAATTACCCTAGGATACATTCAGGTTGAAGCTGCTTGATAACATTATGGATTGCACTGGGATACATTTAGGTTGAGGTTGTTTGAGAACATTATAGATTGCACTGGGATACATTTAGGTTGAATCTGTTTGATAACATTGTGGACTGCACTGGGATACATTTAGTTTGAGGTTGTTTAATAACATTATGGATTGCACTGGTATATACATTTAGGTTGAATCTGTTTGATAATATTGTGGATTACCCTGGGATGCATTTAGTTTGAAGCTGTTTGATAACATTATGGATTGCACTAGGACACATTCAGGTTGAAGTTGTTTGATAACTTTTTTATGGATTGTCCTGGGACACATTGAAGTTGAAGCTGTTTGATAACATTACGGATTGACCCGCATGTACACTAAATTTAACCAACCATAAAATGTTATTTTGTGGTAATATCTTTCAGATAATGTGTAACACACCGATTCAAATGTTTTGAGAATAATGTCTGTATGCACTGAGTTTAATATATATTTAAGGTATATCTTGCTAAAGTTTTATCTTTTACCCCTAATATGTATACCAGTTAACAGATGTTTGGGGGTCACTGCAAAATATCATTTAGCCATGGTTTAATAGATGTCAACAAATACGATAATTATCGGCATTGAGTTCCGTCACGGAAATGGCAGAGCGATGTTCCGATCGAACAGTAAACCAGTTTTTATAACAGTTAACCGGTATTTTATTCTTTTACCAGTAAATCGCTTTATAATAACGGTTACGTTTGAATTTGTAAGTGGTGAACCGTAATATAAAACCGATGAATGGCTTTCTAGAAGTATGACAAGGCTTTTGTTCATGGCCATTGTTAATGTGACAACTATGCTATCACCTTATTTCATGGTAACAAAAGACAAGCCCGCCTCAGTACAGAAAAATTGATTGAAAAGATAAAAGCTATTTCACAAATCAACATCTCCGTGATGTAAACACTGACAGAAAATAATGTGTCGTTTTTGTTATAAAAAAAAATCAATAAACTTATCTTTGAGCAGTAGAACGTAATATTTTCCCTGACATTCTCTGCAAGCATAAAGTAACCTTCAGTCGTTTAAAATATTTACACAAAGAGCAAAGTTGCATAACCCGATGAAAAACGTACCTTGCTATTGACAATATGCTTTACACACACACACACACACACACACACACACACACACACACACACGCTCTATTATTTACCCTACATATACACATCGAAGTTACAATATACCTTACGACTTTCACAAAGCAATTTGTCGTTCTAAATCAAAATTCTAGTTTTGTTTGCAATTAAATTGCAGGCGGAATTTCATTCAATTTCTTTTTTAATCCTTCGCGTTCCCTATAGAGATATCGAATCCGACCATTGAAAGGAATGGAGTAGAATATAAAATAAAAAGAAATATTAACTCACACTTTAGAGAATAATATATATATATATATATATATATATATATATATATATATATATATATATATATATATATATATATATATATATTAAAAAAAAAAAAACACGTTAAAGGCTGATATTGCCAATGCTATTTTCGGAGCGAATCTCTCCGTTAGAATTTACGATACCAAACCGTAATTAAATTACAATCACCTCCAGCTAATAACTGTAATAAAATACTGCCAGCAGACATAATTTGTTACAGTTAATCCCAAGTTTGTAAATGAGCTTTTCTTGCTGTAAGGTTGACTTAACGATGCCTGTAAATGAATACCTTAAATGTCATAAATGTGTTTCTTGATACATAAATCGAAGCTACTGTATGCTTTCTAGCTAAGATGTTATGCTGTATACAATATATTGTACATTTAGATAGTGTTTAACCGCGCATCATCTCAATACTGGCTATATAGTGCCGAGTAAATTTAGTTACCATGAAAAAGACACAAATAAAATAGTGCCTAAAATGGGAACAAGCCTTAAAATCAAATAATGTTTTGGGTGGGTGGGTGTGGAATATAATCCGCACACTTTTAAGAAGTCTAAGATCAGCTGGGACACTTCATGGGAGTCTCACCATGGTAAAATGGTTGCTTCTAACAGTTACCTTCTACGACAAGCAGTAGGATTCATCGAAACTCACTTCGCTTTAAAGTTAATTATCAGTTATTACAATTTCTTAACACCCGCGCCCACCCCACCCAATCAATTTATTTCATTAGTGATAGAGACTGACCCACACACCTATTATGGATGTCCCAGGTAGTAGGGACTGAAAATATGCGAAAAGAAAAAGTAGGAAAAAAAGATGAAGAATCTGGGAAGAACGGTCGACCCATGAGAAGATACTGGCAAGCCATCTCACATACACACGTCGATCGATTCGAGGCTTACAGATGCGTGTTGTGAGTGGTCTGCAAAGGCAAACACCTTAGACCAATCTGCCACCCTGATGTTCCGTATGCACAAAGGAAAAATTCTGTTGCGAAAATACATTTATGCTAGTTTTTTTTTTTTTTGTGTGTGTGGTCTACATTATGCATCAGTGGCTGCACATTTTCGCCTAGCCCTGTATGTGTTTGTTGAAGTTTTCATGGTGAGGTCTCACTGGAGAGCTTTGTATTTTGAAACACGCCAGCGCACACACAAACACACGGTTTAAATTATAACGAGCCTGAAAAGCACGAGCCATGTGATTATAAATGTACACAGAAACTAAATTTGCAATCCGACTTCAAAATGTGATGATTTGATTTGTGAGTACATGTCACGTTAAGACTAGCATTAGAGATCAAATGCGTAACTTCGGCTGCAAATGATCCGCCATATTAGTTTACATGGTTATTCATCTGTTACGATGGTAAATATTTCAAAATCGAGAGATTAAAAGATGATTAGAAGAATGCGAGCTCATTGAAATTTAAACGTACATAAGGTTCATAATGATAGTTTTAGCCGCCCTGTGTCAGGAAATTATTAAAAAAAGCTATTTACAGTGAAAAAATAACGTAAGAAAGTTGGGTTTGTGTTAGTGTTGGTTCAATGTATTAACTATCAGATATACAAGGAAATAACTTTAATAGATTAATACCAAAAAAACCAATGCTTTACACAAAAAGAGCAATGATTAGTTTTAATTGATATATTTACTGTTGAAAATATTCTAGTTTTTCTGCAATCTTAGTTTGATAAAAAAAAAATCATTAAATAAAACTGTCCAGTGAGACAGTCTATCGACAATTTATTACACAAAGTCTCGATAAACATAACTGAGAGATAACCAGAGGAACAACAAAAAAGATCTTTAAAGTTTGGAAAAGAAATGGAAAATGTTCGGGATGAAATAAAGAAGAAACTAGATGGGTAAACCCTTTTCAACTTCGATCAAGAAGAATATCAGAAATCAGATTCAACGAAAAATAATATACTTCGAAAGCAAACAGAAAAACTGAACAATTTACGCAAGATAAAAAGAAAAGAAATCAACAAGTCGAAAAAAAACTGGAGACCATCATATAATCCATAAGCAACTGAAACAGCAACAGCAAAACAACAAATTATCACAACAGAGCAAGGAACGGCAGGAGCGGAAGTATTCAAAACTCAAAGAAACATCAGCAAGGGCCATTAATACACATATAGCACCTCCAAAAACATTAGTAACCCAAAGAGTTAATATAAACAGGAATTTTGAAAATTCCAACAAGAATAAAAATGATGAACAACAGCGTAAAATCTGGACACACACCCCCCCAAGGCACAACGAAGACATAAGCAGAAGCCGTAAAACGATTGGGGAGGGGGGCAGAAACAATGACCATGAGAAAGACAGTGACAAACTTGGTAAAGATTCTACAAGGACTGATAGTGACGACGTCCCAAGACAAAATAATAGGTGGTTCCAAAGATTCAAGAGTAGAAGAGAGTGGAAGATCGAAAAAAAGCGAAGAAAACAAATTATGAGAGGTAAAGAAACCGTGTTAAACCTAACTAGCTGGAGAAATTTTTAACTTTTCTAGACGTTTAAGATTAAAAAAAAGTAGCATACAACACTAAAGAGGTTAAATTGGATTCTTTCATTTTAAGAAAATGGGTTATTTTAACACATGTAAATCATCTTTTACACCACCTAGTGGACGTGATTCCTATTTATATTTTTATATTGATGTGATCACAAAAGAGATATTACATCAGAATCATCAAAAACGATATTTAAGTTCCATTGACGGGTCTTCTTTAATATGTTGGTAGTATTTTTCTTTACTATTTTTTTTTTGTTTTACAACTTTTGATAGTAATATTTCAAAGGACGAAATTATGTCTTTATATAATCTAATGAATGACGACACTATAGTGCTTAAAAAGGCTATTAAATCAAACATTTATTATTATGAATCAAAAGGATTATTTTAAAGAAATTAAATGAAGAAAAATACTACCAACATATTAAAGAAGACCCGTCAATGGAACTTAAATCGAAAATTTTAACATGCATTAATGAGATCGCTAAAAATAATAATTCCATATATGAAGAATTTGATACTTTCCCTCCTAACATACACGTCAATTCTACATACTACCCAAAACTCAAAATCCTGATCATAATTTACCTTTAAATTATCCAGGGCGACCCATTATATCAGGTTGTAATTCATATACTGAAACGTATCCAAATTTATTGATAGTGTTTTACAACCTTTGATGAAATAACTTCCTTCATACATTAAAGATACTACTGATTTCATTAAAAGTTGAAGTCTATTCCACCGATATCTGATAACTCAATTTTGCTATCATTAAATGTAACGTCACTATATACCAACATATGGTATTGAAACGTATAAATATTTTCTTGATAACAATCCTAATAATAGCACACTGTCTAGCGAAGATATTTGTAAAATAATAAAATGTATCCCGGACAATAATTATTTTCAATTTAATAATAAAAATACATTCAAGTGATGGGTACAGCAATGGGTAGTCCTATGGCTCCTTCATACGCTTCTCTTTTCATGGGTAGATTAGATAAAAAGATTTCCTTCAAAAAGAAAAGTTTAATCCATCTGTTTGGTTTAGATTTTTAGATGACATATTTAGGGTCTGGAACCATTCAACTAAAGAACTGGAGAAACTCATTGATTGCCTAAAATCATTTTCATTCGACAATCAAATTTACATTATACCGCATCGAGTACACATGTTTCAATTTTAGATGTAAATGTAATTAAAAATATTGATAACACTATTTCTACAAATAGTCATGTCAAGGAAATTAATATCCACCAGCATGTGGAATATTCCTTATGCCATCCAATGTCTTGTAAAAACGGTATACCATACAGCCAGGCTAAAAGATACCGACGCATTATTTCAGAAGATTGTCAAATACAAAATTCGTTGAATGATTTAAAAACATATTTCCAAAACAGAAATTATCCTACACATATTATTGAGTCTGCGTTGAACAAAACCCGTATTCTTACTCAAAATGAGGCTTTAAACACAGCAAATTGTACAATGGAGAAAAATATAGTTCCTTTTACAATACAGTACAATGCTTCATTATCTAATATAGGTCTTGTAATTAATAAGTACTGGAGTCTCCTAAATTTATCAAATAAAAACAGCGTAAAATTACTTTACAACAACAAACCTATTCTTGGTTATAGAAGACCAAAGAATTTGAAAGATTTTTTTATTATTAGAACTAAACATACAAAAATATTTTTAAAAAAAAACTATTCTCGTCATCGAAATGTAATAGACACTGGTGCTCTCAATGTGCAAACATAAGATAAAGTAGTTATTTCAGTATCGATAATACAAAAAAGACATTTTCTCTATGTTATAACACTAACTGCCTATCAGCTGACGTGATTTATTCGATAACTTGTAAAAAATGTAATATGCAATATGTTGGACAAACACTTCAACAAGCTTTTAAAAGAATGAATAATCATCGCTTTCATAATTTTTTTTTTGTAAAGATCCTCAGTTTTCCTCTATTATTTTTACACATTTTAATACCAATAATCACTGTCTACTCGATTTTTCTTTCATGCCAATAGATATTGTGCAGGGAGACATGAATAGACTCATAAAAGAAACTTATTGGATTCATAAATTAGATACTTTGTGTCATAATGGCCTTAATACCAATGCACTATATAAAACTGTATAATTTTCGTTTAAATGTTTAAATTGTTAATTGTATATCCTTTATAAACAATATAATTGTATGTATGATTTTGTATCTATTTTATTTTATTATTTTACTGATTCAGATTTCATTAGAGACTCGTGTATCTTTTAGATCCTGCCATATATAATTGTTATGATGATCCATAGCATTTATGACGTTACGTAATGACGTAATCGTTATTTTTGAATATAAAGACGTCATCCGCTTCTTTCAAAACATTTTATGCCTGAAGAAGCATGTATTATATGCGATACTAGTTACACTGAATTATCAGCGTTTGTGTTGTTTGTTTTTTTTATCCCAACAGTGAGATGTGAGAGATTTCTCAGACATAGGTCAGCTTATATGCCAATTTACTCTTCATAAAACTAATATCTAAACACATCTGTCACACCTTTATATGTGAAATATATTCGATTTTGATCAGTACAGGGTTCTTTATAGAGTTGAAAATCGAATTTTTGGAATGTTTACGTCTTGCGGTGGGGGTTGGTGTGACTCTAAATTTTTTACTAATTTGGTTGATCCAATCCCTGACGAGTTTGACACCTTATACGTGTTGAGGGTACATCCATAGGAAACAACGAGTGCTACCAACATGATGAAATAAAAATAAGCCGTAATATAACCCGGTCAGATTTACATGTGATAGTAAATTTGGAAATTAATATTACTAGCTCGTGTTTTTTTTGGTGCTTGATACCAATGACTTACAGATAAACGTATTACTATTATAAACATATCAACGCAGATCGAACTTCGTTGATATTGGTGTGATTTTTAAAAACAATCCTTGGTCGATGTCCAGTTCTATGGAAATGCTATACAAAGTTAATAACGTTTTTCATCAGCTATTTACAGTATTGACAGATCGATCGATCGATCGATCGATCGATCGAGAGAGAGAGAGAGAGAGAGAGAGAGAGAGAGAGAGAGAGAGAGAGAGAGAGAGGTGCAGAAGACATTGATGAAAATCTGATGCTTTCTTTTTAGTGAATCAATTTTAATAGCAACAACAATTTGTCGACCAAGTTCTTATAAGTTATCACTTTTATACTAAAAAATTACAAGCATGTTAATATCACTCATTCTAGCTGTTGACCACTGTAATAACAGACTCAGTTTCAGCTGATTAACTGACCAATACTGGTAACCGTTATTTACTCTACAAAAAGCTCTGGACGGAACTGTGGAGAGGAACCTGCCGTCCGTATCCTCCCTCGCCCATCCAAACACGAACAATGAGCGCAAAACAGTTGCATTGTTTTTTGATGGGTTAGATTGGTAATCTTATACCCTGGAAACGTTTTAAAAAGTGCGTGAACTTTGGGTGGCTTAGCACCTTGGACCTCCACCTCTGGTTCCATCCAATAGTCTCCTTACGTACTTATTTACGCCACACCACCCTGAAATCGTATTCACGAATCACCCATAGAAGCTATCTAGACTTTTATTTACATATACCTTTAGTAAACAAAAAGTAAAAACTATCGTGAATAAACAATCACTCCCTTATATTAGGAAAACATCAGTAGGTTTAGGTTATGTGAATTTTTATATACACTCAGTATCATAATACAAACAATACTATTATTATTAAACTATTATTTCTGCCCATTATTATCAAGATTCTACTACAGAATCCAGGGATAGCACAGTCTGTTCTATACACACACACACACACACACACACACACACACACACACACACACACACACACATACATACATACATACATACATACATACATACATACATACATACATACATACATACA
Source organism: Potamilus streckersoni (assembly GCA_016746295.1). NCBI lineage: Eukaryota > Metazoa > Mollusca > Bivalvia > Unionida > Unionidae > Potamilus > Potamilus streckersoni. Next base: position 10,350,466 of record JAEAOA010002345.1, on the reverse strand, counting down.
TACATACATACATACATACATACATACATACATACATACATACATACATACAGCTTGACAATTACCTGTTAAAAGCTCATACATTACTTCAAGTTAGAATATTCAAAAATTTAATTTAAAGTGAAAAATGTTTATCAGCAGTGTATGGTATGGTATTGTTCATAGATCTTCTTTTCTTCGTTCATTGTCTCAAATGAAATATGAACAATGGAAATATAACATATTATACCTGTATTTGGAATGAATTACAAATTGTATAACAATATATGCTAATCGACTAAAGAGATTACCCGCGTGGAAATAAATCGTGAAATATGATAGAGTTATAAATAGATTCAAAATTACGAATTAAACACATTAGTGACCTTACGGTAATTAAAGACACACAGTCGATTGATGTCTTACCCAAATTCCTTCAGATGTGGATGGCGGAACATATTTTCGTCCTCTTGCCATTTCGCTTTCTGTCACTTTGTGAAATCAATCTCGACAAATCACACAACAGTCTACTTAACTTTTAAGTCACCAAACGTTGACTCTTCAATATAATTATTTCCTATTATGTTGTTCGTCAAGATTTAAAATCTCACTAATTACAGTCGGATAATCTTCCTTTTTAAATGGCTAAATAGCTTTTAAAACTGTTTTGCCGTGAGTTAAAAGAGGTAACTTTCACAGCTATTAATCAGTATTGGTGTTCCCCTTGGATTCGATAAGAAGAGTGAATTAAAGAGTTTCAATGACCCGTTATCCTGCGATAAGTGTGGTTAATCGCCTAGATCAATATTGACAATGCAGACGACATTTCACGCCAGCAAACTCAATATCCGTGGTCCAAGAAAAAGTTCCATAGTAACCATACAAATTTGTAAAACATTAACGCTATAACAGATATTCGTATGCAATTTAGGTCTAATGACATCAATAAAAACAAAAATTATGCATAATAGGATAATAATAATATACGTTTTTAACTAACAGGCGGAATGATATTAATACGTTATTAAACTTCTAAAGGCAACTAATTACAAGGGAAGTAATCCAAGATGCGCAGCACACGTCTATCTTCGGTACATTTTGTTTGAACCCAATACAAAAATATTTGGGAGGGATGACATAAATGCATATAATGATATCTTTAAAAGAATCTTTCGTTGATGTAATTCTACGTATATCCACATCCAGAAAGCCAAGATAACAAAGCTCACTGCATAAAGTAACGTATTGACGGTTAACACAAATATGAAGTTATACTTATGATGCAGCAATACAGAAAGGATATGAATTCGTGATGGTAACAAGTTAAATCAGAGAGTATCCGGGAAGGGATACTGCAGTCCCTAGCAACACTTCAAGGAAGAAAGATAAGTAGCGAACATTACAGAACAGAATGTGTGACAAAAAAGAAAAACATTGGCAAGACAAATGACAGCAAGCATATATACAAAAGAGGGTAAATATGGCACTAAAATTTCCTGCTGCCAAAATATAAAGAAATAAAATTAAATGAGACAGGATAATTAGTTCATACTTGTAACGAAGACTGCTACATGGAGAGTGTGCATGAAAGCACTGTCAACACCACGAAAAATTGATGGTAAGCTCAGCCATTGATCTTAAGACGTGTCGACAAAGAGTACCTTCTCATTGAGAAACCGATGAATCCCTTATATCCAGATGTCTGCCGGCAGCTTTAAATTAATTACTGTTTATTCGAAATTTAAAGTTTGCAAAGGGTTATGATATCATTAATGGTGTTATTTGATATTCGGACTGTCCTAATGGATACAAATGTACAAATTCAGTTTGTAGTAACTTCATCCATTTTACGCGAAATACAAATTGTATGTTTTCTTTTTAAGCGGCAACATTTTTCAAAGAAACAATTTGGTTTGAATGATGACTATGGTGACTTATGTTATCTCGTTTATGGTTAATCGTCCATTTAGACATGCTGGAAATATGATGCCTTAGACATGGTAAATCGTCCATTTTGACATGCTGGAAATATGATGCATTAAACATGACCACGATAAAATTGAACAATCTTATTAAATAAATTAAACAGCCAAATTACTAGTCCCTTGCGTTGCGCATGATGAAACGTTTTGTTGGCAGATAACACACACACACACACACACACACACACACACACACACACTCACAATACACTATACGAGCTTCTTGATGCATGCTTAAATTGTAATTACACATTTCTCATGAACCATCATACACACAAAGTGTCGCGATTTGATACGTCAAAACCGTTCCGATAATAGTAAGATTTCTTTATTTTTGTAAAGCAAAAAATACTTTGCTTACTATACACATGTTAAATTCGAATTCAGTTCTGGTATGAAAAGAGTTTCTCTCTGAATTATCCGTGTTTGGTTCAGATAATGTGTATACTTTGCGATAGACGCCTTAAAACTGCTAAAGTCAACACTTCGTCTCAAGGGCATATTTGAGCAAACACATGAAAGAACAGTAGATAGGTTTCCTTGTCGAAACTAATGTGCAAATGTCACGTGTTTTGTAATACTGCACAACGATTTCTTAAGAATATTGAATGTGACAAGTTTTCAAGTTCTAAAAGACTATCAGAGAAATTCATTAGAATATTTACTCGGGAGAAAAGTCAATACTTGCACAACTTAGGATAAGCTACAAGAAACGTTTTATTAATTTTACAACAGCCGTATTTACTCACTTCTCGAGTTTATGTACTTTGTCAAAAGCCTCATAACTAAACGCCCGAAAACTGACAAGCAAGGCAACTTTGTTTGAGAAGGGTATTAATACAGATTGACAAATCATGATTTTGCAAGGCTACCCCAACACCTGCTGTTGAAATCAATTCTTGAAAAGATTTTGTCGCTAAATTTAGACAGCAGTGTAATTATTGCATTGTAGCAAACCAGAAATGGATTGTCTTTTGCATAGAGAAAGACAAAATGGAAAGTACCATTATATTTTCCACCAAGAAAACCGTCGATGATAGTTATGGTCAATTACAAAGTATTGATATACCGGAATAGTAACAGTTCTTATGATGAAATCTTAATGTTTCGTTCCTGTGCGCATTTGTGTCTAAGAAACTACGATTGCCGATAGACCCTGGAACGATGCGTACGGCATTTGGAAACAAACTTTTAAATAAGTTTTATATGATATTATAATTTTTTCCATCGCTTAAAAATTACTTTCTCTCAATAGATATAATTTTTTTAAATTATTAACGCCAAATCGGTCTAATCGGCCCAAGGCCAGCTCTGATTACAAGTGTTTAGCGCAACCAAATGATAGGAAAGGCCTAGTAATAGAATGATAGTAATTGTAGTAGACATTAAGTTAATTTAAAAGGAAATTAATTAAATCACTATATTGATTGTTCAAGAAAATTAAAATAATCTTTTGCAGCATAAAAACAAAGATGTTAACAGCAATCTATTTTTTAAAAGAAGAAAGCTTATATCTACGTTATAAAAATACCCAAGAGGGAGTAAATCTTTGCAATCTTTAAAATATCAAAATGGCACTACAGATATAGAGTGGAAAAGAAAGTGTGGTGGAAGGTATACAATAATAAACTGTGACCTTAACCGTAAAGATCCTCCCCCACCCCCGGTGGCACACAACTTATCATCATCCGTTAATCTGAAATGGATTCAAAGTTATACAGCATGTTGAAGGTGTAATGGAAAATGTAACATATGGAGCCTTGACTCTGAAGATAGCATCCCAAAGTGGCATGTAACACACCTACTAGTGACGATGTACATTTAGACAAAGTTTCATCCCTTCAACTAAAATGGCTTTAAAGTTATTGTGTGAAGTGAAAGTGTAATGGAAACATAAAAAAAATGTTACTGACCTTGACCTGCAATGATAGACCCCCCCATTACTAGTGATGGTTTATAAGTATATCAAGTTTCATCCCTTGTCTTGATCGACTTTATAATTATAGAGTGGAAGCGAAAGTGTGATGAAGTCATTGAGCTGTGATGTTGACCTTCAAGACCCCAGGATGGTATGCAACATATCTTCTAGTGATGACATATAATTATCCAAAGTTTCATCCCTTAATCTCAAATAGCTGTACAATTATGGAGTGGAATGGAAAGTGTGATGAAAATGTAAATATTGAACCATGACTTTGACATAGAAAATATCCCCCCTTTCCTTACAGTATACAGCACACCTATTAGCAATGATATATAATTATTCCAGGTTTTTTCTCTCAATCTCAGTAGTTTCTTGTGGGTCAGTGGTTCTTCCTGGGGTTTCTGCAGATTCTTTATCCAACAAATGTACCAGCCATCATGTATAGCCTATCACAAGCTGAAAAAAATTGTGTTTAAGCCAAAACAACCAACTCTCAACCTCCAATGTCTTTAAAATGAGAAAGCAGAAGTGAAAGTAAAGAATAGCATAAAATACTGGTATTTCACCTTGAACTGATACGATCTCCAATAGGGTAGGTGACACATCATATAGAGGTGATGTACTCAACATTTCAATGCTTAATCTAAGAGATTACAAACCAGAAACAGAAATGTGATACACAAATACTGTTTTTCCACTTCTTCGATAAAGCAGAGGACAATAAATATAATACAAAAACTGGAAGTGAATAATTAAAGGAAGGAATGACAGAATTTTAAAGAAATATAAAAAGCCATAAGGAAACACTGACAGTCTGACATGACAGTGTGGTACAGAATGTACTACTATTTAAGTCAGGCAGCAGGAATTATTTTATTGAGAAAAAAAAATTACTTTATAGGTTGATCTTGTAATTACCTCTGATAGTGATTGACAGATAACTGGTATTATTGAAATGTGATTGATCACTCTAAAGATCATTTGTTTGTATTAGACTGACTCTACATCTTGTTTGATCATCAAATTGGTGATGTGCGATGAGTGATACTTACCTGATGGACATGGGTAGATAACTGAGCACCACATTCTTGACCAAACACCACATCTTAACTAACCTATTCTCTCTGGTTGGTCATTAGTACAGAAAATCTTGTGAGTGGACCACTTGTCAACACTACTCTGGTCCTCATGGCAAACAGAGACAGAAATTATTTCACAAAATGGAAAATTGCAAAGAAAATTTAAGTTATAAAACAAAAAGCCAAATTTATGCTACATGAAAGTCACTTAAATTTTATTTCTATTTTTTCTTTCTTTGTGACAGCAATTATAAAATGTCTAAATTTCCTCTATTGTTTATACTATCTGTCCCTCTACCTGTTTCACACAACCCACTCAACCATTGATTGGAAATTCACTGAAATTGGTACATTAGTCATTCTTGTAGTCCTACACTTGGGTCATGTGTGGGTAGGTGGGATGGGTTTCAAATATACAGAAACTGAAATTGCTGTGACACTTTTTAATATTTTGTGACCAGATATACATGAAGATGTAACTGAAAGACCCATTATGTATGTTCATAATGACCACAGGGTCACTGTCTGGAGGTGTAAATTAGCACTGGGTGAATGTTTGGTGGGTCACAAAGTATGCAGTTAAAATCATTAGGATTTGCAGTGGTGAGCTGTCAGGATTTCTCTCATTTTTTTATGGAGTCCGTATCAGTGGATGTGAAACAGCAGTCACTTTTTCTGAGTGCAGCAGCAGTGTCATCACTTTGTACAAGTTTTAATTATGATTTTTCATTAACTTAATTTTTCTGAATACCCTGATGGAAAAATTAATATTGATGATTTATTATAAAGAACAAATGTATCATTCTGTTACATACTTGCTGTGTTTGGGTTTTGCTTATTATATTTTACATTGGCTTTATTTCCCAAACCCATTTAGAGGATTATACTCAGAATGATTCTCTACAAAGCACTGTGATACACCCACTCCCTCCTTTGACCTGAGGTTCAAAGTAATTTAAACTGATGACTAGCTATTAGGTTTTGGTTAAAATTTTCATTTCCATATATATTTGTAAGACCTTTGATGGATTCATGGTTTGAATCATTATGGAGCAAATACAATTTATTCTGCAAAACATCCTAAAGTAAATGACTTTGATGTTAGGTCAATGTCATGGTAACAGAATACAAAATAAAAACACAAGTTCGACATGCTAGCTGTGACCTTCTTTGTTAGATAAAAGTTATTTGTCACTTAATTATGAACATATTAGATTCTTGTGTTTAATATATGTTGCCACCATTTTTATTTAGGACCAGCCAGATATTATAAGAAATCTTTTAGTGTAAACCCCTTGTTGATATGACCTTCCATTAAAGTGGACTTGCATTAACAAGGTTTTCAAGATGGTCACTGTGGTGACCATATTGGCTGAACATAAATTGGCACCATTTTCATTTAGGACCAACTACACATTATAGAAATCTACTGGTGAAAACTTGGTGAGACATTTCTACACAGGAGAGATAGTGATAATGATAGCTAATCTGGTGACCATATTGAATGCCAAATGAGCACTGTATTTTCATGAGGTCAACTAGATATTGTAAGATATCTTTCTTTGAAACTCCATGTCGATATGATTCAGGATAAGTAACTATAACATTTTCAGTCACTGACATTTTGAGGAGAATTTATTGGTAAAAAATAACTGTTGTGAATGGGCTAAGCATGACAGATGAATATACGATACCATGAGCTAACACAGCCTCCTGGTCATGCTCCAAAACTCCACAGCTTGAGTACTCTAACACAAAATTACCTATGTTGTAGGTATTATATTTTTGTTAAACTGTTACAAATTATGCATTATATATATATATATATATATATATATATATATATATATATATATATATATATATATATATATATATATATATATATAATTAACATTCATCCTGCTCTAAATACAATGAAATTTCATGCATTTCAATTACTCTTTCTTTTTATTGTAAATTATCAAAGTTACAGTTTGAATTCAAGTGGAAGAGTTTCCTGATTACTGGGCCAGATGAGCTAATATTAATCTAAAAGAACCAAAGGATAATCATGAATATATCTTAATTTGATCCCATCTCTGTCATAAACATTTTGTGCAATAATCACTGTAAATTGTTTCTCTATGAAACTTTCATCAGCTGTTGGACTAATTTGAGATGTGGAAATATGAGAATAAAATAAAATTGACGGCAACTGCTGTGACAAACTTAAATTCTTCTATCAATTTTCCAAGGAGGAATATACAAACAGAAAAGAACAAAGGGATTTGAAAATAAAATTTCATGAAAGGAGAAGCATGGTTTGATAATTTTATACTCTAGCCTACTGTGCTAGTGACTAGATAAGCTATTACCACAACAAAATTCTTGACCTAGGCCAAAAATTAAAAAACAAATTCTCATTTTTAAAGAATTGAAATATTTATAGTAAACACTATCTACCACAATGTCTTGTTTGTCTATTGATTTTATAAAATACAATTGAACAAGGGATAATTGTTATTTATTTTATATAATAACCTGGGCCAACAGTACATACAATCAAATTATTTGCAATATGTATCAAAAACAATAGTACAATGTCCCAATAACAATGAAGATGACAATGGTATATACAATTAATCTATTTACTTTATCTATCAAAAATAAAAGTAGAACATAAAAGGTGTCATAAATCAAATGTTTAGAAGCTTCAAGATTTAATTAGTACATGTATACTTTTATTTAAGATTCAGAATTAAACACTTAGTTCATATTTGTATTATACAAAATACATAGTATCAACAGATTCTTTTATGAATAATAACACAGACCTGGCTTATGAATATACCTTTGTCATTCACATGGGAACAAAAGATGTCCAAAATGTCCTACAGCAGGATTTGATGTCACAAAGCCAAATTCTTTAGAATACATACATTGATTTTGAATCTTCAAACTTAATCCATTGTGCATGTTGGTTATCAGTATACACAGATCATGTCCAAACTGAGCAATATGTCTGCATAAATTTCCAAAAAGAACGAGTTAAAGTGACAGTGATTTATTAATTAATTTAGTGTTACTTATATCAAATATAACATGTACCCATATATACTCATGTATAATTTGAGTCAAACTGCAAACAACAAATAGCCTGATATTCCATAGTTTAATGTGCCTGCAGAAATGGGTCTGTTTTGTTTGTTCTACTGAATTCTCCTAACAAACTGCACAGACCCTGATCTGATTAAGTGATGGCAGAGATGGGTCTGTAGTTTACGAACTGTCTCAACTTACAAGCTAGTATATATGGTATAAGTTTTATGAAAGTGATCTCTTGCCTTAAAACTACATGGTAAATCATATAACGATTACTGGACATTACACACTTTTGTTAATTTCAAAGAAGGCAAAGCACAAAATTCTTTTATCTTTGAAAAATTAAATTTTGTTTCTAATGATCAAATAATTTAGGTCTAAAGACTGAATAAACACATTGATATTCATGACTGGAATGGATACTTGAATTGGCTGATCTCTAACTCACGCATAATGCATAATACACACAGAGGCTATTACTGCTCAAAGTACACAAGGAATATAACTCTTTAAAAATCGTGCAAGTCCTTCTCTGGAATGGCATGTGCATCTTCAATTTATATTAAAAAGAGCCTACTAAATAAAAATCAAAACAAAAAAACCTACATCAATCTGTAAAAATCTGAGAGAATATTTTGTTGCATGAACTGACCAATGCATGGCAAAAGATACCTGATATGTACCTTGCCCTTACATTAGAAAATGTAAAATTCCAAGGAACATAGTTCTGTCTTATTCTTTCTTCTGATATCTGGTTTTAAGAGAAAAAGTTACATGATGACCTTTGGTCAGCACGAGGTTCAATCCACCAATTCTATAAAGCAAGGAGATCATTGTTGAGCTCCAGCATTTTCTAGTTCTATCCATTTTAGTTGCAACCCTGGAAAACTATATCTGTGATTACTTATTAATGTGGTTACAATAGATTCTTTAGACATAATTATTAATATGATAAGTTTGTATATTAGTTTTATCAGTGAATTTCTTGTGGCATGCATGAGGACACATTCTGGAGAAAACCATTCATATGTAAAGTTTGCCATTCAAATGTGAAGTTTTGTATTTAAGTTAGCAATAACAGAAGCCTATCTAGCATTTGTTGTAATATTTGTAGTTTCATTTGATGGTTAATTGCAGTGTGTTTAGTAAATCAGTATATATGAGTCATTAATAATATACAGTATCATCCACTGATATGTATATTCTACAGTTTATTTTAATGGTGTACACACTACATTTGATTGTGTGCATGTGAAAATATGCATACCCTCAGTATTCAAAAGGTATGATGAATATTGTTTTTTTTTTGTGTTTTCTTTCAGTTTTACACTGCTACCAATTACACAAGAGACTATTTAGTTTACAAGGAGAGTTTGAAAAAATTATAATCGATTCTGATGATCGTTCTTGTCTTTGTAAGTTTCGATGAAACTGTTTAGCTATCTGTTTTGCCACGCAGCATTACATGTAACAAGAACAGAATAAACAATAATTATGTAAATGATTTTAATCTTTTGTGCACATAATTTTTTCGACCCCTTATTCTTCGAAGCTGTAAAGTACCTCTCTTGTTTAGATCCTCCATGTCTGCAATCAGGGCAACCTCAAACTTGCGAACTTCGCATTCTAGTTCTGCTTCAGATGAACCAATTAAAGTACTGCACACCTTTATAAGCCATTTCATGGAATGGGATATGGTCTCACCAGTTTTATCAAAATTTAGAAGAAATCTTTCATGTGCCACAGTTAGAAGACCAATCAACTCCTCAAAACGTTTATTATCAATAATCTGAACATTTGAAGGCATTTTTGATTTTATCAACTGACAGACAGATTCTCTAATAGAATGGTTATGTGACTTTTTTCTCTTATTCAATCTCAACTTTTTGCTGCTTACAAATCCTTGAGATGAGAACAAGTCTGCTGAGCCATAACCCTTCTCAATTTCCTCAGCATCCTGATCTGACTCACTATCCTCCTCAGAGCTTTTTGCATGACAGCTATTTATTGTAACCTTTGTCAATCCCAGGTTACCAAGGTTATCCAGAAAAGTGTCTGGGTTTGTAATATATTTCAGTGTACTGGTTTGAAAAACTTTGGACTTATCTGTCATGTATGATGGAAAGAGTGGATCCTGGCTCAAATCTGAACCTAAAACAGGTAGGTCTCCCTCTCCTAAAAGAAATCCAACTGGATCTTCATCAATCAGAGTAGATATTAATTGAGGATCATAGGATTCATTTACATTTGGCAACTCCTTCCTTTCTTGAGACTGGTATGCTGATCTTCTATCTCCAGACTGACTACTCTGGGGTTCCCTAAAGAATGATAACTCTGGATCACAATAATCAACACTGTTCTCTGTTACATCAGTTTCGTTTCTGAACAGATGTTTAAGTTGTTTATTTATTGCCCATTTCTCTGAAAGCTGGGTGAATGGTTTCTGAAGCAAATCCATTGTATCTTCTCTGGCTTTTCCTATAAAAAGAAAGATTGGTAATATTTGAAATTTATACTATGTTGACAAGGTCAACAATATGTCTCCTCTTTAAATATCAATGGGTATGAAAATTGATCATAGATACAAACGTTGGAGCGGGAAAAACCTCTTTTACAACCTCAATAGAATATGATTAGCCGTTTAAACAGAATTTTATACATGTACTCAGCAAAAATTAAAGTCTTACACATGTACTCATCAAAAATTAAAGTCTTACACAAGTACTCATTAAAATTAAAGTATTGAAACAAGTCTGATCATTTCTATCTTAAGCGATTCTTAGTGAGCAAAATATTGAAATTAAATGACAAGTTTAGTAAATTTTAATTGAAATGGACACAAATGTAAGATTTATTGAACGATAAAAAAAATTAATTTTATTTCACCAAACCAAAGAATAGTATTGTGAAATTGCTTTAAAATATATTTTTAGTGGTACCAATGGCTTTATATGGTCAGTTTCAAGTCTGAATTGTGACCCAATTAAAGAAAAAAATAGCTTTTGAAGCATTCACATGATCTAGTGATTGCCAAGCCTTATGTCCTATCTGAGTAGCGTTGCTCAGTTTCTAATATACATGCGAACGCCACCAGTCTCAGAGTGCTATTGTGCTTCTGCCATAGCACAGCACTTAGTCCAAATGAAGATGAATTTGTAGATACAACTGTTTCTCTATTTGGATCATAATGTACCAAAGCTTGATATCTGTAAATCTTGTTCTTGATCTGGACCTCAAGTCCACAAGTTTTTACTTTTCAAAAGCTCATGTAACAGTTTTGATTTTTCTGCCAAATTTGGACTAAATCTGCCAGACTGATTTGATATACTGAGAAATTGACATATATCTGTTACCCATTTCAGTGTTTCCATTCCATTTAGTTATATCTTTGATTTTTTTTTCAGGATCTTGTTGGCAACCATTTTTGACAACATGCCCAAGAAACCTAAATGATGATCTTGAAAATTCACACTTTTTAGTTTTCAAAGTGATGCCATTAATTTCATTTGATCACATGACTCTTTCCAGTCCATCATGATGTTGTTTTTGTGTTTCCCCAAAAGCATGAATACCATCCATATGACTGAGTGCTGCCATGTTGCTCCAGAGCTTCCAACATCCTTTTCTAAAAAAATTCAGGTGCAGAACTCATTCTGAATGGAAGGTGTTAAAATAAAACCTACCAATTTGAGTAAATAAAGTTGTACGGCAGCGTGAATCTTTCAAAAGGTTTATTTTCAGAAAAGCCTGAGTCTTTATCAAGTCTGGTGAAAAATCTTGCACTTGCTGGCTTTGCAAGGGGCTCATCAACTGATGTCCATGAGGAAAATTTTAATTTTTTTTTTGCTTATTGGACCCCAAATTTTCCTGAATCCTTTTCTTACCCAATATATTTTAACTTATCAAACTTCTTTCAAATTTTCATCTGTGTCAGTTCTGATCAGTCTGCTTTAGATCTAAGGGCAAAAAAGTCTAAAATCCTGATACAAACTCCAGTTCTGAAAGTGGTAGCTTTTACCTAAGATAAATCAGGTCTAAAGAATGTATCTCTTTCCACTGTATCATTCAATGTGAGCAGAAAGTCTTCTTTATTTGATATCAATGTACAACATCTTTATCTTTTTCTGTTATGTTTATGTTAGAGGTTAGATGCAAGGCAGAAGCAGGGTACTATCTCTTGGTGCATAAATGAGACAAGCAGGGATAATGTATTAAATTTTAGTCAGTATATGAAATGAATTTCTTGAGTAATAGATACATCATTTAATGAAATATTATAAACTCAGTTTATTTAATACACTTATTGTACCAATTATGTGGATTACTGTATAGCTCTCATGAAACCAGCAGCCTCTGGATGTTCCCTCTTTGACCAGTTCTCTACTTAAATGAATATTTTTATTTTATGAGAAAATTTCCATAACAGTAATTACATCCCATCATCTTATGTGTTATTATTTGCATATGTAATGAGGTCCCAATTTACATCATTTTTTGGTTTAAAATTTCATTCTTATAGCACAAAAAAAGAACATTTTTCAGGGAGAGGGATTGGCTTGAACAGTTTTTCAGTCATATCGTTACAATTTCTGCAGTGTGGCAGTTTATAGTGATGTCTAGCACTGGGGCATCATGCAGCAGACATGTAGCATGATGTCCCACCCAGTCACATTATCCTGACACCTGGCTGATCAGTTCTAACACTAACCTCTTTGAACGCCAAGCAAGGCTGCTTTTACTATCATTTTTCTAAGTCTATGGTATGACTCGGCCAGGGATTGAAACCATGACCTCCTGCATCTGAGGCAGACACTCTAACACTAGGCTACTGGAGCGGTATTGGGCAGAACAGTAACTCAAAAAGAATCTGGAGTAAAATGCCATTAGTTTTAAATGAAAAAAAAACAAAATAATTTTCTTCAATAATACTTATCTGATGACAATACCTTAGTAGAACTGCTATTACTTAGCAAATATGGCACTCCAAGGCTAAAATTTTAGCTAAGAAGCCATGTTACCAGTCTGAATAGATGGCAGTTAGAGTGATTTCCCCTTCTTACAGGTACTGCCACCAAATCATGTGAATACTTTATTTACTACTGGAGCAAAGTTCACACTCTCTACATGCATTATGATTGGTTCTATGCTGACAATGTATGTGGATTCCACCTTTGAAAATTCTAAAGAAGAATGCAATGGTTTGTGAACTTGGTTCCCTCTTACTTTCTGAGATAATTCACCAAAGAGGAATTGTTTGACAGAATGAAAATGCCCTATCCGTGCAGTTCCTCCAACCACCAATTAAATGCTGTCAGTATCGCTTTCATCTCGAGGATGTTGACATGCAAAAGATGATTCTTTGTGTGCTACACTCAACTCAACAGAAAGATGGTACAAGATGTGTCCATACCATAACCACCATATATTGTACCTGCAACTGAGGCTGTCCCATCTTCTGAGATGGACCATCACATATCTAAAAACTATAAGTTGATCCAAGGACCAAAGTCTCAGCTTCCACTGGGACAACAACATGAATTTTAAAGGTATCATAAAAAAGGCATCTAGGTTGATGTCGGATTAACCAAAGCTTGTACATGAAGAAATTATTGGGCTGAGAGACTGTCCCATGTAAGAACTGCAGCCACCACACAAATAATTTTTGAAGCCATTCCTGAAGATGACATACTCCTATGTTTTGAACTCCATAACTAAATGGATAAAATAGAGTTGGTTTGAGCTTGGATTTTTCCTTGTTGATAAGAAATCCAAGTCTGAGAAGGAGAGTAACAATCGTTATCATGTCTTGCTCCAAGATATAACTCCCCTGGTGTTTTTAAAAATGTTGTCCAGGTAGTCAGATGTCACCGCTGTGATGGTGGTCCTGAAAAAAGCTATGATCCTATCCATAAGACACATAAAAACCATGGGACTAATGTCGAGTCCGAAAGGGAGTGCCCTGAACTTGCAAACTGTCTACTTGAAAACAAAATGAAGAAGCCTCCTGTAAGTTTGTCAGACAGGACATATAAAAACACATCTTTTAGGTCTATAATGATTTTTAAGTCTCCTGCTTGAATGGCATTTTAAACCCAGCTTGGTGTTTCCATTTTCAACCAAAGGGACTGAATGAAATGTAAGGATAATTAGGTCTATGACTGATCAAAAGGTGCCATTAGCCTTGGAACCTGGATCAATCTCAAAATAAAATCCCCATCATTTTACATGGATAATCTCAGCTAATATTTTTGGGATGGTTGTTGATTTCTTAATGCAAAACATCTGCCTTGAACTATCTCTGGGGAGATCCTGAGTTGAAGGGATCTTGGACAGTAGAGGCGGTACACTTAATGTGATACTGAGGTCTTATGTCAATTGGTTGTCATGGCAAATGCTTTCCATTCGACAGCAAATAATATGAGCCCTATGTATACTTGGATATCTGCCATGGAAGGCATGAAAATAGTGTCATTTCTTGTTACAGGGAGGCTGGCGTGGAGAGAAAATAGGTCAAGAACAATCATGTTCTCTCTGCATCTTTTCCACTTTTGTTCTTGAGAAGTGGACCTTGTATGGATATAGGATCACTAGGACTGCTTGTGCATCTGCTTTGTCCCTGGAGCACCTTTTAACTCCTTACATTTACTTACCTTAAAATCCCTCATCAATGACTGTGCCAACATGTTCTGTGTCATTATGCAACTTACAGTCAATTAGAATAGAGTTGGGCTTTAAAGAATCTCTCACTAAAATCTGATGGAAGGCACAGTTGGGAAAAAATGAGTATCTTGACACTTGGGTCCTGTAAATGTCTGTGAAAGGTCAGCAACTTGCCCAGACTGGTAGAAGTCAGAATGCTGGTTTATTCTTCTGAATTACAGGTTCCAGGTCATAAATTTAAAAAAGATTCCAGACCTCTTCCAAACCAGAAAAAAAAACAAACTGCCATACCTTCTTCCAAATCCATATATTAAAACTATTCCCAAGTTCAAAAGAGTAGTCAAATTACTGATTTCTGATTAAAATGGTTGTAACAATGAAAATGTAGGACTTTTTTTTCAAGTTTTCTAGTCATATTTCAATTTTTTCACATATTTTTAAGACCTCGAAATGCAGTTTTCAAATTTTAGACTTGTTTCAGATTTCCAAAAATGCACAGGAACCTTGTGATTAGTAAATAAAATGTCAGAACTTTAGACTAGGCTGTTGATGGACATAAAAGGAGAACAAAACTTTAGTGACAAAAGACTTCCACAACTGACATTCAAAAGGTAGAGGCTACTTTTGTCAAAGTGAGATCTAGCTATTGTGATGGAGCTTCTTTGAAATCTGAGATGAAGCTGGTGTAGATTATCTAAAGGGGCTGACTAGAATTCTCACAGAAAATCCTTACTAGGATACAGTTTCTTCCAAATAATCACTAAGCAAGTGCTCCTTTGAGCGGAATAGGCTTCAGAGCACACCTGAATCCATATTTCATGTGTACTGCAGCATTAAGCTGGACACTGGGTAAATTGAGAGACCTACACTTGGGATGCTGATCTATGAGAGTGCCTGTAAGCAAACTGGACAAAGACCTTCTATATCTTTCTGCATAAATTGCAAGATCATCTGTAGTTATGACCATGTTTCAATATTGAGACTTATGTCAGAGTCCAGTCACGTATTATTCTTCTAGCATGATGTTGCTCAGTTCTTTGTGTTAGGATGGGATTGGGGATATTTGATCCACAAAATTGGTCCATCTGATGTGGGATATAATGTATGAGTAGGCTTGCTTTGATCTCAATCTTGCTCAAATGAAGCTGATAAAGGTTGGCCATCGGATCCATGAAAGTATCAAGTTTATTGGTTCTCCTGAAAATGGTTCATCAGGTAAAGGTGATGAGGGTAGAGTTATAGATGTTGCTATCATTGACTGAAAAACTTGGATCACTTCATGACTTTTGAATTTATACTCTTTGAAAAGTAAATCATTCACTGCAGTGACATCAGCATGTATACTAATGGTTTCTTCATCCCTCAAGGTACTCTTCTGTGTTTTCCCCTCACATACTTCCAGTACACTGACATTCGATCCAAGCATAACATATCTGACGTATTACCGAGTGCCAACAGGGGCAAGCTAGACATGAAAATTTACCTGTAAGGAGGGCCCACACAAAAGCATATACAGGAAAATACTGATTCATTGATATTAACACTTATAAAGTCAACAATATAATATTAACTCTGATAAAAACTTACATGAAGGACCAACTGACTGTCTATGCAGGTATAATCACTGAAGCATTGCTTATAATAACAACAAAGTGGAATCTGTACTTCTATATATCCAACCAGAGCAGAAATCATACAGCAATTAGAGTTTTCAACAGCACACACAATACCATACATGCCAACCCCTGGAAAGGTAAAAGAGTAATCCAAGTGGACAAAAAGAGTAATCCAAGCAGAAAAAGAGCAATCCACATATAACATAATGTGATGTGATGAGATTATGATTTTTATTGTAGCTTTAACAATTTTTCAGTCATATCGCTATGATGTCTGCAGTGTGGCAGTTTATAGTGATGTCAAGCAATGGGGCATCATGCTGCAGACATGTAGCAAGATGTCCTACCCAGTCACATTATCCTGATACCAGGCTGACCAGTCCTAACAATAACATCTTAATGCTGAGTGTCAAGCGAGGCAGCTGCATATAACATAATAAAATTCAATGAGCATATATACAAAATGATTTATTTACCCCTCTGTCTTTTAACATCAATTACTGCTTCAAGTTTTCATATATAGCACACTGAGCCTTAAAAAGCAACAGTCTCTCATACTGCATTTCAAAACACTTTGTACCAGCTAAGATTATGAATGTTTTGCACACCAGAAGAGCAACAAGTGCTGGGTTACAGAGCCTGGATCTAAATTCAGTTTTTTTTAAAACAATACTGAACAATCTCTTACAGTCTGCATTAGAATGGCAAAGAACCAATATTCATTTCATAACCTGACAAAGAGAAAATTTATATCTTCTAGTTATTGGGCCTTTATGCTGGGAAATATGGTGCCATTGCAAATCAACTCTGTCCACAGGAAGTACATTATCAGGTATAATACCAACTTGATTCTTCAGAAGTTCTCCTCCTAATTTATCAGCAGCCTTTCCTGCAGCAAGGTGCATCATATGACAGGGACAACCTGATATGTACAATGATGGAGACATTTTTCAAAATACAGAATGCAACTCCCTTATGAATGAGGGGATGAACTAGAAACCCAAGCAGGTTCATATAAAGAGCACCTACTTGTGTGAGTGGCAATGTTATAATTCTACAAAAGATATAAAATTAAGCCTTCAAAATAAAACAAGGAAAAGTTGGAAAATTACAGATTTAGTATACTTCCATTTCAAGAGAACATGCTCCAACTTGCTTTATGGTAGAATACTTTGACATTTATGTTTGGCAAGAGACACAATTTTACTTGGCACAATTGAAAGTAACTGAATTATTCATGAGAGATTAATTTAACTGCAACCTATATGGGTGGGTAAATGTTCGCTTATTAACTAACAACCTGGGCTAGATTTGCAAGGTATTAGTAGTTCTCCTAAGGTATCATAAGGTAAAGAATTGAAATAGAAAATGAAAGAAATGACTTTCAGTAGAGGCAAATGCAAGAACAATTCATTTTCCAAAATTTTCAGTAAAGATATCATTTAAATGAAGTATACCAAATATCCAATGCATAAAAATTATTGTTTGAAAATAATTTGGATGTCTAACTAGTATAATGTCCCAATACTCATGGTAAATATGAAATCCTAGTATTAGATGCATCAAGTTGCTGACCAATTCTGAATAAATTTGATATCTGGTCACCATAAACTATAGGTATCAACAGAGGTGACCAGTATGCATAACTAACACAATGACTGACTTACTTCTTTTATATGAGAAATAGACTTCAACTTTTGGTTCTCCCCGTTTCATGTAGTAGTACTGCTGCAGAATGCCATCTAAAGAACGCAACTCAGACAAATCCCTGAAGTAAAAACAATACATATCATTACAGTGTAATGTAACTGGATTAATTTCATCTTTGTTAATGAAAAAAATACCTTTATCCTGACATATATGCAAACGTTAAAGCACTATTAACAACCTTAAAATTCTCCAAGACTGTTGTTCCATTCCAAAACAAATTGGAACTTTTGTAAAAAAAAAATAAATAATTTAAAACTAATTCTCTGTAGTCTTACATCATCTTAAAGAAAGTATATTCAGCAAAGTTTGTTCTTTGACTAGAAAAAGCGCTGGTTCAATTGGCAGATATGTAAAACTACAGTGATAAAACAGGTGTCTGCTGCCTCGCATTTAATTTTTAAATATTCTTTAAAAGAAAAGGTTGGTGGAAATCTGTCACATTTTCTTTTACTTCCTTCTCAATAGATTATATATGAAAGCATAACAACACAGACTATTATTTTCAACTCCAGATATTTTAAATTTAATTACTCAATACAGTTTAAAAATCTGAGGAATCAAATATGCAACAAAAAAATGTTTTATGGGAAACAAATACACTGTAACCAAACATGCAGGAGAAACTGAGTCAAATGCAAGCTTATCAGAGTACATAAAGAGTGAGTAACCTACTTTAGGAAGTTTTTAATACGGTTATTTAAAAGAGATGATTGTTTTTCACATGTGTATACCTGACCACTTAATACTGGCAAATAGCACAGATCAGATCAAATAATAAAATGATATCAGAATTTTTAAGTAGGAAGAAGTTAATCTTGTGTATGTTCTGCAGATAACGGTGTCCAATTATGTATGTTCATTATATATCAAGTTACTCCTTTATGTCAAGTTTCACAGAAAGCTTCAGTTAAAAATGCTGTGAATTGAAATATACTGTATTATTATACTTGTTTGTACTTATATCCACTAGTAATTGTGTAAAAAGAATACACCAAATTATATGCACAACTTTTTCAATGCATTGTTTTTCTCATGTTTAAGTCAAATTATGAATCTCTGAAGTCAGTTTTATAAATATAAACTAAATAGATATGCAATCAATCCATGTAAAAGTTGTTTACACATATTCAATTTTTGGCATATATTTAACACTTTTGTGACTCAAGCATTTATATATGCTAAAAACGTTTTTAAAAATCTGACAGCATCCAATGTTTCTCCAATGCCATAGTCTCAAACTTACATTGTTTGCAATGAATAAGTCTGGTGGCTGGTCAGTTTCTGATCCATATGTTTACACCAGTCTTCCCACAGAAAGAGCTGGTGCGCTGCAATACAAAAATTAACTGACAGTTACCATGCAGAAATTGGCAAGTAAAATTTTTATAACATTTTTAAGTACAAAATTTAACACATAAAAATGTAATTTTTATATCACTGTAAAAGAATTACTCAGGGCTAATTACAAGGAGTATAGAATAATCAGAGGCAGAATTTAGCACTGTTACAATTTTCTGTTTTCCTACTATCACAAAATCAGCTACATGTATTGCTAAATAGAGTTTGTGACATTAGTTTTTGTTGTTTTGGGTTTAACACCATTTTCAAGCACATGATAGGCTATACATGGCAGCCTGTATAACTGGCGAATGAAAAACTCAGGAAAACCCCGGGAAGAACTGGATGGCAGTGCTCAGTAAAGGCAAGTGCTTTAGACCACTAGTCCAACTGAGGCACCCTTGTGACATTGGATAAAATGAAAAAGGTACAAGTGGGTGGATTAAAAAACACACTACATAACAAAGCCCTACCCATCCTACCCAGCTACACAACTAAATTGTAGAAAAAAGACTACTTAACAAAACCTTGCCAGAAAATAACTATATTAGTAATGTCAGATATAGGTATTACTTTTTCTGCAGCAACAACTTTGGCAAAAGCATCATGATTACCAAAGTTAAAGTTTTGTGTTAAGCCTTTGTATCCAGGTTTTTTTCAAGTCAGGTAATGGAGAGATACATCAACATAGAGATGCAGGCAAGACAAATGACTGTATACTAATTGTTTTGTAATATGATCCTACAGAAACTTACGGTTTTGAAGAATTTTCACCAATTCTGCAGCATAACTGGAAATCATCCTGAAATATAATAATATTAGAAGGTCAGATCTTTTTATTCATATTTTAAAAATCTAACATTACATTTTCAGCTAAAAATGAAAGTTCAAGTTTTACGATGATACAAAAGTGCCATGAGTAGTGTCTTAACGGGTTGCCCCATGTTCAATTCTCAAGATTATTAACAATGGATATTAATGTCCTTGACCTTGGTATGCAGTCCTGAACAATATGTAATGTGTATATAATCATTATTTCGTTATATACATCACATGACCTTGACCTTTGACCAATCTAGATTCCAAAATTGATAGACTTCTTTACTCTAAATTTCAGTCATCCACAAAAGTCAGCCAAAGAACAATTTTTTTTAATTGTAAAAAAAAATTCAGGTTTCTTTTGAGCCACAATGATCTATTAATTGTACAAGCAATTTACCTCTTACATACCTTATGGGCAAGCTCGCTATAAGCTTTGGCTACAGTACATGGTCTTGAACTAGAGCTATTATACCAAAACAATTGGGTTTTTTTTTTCTGTCACAATGACCTACCCATTGGCTATTGGACCCCAAATTCTGGAAGCTTCTTTCTCACCAAATGTATAAGCAATCCACTAACTTTGCTGAAGAAACATGGTTGAGAGCTGAAATTACTGAGCAGAGACCATTTTTATAATCTGGCCAGTTCATTGTACTTTAACTATTTTTTAAAGCCTAAAATCAGTTGACTTCAATTTTATTCTAAGTTCCAGCCATCCACAAAGTGTAATCTGTTATGTAGAACTAATCTTATTGTGGGGGAACCAGTTTTCAACTTTAAGTCACAGTGATTTTGACATCTGACTTTATTTGATCAGCTTTTTTCTTACCGCAAGTGCAACACACCCACAAAGTTTGATCCTGTTTTGCTGAACTAATGTCACTCTGCTGAAACCATTGTTATTCCTTCAATTGGTGACCATGACCTGTGATTTCAAAATCTAACGGTTTATTTCTAATCCTAAATGCAAAGTTTGGTCAAAGTTGGTGTATAGAACAAATATCATTGCACAAAAATCATACATTTCTTTTAGTCACAGTGACCTCAATCTTTGACCTTTTGACTCCAAAATCAAAAAGCTTCTGTCTTACCCCCATATACAAGCTATTTACAGAGTTCAGCAATGGCAGATGGTGGAGAAACTGAGTTATTAAGAAGAAACAAAACAGAAAAACAGATTGATGAATGGACATCATAGCATGATGCACTCTACCTTCTGAATCCAGTCCAACTAAAAGTTTAAGGTCTCACTGGATAGTTTCGTATTTTGACACCCCCCTAATTTTTAAGGTAGAAGGCATAAGCCTAATTATGACAACCCTAGCATTTATAAATTCACACATAAGCTAAATCTGTAATGTGGTTTACATTTACTTTGAGTTAGGCTTGTATATGGGTTGTCTTGTTAGTGACTGCCTGTCACAGATAGACTAGCATTGGAGATCAAATGCATAACATGGGCTGCAAATGAGCAGATGACTTGGTCTACGTATTTACATGTGTCTGCTACAGACGTAAATATCTAAACTTCTACATGGTTGATGGGTGATGAAAAGTATGTTAATTTGTTATAGTACTAGTGAACTTTCAAGATGAATAAGGTACATACTGACTCTGTTAGCCTGCTTCTCACAGGGACAAGTTAAAAATGTTGTTGGGCTTAACGCCATTTATCAGCACACGATAGGCTATTCATGGAGGCCAGTATCAATGGTGGAGGAAATCACCGGAAAGAACCACCGACCCACGAGAAGCTACTGGCAAGCTTTCTCACATATCCACATTCACCAAATCCTAGACTCGAACTCACGAAGACAGAGGTGAGATGGCAGTGATCCATAATGGACAGCGCTTTAGACCACTCGGCCACATGGGGCCCCTACAGGTTGAAAATAGCTCTTTTCTGTCAAAAATGAATGCAAAAAAAAGGGGTTGTTGGTAGAAGAGGTTCAGTATCAAAACCACCAGTTGCATAAGGAATTAACCTTAATACCTTAGTCAGAATCTTACAAGCATCCTTTCAACAAAAATCATTGGTTAGTTTTTATTTGTATCTTTATTGTAAAATTATGATCATTTTTCTGCAATAGGTCATCTTTGGATGAAAATTTGCCAAAACAACTGTCTGGTGAGACCTAAAGTCATAACTTCTGTATTTTATCATCTTGACAAAGGGCTATAATTCTTGCCCATTACTTTCCCTTACCACCACTTCCTTGTTTTCAAACTGAATGATGTAACAATGAGGTTTTTCACAAAGCAGGAAAGATAGGGGGAGGGGTATTCAAGTAATGTCATTAGGTAAGTATTCTTGGAAAAACATAATTTACCATAAAAATTTGATTTCTACTTTGAATACAAGCTGAACATTCTACCTATACCTCCAGTATTCTTCTAAAGAAGAAAGACTGGATTCCATATGTAATGATAATTCACTCTCCTACTTAAAGCAATTTAGTCTATGGCCATCTGAACTGTGATTGATCTATCAAGATGATCACTGAAATCTACTTACCATCAAAATTCACTGGCATATCAACCGAAAGCTAAGAGGCTGTGTGCTTTAATTGGGTGTGGTGGTCGTTTGGGCCACAGCCACAGGACCCACCACTAGATTTAGGTTTTATCTCTGCATGCTAATTAACAGCTTCTATGATGTCTCAAATCGAAACATTGCATCTGAACATTGGGCTTATAGAGAACTGAAATCCACATGAAATGAGCCTGATCTTTTGAGAGATGCCGAGTGTATAACCCACTTATGCCCTGAAGATGAATCATGCTCCTGAGATTCTCTCCACAATCAAACATCTAAATTCTTTCTCTTGCAAGACTGTTCTGACAAAAAGTCAGACATGAAGATGGTCCGAGCATGGATTGGAATACCTGTGACTGGTTGTTCGAGAGGATTTTGCTTGGCAGTAGTCTTCATAGTTAGGTCCCTCATAAGACTGTCCCATCTTAGAGACACTATAACAATTATCTTGTAATTAGGACCCATCACAGACTTTCTGCATTATTTTCGATACTAAGAATGGGGGGGTAGGAAAATGCCTATAATCCCTGCCATCCGATTGACAGTGCATCAATGGCAACAGCTTCTGGGTCTGGAACGAGTGACACAATAGTGGGTCATTTGTGGTGGTTGTGGTTCCACCATATAAAGCTGATCACTGGACACTCCAAAGCACACCAATTCAATTAAAAACTGATGAATGATGAAACTATTCCATCAGATAACCTGACCCTTTCGGGGGAAGAATATTGGCCAGGACACTGAGTCGGCCAGGAATGTGTTTGATTTATACATTGATCTGAAGTTAGCAGCACCAACAACAACAAAACCTGCCAAACCACCAAGCACAAGTCAGGTGATTTGGTAACCCCTGTTTGAGGAGGCAAGTCACCAATACATAGTTATCAGATGTAATTTGGACAGACTTTTCACAGAGTTAATCCTTCTAGAATTGAAAGGCATTTATGATGGCCTTTACCTCAAGGTTGATGTAAAGAGGCCTTGCCATTGATGGCATTGAAGTAAGGCAACAAGTGGGATCCCCAACTGTACTTACTGGCATCTCTACATACTGTCACTTCTGGTTTGGGCTTTTCCAGAGGAATTCTGTTGTGAAACAACTGTGGTTGCACTAATGACATAGGAATTACTGTACCTCATTTGTGATTCTGGGCTTTTGATTGAGTGGACTGGAAAAAAAGGCATCAATAAGCCAGTAAACCCATCTGAAATGGGTGCATATTAAGGTGGCCAAACAAGATCAAATTTACTACCACACTGAATAAAGCAAATAGTTGCAATACTCTCTCGATGGAAATTTCTATGAGTTTAATGAGTTTTAAATTTCTGTTGGAAATTTCTATGAGTTTAATGATTCATTTGATGTGATCATGAGGTGATGATACAATCCAGAAATTGATAAAAATCTAGAAATTGATATTTAAACTGATCAGAGTGATTTTAAATTTGCAAATTTTGTATTGGTAGGCAAACCGATGAAACGTTTATTATGCTGGATGAATAGGGGCATGAAAGTAGGCATCTGTGAGACTGAGACTAATAGCATACTCATCCCTTTGGATGGCGAGTCAAACAGATCTCACTGTCTCTATCCTGAACCATGGCAGAGAATGAATTTGTTTAGTTGGCTCAGGTCTAAGATCAGTTTAAACTTGGCATTTACCTTTTTGATAAGGAACAGTAGTGAACAGAACCTCAGAAATTGTGGATTTTGTAAATTGTCAATTGTATATGAGTGACTGTAAATCCTGCCAAAGAATATAGCCCTTCTCACAATCTAATGATATATCTGTATCTGTTAGAACAGGAGAGGAAGAAGGAGGAGGGGTTGGATAAATGAAATCAGAAACCTCTGTGAAATGATATGAATCACCTGCTCATTTTGCAGAAACAGGCTTATCCAATGTAATCAGAATTGAAGAAGTCTGGCATCATGTGATAGAGTGTTTGCATGCAGTCGGGATCTTAAGTCAGGAGGCTGGAGAAACGCAAGTGCATTGTACCATGTGGTTTTAAACTAACAATGTCCAAGAAAGTGACAAATTTCATAAAATATTAGCCAAACAAATTTGATCACCCATTTAGAAATGAATAGTAATTAAAATAAACCCCACATTCTGTATGAATGGTTCAAATTTAACACAAATTTGGCTTAGATTGACGAGAGATATCTTGTATGATGTTGTACAGAAGCCAGGTTTAGACTGACACCTATGGATGGCATGGGGAGGTAAAATGCAAGAGTTATTGCCCTTCGTCTACATGCTCTAGATAGACAGGACTAATTTTTATCTTTTAGAAGAGATGGATAGTAGAATAAATTCAAAAGGAGAAATTGTGGAGTTCATTGTACTGTTCATGAAAAAAGTTGAGCTCATTTACACAAATGGTCTCAATCAAGCAAGCACTCACATGACTCTGAGAAATCTGTCAAGTAAAATGCTTCAAGGAACTCTGTTTTGGACAGAAGGGTGTTTCATTAAAACTTTGTAAATATGTAACTACAAAGACATCTTTCCCTATCTGGAAATTTTCTGGACATGTTTTCTGCAAGAATGTAAGATAAAATTGACTGAAAATTTAAAAGAATATCATTGGACATCACTTTGTATATAGATGTCAAGAAGTCAATGTACACAGTGTATCTCAATCAGCAAATGAATCTGTATATAAAATGTGACATCATCTCATTAACATAACAAATAATCTCATCTCATCAGCCATTGAAATAACTTCTACTGTAGGGGAAAGCCTCATTATGGTCCTACAGATTTTACCAGACCAGTTTGGCTGAGTTTCAAGAAACCCCCAAAATATGTATATATAATTATAAATTTGGTTGCAAATGAAATACATTTTTTTTTACAAATCCAGATGACTATATTAACAAAAATTGTATGAAAATTGTGTAATTTACAGTATTTGTTCATACCTCTCTGTTGTATCATCTAGTCCAAGGAGTAATTTGAGGGTGATGATGATGTATGACATGGCCATGCCCTCCCAGAATGGCAGTCGATGGTTAAGTAACACTGGCTTATACTGCCAGGTGAAGTTCTGGCACTGAACAAGACCTATAACAAAGCCATGCATCTCCACTGAAACAGGAAACAATCTCTTATATTTGATAATTTTATTTGAGTAATTATAAAATTATTCACCAATGATTTTTTGGGTTGTTTTGACATGTGCATTTTGGTGCACAGATGGTTATAATGACAATTACTAATTAGCCATTTAAAACAGATTTCATATCAAAATACATTCAACTAATAGGGGCTTATAGAGTCATAACCAGCTGTTTTGGAAACCTGGACAAGGATAAACCAATATTCTGATTCAGGCTAATACACTACTTAATGGGGCTCAGATGGTCGAGTATTTGAAGCTGCTCACTTTTACGGATACTGACACCTCATCTCAGTTCATGTATGTTTGGGTCTAGGTCGAGGCCAATGTGGATATATGATAAAGCTTGCCAGTTTTTTTCCATGGGTATGTGGTTCTCACTGGGGATTATAGCTCTTTTACCACATTGGTTTTTAACAAGGAATTCCTAATAAATTTATTCCAGCCAGATTTACTTCCTTGGGAACTTTTCTTGTTGAAGATAAATTACTTCCTTATTTTAAAAAACTGATTGGTGTCAAATAAATGTTTTAATTACAGTGAAATGAATTTTGTTGTCATTTTATTTGACTGCAAAAATAGAAATGTCATTACTTTCCTTTAAAATGTATGGTCAACTACTGTAGCAACTTTGTTGCTATGCTTTCCCCTAACTGAAGCTTATTATATGAAGAATAGGTTAACATGACATAAGATATAAAAATGTTCAGGAACAGATTTGTCAAATTTCCCTACAAGCAATTTTATTATATATTACATAAAATTAGTGGAAAATGATTGATTCATTCTCAAGATGCATAATCCAGTATTTCTATAATAAATATTCTTGCAGGGTGTAATTAAGTAATTAAGGTAGTTAAGTTAACTAATGTCTGGCAATAAACCACTAGGTAAAGCAAAATGGCAGACAACCTATGCTTCAAAAGTGAAAATGCAAGTATCTAATTTATGATCCAAATATATGTGATATATCAAAATGTGATACGGTGTAATTTAATGAAAGTGTAAAATACACAATAGCCCTCAAAGAAAGCTAGTTTGTAATTAATGCGGAGTTGTCATTTATTTGACAGGAGTGGGGAAAAAGAAGCAAAGAAGGTAACTGTTACAATTAACATGCTGTTCACAATCATTTGCTCATATTGCATAGCCAACAATGACAGCAATGAAATTTAAAATGCATACTAATGATGATAATTTGGCCAAAAGAGTTAAATTTATGTTGTTATTGTTTTAAAGCCACCAGTATAATAGGTGGAGGAAGAACCCAGGAAAACCCCAGCAAGAACCACTGACCCATGTGAAGCTACTGGCAAGCTTTCAAGCTTTCTCATATACAGACACTGGCCAAGGCCGTGACTAAAACCAATGCAGAGAAAGAGGTGAGACAGCAGTGATCGGGAAAGGCAAGAGCTTTAGGCCACTTGGGACCCCCTTACTGAATGTTTTGATTGTCATGAAATCCATAAATATTGAGCCAAAAATAGAGGGGTAGGGTAGTATGGGTTTCAAGATGGTCATAATATTCCTTCCAGAAACTAACACATAAATAATATAAAGATATATTTAATTGCTGCATAAAAAACCATACTTTTTATATCAAATAATTCTCTTCTTATGAAGGAAGAAACTAGTTACCAGGCAGGTCCAATTGATGGATGTAGCGACTGATCAACTGTGTCATTGGGATTTCTGGGAAATTCTTTAATTCCATGAACACTGCTAAGTTACCAACCCCCTTCTGTAGGGATTGCAAAGTGGGAATCCTTCTCTGAAAAATAGATTTTAAAAAAATTAAAATTTCATGGTCTAAATACTGGGGAATATATTGAAGTAAAAAGGAGGGAGCTTGTAAATATTATGCAATAATTTAGCACATCTGATTAACTCCTGGTATGTGTGTGTGTGTGTTTTTTTTTTTAGTTAACTTGAATCCTACACTTATGTACTAATACATCCTTATTTAAAAAACAAACATAAAAAAGGTTCTTAAATGAGTATTCTGCATCATGTTTTGCTTTGCCCCAATCTGATTAAAATCAGATCTTCACTGTTATACATGAAGATCTGAGAGCGACTGCATAGGGTTTTGTTCTGGCGCTCACCTGTTATTAAGTATTTTTGAGAGAGTGATGTTTGTAAGGTGAAGTTGTTTGCATTTTAAACATGTAAAGTGGAGAGAATGTTGGCATACCTCTATGCTGCTTTCATGTAATGTGGCTGACATTTCTTTGGATATTGTATTTTTGGAGATTGTAAATGATCTTAGCACACTTTTAACTAAAATGACTGCTCCCTTGTGCTTCAAAAATCAACCTGAATTTATCTAAAGTGCACTATACTTGGCAGCTATTAAAATAGGGAAAATGAATTTTGCCAGACTAGACAATACCAGCTTCTGAAAGTGCAATGAATGAATTACCAAATATATGAAATGTAAAAAACATTATCGGCTCTTTTTTTTTAACAATTTACCTCTAAATTTCAGGAAGTGAAAAGAAGCAAGTGGAGCTAGCTCTTTTTTGAAAGGTGCACATCTGGAGTAATGCCAAGCTGTATACTCTCTAACTCATATTACACCCATCAATCATACACCAAAATAAAGGGAATTATTGGTTCTTTGAACAATACCCATGATATACAAAGTCTTGTTTAAATAGCCAGTATAACTAGTGAGGAAACCTGGGGAAATCATTTTTCTTTAAAATTCTAACTCTATGCTAAATACAAAACTGTAGAACACAACCTATTACCATAATCGCTAATTTTATAAAAAAAATCTGATGAAGTCTTATATCTTCATGTTTGGAAACTAAGGAGTGTGGATGAAGAGAATAAATGTAAAGAAAAAATTGATTAACTTTCAAATTTTTGTGAGCTGTATTTCCAATGGCTAATTTAAAGGTTACCAGAACATGACCCTTAAGTAATCGTCAGATCTTCATGTAGGACATGAGAGACTTGATTTTAAATCAGATTTGGTTTTGCCTAAAACCCAAGCTACAACTCTAGTCTATGACTAACATAAAATTTTAACATTCTAAGCACATGCTAAACAACAACAACCCCCCCCCGGAAACATTTTCTATTTAATCACAGAATAATTTTCCTAGAAGATAGTACTCAATAAAACCCATTCTTCATGAACTGAACAAGAGACTGAAGAGACTGAAACCCTAGTGGCTTAAAAGTATTTCTAGGAATTCAAAACAATAATATTTCTTCTTTGTAACTGTTGAGTGCTAATCCAATCTGATATTCTCAACTATTATGGAAGCCATATTGGACATAAGATTGGCACTATTTTCATGAAGGACCAGTTATACATCATTATAATTCTTACTCTCAAAACACTAAATGAATTTAACCATCCATTCTGGAGTAGTAAGATTAAGATTTTCATGATGTCTGCCATGCCGGCCATAATGGATTTCATTTTCATTTAGGACCAACCTGAGATCATGATAAGCCTTCTAGTGGAAACCCATTGTCAATATGACATCCAGTTTTAAGATGGCCACTGTAGCAACTAATTTGGAGGTCATAATGACATGATTTTCATTTAGGACTAACAAGACATGATAAGAAGTCTTCCTGTGAAAATCCCAAGTCAATAAAACTTTCCATTCTGGAGAAGATGCAATAAGATTTTCAAGATGGCTGCTATGGTGGCCATATTGGAATTCTGATCAGCATTTTTTTTATTTAGGATCAATCAGACATCATAAGAAATGTGGTGCAACCCTATGTTGATATGACTCACCATTCAGGAGGAATAGCAATAAAAAGTTTTTCACCATATAAGAATGGCACCATTGTTATTTGTACCAACTATATAATATAAAAAGAAGCCTCTTAGTGAAAATCAAATGGTCACATGACAATCCATTCAGGAGGAGTAGCAATAACCAGATTTTCAAAATGGCCACTGTGGCTACCATGCTGGATGTCAAATAGTACTGTTTTCATTAAGGATCAACTAGACCATGAGATGCATGTATGTGTAAAATTTCCTGAAAATCTGAAGTTAAGGCAAATTTGTGTAATAGATAGATGACAGATGTTAGATGAAGGACAACATACCATTCTATAAGCTCTTCTAGTCTACAACCAGTACAGCTAAAACTTATATGGAAGAAAGAAAAACTTCCAAAAAAGCTCCCATCAACAATGAAATTTTTAAAAATCACAGATAACTACTAATTACTTACTGATCCAAACAGCCTGTCATCACCAACAAAACGCTTCATGTCACTGGGCAAAATCGAGGAAAGATCAAAGTATGGAAACTTCCAGCTCTTTATCCATCTGAAAGATAATCAGCCTGAAGAGCTTGGTACCATATTCTCAGAGTTATTTCCCCTTAATCAAAACCTAAACGTTTTTCGTAAATTATGTTTCTTTGACAATAATCTCTTGATCAGATAATTTTAGAATAACTTTATTTGCTACCTCTGAATCCAGGGAAAGATGGAAAAAACATCTTTCTGTCTATATATTGTATTATCAATGTTAAGAAATTCTAACAAGTTAACTTTCTACTTATTAGGGTGTTCCTCTCTTTCCTATCCCAGCCTGTGAAAATAGGGACATACGACTACCTGCAATTTCTTGGCCAGCAGAAAAAAGTAAAATCCTGTTATTGTTGAAGACTGCCACTATGAGATCTATGGAATTAATCAGTCCTTCTCTTCTAATTTCCCAAACAGATAGGAGACTACATTTAAATGCAACTATTGAGCCTCTTGCTTTCTCACCTCCTCAATTCAATGCCCCAACAGTTTAATGCCCAAACAGAAGTGGGAAAATGAGAGTGAGGGAGTGTAGAGAAATGCAAAAATAATCATATCTTTTTCAGCTAGAAAAAAAAAATTAGATACATGAAATCAAGAAGGGAGATAACAGACTCCTGAACACAGTAATCTTACAAATCTCATATATATATATATATATATATATATATATATATATATATATATATATATATATATATATATATATATATAGCTGGACCAGTTGGTCAGCAATCTGAACAATATATGCTATTCAGTATGGTCAGTACAGACAGGCCATCCACATGGACCAGCAGCCAATACCATACTGGTAAAATTGTAAATCTTCATATCAAGCTTGTCTTCTTATATTGTGATGCAAAGATGGAATAAATGATTGAAGGCATTCATGCCTCAATGGTGGCATCCTATTCTTATCCACAATCGGATTACAACACATAAATGCCATTTCTACTAATTGGCATAATGTTATATTGATCATATGTGAATCCAGGGCCTGATCATCTGTATTTTTTACTGTGCACACAGATTCAGTATGTTCTAGCACTATTTCTATGTCTGCATGGATGTTGGGGTGTGTGGAGGGTATCTCAACATCACCCTCATGACTCATCAATGGTTCTACTGAATTCATGGATAAAAAACATTGTGGCCCAATTCTACATCTTTACGGGGGCTGTAGAAAGCATCTTGACTTCACTCTGAAACTAATCAATGATTCTACTGTTTTCAGGACTGCTACAGTAGCCAGTGGTCAAAGCATCCGTTTCAGATGTGGGAGGTTGTGGTTTCAAAATCCAGCCAAGTTATAACAAAAGATTATAATTTGCATAAACATCTGCCTGTCATTCAGCATTAAGAGAAGTGTATCCAATGAGCCATTGCACCAAAGCATAGACAAGCTTGATGACCATATATATATATATATATTTGTGTTTCCCTTTATGCACAGTTGTGAGTCAGGGATGCTTACTAGAGAAAATTGACGCACAGAAATTTTTGTCGTACATTTTTTTTTTTACGCAAAGGATTTACAAAATACAATCAGGATTTATTTATTATCCAATGCGTTGCATTAGAGATGGCATAGTGTATACTTCGATTATACATCATTTGGGATGGCATCGTGAATACTTCTTCTGGTTTCCTGTTTCGTATGTGCTCTGTGTCGCACACTGCTATTCTGAGCATACAAAGCAGAGAACCAGACTACCATTAGGCAATATTATGACAAAGTAGCTGCCCCTGATCTCGCAAGATCTCACACGATTATATCGAGTTCAGCATGATATCGTCCAGATGTTTAATCTCAATTCTTGTTGCACTAAAATGTGATCTCGAGATGAAAACAGCGTGCACTAAGAATCATTAGCGGAGAAAGTGAAAGAAGCAGAACAGGAAAGAGTAAATGTGGATCTGACTCTATAATGAAAAATAAATAAAATATTTCCTTGACTATAATATGGCACATCCAAGACATTTTGATTACCAGTGTGACTTTGTGACTGAAGACAACACAAGTGAATAATCCTTTCGTGACATTGTTTAAGAATTTTTAAAAATCTGCCCTTGATCACCACAAGATATCTCTTAAACACTTTATTACCTACACCATTCTTTGAAAACAAAGAAATAAGTAAACTTGCAGAGACAAATCCATTATTTGGATTACAAATTCAGGAGGTCGTTGCAGATTTTTCTAATTTTGCTTCAACAAAAGAAAGATCTAAATGTTCAAAAGAAACTTTTTAAAGAGAAGATGAATCATTAGCCTTTGATTTTTGGATAAACGTGTTTTAGGATGAAGTACAATGAAACCGTTGATAGTAGACATTTTATGACAGGCAGTAAATTAACTGTTGTTTTGCTTAAAAAGATTTATTTAGAGTTTTGTATTGGTTTATATATAATGTGTTGGTCTATAATATTGCTATGAAAAATTATAAAGAGACTGTTAAAAGTATGACTTTAAACTAAAAGGAAAATTAACTAATAAAAGTATCCTTTGAATGGATAATGCATTTGTGTTAATTGTGCGTGTTTGTTTATTTGTATTTGAGAGAGAGAATGTTGTGAAAATTGCAATATCCCATTCCAGCTGAAAAAGTATGGCTTAGATGAAAGTTTGTCTGTACATTTTTTGACCCCCACATGTTTTATTTGACCCCCAGTTCTGACACCAATGTTTTTTTTTACCCTCAGTTTTACACTCCTGAATGTTTTGAACTCAATAATGATTGGTATGATAATTGCAAACTTTGACTAACAGTATCACTGACAAAGAAATGTGGACTAATAAACTTAAGTTTTAGAAGTTATACAATTTAACTGGATTGTCTGGAGGACATCTTATCAATGGCTGCGAAAGTAAACAACTGCTTTAAAACGGCTGTTACAGTACCCACCGAACAGGTAGATAGGGGAGATAACCTGTAAGAGTTGCTTCCCTTTGACTATTATGTAGCGATACAAAGAAGTTATCGGGTTTACAGAAGGGCTTTTCAGAGGTAGCAAAGAAAGTTATTTTAGTTTAATCTGATCTGGTAAAGTAGTTGACAAAAAAAATCCAAAGAGATTTTACGTTAAACTATCGATGATCTTATCTAATTCAATCTAAAATTCTGCAGTAAATGTCTATGCTTTTAAAAATTTCATGTATCTGTTTCCATAGAATAAAATCAACAATATAAAATCAGTATGCTTATGAAAAGATTCTTACAATTCAGATATCAGCTTGACGTGTCCATAGATTAAATTACAAACTATATGCATCTACAGACAGAACTGATTATTATGGTTCCCTTTTAATGCATTCACAATTACTTTATAACAGAGAAAAATAGCACAATGTAAGAATGCATCAAAACAGTGGTTTATTTTTTTGGTAGACACTGTTCATGTTTATGTTTCTGCTTGAAGATTTGTATATAGCAAAAAATAAGGATAGAGAGCTAAAGAATATGGTCCAGAGACAACTACATAATTATAGCAAGTTACAAGTCAAAATTTAGGTGCTTATCACAGCATACTATTGTTTTTGCCCTAAGTTGTGCACACCATAAGTGTCTGGTAACTATTATTTTGTTCTCTGAACAACATTTTTATAAACTTTAAGTTTTTGGACTGTTACTGTCCACCATTTTATTGATATCATAATTTTCGGCCTTTCTAAATAAGATCTTTCCTATATGAGCTATGTTGCACACATAAAGAAGCCTTGTCTCTTGTCAAGTCACACTATTGATGCCTGATCACAAGATGTTTACAGAAAAAGAAACACATATATCAAACATATTTTTTGAGTCAAAGAAGATATCTTAATTTAGTTGGTTATCTGTGTTTTTTTTTAATTTTTAACATATCTTGAACAATTTTAGTAACATCACTATGATGCCTGCTGTGTGGCAGTTTATTGTGACACAGGGGCATCATGCCATCATGTCCCATCAAAGACTGTTCTTGGAGAATTGCAAACAGCCCCTGACTTTGACAATTCTGACATCATAGAATACTTAAAAGCAATTGTTTACAACATTAATGTTTAAACAATACATTTTTAATATGTGAAAATGTTAACTTTGTTTAACACTACTAAGATTTATTTCAAATAAACTTTATCTTTTAACATAATTCGATATAATTTTTTATATTTTATTGGCAAAATGTCATATTAAATGAATTAAGTTTTAAGATCATGGGGGGGGGGAATGACTGGGGGGTGGGAAGTCCTATCTGATGGGAAGGGGGAGTCCAGGGGGAAATGTCGGGGGGGGGGGGGTTTAAAATGTCGTGGGGGGGGGCCGTGGGGAGTGTCCTGATACCAAAAAGATGATAGAAACAACTGATACACTAAGCAAAATGATCCTGACTTCACTATATCTACATTGGAACACAACTATTAATCAGCCAACTCTATGAACAAAAACAGCAGTAAATCTTTCACACTCCAATCCTAAATTTCTGACATTAGGAATAATTTTCTTGGTCATCAAGATTTTGAACATCAAAAGGTATTTATTTGTTTACTTTAAAAATATAGGTAAATTATGCAAATCCATAAGGTAAATTCTGCAAATGAGCTTCTCACCTTATACAATTTTAATGTTTGTTGATTTTTCTAATAGAAAGTATTTCTCTAATGTTGGAAATAATTCAAATATTGAAGAATGCATCACTCTAACATTTACCTGAGTATATCGGACAAGGTTGTGGCATTATTTGTGAACAGCAGGCCAAGATAACAGAAGCATACCGTCTTGAGCATATCCATTCTCTCCGGTCTTGTTCGAAATAATTTCCGTTCTCTTTGCTGTGAAAAATATATCACATTCATTTAGCTTCTATTCATAATAACAATAATAACTCTATTTCAATATCTAATTTTCTTAAGTACTGTGCTAAAATTTAAAACAAAAAAAAGACTTACATAAAAAGATAAAAAAAAATGGTCTATAGAAGCTTTGGGCCATGGATTTTCTTCAGCTAGTTTGTTATCTCATCTATGCCTTTAACACAAGTTGTTGATTCTAGCCCTGAATCTATTCCTTCAAAACCATTTCTACTTAAAAAGAAATATAGATAACCTTGTGAAAGATGAACAAATCTGATCACTAAATAAAATGTAACCATTCTTGAATTTAAAAAGTTCTTTTAGGCAAGGGAGATTATCTTGTGTATTTTACATCAAATGCTTTTTTGTCTTCATTTAAAAAACAATTAAAATTTTAATTCTTGTTTAATTAAGATATAATTTTAAAAAAGTTAATTATGAATAGCAAGGGTAGAAGTGAAACTAAATTTTAAAATTTTAGGTTCATTTAAAATATTTTTGTGGTTTCAGACAGAACTGTTACAAGATTATCTCCATAGTGAGCATAACATTTATTACAAATCTTCTAAAGTATGCTTCTAGTTTTTTTTCCAAAATTTAATGATAATAAAAACAAGGCAAAAATTGATAAATAATAATAATGACTGGATGTCTTTAATTTGCATAGTTCATGCATTTCGTAACCTAACAGAAAAACCATGTGCAAAACAAAACCCCACTTTTTGATGGGTCACGGTAGAGATGTTCACCATTTTTCAAAATTTTAAGATTATTATTATTTACTTAGGTTTTATCATTTTTTAAGGCTTATTTTTAGGTTTCTAAGGTCAAAATGAAATATTAGGATTTTCAATATTTGTTGGGGTTCACTTCTAACCCTAGAACAGCCATGGGTTAATCTATAGACCACATATCTTATGCTTTCTTTACATAAATTTTTTTTAGAAACAATTACAATTTTAAAAAATGCAAATTTTATAAACTGAAAAAATTAATAAATTTGTTAGCTGCTATTGTTTATTGTTGAAAGTCACAATTAAATCTTTCTGTTGGTCATTTAAAAATGGGGCTCAACAAAATCCATTTGTCCCACCTACGTAAAGACAAGCACATTACCACCATCTTAAAAAAGTAATATTTATTCATTGTAAATGAACTTTGTGCATCTATATGGCACAATGAAAACTTTTGAAGAGTGTTGTTCATTCTGAAAGATAAAAATGCAATGTGATCCTTTCCTTTATTTAAATGTGGGTCACCAATAATGATTGAAAAACAATTTGTGTGAATCAGTCAATGTTCAGAAATATCATGCAATAAATGTATAAGATTTGATGAATTGAGACTGTCAGGTGTTTCATTAAATTGTCCTTCGGTGTTTCATTAAATTGTCCTTCGGTGTTTCATTAAATTGTCCTTTAAAAGATTTTACTTAATGAAATTTGGCAATGTGAACTGCAGTGATTTTTCTCGGCATTCTACACAAGAAAACAGCAAACTGTGACCTTCATGTTCAGATATTTCCTAAAGTCATCTCCATCTTTTGCTTCCATCGATCCTATGCTGGAAGGACATACAGAAATCCTGTCTAGTTCAACCTCTTCATCCTGTGGGTTATCTCCCTCATAGAACTCTTCTGCATTCAGAGTCAAGGCAAGGTCCTGTTTTTCCTTGAAAGGACAAGAATCATAATTTAAAGTCATGCAATGTCAATTTCAGCAATTTTTATCTGAGTTTTGAGGAAACAAAACACACACACATTTAAAAAAGTAAAATACACATTACATTTCTCATACCATTTAACCAGTTTACACTTTACTTTTCGATTTAACCCAGATGTTGTTGTTTCTTTGAATTTAACACCATTTTTCAGTGGATGATAGGCTTCCCAAGGCTGTAAGTATAACTGGTGGTGGAAGAACCCAGGAAAACCAGATTCAGAAACACCAAAATTTGGTGGAGGATAAAAACAAGACAGTCTACCTAAATCCACTATATATGGTCAGAATTGACTGATCTTCTTGATATGTAAGTGCTGAACTCTCCTGGATGGAATATGTCAATCCTACATAATCATCCCCATAACTGGTCATTTAAAGCTTTGTTAAATAAATCAAGCAGCATTAAAATTACCTTGCTCAAATTCTGAAATGGGTAATTTGACTAAAATCTCAAATTTTGTTTACATCTGAAATGATTTTGGCATTCATTTTGTTTGTATTTCATTTGAATCCATTGACATTTATATTTCAAATTTCATTTACTGTCTCAAAAAGCTTTATGAATATGCATTTATCACTTCCATTCATCATTTTCTTTTCTTTTCTTACTTGGAATGAATTGGAAACACATTTACTAATGTTGAATTTTCCATTTTTTTGAGTGCTATAGGGAGAGATCTACCGTTTTGTGTATCTTGTCTTATTCAAATAGCAAATGCATAAAACGCAAAGCCAGTACTGAATTTGCAATAATAACTTTAAAACAATCAGTGAATGTAACTGTAGAAATGAAGAGTCTTTGAACAACTGTACAGATACATCACTTATAATGATGTCATCACATCAAAGATAGTTTTTATATCTGTGTCTCACAGAAGTACAATGTCATGACTTGTGAAAATAAAACAATCAATTCCTTGTTTATCGTGTGAATGAGCTTTCACTTGTGGTATGTATGTATGTATGTATGTATGTATGTATGTATGTATGTATGTATGTATGTATATGTATGTATGTATGTATGTATGTATGTATGTATGTATGTATGTATGTATGTATGTATATGTATGTATGTATGTATGTATGTATGTATGTATGTATGTATGTATGTATGCATGCATGCATGCATGCATGCTGTTTAATGGTACATCAGCACAGTCCTGACTAATAGTGGCAAGTAGGATTAAGTATTCCAAAAAAGAGCATACAAAGAAATGATAAAGTCAAAAAGAATAGTAATACAAAAAAACCCAAACTTACATTAATCACCTTTTACAACATGTATCCGAGAGCAGGGTGGGAGGTGGTGGGACTTAGCAGCAACCTGAAGATATTCAGTAGCTGACTGTTATATTCATTCATTGAATGGTTTTGTTTTTTGCATTTAGCAATTTTTGTCCTTCACTCTCTTTAAAATGCATTAATCTTTCCATTGGTTTGTAGCTTGCATTTTGTTTCAAGTTCATTATGCATTCCAGTTTTGTTTCACTGGAAAAATTACCACTATCTGGGTATGTATATAATGAACAATGCAAAACTCAAATCCAAGATATTCTGTGCCCTAATCTGCAATACCTACTACCAATCCATATTGCCTCTTAAAAGACAAGTTGTTAAGTGAAAGCAGAGAGAGAGAGAGAGAGAGAGAGAGAGAGAGAGAGAGAGAGAGAGAGAGAGAGAGAGAGAGAGAGAGAGAGAGAGAGAGAGAGAGAGAGAGAGAGAGAGAGAGAGAGAGAGAGAGAGACAGAGTTGCTGATTGACCACTAATGGAATGACAGACTAAAATCAGTGAAAAAGAAGCCACAACTTACAATTTGATTTTCAGCAACTTCTTTCGACATGCCATACAGATTTTGCATGCTAACTGCTTTTCGTACATCCTTCACTTGGGGATTTTCAAGGCTGCCTGGATATTTCTCCCTAAAATATATTGAATGCAAACAATAGATTAACTGGTGCCAGCTAAAATGCATGATACTGCAAGACAATATCATCCAACTAAAATGTTGACATTTTATGTGGTCATTTTTTTGGTAAGATTAGACAGCAATGGTTTACCATTTGTCATAACTATCTAATTCTGTCAGGGTTCATATAGAATTCTGAATGATAAATTCAAAGACTTCTCCCAAGCTTTAAAAGACCACAAATATAGATTTCCAAGACATGTTTTCACTAACATTTTGTATACAAGTTATGTTATATGAGAAAACGAGTGCTATATGTTACAATATTGTTTAATGATGAAATGAAACTGAACAGTTTATCAAAAGAAAGAAACCAGAAAAACTTGGCTACATCCAAATCTAACAACCTTGGACAATTTTATTTGTGATCATGAAAAGAAATTAAAATGTTTGGGTTTATTTCAATTTTCAAAGACTTTAAAAGACCCTCGGGGCAATCTGCTTGATTTTCCCAAACTTTCAAGGCCTTGAAAATGATGCCTCATTTTTCCCAAACTGCCAAAGACCTTCAAAGACCATAAAATTCCTGTCTGTGACCTTTCCCAAATGTCACCTTCAGTTTCCAATTTTCTATGACTTTTCCAAGCCTAGAAAAGCTACTAGTTTTTTTTTTTCCCAAGGAATTTCAGAATATGTGAAGACTACAGGAACCATCAGTAATAAACCTTAAGACCTGGAAATGTCTTACTTGCATGGAATCAAGATTTTCATGAAATCATATATAGCTCTGAATATTTCCTTTCTAGTCTTTATAAGATGCAGTGCAACTAAAAGAAAGTTGTTTGTCAAAATTTCCAGGCTGGCTGACAGTGGATTTTCCCACCAATGATGCAACTACCATATTTTATATGAAAAGACCATACATCACAATAAATACAAACCTATTATTCAGGCCTAAACTTGTATAAACATATCCATTACTAAATGCATGTGTGTTAATCACAGCATGCCCCACTGGAGGGTAGCAGAAGCTGAAGACTCCCTAGAACATGAGGATTTTGTCCATAATTACCACCATGCTGCTATACATACATTGCATCTTATTTTCAGTTACCTTTATGGTTAAACTAGCCTCAAAAAATTATCTTATTTTGGTTTTATTTAGTATAACCACATTGGGAGACATATTCCACCTTCAAAGTGTAATAGCCTAACAAAAAGGGAGTTAACTCTTCCAGTAGGTGCATACACATTATGGGGAGCTGCCTGAAATTCACTAAATAATATATTTTAAGCATATAGTGATGTTAAAATAGAAAAAAGTCCTCTTGCTCATTCCTTGCCCTTGCTTATATTATTATTGAAGACAAACCTTTGTCTCTCATGCTTGAGTAAGCTCCTCATCTTGGGTTGACTGGTGAAGGCCACACCTAACTTTGCTAGATAAGTGATCCAAAGTTTGAACACAGCATCCTAAATAAAAGATATGACAGATCAGTTACATTATATCTGTAACCTTATTCATCATATGCAATGTGGATTATTACCCTGAAACTTGCCACCCAAAGTCTATACCTCAATATAAAGGACATCTGTGCATAAAGGACAATATTAATAAACTTTTTCTTAAATTGATTTGTATATTTCTTTTTCTGTATAACTACCACATATCTATAACAATAAAATGCTGTGGTCACTAGAGTATTCTTTACAGGCAGGTTTGACTACTATGAATATTGTCTTAGCTGACACCTCCTTATACAGGACAACTGCAATGTTTTTTTAAAGATCTCTTTTCATTAGTATAACTTTCAATGAGAATTTATTGGTACCTCAAGTGTCCTTTACAGGCCTCTGATCTTTAAATTCCAGAACCTATAGGTTTCTTTATCACTGTAAGTTCATGCCATTAACAAAGTATGATCAAGAAATTTAAAATAAATGTTTTTCTGCAAAAATTAATTTTCCTTTGAGCCTGAATAACCTTGACCTCTGACCTTTTGATTCCCAAATTAACTTGCCTTTTTGATACATTACATGCAAGCTCACCACAAGCTGGTCAAGATACACTGTCTGGAACAAAAGTTAACATTAAGATACACATGTTCTTCTTTCTGTCTAAAAAGGTTTTGCAATGAATTTAACTGTACATGTTAAGAGCCACATCTCATGTCTCAGTTTACAAGAACTGATACCAAACATGTATTGCTAATTACTTTGAAACTAATCTTCATCAGTCAACTAACCTTCAATACAGGCTTTGCACCATTCTTGATCAGTGCCTCTACCTGGTGCTGAATTATGATCTGGAAGGCCTCATATATGCTCCACGGTCTACCAAGGTCATGCTTGATTTCCACTGATAAAAAATAAGTTTATACACATGTATAAATTGTAAGATATCATTTTCAGTATGGTTCATTCTACAATTAATCTTAGACTAAGATATGTTTTGTCCTGAAAAAGTGATATGTACTGCATAATTTCTAGTGCATCAAGTTAGCGGTAGGGTAAGGTGGTCAAATTCCAATCAGTGAGTGCATTAAATTTGCTGCAGGGTAGGATGGCCAAATTCTAACATGTAAATTAATTCCAAACACTAAGATTAGGTGCAAATGATATTAGATATTTCACAATAGTTACATGCACAATGGCTTGTCTCGTACATGCATAAGTAAATAAGGCTTATTCCAGCACACTGGGAATTCTCATCTACAAATTACTTTATCCTATCATCATTTGCTTCTCTGCTATCATCTTGAAGTGTTGATTCCAAACATAACATGTGGACAGCAGTCCCATAAAACATATGTCAGATTATGAGGGCAATTAAAATTATGCCAAACATTATGGGTGTGCTCAATAATGTCTTTATCTCT
The DNA here is from genome assembly GCA_016746295.1 of Potamilus streckersoni. NCBI lineage: Eukaryota > Metazoa > Mollusca > Bivalvia > Unionida > Unionidae > Potamilus > Potamilus streckersoni. The sequence goes on along the minus strand of JAEAOA010002345.1, from coordinate 10,308,977 downwards.
AAAAATATTTAAAAACCAATAAAAAGATAAAACAGATTTTATTACAAGGTTTCAGTTGTGGTCAGATTTTCCATTTTTACTATATATATATATATATATATATATATATATATATATATATATATATATATATATATATATATATATATATATATAAGTTTCATAACAAATGGTTTAACAATAAGAAACTGCATCTTAAAATGATCAAGGAACATATAAAAATAAAAAGAATATTCAAATACACACAGCTGATTCAATACATTCTGCAATGGTTGACCATTGTCTTCTTTTGTAGACATAATTACTCTTACTGCTGACAAAATTACCCACTTGATAAAAATTACACATCAATTCGCAGAATTACTCTTGCTGCCAAAAAAATTGCCTACTTTGTGCAATAGAGTAGTGATTTCAAACACAGAGTCCATGTAGTTGGCCACAACACCTGGAATTTGTAAAATAATCAATAATGCAATTTTTTTCACAGCAGTTTTTATAAAAATTTGATGTTACTTCATTTACTTCCTGTTTCAACTGGCTACCTTTTATATGAGCTATTTTCACTGTATGAAAAAGTTTCAGTGATGCAGCTCTCAGGCCAATGTACTACAGGGCTCTATATTAACACAAATTTATTTGTAGCCAGAAAGACTAGCATACTGAGAATCTTACAAGTCCTGCCAAATCTTTACTAGTCCTGTCCACAAAACAATGTCACACACTTGTATTGAGATTAACATAAATTTTATTTCATAAATAGCTTCATCATATGAAGTACAGAAGTACAAATCGCATAAGGTTCTTTTCCTCATCATAATTTAGTCATTCCTTGTCTTTTGTTGATGTCTTCTGAAAAGTTCGAATCTTCTTTTTCCTATCATAAGAATTATTCCTCTCTTTAATGTCATTTTCATTCACTGTTTCTTTTTTTCAGTGGCTGAACACCTTTTATAAAACTCCTCATTTTGCCTGTCTTATATGGAGGGAATTGTGCCTCATTTTGAAATATGAGATGTTACAGCATAGCTGACACAAATTATTTAAAGAAAAAGACTGTGCCTTTACCCCCTTCAATTAAATGGCCTCTCCCTAATAAAGAGTTGATTTCAGCAGATGTTCTACATGACAAAAGCAGTGGCTATTATAAACACTGTTATAAAATATTAGCATCAGAAGATAATGTTAGTTACAGCTTGGAAACAATGTGTTCCCATAAAATGAAGCCATCTGACTCGGCTCATATTTAACAGTTCCAATTACAGTCTCATCGTCAATAACGTAAGTTTGGTAATTGTTCCTAATTAATCGGAACTCAATGTATTGTTGAAATTAATAAAAAGGTGGAATATTTTCAAATCTTAGATACCCATGATCAGATATTTTAATTTCCAAAAAATATATGGCATTCTGCTTAGATATCTCCCGAAGTATTCAATTATTTGTTCATTCTTGTAAAAAGGGAAAAATATAAAAACTACTTTAATTATCATAGAAAAGTAGTCATATGGAAAGGATGTGTCAATAATGTAACTGTAATAAACTGATTTAATTCTTAGAATTATTTCGATGCAAATGTAAAATATGCAGTTTCCCATTTGTGACTATGGGAGTGTTTGGCTAGCAAGACAATAAATGGGGAAAAAATCTTCAACTAACAAACATGCAAACTAATTTCTTTCATTGAATGGTTTTTGCTGTGTTCTTTTCTGTGGTATACCACTTTGTAGTTAATTCATTATCCGATTAATTAGGATCAATCATTAAACTTCTTTTGTTAATGACAGGACCGTAATTGGCGCTTTTAAGTGAAATGCACAAAATCAGATGGCTTTTTGTTATAAAAAAGCACCTCTTTCCAAGGTAGAAATTGACTTCATCTTCTCATGCTAATATTTTATGACTGTGTTTACAATGGTCACAGCTTTGATTTTAAAATAAATATTCACTGTTGAATTGAATATGATGAATTTTCTCTATTTCAATAAATTTAGCAATTGATGTATATGAAACACTGGTAATACTCATGAAAATTTAGTATCCATACAATTTTACTAAAAAAAACATGTTGCTTTCTGAAAACTATCTACATTTTCCTTATTTTTTCACCTTTTTCCTTTTGTTTGTCTGACTTTTCTTTGATAAGACTGGCATAATTGACTTCTTTCGGCATCTCTTCTTCTCTTTCTTCAACTCGTATATCCTGAGGGGTAAAATGTTATTAATTCAATTAAATGTCTTGCCTGCAAATGGAATTACAATGGTGCTACAATCTGCTAACATAGAGTAAAACTGGAATCTAAGCATGTAAAATTAATAAACTTTAGGAATACCCTACTGTTAAATTAAAGTCTGAATTGACTATAACAACTGAGTAGCAGTCATATGACTCAATTGAATGCATCAAGTGAGGTAGAGGTTATAACAATTTAATACTGCAAATGAAGTAAAGGTTATGACTTGAATAATGCAAGTGATATATAAGTTGTATTACTTTAATACCCCAAATGAGGCAGAATTTATGTCTGGAATAATGCAACTGCTGTAGAGGTTATTTGACTTCAATACTTTTCAACCAGGGATCTACAAATCCACATGCTGTATTTCCAACACAAGCTCAACTTCAGACAAGGCAAGCTCAGGTTTGTAAAAAAAAGAAGGATACAATATATACAAGAAATGTAATTTAAAAGGTGGTTGACTTGTTGAAATGTGTAACACTAGCTCTGTCGAACTAGTTGACCAACAAAGGGCCATGTTCAGTTTCTAATCCTTTTTTTTCCACAAGATTTATATCCTGCAAATTCACCATAATAATGTATCATCAGCTTTATTGAGCATTTAAATATAGTGCATTCTTCTGTATGTGTCATTTCCATCTTGAAGTCAATGTCAAAGTTAGTTTCAGATTTTCTCACACAGATATTATGTGATTATTACTACTTATATCAAAATTTGAAAAATAAGGAATAAATATTCATCTTGAAACTTATGTTACATGTTAATTGTAATATTTATACATGTACATATCTGGAATTTGCCAACTTTCAGGTTTGAAGTATGCCTCTGGCAATTTGTATTTTGTCTTTTTGCCAACTCTAAACAATTAGCTTGTCAGAGATTATTTTGATGCACTTGAGCAATTCTAGAGTGAATAGGTTTTAAATGTCAATAGTAAAACTTGTAGGATTTCTTTGACAGGTGTGTTTTGGAAACATGATTAACCACTAGGAGGATTTCATTCAAATCAAGACTTGTATTACAAAAATGCAGCACCCATAAGTGGTGTTTATGATCTGTTGTTTATGTGATAATTACAGGAGACAAATACACATACACTTAGCTGCCAACCCTCCAGAATCACAATTAGCAAAAAGTGGAATAAAAATTAATGAATTTTGAATGCAATTAGTGAAAAATTAAATCATTACAATAATTCTTTCCACTTCAATGGTTAATAGTGTATTATATGAAAATCCCAAAATAAAACCACAACATATTTACATTGATTACATGTACTACTTTATTTGCAGCCAAATTTACTGATACACACAAACTTCATGCTATTTATCATGATATGATGCTATGGCAGTCTTGAACTTCCTCAATCAGCCAATGGTAAATCTGTTTTCAAAAAAGTTCAAGTTTCTTGCCTGATGCTTAATCTTAGTGACTGAAATTGTTGCAAATTTTCAGGACCTAAGGAGGGGCCTTGAGTGGCAGAGTGGTCTAAAGTGCTGTCTGTTACGGATCACTGCCATCTCACCTGTCTAAGATTCCGCGAATGTGGATATATGAGAAAGTTTGCCAGTTCCTTCTCGTGGGTCGGTGGTTCTTTCCGGTGATTTCCCGGTTTCTTCCTTCACCATTAATACTGGCCGCCATGAATAGCCTATCTTGTGCTGAAAAATGGCGTTAAGCCCAACAACAACAACAACATCAGGACCTAAGGAGGTACTCAAGATCATCTTTTTTTTCCTCACAATAGGAAATAATTTATCACTGTCACCAATTGTAAAATTCATGGCACTGTGCGAAGAGCATAATGCACTTGATGGCTGAATGCTAAGCCAAATTTTGGTGTACTCCAATCTATACTTCATTTTCTGTGGAATACAAATCTTTTTCCTTGGAGGTAAAAACATTTTAACTGCAGTGTAACGTAATTACGAAATGGAATTAATCCAGAAAATTAAATGTCAAATGGTGAACAATTAGTTGTGGTGGTACATGTGCAGAAATCTGTGAACTCAAGCAAATTACGACATATGCTAATCCCTCACTATCAAAAATTCAAACACTTGAATAAACTGTCTTCATGCAGTTTCCCAACCTCTGTGTGCTTTTTGCTACCAATCTGCTTCCTAACATTGTCCATGCCAACATGCCCAATGCTAACATTTATGACACATTGTGTGCAAAAAGCATGAAGTATAACGGTATTTGATGGCCATTTTTTTTAATATTCCAAACTAAGCTTCACATTTTATGCAATACATTTCTTTTTCCTTGGTGGTGAAGACGTTTCATGCTGCAATGCCAAATGGTAATTTAAATTACTGCTGGTGGCGCATATGCAGAGAAAAAGTTTTTTTTAGGCCCTGGTTTCTTTCAAAAGCAGTGGTAGAAAAACTCTTATATACAAAGCTTAAAATATGATAAAATGCTTGCTACCAGGCCAACTGTATGAATCAGCTATAGTTCTACTAATATCTTGACTAGCAGCACTGCAATTTTGCAGCAACTGCCATTATCATGACTAGCACTTAATGGGAAAATTTAAAATAATTGAGAATTTGGGAATTAATGATTATTTTTTGGCATGCAGCATGAATCCAAGAATCGATGTATAAAGTCATTAAATTCACACCAAAATAATGAGGGTTGACAGCTATATTACTTTGTGCTTGTCAAACAAATTAAATGGAGGAAAATAATGGTGGTCAAATCATTTTTAAGCATCAGACTGTTGATGCCAACATGAATCATTAAATGCCTGATATATACCATACAATGACACCAGAAGGAAATGCATTGAAATGTACTGGGACAATACAATGACACCAGAAGGAAATGCATTGAAATGTACTGGGACAATACAATGACACCAGAAGGAAATGCATTGAAATGTACTGGTACAATACAATGACACCAGAAGGAAATGCATTGAAATGTACTGGTATAATACAATGACACCAGAAAGAAATGCATTAACATGTACTGGTACCATACAACGACACCAGAAAGAAATGTATTGACATCTATTGTTACCCTACAATGACACCAAAAAGAAATGTACTGACATTTAAAATATTAGCAATGTACTGTCTTATAAAAACTTTGGTATCACAAACAGAAAGTCAATGACTTTGGTAAGATTTTTATGTAACCATGCTTTTTTTATACCTGTGATTGTGTACTGCAAGTTGTACAATAGAAAAGACCATGCTCCTCATTAAACTCTGTGTCTCCACACACTGTACAAGTTGGCATTTCAATGTGTTGTTATTTCACTGAGATTTATACAATGTAAACTTCAAACCACAGCTACCTTCACTGGAAACTGAAAATAAGAAAACAATTTAAGAGTAATTAAAATGCATTTGCTGCTATAATGAAAATAATTTTTGAAAATAATCTGATTCAATATTTCTATGTAGAGTTCATTATCACTAAAATACTACCATATATACTTGCTTACAAGACATGTCCAACTGCAAAACAACATGGACCTGGATCTGTCACTGCATAATGTACCAGCAGATTTGGGTTTATGTTGATTGTTCTACTGATTAGCCTTAATAAAACTTGCATGGAGCAGATTTGCCTGCCTGTTATGCAACTGTAGATTTGGGTCTGTGCAGTTCACAGTCAGATTGACTCCTAAGTGGGTATAGACAGTTCCAGTTTCATCTGCAAATAATAATATTACAAATTTGTACTCAAAAGTTGAAAAGCTTTTTGCAACTAATAATACAATGGAAATACTGGCTGACTCTGGACGGGAAAAATGAAATAATGCTGCCCAACATGTTTGTGTTCATGCATATTGTGTCATGTTGATTTCCTTCAATTAGGGCATAGTTTGGGATGAAACGTGCCAAATACATACATGGCTATTGGTGTCCAAGAACATGTCACTCTAAACTCCTTTAAATTATTTTAAAAACAAAATAGTATATCACATGCATAATCACACAGTTTATATCACATACATAGTCACAGTTCATATCACATACATTGTCACATAGTTTATAGCACAGTCAGTTTATAACACATACATAGTCACACAGTTTATACCACTTACATAGTCACAGTTCATATCATATACATTATCACATAGTTTATAGCAGTCACACAGTTTATAACACATACATAGTCACACAGTTTATAACACATACATCGTCACACAGTTTATACCACATACATAGTCACAGTTCATATCACATACATTGTCACATAGTTTATAGCACAGTCACAGTTTATAACACATACATAGTCACAGTTCATATCACATACATTGTCACATAGTTTATAGCACAGTCAGTTTATAACACATACATAGTCACACAGTTTATACCACTTACATAGTCACAGTTCATATCACATACATTGTCACATAGTTTATAGCACAGTCACACAGTTTATAACACATACATAGTCACACAGTTTATAACACATACATCGTCACACAGTTTATACCACATACATAGTCACAGTTCATATCACATACATTGTCACATAGTTTATAGCACAGTCACACAGTTTATAACACATACATAGTCACAGTTCATATCACATACATTGTCACATAGTTTATAGCACAGTCAGTTTATAACACATACATAGTCACACAGTTTATATCACTTACATAGTCACAGTTCATATCACATACATTGTCACATAGTTTATAGCACAGTCACACAGTTTATAACACATACATAGTCACACAGTTTATAACACATACATCGTCACACAGTTTATACCACATACATAGTCACAGTTCATATCACATACATTGTCACATAGTTTATAGCACAGTCACACAGTTTATAACACATACATAGTCACAGTTCATATCACATACATTGTCACATAGTTTATAGCACAGTCAGTTTATAACACATACATAGTCACACAGTTTATACCACTTACATAGTCACAGTTCATATCACATACATTGTCACATAGTTTATAGCACAGTCACACAGTTTATAACACATACATAGTCACACAGTTTATAACACATACATCGTCACACAGTTTATACCACATACATAGTCACAGTTCATATCACATACATTGTCACATAATTTATAGCACAGTCACACAGTTTATAACACATACATAGTCACAGTTCATATCACATACATTCTCACATAGTTTATAGCACCGGCACACAGTTTATAACACATACATAGTCACACAGTTTATAATACATACATAGTCACAGTTAATATCACATACATAGTTTACAACACATGCAGTCACACAGTTTATAGCATGTGCATAAACACAGTTCAAGCACGAGGATAGTCACATTAGTCACAGGATATTGACAGTCATGGCAAATTGACACTCATATCGTTCAAAGCATATGGAGAGTCACACATGGCTATAGATGTCCCAAGAACATGTCACTTTAAAAATTTTTATATCATTTTAAAAACAAAACAGCATTATATTCATTATATTCATATCATATGGATAGTCACACAGTTGAAACCTTCAGGTATAATAACATAGTCACACAGTTCATAGCATATTGAGTCACACAGTTCATTCAATAATTGTCACATAGTACATAGCATATAGTCACACGGTTCATGGAATACCGAGACACATAGTTCATAACATACTTGTCATACAGTTCAAAGCATATGGATAGTCACACAGTTCAAAGCATATGGACAGCTACCCAGTTCAAAGCATATGGACAGCCACACAGTTTAAACCATAAGGACAATAATAAAGTTCTTAAGAAATGGACAGTCACACAGTTCATAGCATATAGATCAGTGACTCCCAGAGCCCAGGTCAAAACTCAAATCATGATTGCCAGGACATTCTCATACATGTCAACCCCTATCGAGAAAAAAAGTGTAATCCAAGCAAATGGATGCTTTAATGCCAGCACAGGTGATGCAATGCATGGATTTACAAATCCACTTGCCTAATTTCCAGGACTAGCTAAAATTCAAGCTTCCAAGTTATAGCCAAACCTGGTCATCTTGATTACACTGGGTGTAAAAAAAGTCGGCGTTACAACTGGGTCCCGAGATATCAGAGTTTAGTTTGACAAATATACTGCAGAACAATGATTATGTATCTGAAGTACCAAAAATGAGAAGTTTTGTTTCTAAAATAAAATGGCATTAGTAATGCACAATAAGAAATGATAATATAGTAATGCCTGGTTGCAGAAAAAGAAGACTGGAGGTCTTTTAAATAAGATTAACAAGTCATATTTTTAAACTTAAGTTATTGCATCAATGTCAGTGGTTTAAAGTTCCCTATGAATAGCCTCATCCCTTTGGAAGTCTCAGCAAGACAATGATTTTCTCATGCTGTCCAAAATCTAGGCCAATTTAAGTATATGCAGGACAATACGTTTTCTTTGAAAAAGTATTTTCTTCAGAGTTGACTTGTGACTAGCAGCAAAATGTAACTGACCAATATTGTGTGTAAACATTATTAGAATTTGTTGATTGTCAGAGGTTCCTTTACACCAGTAAATGCCAGTTTTTACCAATAAAATTTGTCTCTGTAACAGAAAAAGACAAGGTTGTCAGTATTCATATACTGACAAACTGTAAATTTCAAGTCAATAAAGTTAACTGTCTCAATGTCAAATTCTGTAAGAAGCCAACTTATTCTATTTATACAGTTATAGTCCCATATCCTTCCAGACTTTGATGAGTGACCGTCAGCAAGAACACAGCACTAAAAGGAGAGTTGGCTAATATCTATGATGGGTTGCAAGACTGATATCCAAGATAAAAACAATACAAATGAAAGCACTCCTCTTTCTGTTTCATAGACAATAATCCTATCATTCACTTACTGATTCATTACATTTGTGTTGAAGACTATGCAATCATGGCACAGCAATCAACAACTTCAACGACAAAAAAATACTGTGCGCTATGGATTTTTATTTTACAATACAACTGGTGCTTTTATTTACTCTTGTTCAAAAAAATTAATAACCATGTGCTTGAGGGCATTTTTGGATGGAGGGGTCACTGTTTAGGTTTGGAATTTTGCAGGTTTCTATTTAAAAATTATTATGAGTCACCTGATCTGGCCATGTTGAAGATGAATGCATACATTAACACCAAGCATAAAACACTTTAACTCTAACCAAATTCATTTTGAATATGTTGTGTAAAACAAATTAGGTATTTTTAGCTACATTTAATTATGTTAACCTAATAATTTTCCAAGTTACAGATTAAGATTAAATTAGTGATGATATGTGGGACAAACTATATTGTTATGGTGATGAAATGTGATAATGTCCATTTTAAACACAGCTTCTGTCAAGGTCAGAAATGCATTCATTTAATTTCCTTACACTAAAGCATTGTTTACAAGATAATTTTACACACTCTATGCAAGTGATAAACCATCCACTGATGAGATTAGTTAATTAGCATTTGTAACAGTAAAATTTGGTCTTGTATTGACTTTTTTAATCCTTGCCGGTACAAGGTACTGGTAATAGCAGAAACGCCATATCATTTCTTCTAAAATTTCTCTGAGATGGACATTACAAGTTGCATTTTGTCAAATTAAACCCAACATAACAGGGTTATCAACAGGGGTTGAGATAAGTGGAGAAAAATGAGCATAACAAAGGTTTTTTTTCATGACCAGGCCAAAACACTTGACATGCACAGATTCTCATGAAAACTGAGGTCGAGATAAGAGGTTCTGACTGAACATGTCTGTGGGCAAGTCCAAAATATTGAGAGAGAGAGAGAGTGAGTGAGAGTGAGAGAGAGAGAGAGAGAGAGAGAGAGAGAGAGAGAGAGAGAGAGAGAGAGAGAGAGAGAGACAGAGAGAGAGAGAGAGAGAGTGAGTGAGAGTGAGAGAGAGAGAGAGAGAGAGAGAGAGAGAGAGAGAGAGAGAGGTGAAGTATTCTATACATAATGCTTGATATTCTGAAGGTTTTATACCTTGCTATCTTGCAACAGCCCTTACATCAGCAGCTTTGTTTTGTGTTTATATGTAACAACATTCTTCTATTATATAACTGACCCCAATTTCTTTCATGATTGTATGTTATTTTCATCTTCTTTTGGTCAGTGTAAAGGTCAGTCTTGCATTTTCTCTACAGACATGATCATTAAAAACTAAAATAAAATGTGGTTGTCTGTAATAATAAACCAACTGGAGGATTTTCATTCAAAGAATGATTGATGTTCCAAAAATACAAGAAGTATTTATGAGCTGCTGTTTACATCATAGATATGGCAGACACATTCATACTTAGTGACAATTAAATGGATAAAACTAACTGTTCACTATCTCAGAAGTTGGCTTGTCAAATATTTTAATGCCTGTCACCAATTTCAAGGTGACTAGATGATACTTGTTAAGTAAATGGATTACTCCTTTAATTGCCAGTATAAATAAATAATTTCAAGCAGTCTATTGTTCATTACTTGGCTATCCTATCTACGCAAAAAAAAGAAACTGAAGTTTCTAGCCCTAATGCTTGGATTTACAAATTTTAAATGGGCAAGCTGTCTGAAAAATCTAACTGCTTTTTGCTCTTCTAACTAGATCTGTATTATAAATATCCTTTCTTATAACCAAAAAAGATAGAAATACAATATAAAATCCCATATTTTATCTCTTTTGGGACAAGCAGACAAAACCAATTTTCTGGTGAGCTTGGTTTATGCAAGCTGGATTTTATAAATTTGGTGCTATGTATATTTACTGTTTCTCCTTTTCTCCATACAGTGTATGTAAGATATCCTCAAAGTTTGTTTAAAGAAATATTGAGTTGAACTATGGTTACTGTGCCAAAAACAAATGAAAAGATGGAACAGTAGATATTATAGTTTTCAGGAAATGTTCATGAATATCTTACATACCTTGCAGCCCTTAATGACAGTTCTGTACACCTTAGAATGTAATTGCTTTAGAATACAGCTGTATTATAACATGCGCCCCCACCCCATTTAATTTTTAACCGAAAATGTGTGTCAATTCTCTCCAACAGAAGGTAGAGGGAGCAATGACAGAAGTCCAATGTTTTATCAATAAAGTACAACAAAATCTGTGACAAAACCGAATCACCATATCAATACAATAAATAATATACATACATTTATAGTACAAATAAGGTGATTTATTGTAAGGTACTTTACTGCGAAAATGTCATACTACTTTGGTAGTAACTATATAGTCACTGAGTAAATCATTGCTACTGCTATCCATAAACAAACAGTTTGTTTTTATTATTGCTGTACTGCTACAAAATTGTATTAAACCTGCTTGATACCTTTTGATATGAAATTAATGTAGTAGTAAGGATTAATAAAAATTTAATCTTCTGTTTTTACAGATGAGACGTGGTTGTTTTCTGTTAGAAGAATAAGACCACTCACACATAATTAAAATATAACCTTTAAAGATTTTAAATCTACTCAAAGCAGTTTGTTTGCAGCATTCATACCCCCTGCATAAACATCTTCATTTGTCGGTGATTTTATCATTATTATTTTATACTGTTTAAGATATAAGTTTCTATTGTTATGACAAAAAAATACTCGCACATCCCAACTGTGCAAATAAATAACAAAATAATAATAAAAAAAGTATATACAGTACTGTATTTAACCTTTCATAGGAAATATTAGTGAAAAAATATTTTATATAAACCTGCATTCATGAAAACAATATCTTTAGATGAATTGGTCTATACAAATTCTCATACAGGTACATATTTATAAGGAATAAATACCTGGATTATCATATTACAATGTCATTATAGGTTTTTTTTAAATGGAAGGAGGTAGATGTTTCCGATCTCTTTTGTTTTTCACTTTCACATGAATAAAGGCTATTAGTTTGGACATACACTCATCATTGTAAATCCTGAGTAATTGAAGCTGCAAATTCTGTATTGATCTAGGCACATTTCCCCAAAATTTCCTTTCATATACCACACACATTTTAAATTATACTTCAAGAATAGTCTGTTTATATTCTCAATAGTCCTACAATGTAAGACATAGCACATGTTGTTTTTGTAGGACTATATTCTCATATTCTCTTGTGACTACTTCATTAATTAACAAAAAAAAAAAAAAATCATTCCATTACTGGATTTGTATTCAATATATACACTATACAAAAAATGCTCACTCTTTAGACAAACTTTGTTTTGCAGGTAATAAAATATATTGTTTGCACTTGCTATTAAAAACCATGAAAAGAATTATATTTTTTGCCATTTTTTTTTATTTCTGATGCTCTAACCTTCTCAAAAATACCATATTTATTAATATGAGATGAAGTCTTAAATTTGGCCTATTTGGCATGTAAGCCGACGACCCAAGAAACATAAATAAGTGGGCAAAACTAGAACTAGTCTTACAACGTATTCCCTATCACTAAAAAAAAAATAAATAAATGTGCTATAAACTATAACAATTCTAGTCCCATGCCAATGGCAACATCCCACTTACTACGTTAGCAAGCTTCTATCGTCTCAAAGACTTACCTAACTTCTATTCTAAATAATTTGCTTCAAACATTATAACAGTCTGGTGGTCAAAATTCAAAACTTAACGTTCTACCGGTAGTGTTCGAACTTGTGTTATCATTCCTTTCGAGCGCCCATGTTGACAAGGGAGATGACTCTATTATCATTATTGTATAATTGCAACTAATCAAATATATATCTACGAACTTGGTTCTATTTGCCTGAGCAGTATTTATTCAAGAAAACACTTTCATGTATCATTTTTAACAGTATAACCAAAATGTGAATTTAATAAAAAGCTAGAAACTTGTTGAAAACTGTCTCCCTTATTACAGAGAAATTTTAAAAATTAAATACTTGTCTACATATTTAAAGTCAGTAAAGTAATATAAATAAAATTTAAAAAAAAAAATAAAATAAAATAAAATAAAATAAAATAAAATAAAAGAGTCAAACAATCATACATATGCTAATATTATTATAAAGAATGTACAATTTATGAATTTAAAAAAAATATAATTATATACCATTTTTATAGTTAATTGGTATTAAGGCCATTATGATACAAAGAATCTAATCTATGAATCCAATAGGTTTCTTTTATGACTCTATTCATGTCTCCATGCACAGTATCTATTGGCATGAAATAAAACTTGTAGTATTGTAAAAATATAAAGGGAAAATGAATGTGAACATGAAATATGTTGGACAAATACTTCAACAAGTATCTAAGAGAATGAATAATCATCACTTTCCTATATTTTTTTTTTTTAGAGATCCTCAGTTTTTCAATAATATTTCAACAAATTTTAATGCCAATAATTACTCTATACTAGATATTTTACAATTTTAATTGATTAATTGTATTTCCTCTGTCAGGTAGCCATTTCTTCGACTTGTCTCTGCTCTCTGGGCTAAGATAACTTCCATGAGAAAAATCTCTAGAGTAGTTAATGGAGGGCAGGAATGATCACGCAAGCCGTTACACTACTCATGCAACACGGATTTCTCCATGATGAGACTCCAAGCGTCGTCCAGATATTCGTTTCCAATTTGTCTTCTTGACTCATCATCACACATTTATCGTGTTGAATTTGACTGGGATGATCTTTTTGACATCCATAACAACAATTCTTACTCAATTCCGTAATTGTATCCGCCAGATGTTTAACAAAACAGGACACTAAATGTTGTTCTTGTTCTGGCGATCTGGACGTGACTAATACATCGTTTTCTTTGTCTAAGTCTTGGAGTTGTGCTTCCACGGTATCCTCCCATTTTATTTCCAAAGATTCTCCGCTGTTCAAAGAGGGATAAGAGTCTTCCTTTGTTTCTAATAGTTTAGAATGACTGGTACACAATGTCTTGCCATCACGATTGATCAATCTTGGACATTATGTAGTGCTTAAACTGGAAAGGATTTTGATCGTGGGCTCCGTTGACGACTGTATTACTGACGATGCCAACGATTAAACATTGGGTAACTGTCCTTGGAACATATGATCTTCGATCTGGAATGGGAGTTCAGCAGCAATGGTGAATGTTTTCACATCTACACTTCGTTTCGAATACTTGGCGGTCGATCTGCTCAATGTTTGACTGATGTCGTTTGCCGCTTTAGGTAACACTTCTACGCGACACACGTAAAGTCTGCCTTCTTGGATGAAGGTTTTGTAGTCGTTGACATGAGCTATCAAATGGAAAGCGACACTGCTGAGATTGAGTCTCAGGCGAATTTCCATTCCGTTGAGTAAATACTTGTCTTGCAACCACATGTCGAAATGCAAGCTGGCCATCAGTTCTAAACTACCAACGTATATGATTTTCTATCGACGGTCGTTAAAACCCACATTGTGAGGATTGTCATCGACTGTCAGGGCTGTGTCGTTAAAAGTATGTTCACTTAAGGTGTCAGGTTACCATATCACACAAGCATCCAGACAAGTGTTCTTGGCCTTTTTTTTTTTCGTAAGTCAAGATATTTTCCACGTGCTCTCGGTAAGGGCAAGATCGAGACTGGTGCTGACCAATTTGTTATTCAAGTACAAATCCACTTCGCAGAACAAGAAATGCATGAAATTGTTGACGGAAGCTACTCTGGCATCGGCTCCCGGATAGGTGTTGTTGGTTTTGATGACTTGCAGTTTCAGATACCAGTAAGTGCTATTCAGATCGATGTAATCTTCGGGTTTTCCTCTGATTTCAAACTCGATGGAAGGTGAATCCGTCAAAGAGGAGACGATATGAAATTCGACCCATTGGGATTCTTACATCGTGATCATGGTGGGTGGCATAGCAAACAGATCCAGTTTCGACTTGAAACAAGCACAAGACTCTCGGTGCATCATTTTCGTTTTGTTTAATAATCAAAAACGTCTAACTCTCGTACAGTTTTTTTCTTAGTCTTTGTAGTTCTAGGGATGTGAAGACAACTCTCAGGGGGTGTTTTCGTCGTCTTTTTCTACCTTTTCCTTGCTGTTGCGTCAGGAAAGCAAGAATACCTGACTCGGCATTGCCCAGGTAATTTAAAGGAGATTCTCGCTGACCCAAAATATCTTTGCTCGTTTGAAGCATGACATATTTTGCCTGCTCTCAAGAATGTTTCTTTGGGGTTTTGTTTGTCAATGATGACATTTTTGATAAATTCTTTACCTTGCGACAACGCGGAAACGTTCAAGACGTGCAATAACCACACCACCATCGGTTTCAAAACGAGAGCCACCGTACGAAAGGCCGATTTTCGCATATCTCCTAAACGATGTCCTCGTTGTCGAGCGACTCCTCGGTACACAGGATACATGACTGACAAAGGGTTAGAGTAATCGTTTTCGAAAATGGAGTTTCACTGTGACTTTCCCTTTGGTAAATGGAATATTTTGCTCAAGATTTCCTTTGATGGTAATGTTAACAGTTTCGAAATACTACTTACTGACTGACAAATAGTGAGGATGTACAAATGCACGGTAAACGTGAAAGGTTTTTCCACTATCTCGTAAGAGTTCGTGGCAGAATGCACTTTGAAAGGAATGGCACGCAGTAACGGTATGAAAGTGTGTCCCACCACGTTGTATTCCACCACATCGGAGTACACAAAAATCAAATTAAGCCCTTGGTTTATTTATACACGGAATCAAAACTATTTCGCAAAATCCAACTTGCTAGTATTGGCTGATATTTCGGTTCTCACCGTGGTCAACTTGGGGGTCTCCACCCAAAATGTCAAACAATTGAGGACAAAATGTAATGGCGAATACTTTGTCCTCTATAAATTTGATGAGTAGGCAACGAACTATTTTGTGGGATTCGATCGTGACACTTTTTCTGGTTCTCTTCAAGGCTTTGGCAAACAAGGTATTGAATTTGGTAGAAATCATGTTCACCAAATGTTGACCACTAAACAATAAAATGGCGGAATGGTCAACCGATAGGTGGTTCGTTCTTTTTTTTTTTTTTTGATCTTGTATTTTCATAGAGTCACATGCTGTTTTGCATTCATACAAGGCTTGTTCGTCTAATGCTTTCTATTAAAAGTGTTACAGTCGTTGTTACAATTGACCGTACAGTTAAGATTTTTCCGTTTCTGACAAATCGCTAAGATCCATCGATGATTATAATTCGTGTTGTAACTGGGACATCTATGTCAAATGTGGATTGGGAGGTAAATGCGGGGTTCGTTGTTCTTCTCAACGATGGTATTCCATCCATTGTTTGTTAGGCACTAAAGCTAGGTTTCGTCCTTCAATTCAATCTGATTTCAAGGATCACGTCTGAGATCTTTTGACGACAAATGTTCATTCACCCAGGATGTTTCCCAATAGTCAGTTCAGGAAGGGCCCTCCTATTGTTCCTATTACTCTTTCAGTAACGGTGCTCCCACTGTTTCCATTACACCTTTTAGTAACATTACAAAAAGGGTATAATTCCTCCGCGTTGCAGAAACATCATTTTTCTTTACAAGACATTCAGACAACATTCGCAAACGGTATCGATGACGTCTTTAGAGGAAGTTTCAACCATTTATTTTTGTATGGGTGGAATGACATTGGACAGGACGGACAACATGTCACAGTGTTGGACTAAACCAGGAGGTGGTCCTTTCCTTTTCTTTCGTTTGGAGGTAGAAGAGGAACATCTTTTGCCGGGTGAAATAATTGCTTGTTCGTTAATTATTTGATTCCTGAGCACACGCCAAAAATACACTAACTTGACGGTCTTTTATCCTTTTTTGTTGGGGGTGGGGGCTGGGAACTGTTGCTTCATTATAAAGGTGACGATGTGTTTTCTCTTAAGTCCAAACCTCGAAACCCTGAAGATGTATACAACGATGTGTAGTAGCTTGTGACATACACCCTCAATGGAAAGATGTATGTGACTGGAAAAGTTGGGGTACCTAAAAGTTTACGAATCTTTATTTTTCGCAGAAGTAGAGAAGTATCGAGATGAAATCGCAAAGCATTGAACAAAATGAGTCTCTCGTATACATTTAAAGAGGCCACTTTCATACTTTTTGGAATGGTAGGTACTGTTCGTAAAGAATCCACGAAGAATCAGCTGTGGTAAACAAAATCCAAGAAAGCAAATCATTCAGACACATACACACACATACAATACACATCGACCACAATTAATTGGACACAGTACTCGTAAGAGGTGTTGGTAATCCTCGACTGTTCGAATAGTGTCACTGATTGCCTTCTATGGAGTATGTGATGTGATGTGATTATGATTTTTAAAGTAGTTTTAAGAATTTTTCAGTCTTATCGCTACGATGTCTGCATTGTGGCAGTTTATAGTGATGTCTAGCCGCAGACATGTAGCATGATGTCCCACCCAATCACATTATCCTGACACCAGGCGGACCATTTCTAACACTAACCTCCTATTGCTGAGCGTCTAGCGAGGCAGCTGTTAGTATCATTTTTGTAAGTCTTTGGTATGACTCGACCGGAGATAGAACACACGACCTCCCGCATTAGAGGCGGTTGTTCTAACCACTAGACCACCGGAGCGGTTACGGAATCTGTAGTATCGTTAATGATAAAGGTCTTAGCAGAGTAGTCTGCTTTTATACCTATTTTCTCTTACCTCAAACACTTATCCTAAAGCAAAAGCAATGAATGTAGCAATATCTGACCATTGCCAATACAGAAAACGGTCAAGAATGTCAACTAAATCTTCAAATGTAAATTGCCTAAAGCGAGATATTAGGAAAAACGCAGCCTTGAACCAGAGAAATCAGATTTGTATGTTGACTTTTGCCAATTTCCTCTTGTGAATTTTTCGACACAAAAGTTTTACAGTCACTACTTGACATTTGGCTCTATCAAGTCCATGCCATATATCCTTGTGCATCTTCTCTTGCAATTCGTTTGGTAATCGTTGAATATTATGTTCTACATTGGGTTTAAATACTTGTCTAGGTATTGTCCCATGTTTGACTCCTAGCCAAGCAGCTGGTTTCTTAAACGACATGGTATATCCACTTCAATAACGAGGTCTCACTAAAGATAGGTAGTGATAATCTGGAGACCATCGAGCATGTTCCAGGTAAGAACAGTCTTCTTTTTCCACCCCGCAACTGAAGCACTTGACTTTATCCTCTTCGCTCGAGTAGATAAATTCAACTCTAGCTAATACTTCGAGGTAGGTCCTCCCAGATATTTTGGTCATTTTCCTCGGAAGGTTTGGATCCGTCTTTCAAAGTTTCAGTATTCCGGCAAACGCACAAGGAACAAATATTCGTCTTTCACATGTTCATTTCGATGAGGGTACGGTGAAATATGTAGACGTTTGCTCAGTTTTATATGACATCCATAGGGTGGTAGTCGCATGGTTTCATATTGATGACATCCACCATGAAAACCAGGAAAGTGAAAAGGTGTACAATAATGAGTGGCATCGTAGATACATCGATCCATACGCAACTTCAGACTACAACTGAAACACTGTACTTCGTATCCCAATCCAGTCTAGGTCCCAAGTAGACAAATCCTGTTCTGGCTAAAACATTCGCAGAAGGTAATCATTCTCTATCCGTGGGCCATTTTTATTGGTGTTTTTTAATACAGCATTGGTGTACCAAGTCCAATCGAAAGGCACAACTGCAATAGTCAGGCAAAAAAAAAGAAAATGGTATGTTTTGAACTTCTCTGTGGGTTTCTCAGTTGATTATTGCTTTGTCGAAGTCATCCTTTATATTGATGATCATCGTCTTGGAACCATTTGTTTTATACAAGTGTGTTCGTACGGTAAAGTGAAGTAATTGGAAAGCCGTACTCGCTTCTGGTACATGATTTGATAGACTTTTTCCAAAAGTTGGCTGACGATTTGGTGTTTGGGTAAACATACACTATTGTGCGATTCGTGAATGGTCACTTTAAAATTTTCATCCTGTCAAGACCGCAAGGCTTTTTACAAGACACCAAAGTTGACCAGTCGACTGGTGCTATAATTAAGAGTCAATTCTTTCTTTTTGCACTCCGTGTGCACTTCTCCTTGTTTGTCCCGGTATTCGTAGCCACAATATTTTGACCGCCACTTGCAAAACTTAATATCTTGTCGTAGGGATGCTCGTTCGTCCAGGCTCCTAAATGGTCTCCTTCGATGTTAATCTGAGTGACCCAGGCGATCGATGTAGATGCAACTGTCCATGTCAAAAAACAGCACACGATTTCCTAGCAGTTCTAAAGCTTCGTACAGTTTTAAGCGAGCATGGGCTGTCACGTAAGCCGCAATGATGATATTTCCAAATTCGTCAGCTTCTACAAAGTCCAGTTCATCTTTGTAGTTGACTAAGATCAAGTCCTCACGAACGACTCCACGTGTTTCGTGTATTTGGTTTTGTCCTGAATCATCTGAAAGTATCGGGAAGGTTCTGTCAAATACTCCGTCTTCGGTAAACATGGTCGTTGTGCCATTTTATCCCACAAGCAATTCAATATCACATCGGCAAACGATCGCCATTCTTCGTTTTTCTCGATGTGGTCTAGAGTGATGCCTTCCTGCTCCCAGTATTTGTCTTTGAATTTCTTTGGTCTACGGGATTGTCGCACCAGGACGGATAGCCACTGGTGTCTTGTTTCTATTTCAAAAAGGCATTCACGTATTTTGCGAAAATGTCTTTTCGAGTCTTGTTGCCTTTGTGGTATTTTTCTGTCTTGGGAAAGTGGTAAATTTCGTACACTTCTAACAATCAGTATCCCAAGTCCAGAGCTTTAAACAATTCATCGCTGACATAATCCCGTCAAGGTGCGTTCTTCCTGGGTGTGCTGACAAGGTCTGTCATGGTTGCACGTTTCGACTCAAGTACGACACAAGGGAAACATCAGTTTTCCTTGGGAATGATAAGGTAAAACCGGATGAAACAAGTTCGTGGGAGGCAAGACTTTATACTTGATCAATCCTTCATATTGTCTAATGTTATCCAGGTCAATGTGTTTCGTCAGCAATTGTGGGTGACCTACGATAAAGTGACAATATTTGCACACGTACAGATACAGAGAACACGCATCCACATATTTTATTTCCTCTCCTTTCTCTTAATCAGATTGGTTCAGCAAACAGGTGGCATTCGTCCGTCCTCCGAATAAGCTGTCCTGTGAGTTCAGAGGGTCTACCAGCTTGTCAATTTCTACGATGCGCCTAAACACGGGATCGGATTTCAATCGGTGATTGTATTCGTGTTCCAACATTTTTACCATTTGGTATCCCTGCTCTTCTAACTTCAAGCGACGCTGACAAGTGGCCTGGTACGTGTCTTCCATGGTCCGTCGTAAAAACTGGTTTTTATTTTTACGTTGAACGTAAAAGATGGGATATACGTGAAATAAGCACCCGTTAAACTCGTACAGGATCATTGGGTTTTCTAAGTTCTAGCCATCCATGGTATACCTTGCAGTGGTCTTTTCGCCTCCTCCTTTGGACAAGCTGTGCAATGCACTCGTTCTTGTTCTTCGTCCAGACATGGCTTAGAGGCTAAACATCCCTTACATTTCCATCGACAGTGTTTGTGTTGCTCTCGATTGTTTTAACCATAGTCACATTTCTCACAGTAATAACTGTATGACAGGAATCCAGATACTGGTAATGGTATCAAAATGTGCATCGTGTATGTATTTTCTGTCTTTGAAATCTTTGCCTCGAAACAACAGGGACCGCGCACCTCTTGAAGATGTATTTTCAACGCGTAGTGTGGAACCAAGACGTCTTGCACTTTTTACATTTCAGGAATACCGCAGGATATGTCTTTGGACAGCCCTGCTTGCTGTAACAGGATTTCTGCTTATCATGGTTGTTTTGATCGACTAGATTTCTGATTAGTTTGCTAGGCCCTTTTTCAGTATGCCATGTCGTTTCGTTCTTGTCGGTATACAATCGTTCTACCACGATGGCATGGGATGAACACATCTTGTTTTTAGGATTGTTAATTAGGATGAGGCTCTTTGTGGTGATGAGAAGATTGTCTACCAAGAACACTTTTTTGCCATGTTCTGACCCTTGGGTAAGAGACATGTGGTAATGAACAGTGTCGCTTTTTCATCGGTGATGTGAAACTTGTCGTTGGATTGTTGCACGTGTTGTCCATGGCTTTTGCCTTTGGAAGGTGCCAAGTCTGCTGGACTGCTAAACTCGTTCCAAACGAGGGACTTCATACTATCGTGATGAATGAAAAATCTCAAGCGATCGTCTTCTTTGGCTTGGCATTGCTGTTTAAGTGTGGTTAGCAAAGAATCCCACACATCGGTGATGAACCCTTCTGATTTTTCCAAATGGACGTCGTACTTGAACTCTTTAAATTTCACGCCGTAGTCCTGAATTTTCTAGAGAAGAGTTTGTACGTCTCTCGAATGTGATAGTACTTTCAGGGTTTCCTGCTGGTGATGGACTATGATTTGGTGTAGACTCTCTGGACCTAGATTCTGGTTCACTCATCTCATCTTCAAAATCACTGTCATGAATTTGAGTCAAGACTACAGCTACTGTGCGAGGCGATAAATCACGTTCTTCTCCTTTCTTTACGAAATGATGCGATCGTTTCATCTTGACTGCAAATGATGCGATCGTTTCATCTTGAGTGCAAAGGGTAAAATGACTGAACTGACTGACCTATATATCTAATTCAGGTCAGCCAATTCAGTGACGTCATTGAAGCTGGAAATTTTGAGACTATGAATATAGACTTGGGTTTTCCACAGGTTGTAGCTATAAATAGATACTAGGTCTACATGAAAAATGTGAATAACGTCGGATCGGTAATGGGAAGAGAACACAATGTCGAATAGTTGTATAATTTTCACATTCTAACAAAGTGTTCAGCTGTTTTTACTTGTCCGCACGTGCAGAACTTATTGTTAAGAACATGATTTAGGATTAGATCCTTAAAGCCACCAAGAATATAGTAGGAAAGAATTTCATATTTGTCCCGATGCAGGTATGCTTTGAAATTTTTATTCGATGGGTTACGAATTATTTCGATTGGCAGCGTGCTTCACGGTCGAATTGTGGGAGGCAAAAATGATTTTTAATAAAGTGTCGTTTGTCACAAGGGAGGTAGAATGGAATTCGGTGATCGAGTGATATAGGTATCATTGTTAACAACCATTTGCGTCACTAGAGTTGGTGTCACCCAGAGCGATAACTCATGGTGTCACCCCCATGGACCACTTTCTTGCACAAAAATTCAAAAATGTTATAGACAGCCATTTTGGTGTCATCCCCTCTGATGATGTCACCCTGTGCGGACCGGCCCTTCCTCACCCCTGGTAATGCCTCTGTCAACAACAAGAGGCTTAATTATATATTGTAACTTATTCGGAGTAAAGTCATGGTATACTGTAAACAACTGAATGTATACTTAAAGCGTCGATTATTCAGGCTATCCCAACAGGTTTCCTCATACCATAATGCCCGGGTCACACTCTTCATATCACGTGTTATTATTCTCATAGCCTCCAAATCGTTGCATATCACAATTATCCCATTTTTTAGCCAATGGGTTTGTGGGTACGGAAACCTTCCTGATCCGGCTCAGCTGCCCAGCTGCCTAGTCAAACATGGAAAGTATAAAACACCTATACGTTCTTTCCAAGGACAAGCGATCCAATCTAAATTTGAAATTTAAAAAATAACTGTTAATATATAGCCCTTTTGCTTTAAAGCGCCAAAAGTTCCACGACGCTAGAGACCTCTTTGCGATAATTGGGTTGAAATCATGAAATAAATAACTTAATTTTGTACATTGTTAAATCCTTGATGCTTTTCGTTTTTAACATCGATACGGTGGTACAAACAAACTGGATTGTGTAAGACTACCATGACGGACCTAACCATGTTTCAGTTAATTGGGTGATGCAGTTTTGAGTGATCATGTTTCAAATTAAAATCTATAACTTCAGAAAGTTCACAAGGCTAATTAGTCCAGACAATCTATTGCTCATACATTTCTAAAAAGATATTCAAATGTTGAATGACATTAAACTCTAATCAGGCAATTTACATTCGCACATAAACGGGGATATCCATTTTATTTTGCCATGCAGGTTGCCAGTAATTCAGATCACGAGGTTATACACTAAGTCTGAAAATTGCAATAAAAACAACAGAGACTAATTCAAAATGCCAAGAACAGTTTAAATGTCATAAAATTCTAACTATGTTATTGAAAGATATAAACACAGGAAAATGACAATTTACACAAAATCAGAACACTTATTTTTTATATATAAAATCATCTCGAGTGACTTGCAGTTTTGATGGTAATGCAAATCTTTGCTGAACCTTTGCAGTTTTTATTGCTACTTGGTAAATACTGAACACAAATAATATACATTCATGTGTTCTATTATTAGCCAGCTTTATATTTGAAATAAATGACCGAAGGAAGAAAGAAATGGAGGAATAAAAAATAAACGAATGAGAAGAAGATATGGTATACATATCGCTCACTTTTGGAATTATTGGGCTGCCTACATCATGACGGGATATTTGTATAGCTGGCATACTCAAGATAATATGCATAGAAATAACTTCAATAAGATTCATTCGTCTGAGAGGTTTTGCATAATAAAGTTAATGCAACTGGTTGCTGATGCTTGAGTCAAGACTGATGTTTCACCATTATAACAATAACACATGTATAAGATAAAAAGGTACCAACCATTGTATTGGAATTATTGTGCGCGTTAACAAGCGAATATATTTTATCCACCTTCGTAATTTAAAATGGAATGCTATACTATGAATTATAAGTAAGAAATATAGATCCGTTTTATTGAACCAAAAGACACAATATATATATATATATATATATATATATATATATATATATATATATATATATATATATATATATATATATATATATATATATATATACATATATATACCCATATATACACACACACATATATATATATATATATGTGTGTGTATATATATGTGTGTATATATATATATATATATATATATATATATATATATATATATATATATATATATATATATATATATATATATATATATATATATATATATGTGTGTGTATATATATGTGTGTATATATATATATATATATAAAACTGGTAACATCTTTGAGACAAAAAGCAACCAACGAAGACAAAGTCTTGTTGAAAGTCATGTATAATGATGTTTTCTTTTAATAAATGGAAATATAAACACTACTAATGTAAGTAATATGTACTGACAAAAAATATTTCAAACTTCAAAAAATCTTTTCATTTGCAGTTGAAACAAAAATAGATAAGATACAGTATTAGTTAGCTGAAAAAGCAAGAAAGTAAAGTGAACTAAGCTGTGTTAAAATTATGTAAATTGCTTATGTTTAACTTCTACTGCAAAGGCAAAACACAATATAGTGATTTTTTATGTTGAAACAGGCAACTCTTATTTGACAGACAATATTCAGATTTACGACACATTTGACAACAAGAAATAAATCAAAAGGGAAAAGGACGCTTATTATATGCTTTCGACTATCAAGACGCAGACTTTGAGCACAACGCCCACAAAATAAATTTAATTCCAAAAGGCAGAATAGTTTGATATATTTTGCTCGAATCAGCGATTAATTTCTTGAAAATCCTCTGAGAGTGTAATTTCTGATTTAATTTAAAGTTTCAGAGATAATTTAACAAGAAACTTTGTACTTATCGTATCGTTTAGGGGCTTTCATAATCTTAAGGCACTGTTTAAAATAAAGCGCATGTAAGTACCTTAATAAATGCTACCCTGAAGAATCTTCGAGCAAAATATTTTTATTTAAAATAAATCACGGAGGTATATGACTCAGCATTGCGTTTAAAATATATCGTTTGGAGATATTTTAAAATGTGATTTTCATATTAAGACTTATGTTTGGTTATATGAAAATTTCACCACGGTGAACTTCGTCGTCAATTTAACATAGACTGTACAGTAACGGAACATATAAAATATTAAATCCGACAAAAATATTATGTTTCTATTTGATTGAATTAAAGTACTGTTATAAGTTCCGTCATTTATCCATTTTCTAATTATGTTGATTTTTCACACTTTAAAGAATAAAAATAATTTTTTTGCGAGATTGAGGCATTCTTCATCATCTGATAATATGATATGTAATGTCATATAACAAATACAATCTCGATCTGTGCTAGGGGAGCAGAACAATAGACGAAGTAGGCGAACATCAAGTTACTACCGTTTTGAGGCTAAAAGCGCAAGTGAGGACTTTTTTCATCAATGTGTACATTGTCCTATCTAGATTTAAAAACATATAACGTAATTTAAGATTATATATTTAAATAATTAAACTCTTCTCTCTTCAGAGACTGGTGACATGAACACATACTCCAACAATCTTAAAAGAGAAACTGACAATACATATTTAACTTCTTGAAGTAAATCATATCTGATATATATATATATATATATATATATATATATATATATATATATATATATATATATATATATATATATATATATGTGTGTGTATGTATGTATGTATACATACATACATACATACATACATACATACATACATACATACATACATACATACATACATACATACATACATACATACATACATACATACATACATACACACACACACACACACACACACACACACACACACACACACACACACACACATACATACATACATACATACATACATACATACATACATACATACATACATACATACATACATACATACATACATACATACATACATACATACATACATACATACACAGTGAAACGACAATCCAGCCTTCCACACAAGATCAGAAGACTTATTTTTTTATATAAAGTATTTCCTAGTGATCTTCAGTTTTTTTATGGTAATACAATTGTTTGATGTACCTTTGGAGTTTTTATTGCACCAGACTACCTTCGAATAATTAATGAATACATATAATATGAATACATGTATTCTATTATTAGTCAGCTTTATGATTTTAAATAAATAACAGAATTTAGAAGGGAATTGATGACTAAAACGAACTGAATGACTAGATGCAATTCATGGATTACATATTGCTCCCTTTTGGAAGTATTATCCTGCCTCCTTCATAAGGACGGGATAATTTTATAGCTCGCATAATGGAGACAACGTCTTTCATGTTTAAATAACGAGTTGCATTTTGCAATACGTTGACATTTTTATATAGGCCTGATCACAAATCCATGAATCTATTTTGGCTGGTTGACACAGTACAACAACCTATGTTGGTAAAAATCTGTAGTCATTTCTGTATTATCATATTCATATATTTCAATCAGTAACACGCCTGTCTTTTTGACGTTAAAGACCTCGTCTTTATCATGTATGAAAATATCTTATCATGATGAAGGCAGCATACCGGCTCTCTACTAACTTGCCTACTTTCTTCCATACATTACCTGCAGAATGTACATCAACTTTACGTACACAGGAACATAGAAGATTAAAAAAGATTGATCCAATCAAGATGACACTTTCATCTGTTTATCAAATATGTAAATATTACGATCTAAATTTAAAAAGTACAGTACACAATGATACCATATTTGATGAGTTTTGCAAACCAAGATATTTTAAGTAATTATTACCGTGTCACAATTTTCAGTGGAGTACAGTTTAATTGATACTAATTAATGGCAGTTTTCAATTAATCGCAGCGTCGGATCAGGTCACACGTTGGAGGGTGGGTGCATTTCAAAATTTCAAAAGTACCCAGACTTTTTTCGAAAGGACAACAAAGCAAAAGTCTCTCTGTATATTTACTCAAGATATGCATCATGTAACACACAATAAACATGCACAAGAATAAAAAAGTGTTCAAAATTTTAAGTGGTAACTGATCGTATTTTTGTGGGTGTGTACTTTTGGGGGCCTGGAGGGAGTGTCGGACACCCTGGAACCTCCCTACCCTTCCCATATCTTGACTTGTTACATGTTGCTTCCACTTGTCTGACTAGTTTCTAAGTCACTGGAGCACGTGTAGAATAGAATTGTTTCATCGTACATCATACTCTCGTTGATTTCAATCTCTTTTCCCGACGCCGGAAAAAGAACCAAATATTCGATATATGAGATCTATGACTTAGAAATATTAATTTATTATATATTGTCGCCGGTTTTTCATGCGACAAAATCCTAATAATGGAAGAATAACGCTCGAATAATATTAAATTCCAGTTCTAGGATATAACTGAATTTATATAGTAAAATTAAATTATACTTTTTAAAATAATTTTCGACCTTAACATTTATAATGTTTACATATATCTTACTTTATTCACCATTAACCGTCCTTTGTAGAAATTCCCAAAAATTACTGATATTACGCCCATAATCAGGAATGTACGTTGGCGCTTTTGACTAGAAAATAAAATTCGGTGTATATCGCCTTTAAGATGTCCTGGTTACCTGGAGTCAATAGAATTGGAAACATTAATTCCTTTTTTGTCGTCATAAAAATTAAGATTTCAGTACTTATTGTTCATGGCATGTTATAACATTGAAATTAGGAAGAATGTTGAACAAATCAAAGAAAATAAAATTTAAAAAATCAATGATCATTATACTTCAACTGAAGTATTGTCTAAAATTGAAATGTTTGTATTCTATGTGAAAATAATCTTAGTTGTTGAATGTTTGGTTTTTATGGCAGAGGGATAATAAGAATCATTGCAACAATGCGCCCGTCCCACAGGCCACGACGCAAGCCGTTGTGACAACTCCAACAAAGAGAAAGAATACCAAGAAGAAGAGAAAATCTAATGCATCCGCTACATCAGGCCATTGAACGTCATGTTTTGACGCCCTCTTTGTGTCCCCACCCCATAGGACGTTGACGTGCTCGCGGGTGACACAGCAATCCCGGCACTGCAACTTGATCGTGCATTTGACAAAACCTTGAAGGCACCCTGGTATCGGTATCTGTGGCGGGCGGTGGAAAAACCGGAGTTGCATAACAGTCAATATCGTTACGATTGTACTCAAAAACATCACGAAAAGAATATAAACTCCCATAATCGACACCTTGGTAGAATTTTTCGGAATGACTTGAGAGGCGATGGTCATGAAAAGAGCATAGGCCAAAAATACGGTAGCCACGTAAGTCATCTTTTCTCTGGAAGATCCAGGTAGTAAGAAAACGAAAATATTCATCAGTGCCAACACTATAATAGGTATAACTATTGTCAGAATATAGTAAAACGGTTTACGCTTTAACGTCAGCGAGAACGATACTCCGGAATGATTGTTCATTGTGAACGTTGAGGCGCTGGTTGAAACGAGCGCCCATTCACTGTTTTCTGAGTAATATGTCTTATTCACACCATCTGAACCTATGCTTGCTATTACCTTGTCATTTGTATTACTCCAGATGATAAATTTTATGTCGCACTTGGTTTTATCCCACGGGAAAAACGTTGGATCCAACTGGCACTGGCTCTCGAATGTTTCTAGAGGAATCCACGTGACTGTGGATCCAGTTTTGGTGATGGTTACGTACAAACGAGAGCTTCCTAATCCCGTCAACGCATTGAACCCATTAAGTAGCGTTATGTCAGGAAGCCATACTGCGGTCTGAACTACAATTACTTCCGGAACGTTAGTTGGCGTCCAGCTGCTGCTCAATGCAATATCATTCCAAATTATTTTCAGATACGCTGTTGTGGTAAGTTTATTGTCATCGTCATCATATTCGTTAATCCCGTTGAGAAAGAAATCAACGTTTATACTAACGGCTGTCTCTTGAGGATCTATGGGTCTCACAGTATTATAGTACCCCGTAAATATGTTTGTTATGAGAGTTTTGACATCGGTGCTGCTGTACGCGTTAACCAGCTGTATCCCTAGGATCAGAACGAACAAAAATAATCCAACGCTGACTTTCAAACTCATCTTTGTGTGTCGTCTGCAAAATTTTGGCAATGTTTGTCTCTGTAAGAAAAACGTCTGTGTTAATACTACGAGTAGGATGGGTTCAAGTTTACAATTGACTAGCTTTCATTTAAATTCATCACCGGCTCATTGTTCAATACGTCTGTGATAATTTTTAAAAATTATTGATGCACAGAAATAACACAATAGTGTTTATTGTTATGAAAGAACAAAGGGGGAGAAAAAAGTTTTTAAATATAGGTCAAACAAGTTGACACGCTTTTCTGTTTTTCACTTATTTTGCAATGATTTCCAAAAACGTTCTTTGTTAATGACCAAGAGATCCCCGTTCTGGATCATCGACACTCAAATATCAATTACAAACTGAATTCAATAGAAACCTAAACAAGTGCAGGACGACACCTTTCTTAATTTAATAATTACCACACAAGACAGAATCAATGGAGAGAGAGAGAGAGAGAGAGAGAGAGAGAGAGAGAGAGAGAGAGAGAGAGAGAGAGAGAGAGAGAGAGAGAGAGAGAGAGAGAGAGATTTGCCTAACTTATTACTAACAGAGATAAGAGGACAATTATCGAACGAGCAGTAAGCCGTATATCACCAATTTACTTTGTATTCGATTTATCCACAATAAATTATGCCAATAGCAATCTATTGTACTAAAAGAACCTTGGATAACCTGACTGTCTAAAATGTCATATTCATATCATAAACAGTGTAAAATGTCATAATGTCATAAACAGTATAAAATGTCATAATAATTTCATAAACAGTGTATATGTCATACTCAGGTCATAAACAGTGTAAGATGCCATAATAATGTTACAATCAGTTTCAAAGTGTAAAATGCCACCATGTAATAAACAGTTAAAAACGCCATAATATTGTCATACACAGCGCCAATGTCATATTCATGTTATAAACAATATCAGTGTCAGTATCATAACATATATATATATATATATATATATATATATATATATATATATATATATATATATATATATATATATATGTATATCATAATCATGTCACAAATAGTGTAAAATGGTATAAAGATGTCCTAAAAGTGTAAAGTTTCATAATCATGTCATAAACAGCAATTGGTCACATCGTGACATCCTTTTATAAAATCAAATGCTGTTATATGTCGACAAGTATTTGAAATGTTGTTTTCAAGATCAGTTTTTGTCCTCGATCTATTCATGAAAGCATACGGACAAGTTCCACCTGTCTCTGATACAGCTGTAGAGTTCAAGTCGAGATTTATCAAGTTCCAACTGTCTGTCTGATAAAGCTGTAGAGTTCAAATCGAGACACATTCATATACTAAGTTCCACCTGTCTGATACAACTGTAGAGTTCAAGCAGGAAAATGAAAAGCCGCACAATCTGCCAATTATTCTAGTTTGATGGACCCATGAATTAAAAATTAAATATAGAAACAATTTCATTACAATACAATAACCCAGGGCTAATAGTGCAGATATTGCTGAAAACGATATACGAAAGTAATTCCTACTACTACCTAAAAGTTAATGATTCCTTTTTTTTTACGCCGATACAACCCTTGTATAGCATATGTATGGCATTAAGGCGTCAGCACCGTAGTACTTCTATCCAAGATACGATTACATGTAGAGGAACTGCACCATGGTGCTTCTATCCAAGATACGGTTACAAAATAGTGGTATTATACAAGAAACGATGATACACAGAAAGACTTCACCCTAGTGCTTCTTGCCAAGGTTGACATACAGAGGGACTGCACCATAGTGCTATTTTCCAATATAAATTGAAATACAGAGGGACTGCACCATAAAGCTATTGTCCAAGATATGAGGACATGCAGAGGGACTGCACCGTTGTGCTATTGTCCAAGATAAGAGGACATACAGATAGACTACACCATAGTGCTATTGTCCAAGATAAGAGGACATACAGAGGGACTGCACCACAGTGCTATTGTCCAAGGTAAGAGGACATGCAGAGGGACTGCAACATTGTACTATTGTCCAAGATAAGAGGACATACAGAGTGACTGCCCCATAGTGCTATTTTCCAAGATAAGAGGACATATAGAGGGACTGCACCATAGCGCTATTGTCCAAGATAAGAGGACATACAGAAGGACTGCACCATAGTGCTATTTTCCAATATAAATTGAAATACAGAGGGAATGCACCATAGTGCTATTTTCCAAGATAAGAGAACATACAGAGGGACTATGCCATAGTGCTATTGTCCAAGATAAGAGGAGATACAGAGGGACTGCACCACAGTGCTATTTTCCAAGATAAGATGACATACAGAGGGACTGCACCACAGTGCTATTTTCCAACATAAGAGGACATACAGAGGGACTATGCCATAGTATTATTTTCTAAGATAAGGGGAAATACAGAGGGGCTGCACCACAGTGCTGTTTTCCAAGATAAGAGGACATACAGAGGGACTATGCCATAGTGTTATTTTCTAAGATAAGGGGAAATACAGAGGGGCTGCACCACAGTGCTGTTTTCCCAGATAAGAGGACATACAGAGTGACTGCACCACAGTGCTATTTTCCAACATAAGAGGACATACAGAGGGACTATGCCATAGTGTTATTTTCTAAGATAAGGGGAAATACAGAGGGGCTGCACCACAGTGCTGTTTTCCAAGATAAGAGGACATACAGAGGGACTATGCCATAGTGTTATTTTCTAAGATAAGGGGAAATACAGAGGGACTGCACCACAGTGCTGTTTTCCCAGATAAGAGGACATACAGAGTGACTGCACTATAGTGCTATTGTTCAAGATAAGAGGACATATAAAGGAACTGCACAATACGATTCATGGATACTATTAATCATATAAGTAATTTTTTATGACGAAATTGAATTGACATGTTCCGTTAAATTGTTGTTTCTCTGATGTTTACAAATAGAGTACATTGTTAAGAAGACATAGCACATAGACAAGGACAATTAAAATCCATGTAAACATTGGCTTGTTACGGCAGTGTAGTCTTTCGAAGACAGTGGTTCTTAACTCCTGGGTGGGGATCCAAAATTGAGTGGCTATGCTGTTTTAATTGGGTCACAAAGATCAAACGTAATAATTTAAAATTTCCAATACATGTGTATTTTTTGTTTTAAAGGATTTCATTGGCGGTGAAGCTAGCACCACAAACCTAATCAGGGTATCAAATAAAAAGGTTAGGAACCGATGCTCTAAGAAGTATTGGAGTTTAGAACTGTACTTGTAGTCCATATTCGCGCTGACGCCTCTATAATCCAGTTAGAATGTCGTAGAGTGTATTTCAAAAGATAATCCGCCAGATATTTTCATTTAAACGTCATAACACGTTTTAATAGCTATATAGCAAAAAAATGAAGAACGTCATATTTTTCTTTATCAAAATGTCTCTTTATTGCTCGAGGCCCAGTCTCAGGTAAACATGTTTTTAAAATCTATTTTCTTTTCTTAGATGTTAAAGTAATTAATTTCACTGATAAAAACATCGTTGTAAAAGCTAATTAATTCTACTTCACTAATACATTGCAAGCAATAAAGATCAAACTATATTTTACCAGTATTTATGGAATTGTCGGTTAGCTTTGCTTTTAATATAGCTTCATGTAGAACAAATCTAAAAGAGACATAGTTATTATTATTATCACCATTGTCTATATTAGAACAGTGGCCTTTATACCGAATATGTTTCACAGAAAAGTATATATTAATGTAATATAATGTTTTCATGTATATTTTAATCAAATATGTATATTATATAAGTTCATGTTTCACCTTTATCCCCTAGCTTGAATAATATGATACAAATAGGTCCCTGGAGTGATATACAGGATATAATACAAAAATTAACATAAAGCGTATAATTGATTTAAGATTCAAAGCCTAATCAATTGCATGAAATGCACAAACATACTGGAACAGAGTGGATATACGAGCCATGGGAGTAGATGAGGAGGGGACTTGTAAAACAATATAATCGTACAGAATACGATATTGAACATTTTATTATCAGATTCAAAGTTATTTATAAAAAAAAAATGTTTTAGATGTTCATGTTCCCGCTTTAATCATTCCATTGTTTAGTTTGGCCGTTTAGCATCAAATGAACACAGCAGAAACAAAGCATTGAAAAGCAAAGCATTAATTCAATTTGCTAGTGTATGAGTTGGTTACGTTATGGTTATTTATAAAAGACACAAATATTTAACAAAATGCAACTATGGCAAAAAATTATTAGTTTTTCAAACTACGCCCAAAAGGAGAGTACAAAAGATTTTTTAAGAAATTTTGTGACAACCCTTACAAATGTACCGGAGAGCACATGTACAAATGGATCGACTTAATAGTGGTCATATATTTTGACATTGTGGTCACTGATGTCACGGGTGAATAATCTCAACTTTACAATTACATATTTGTGGGGTCAATTAAAAAATGAACGTTAATATATTGTACTTGTTCATTTTTGGTGAAGTTTTAAAAACTACTAGAAATTAAATGGTTGCTTTAGTGATAGTTGATTAAATAGTTTTACAAAATTTGTAATTTCCAATAGGTATTTCTAGGAGTTAGAATTATTTTCAGTATTTTTGTCTCTGCTCTTTTAAGACATATGACCAATATACATGACGCAACGACCAAACGTGGGAACATAAACAAACCATTTTCTTTGTTGATAACAACTTTAATAGTTCTGTTTGTAATATCAATACAGTTTTTTTTTGTTTGTAAAATGATGATGTAATGTCAGTAAATATAGTATCTTGCCTATTTAATGAATAACATAAACGATATCGTTCCTGTAATGGCTGCAATAAATAACATTTTGTCTAAGATATGCAGACTACCTCATTGCTTACTAATGCATATCTCTCTCTCAGAACGAAGTTTCTGTTCAAAGACAGTTTGTATTTTATTAACATAATCGTCCCTTATCAGAGATTTAACGTACTCGTTCGCAAGAAGAGAAACACCAAACACGTTCTGATTATCCATGCAGCATCAACAATAGCTCAATAAATGGCGATTTTGTAGACCGCTAAATAGAGCGCCCCAATGTCAATGCCGAGTATGAGTATAAGGAAGAAAAAGAAGTTGACGAAGTCCAAAGCATCTGCAAATTCTTTCCAGTCACAGTCCAGCCACGGTCCAATTATCTGTGTCCACTCGCCTTCATACACGTCTTGGCCATCATTGGTGACTCGATCCATTTTTCTGCAGCAGACACAGCGCTGACGCAGGACAAACTTGACGAACCGGTAGCCCCACTTGGGAACCTTTCTGACGGGGTTACGGAATCCTATCCTCTGAGTTGCGAGGGTGACAATCAGCACTAAACCCGTTATCAGCAATACCACCAACAGAAAATCTAGGAGGAACCATTTGCAAATTAAAATCATTGTAGCTTAAAAATTACATAGATTAAATAAAATCATAAAATGACGTTCAAACAAAGTATAAACATACAACTTTTACAATCACTGATCCGGTCTCCATACTTTAATGGGTTAATATTTTTTCTCCAGTTTTTTGTTTCAAATTCTGCCTACATTAGTATCTGAAGGAAATTTTACACAGAAAACCCGCCTTCCCTGCTACATTCCACCCTCACCCCGTTATTGAAATAAGTATCATTTTCAGTACGTTATGAATATTATGAATTTAATTTCTCGATGAAAAAAAACCTAAATTATTTGACAGCACAATCCCAGTTCTCTTCATTTCCATCCCCCTCTCGAGCATCGTTATAAAATTGTCATGTCTGTTCAGCGATCATTTTGTTTGTCTGTAGGCTGATTATTGACTCTATAAGACTCTTGATTTTGTGTGTTGGCTATTTGTTACGGTTTAAACGTTAGACCACTTTGAAATGTTTAGTCATTCGACATCTTTATATGACATTAGATCGATCAATTGATCGATAGAGGGAAAAATAGAGACCTACCCATCAAAAAGCAGGCTTTGTCACCATTTTCAGGCAGAGATTTCCCAATGATATTTATGAAGATGATGTACGTAAGGAACACAGTGATGGCATACTTGGTCTTCTCCTTTGATGATATTGGCACCAGGAACGCAAAACTGCACGTCAGTGAAATCAGAACCGTTGGCACAATGATGTTCGTGATGTAGAAGTATGGCCTCCGACTAAATTTAATGGTAAAGCCAATGCTGGATTTGTCCGTGCTGTAGTCGGAAGAATACGACATTGAGTCTACTGTCCATTCTCCATTTTCCTGGAAGTTCGATTGTTGAAACCCATTCCCACCTGTCAAAGTCAAGTTGACCTCGCTTTCGTCGTATGTCCAGACGACAAATTTGATGTTGCATGTATGCGAATCGAAAGGCCAGAATGTAACATCGACGCTACACTTGGTGATGAAGACGCTGTAAGGCTCCCATGTGACGGCGCCTGAGTTTGAAATCGTTACTTGGGTTGAAGAATCTCCAAGGATACGAAGACTTTGGAGTCCATTTTCCACTGCGATATCTGGCAACCACACGTTTTCTTGCGGAACTAGGATACTTGATATTTGACCATATGTTGCAGATGTCCAAGCCAAGTGTTGATCAGTCCATTTCAATGTCAGATATCCGGATGTCGTCAGATTTTGACCAAAGTCATTGAAACTCTCGATCCCAACTAACTTAAAGCTCAGACTGATCAAGAGAGTTGATGACTGGTCCACTACTGGTCTGATAAATTTATTGTACGAGTTTGTCGTGAAGAGATATTTTTTCAAAAGTTTAAGATCGTTTTGAGTTTGTGTATTAGCGTTTGTCACTGATGCTAAAACGCATAAGCACAATGCAGATATTAGATTTTGATGAGTTTCCATATTCATTAAGTCAAAATTTTTCCGGAAATGAGAGATATCTGGCAAAGAGCAAATGAATCTGGTTAAAAATTTGCTCACATGTACTTTGGAAGGGTCTAACTGAAAAGAAATCCAATTCGTGGGTTCAAAGTGAAGTCCCTCAAGCACAACGTAAATATGTTTTGGTATAGATTTAAATGACACTTAATCTTAAAAACTGGGTTTACATATTACAAAAACGATTTTGCATTAGAATGGCGAATTTGGCACAAAATGTAAAAGGTACATATTCGGCCTTTATCGATTCTACCGTATACATCCTAATAAAGAAAATGTCAATTTGCCCTGCAAAGAAAATGTTATTTCTTAATTTTGTTTCTAACAACTTTTTGATTGCTAAAATCGTTTCCCCTTTTGCCGTACGATTGCTATGGTGACCATGCCTTAAAACATATGGTCGATAGTTGTTAAAATGTAGTCGAAAGGTACATGTACATAGTGGTGATGGTAAAAGCAATAGAGGTAGAAGTCGGTGCGTGAATGGTTTTGGATTTTACACAAAGAAGTGGCTTTAATGTTAACAAGGTTTTAATCTCCCAAAACGCAATCCTTAAATAGGTTGAAGTTATTAAGATACTGTTCAAAAGTATATAATTAGTGCAGACACATGTCTTTAAATTTAATGTGATGCAGTTATTTCCAAGAATATTTTCTTTTTTTTTTCAACCAGTTTGTTAGGTTGAGCTTCATATATGTAACATTTTGCTGATGCTATTGACCAAAATTAGATTATAATTTCCACAAGGAAATACCTCATCTAATGCTTTTTTTCCAACTAAAAATATCCCCGAATAAAATAATAGGTAGCTGTTATTTTTTTCTATATTTGACGACAGTTTATTACACCTGCTGTTTCTAGTACATTTGGTGGTATACCATAATCAACCAAGCATACTGTATGTAGCAGGTTTGCTATAGTTTATTAGACATACTGTCTTTAGTAGGTTTACTGGTCTAAGATCTTTAATGTTTAACAGCATAACCAGTGGGTGTAACGATC
Organism: Potamilus streckersoni; assembly: GCA_016746295.1. Taxonomy (NCBI): domain Eukaryota; kingdom Metazoa; phylum Mollusca; class Bivalvia; order Unionida; family Unionidae; genus Potamilus; species Potamilus streckersoni. The sequence continues at coordinate 10,271,957 of JAEAOA010002345.1, read as the reverse complement.
TACGATTAACTAAAGATAGCATATGAACGAAACCATAGCTTGTAAACTTAGGTTGACTTTAAGAAAATAATCGGATGAAAAATGCTGTGAACTAAAAAAATGTTGCATGAATCGATATTATAAGGTTTCCAGTAAATTAAACAGTAAAGTATTTAAATTTATGTGGTTTCTACTGAAGTCTAATTATATTTACCACATGCAGGCGAATGTATCAAGCCTTTTATATAAAGGATCTCAAATGGGTAATGATTTAATATTGAATTTATGAAACAAGCTGAATAGTGTCCAGCTATTGCGAGCCTTGGCGAGCAAAAGCTGGACATTATTCAACGAGTTTCATAAATTTAATATTAAATCGTTACCCATTTGAGATTCTTTTTGTCACATAGTTTTTTTTTCCATTGGAAATTATTTAGATAGATAGAAGAATGAATAATTTCATTCATTCTCACAGACGGTGTACCTTTCATTTGTTGTGCATAAAATATAGTCCCAAACAAGCTGAACTGGTTAAAGTAGATTGTACTGTTTTACAAACTATAAATCAAAGAAGAAGCTTCCATCCGAATAAACAGAACATTTTATAACCACAGAATCATTTTTCAAAACAGAATCAATGTGATGTGATGATGCCACATTGTTTGATACGGTACACAGTACAAGAGTCCGACAGTAGAGTGCACGTGTACCATAAAATGTGTCTTTAAAAACTAAACGTTACATTGTAGCGATTTTCATGTGAAATAGGATTATCGGATGCAAAAATTACCACATTTACTGCAATGCATTTGTGACCTGATATTCCCAGTGTTTGATTTGAAATATAGACTGTACAGGAGACGTTATCAAATTTGTTTTCGTGTCGGATTTACATCCCATATATGCTACGTAAAGATGCTGTGTTTGGATAAAGATCTGTCAGTTAGGAAACCCATTCATGTCCAGATTATTCTGAGAACAAAGGTGAGTTTGTTTACTTCTTTAAGTTAAAATTTAAACCACGCTTGTATATACGGTGGATTATATATCTATGTTACTGATATACGCACCCCACCCCACCCCGCCATCCTTTATATTTGTCCTAATTGTCGTTCTTGTCTTGTAGTTTTATGCCATTTTTCTTACGATGATATTGTTAAACATGACAGAATGAACCCCTGTGTATGTAACATATTCATATTCAGACAGCCGATATAATATTTCCTCAATTTCCATTTGCGAGTCGAGTTGAAAAATGGCCTCCAAAAATGTTCATTCAAATCAAAACATTCCAGAAGGCAGGGTTAAAAACGTTTTCCCACGGTCCCAGCCAATCAGTAAAGAAAATACAGCTCAATAATTTCATAGGCTTATTTGGACCATTCAGAATCACATAAAATGATATTTTAACGTGTGGTAATATCAAAAATATGAAACTGCACATACTATAGGAAAACCATACCTGCTATGTGATAATGTTGGTTATAAATAACTGAAATACGCTCTTCATGGTAAGCCAATTATAAGGTAATTGATTAACTTATCAGATCATGTATTATTGCAATAATATTGGAATAAACTTAAATAATAAACTTTATTTTGCATATTTGATTTGTGTTGTGTGCTTGATCGTTGTTCTTGATTGAAGGTAGCGTTCTGGCTTACCTAGATTTTATAAAGAAAAAATAAAGATGTTTACTTTTTTACGAACTTAAAATGTTCTATAAACCCGACTTTGCCTAAACGTTTGTGATGCTTTTTAGAAAATATTATTGCGTCATATGTCATAGGTCAGGTGACGGTTTGTATATAGGAGAATTATTCATTCCTGTTTTAAGTTCAGAAGTAAAATTGAGTGTTGTGTTTAAATAGAATTTGAGAGGAATAATTTATTTAAATTATTATTTGGATATATAAAATGCTTATTTGACTTTTTGGACTATAACACTAGTTTTGGCTTATTCTGAATTGAGTCAAAGACATTCGAGATCATAGGATTGCTATGCTTTGAGACTATTGGGACATCAGCACATTCAAGACCATGATACATCAACATACTCAATATTGGAATTCATTTGGAAGACACAAAACGTTTGGACATGTGATAGACTATTTCGGATTTTGGAGGATTTAATTCACGATATTGTATATTCCTCTTTAATGTTCACTCTCTAACCTTGTTGGTTTCGGTCCTCATTTGCTGCTTAGTCTAAGACCATAGAGTCCTAACAACTTACATAAGCACGCACGCGTGTAATGTATGTATATGTAATTTCGTCATGGAGACCAGAGAAGTTAAAAAAAGTACACTTGTAATTTAAGAAATTTCAGTTTAAGGAAAGGGCAATTACAAAATCGATAACTTGTCCTGAACTGAGTCAATAAAGAATGTGCCATCACGAAATAACGGAATTTGTTTCATCTCCTTAAAACCTTGTTGTTGAGTAGTCATATCACACCATTCGTTCGGTACCAAACTGCGTGATACCATACCAGGTAATGTTCACGTCTTGTATTTTATTTCTGGTCTAAAAAAATTAATGGAACATCTTTGTTAAGTTTGCTTAATTTATATTGTGTACGTGACTTCTGTGATGACTGAGGGTTGTGCAAGCCTAATTTTTGTCATACATCTAAGGATTAAACATGACGTTTACTAAAATTTCAATTCAAGACCTTGTTTATGAGTGAAAATTTTTCTATTAGAAATGATTAGTTTTTCCCGAGCATTATGTTGCGTCATATATGAAGTGATAGTATGTATAGAAATTTTGTAAACAAAGTCTTTATTTCTGTTTCATCTCAGCCTTTCATAATTTATAGTTCTAGAAGAATTATTTATTTTAATTGTTTAAAGGAATTACAAAATGCTCATTCACTTTTCAGACTAAAACACTACCTAGGGAATATTGAGAATTCATAAAAAGACATTCCAGATTATATAATTTTGGTATATCATAACATTCAATATTATCGAGATTCATTCGGAATGTTATATATTTGATTCTCTGGAATTTAATTCACATTACTGAAAATTTAATTTTTGATGTAATTTTCATTTTATATTATAGAGAAATAAATTGTTGAATTTCACTAAATTTGTTGATTTTGCTTCTTTCTGATACTAAGTTTTATGACCATTGAGTTGTAACACAATATTTAAGGTTTGGAAGTAAATACATCAATGCCATTTTAATTTCTTGTAGCATCTTGCTTCTCCATCACCGTATCTTTGCTCAGGTCCTCCTGTTTTTCTTTCACCCCTTTCCTCTTGTGTTCTTACTGTCGTCGCTATACATTCTTTCGCTGTTCTTTCACCCCTTTCCTCTTGCGTTCTTACTGTCGTCGCTATGCATTCTTTCGCTGTTCTTTCACCCCTTTCCTCTTGCGTTCTTACTGTCGTCGCTATACATTATTTCGCTGTTCTTTTACCCCTTTCCTCTTGCGTTCTTACTGTCGTCGCTATACATTCTTTCGCTGTTCTTTCACCCCTTTCCTCTTGCGTTCTTACTGTCGTCGCTATACATTCTTTCGCTGTTCTTTCACCCCTTTCCTCTTGCGTTCTTACTGTCGTCGCTATACATTCTTTCGCTGTTCTTTCACCCCCTTCCTCTTGCGTTCTTACTGTCGTCGCTATACATTCTTTCGCTGTTCTTTCACCCCTTTCCTCTTGCATTCTTACTGTCGTCGCTATACATTCTTTCGCTGTTCTTTCACCCTTTCCTCTTGCGTTCTTACTGTCGTCGCTATACATTCTTTCGCTGTTCTTTCACCCCTTCCCTCTTGCGTTCTTACTGTCGTCGCTATACATTCTTTCGCTGTTCTTTAACCCATTTCCTCTTGCGTTCTTACTGCCGTCGCTATACATTCTTTCGCTGTTCTTTCACCCCTTTCCTCTTTCGTTCTTACTGTCGTCGCTCTACATTCTTTCGCTGTTCTTTCACCCCTTTTCTCCTGCGTTCTTACTGTCGTCGCTATACATTTTTTCGCTGTTCTTTCACCCCTTTCATCTTGCGTTCTTACTGTCGTCGCTATACATTTTTTCGCTGTTCTTTCACCCCTTTCCTCTTGCGTTCTTACTGTCGTCGCTATGCATTCTTTCGCTGTTCTTTCACCCCTTTCCTCTTGCGTTCTTACTGTCGTCGCTATACATTCTTTCGCTGTTCTTTCACCCCTTTCCTCTTGCGTGCTTACTGTCGTCGCTATGCATTCTTTCGCTGTTCTTTCACCCCTTTCCTCTTGCGTTCTTACTGTCGTCGCTATGCATTCATTCGCTGTTCTTTGTAAGTAGAGTATTGCCTTGTGTTAGGATTATATAAAATGAAATGTTTCAGGAGTGAAGTGGACACATTTCGCCTCTCACAAAAATACAAGCTGTCCTCATGTCAAGAGTAAAATGTTTACTTATATTAAGTACAAAACAATAAATCTTCTTGTCGTTTTATCTTTTTTAAGTCAAACACGTCGATTTGAATGAATTTTTCTCAATTCTGTACGATTAACGGTTTCATTTCTACATCTATAAAACAAAATTTTGAACTTTACTACGTCAAACAACTTAAACTTGTACAAATAAAAGATTTGAATTAGTTTTGTCAAATTAATCATTGTTTCCAACGAAAATGAAGAGATTTTTTCATTTTTGTTAACACCATTCTTTAGCGGAGTGAAACAGTAAACATCATAAAGCAGCCACATTTGACATATTTTAGAGCGTAACATTTACAAATAAAACATTTTAATTATTGTGAGCTTACTTATCACAATGATACTTTTTTTTCGTTTATGCATCCAAATGTAATTTGGCCTTGGCAAGCCTGCAGTTTCCCCCACCCCGTAACAAATGAAGCATCTACATTTGGATTGTCACTCAAGTTTGGCTTGCAGTCAACACTCATCAATGACTGATTTCTCCGTTAATTTTAGACATGTTTATGATTTGTATTACGAACAAGGATTGTAGCTTAAACAATTTTGGTAATATATTTAGTGAAATGTTTTTCCTTAAAAATGTACCCAATGTCGTAGAATGTAAAAAGCAAAGAAATTGTACGGACGACATTATTTCGAATAGTAATAGGTCATGTATGATCAGTCACTAAAACATTTTACGATTCACGTGGAACATTACATTAGAAATAAGAATACTTAAAACCTACTATTTGTTGTTTGGAATTTTATTTTTTATACATTTTTATGGCTCCTCCTTACTGACGAAATAAATGCATCCAAGGGAGTCAAAAGTTTTCACACAATTTAAGATCTGTTTATCGGGGAAGGGGGAAAAAGAAGAAAAAAATACATAGGGAAATAGGTCTTAATATGGAAATAAAGATTTTATTATAAGGGTATATATATATATATATATATATATATATATATATATATATATATATATATATATATATATATATATATATATATATGTGTGTGTGTGTGTGTGTGCTCACTTCAGCTTCTCTTGAAACGTAACTTTGATCTACTACACTCTTTGTCCCAGGTGTTGTTGTGAATCTTCTGTTTTCTTACGGCATTACAATTTGGAATCGACTGCAGTAACTTTCTTACAATATGATTGGTCTTTAGCTGCTCCACCAGCTTTTGCTGCTCTTCCATCTCGTATAGTGAGATAGTACACCAGAATAAGCGATTATCACAATGGATCGACCATACAATTCTATCGAGAAACCAGAAGTTAAGCGACGGCGACGATAATGTTCTGTGTCGTCGAACGGGAAAATCGTTGACAAAATCGCGCATTGGCACCCCTGGACGTTGGTTTGTAAGAGTTCGTGTTGGCTTGTATGGACAAGTGTTTGTAGGAAAGAGTGATAATTATCATAGCACAGCATAACATTCTATACCACCCCATACATGATACGATATGACACCATACTCCATGGCTCCTATACATTTTCCTGCAAGGCTGTTTGTCTTGTGACGTAATTTAACATTAGCGAGCAGCAGTTGTGTCCGATGGCGCAATTATAATCCCCATCGACACGAATTGCACCCTCTAGTCAACCAAACAGAACACGAGAAACAACTTATCACTTGATATTCTAATAGTGTGAATAATGCCTCATGCAACAGTATAATGGCGTTAGAAAGTACTATTCAGATGGTTTGTTTTTCAAAGTCAGATTAATTTGATTAATTTTAGCAACACTACTAGTTCCAACGGAAGAAAAAAAATTCACTAGAAATGTTACATTTGTGGTCTTGCATCAACAACACGTAAGGACGGCTTAAATTAAATCTTTTTACAAGGGATAGCATTATTTGTGCCTTTGTCTTTTTGTCTTTGTGTGTGTGTGTGTGTGAGTGAGAGAGAGAGAGAGAGAGAGAGAGAGAGAGAGAGAGAGAGAGAGAGAGAGAGAGAGAGAGAGAGAGAGAGAGAGAGAGGGGGGGGAGGGGGCGGCGGGCAAATAAAAGCTATATGAAAATCGACAAAAGTGAGAGAGAAAAAAAATGGTTGAATAGCATGAAGGAATAGTTCAAAGATTTCATTAAACAGGTCATGTTTGTATTCAATCGTGCGATGAAAGTGTGAGAAGAGTAAAACACGAGTAACTTTCGTAGAAATAAATTAGTTTAACTATTACATTTACATGTTTATAAGATGACAGAAAATAAAATTAACATATATAAGTTAAAAAAAATTAATGCTACATATTTCTATGCTTTTACAAGATTCGATGAACAAGGATTGTGTTTCTTTGCCATGTAGTTAAAATATTGACTTTTTAAAACGACCTTTAAAATGTTATCTTAGTATTTCTTTTCTTATTCAGACATTGGAGCGATCATTTCACAATAAACACAATCTCACACAAATCCCAGCAATAAAACAAGAAATTTAGGACATAACCGTACAATAAGAATGCACAGCCTCTGGGAGTCTCTTCATCACTAAAAATATTCAAGCTAGAATGATTGGTAATAACATGTATACAGAAAATTATATCATGATCTTTTCGTCCAAGTGTAATACCAGTTGTTCTTTAGAATTCCAAGATTTCAATAAACATCGTGTATGTTCATTTCATTATGTTAGTTTAAACGGAATTTTAGGCTCTAATGACACCAAATTATGCGATTAAAATTATAAAACTAAAATAACGTAATGTTACATTTTGATGAACAAATCTGACATTCTACATAAAACCCCATTGTTACTAGCTTAAAAAATTACGCTTATAGTTGACGAGGTTCATTTCATATTGTAGCTATTGTCTTGAATTACTTATATTAAAGATATTTGTTTTCGAGTATACAAGTTCTTATAACAAAAAGTAGATATCTTAAGATACCTAAAGTTCACAAAATTTATATTATGAATGTCTTTCTCCGTAACAAAGATTAGGTATAGAAAATATTTGTTTTTGTGGATTGATGATTTCGTGAAAAAAAAGTGAGGTATGAAAAATTACAGGCAATGCAGTACAAAAGACCATATTCTGGTTACATATATTTCATTTAAGTGATACAACACTTATAAACATATTTGTATCATATATATTTGCCAACAAATCAATAGTATCGTGTGTTTAATAGTGCGAGTTAATGAAACTGATGTGACTGGGTCATAGATATTCCAACTTTGAATTGGTACATGTAATGCTAATGGTCTAATATTCATGATTTCATTGTAATTTGTAATTACTTATTTCTCTATCTGCATGTAAATATGTCGTGGTCTACATATGAGATTTACCCTAGCCAATTACACACACACACACACACACACACACACACACAATATATATATATATATATATATATATATATATATATATATATATATATATATATATATATATATATATATATATATAATTTAAAAAAAAGAAAATAAATAAATAAATGATGCATCGTGCATAATGTATGAATTATACAATATTTTAATGATCGGTGTACAAGACAATATCCATTTCTGTACCTTGCACCGGGTTTCTTCGTTGCTGTAATTAACGTTGTTGACGTTATGTCAACCCTCAGTTTTATTGTCCAAACCACCTTCCATTTCTCTATGCATCGCACAAAAGTTGTTTTATCCTACTCAAGTTATTTTTTTCTCTGTACCTTACAGTGGATTTGACCCTTGTAATTATTCTTTGTTTTGATATGTTTTACTCAGTCAAATCAAGCATTGGAGCTGGCCACTATACCAAAAGTTGTAACGATGACAAAAAAGGTCACAATCGAGAAGGTCCAGAAGAAGATGAAGTCCATAGCTCTGACCACGTGCGCCCATGTGACATCTGAAGCCTCAAGCGGCTTATCATCTTCGTCCTCCTTGACTGACAGCTGAACCGTTCTTGGTGTGGCAGCCCCATCCCTAAACTTTAACGTCATTTTGCTGTCCATCGGAGGCACACTGACTTCCAAGCCCACAGCTTCTCGCCATTCAGGGGTTGTCGGATCTCCCTTCAAAGCTTGTCGCCTTTTGGCAAGTATCGCTCGAGAAGTCTTTTTGTTCCGGCTAATAGAGTTGATACTGTTTGGCGTGTCTATTTCCTCCTCATCATATACCGCAGATTTGCCATCGAAACTTGGCTTTAGCTCAGTACGCACTGGTGGGTTTGGAGAAATTTTGTTCTTTGACCCAACATGACTAATTGCAAAAACTTTATTTTGCACAGCTTTAAATTTTGTCTTTTCTTCAAATTCTTCTTCTGGGTCATCTATATCATCCAACTTCAGATTGTTATTTTTTCTCTTTTTGTCCTGATTTTTCTTACAACTAAACATCCTTCGTTTCAACATGACTACACGGATGGTGGGAATTAGAAGGAATGCAGGCACCGTTGTTTCTCTACTCAGACTGTACAGTCTGAGCTGTAGGACAGTGACGAAGACGATCAGGCAGCTGATGGTAGACTGCGTTAGCAAATATATGTTGAGAATTGGAACTGATTTCATTCCTTCTGGCATCAGGTCCGTGATAATGATGAAAAAAATAATAAAGGACAAATATGCGATAACTGCGAATCCGGTCTTTTCTCCAGAAGCGGGAGGAAGAATGAAAACGAATATGTTAATGGCGGCAAGAAGAAAGATTGGCAAAATGAAGTACAGTAAATAGAACAAATACTTTCGTTTGAAAGTCAGCGTAAATTTTATTCCCGACGTTGTTGATGTAGATGCGTCACCGGTTGTAGCTCTTACAAGATCCCAATCAGGACTCGGTTCATAGTAGGCTGTGTTGATGCCATATGTTCCCTTTGACAATGTGATTAGGCCTGTCGTACTGCTCCATGTGGTAAATTTGATGTCACACGTTTGTTTATCAAACGGAAATGACGTCATATCAATATTGCAAGTACTTTCGAAAGTCTGGTACGGCGTCCATTTCATAGTACCTATATCGGTAGCCTTGACGTAGGCGAAACTGTCTCCTAGTCCTGTTAGGGACTCCAAAGCATTAATAAGAGCGATGTCAGGTCTCCAGATTTCATTCTGGGGAATCAATAGTTCGTCGATATTAGCGTAACTGGCACTGTTCCAGATCATGTATGTGTCATTCCACTGAACATCCAACCATCCTGTTGTGGTTATTTTCTGTTCATTCTCGTTTATTTCATTTAAGGCAACTAAGTAAAAATCAACTGTGACTGGTAGCACTAGTCCCGTGTCTGCCTTAGGACGCACTTTGGACGAGTAGTTGGACGCGTTTAGTGTGGCGTTAAGCAGGTTCTGATAATCAGTGTTGGTGGCTGCATGTGTTTCGGAAAACTGAAGTATCAAAAACATGCCAAATAAAAAGGCGATGAAAATGTTGAAATACACGTTTCTATCTTTCGGTCGCATTTTTCCGTGTTTTAATGTCATCGTTATTGAATATCGCAGACTCAAATAACAAAACAAAACAAAAGAAGATATATGAAAGGGTCTTACTTTTTCTCTGTGAAACCGTTGCAGTAAGTCCTTATAGAAATAATACTTGCGAACAAATGTACCGGTATAAGCACGAAGTCTTATTGAAAAGAGGTAATGCTTTAAAACAGAACATATATAAAAATATTGTCCTTACATTGTTCCATAGCTTTGGGTCATCGACCTTTTCGAGAAGACAATGTACGTGACAGAGAGGAAAACTTGTATCGATCAGATTCGCCGACTTTTCATGCATGGAGACCTTTTCTGTGTCATGATATATTTTGTGCTCTTATCTCTTTCTCAATCTTCCACTCTTCTTGCTAAAAATTGGAAACTATGAGTAGACTTGTTCAAGATGTCAAAACTGAACTTTCAAATTTTACTAATAAATTGGCATGCCGTTTGATAATAGCGTCATGAGCTACAAATAGTAAACGTGATACGGTATATAGTACGAAGATCTATTTTACTTACTTTGACCTTAGGAGAAAAGGTTTCATTCTTCTCTTTGACAGCACCGTTTTACTTATTAAGAGGCATTTTACGGACCAGTGCAGATATTGTTACCAGTCGTTATGGCTTAAACATTTGTACCATTATAAAAAGTAATTGTGGACTCAGGTGTTGAAACAAGTCGATAGGACGAAATTTCATATTTCTGGACTGAGGAAAACTGATTGTTATTAAAAGTTTCCTCAAACATGGCGTTTGCGAGGTTGGCGTGTGTTGTTATTGTTGTTGGTGTTCTAAATCAATTAAGTACGGCAGTTTCATTAACAGATATGGAGAATCTTGTTTCTAGCTTGCAGGCTGGGTACTACACCACAGTACGTCCAGTCACTGACCAAACTAAGACGGTGGTCGTTTCGTCAGATTTGTATCTCTTGGGAATAAATGACTTTGACGACAGCAATCAAAAACTCATGACGACGGCTTATCTCTCTATCAGTTGGAACGACGAAATTTTGGCTTCTGCATGGTCAAGTTCACCTTCTATCGCTGAAGCCTATTTGCCACAAAATAAAGTGTGGTTACCAGATTTAGCACTCTCTAACGGATTCGCGTCTCTAAAAGGACTTGGGAGTACATTCATACAAGTTAAGCTTACCTACACGTCGCCGACAGTCACTGTAACGTGGCGGCCGTATGAAGTATTCGAGACTGCGTGTGCCGCCGATGTTACGTACTTTCCGTTCGACTCCACGAAATGTGATATTAAATTTAACTACTTCGTATATGACAGCACAAAGGTCAACATAACGTCGGGACCAGAAGGCGTAAACCTGGCCAATTATGAAGAGAACAGCGACTGGACAATAACTCGGACCAGCACGTCAACTTTCCTCCGTAACGGCAAATCTGGTATTGCGTACTCAATTACACTCAAACGCAAGCCCCTCTATTACCTACTAAATATCATATTCCCTATCGTTCTGCTGGCACTTCTGAACGTCATCGTTTTCGCGTTGCCAGGGTCATCCAGAGAAAAGACAGGATACATAGTGACGATGTTCTTATCCTTTGCAATCTTTCTAACCATCATCGCCAAGGAGCTACCAACAACGTCGGACAAAGTATCTTTTTTCGGCATCTACGTCTTTCTCATTGCATTCCAGTGCACCCTGATTGTCCTGTTAACGGTACTGCAAATCAGATTCTATAACCGAAATCCGGATTCCCGAGTTCCCCAATACTTGAAGTTACTTGTTCATAGGATGATCCGGTTTCAATGTGGAGGATACTGCATCGGTCCCGGGGAAATCTTCCCTTATGGCAAAGATCCCAAGAAAATGTCGCGTGAGTACGTCACGTGGCCAGACGTCAGTGACGCTCTGGACGTTCTATTTTTCACCATTTTCTTCTTACTTTTATTCATTTTAACTGCACTGTACTTAATCGTATCTTATATAGCCGGAAGTGGAGTCTACTAGTTCAGGCTTTATAAGTTGAGTTGCTTTTTATCTTTTGTTTTCCATTTGAAATGCATCAAGAGCCTCTTTACTGATATAGAAGAATGAGCATTCGGAATACAACTTTTAATATGATAAAAGTCCATCTATCTCTTAGAATCTTGGCATGCGACGGAAAAATGTTTAGGCTACTACAATTAGCCTTTATCAGTCTCTCATTCATCTCCAAAACCTCTAATGTAAATATCTCGAAACGTGTAACGCAAGACTTCTTAAACAAATTTTCGTTTCGACGTTTCTTTTCCTTTTTTCACCTAATTTTTTTGAGGCAAATTAATAGTCAAAATTCAACTGTAGAATTTGATATCAGTTGATGAAACATATTTTGAATTTTCATTTTATTTTGTACACACATACCAGCTAATTATGAATTCATTATTGATGTGCGTGTGTGTCTGTATGTGTGTCTGTGAGAGAGAGAGAGAGAGAGAGAGAGAGAGAGAGAGAGAGAGAGAGAGAGAGAGAGAGAGAGAGAGAGAGAGAGAGAGAGAGAGAGAGAGAGAAAGCTTTAGTTTTTCAGTCACTTTATTTATTGCAATGTTTCTAAGGAGAGAAAACTTAAAAATATATAACAGCTACAATTTTCTATTTGTTTTTATTTCTTTGTTTTAAAATATAATTTTTTTTTTACAAATATAACACAATCAAGGCTGATCAAATACACTTGCCTGATATCAGAACAAGTTCAAACTAGACTTATACAAGCACATACTTAGAAGGTGATAAATTCTTAATTTCACAATACACTGTCCAAGTCTTTTATTTCATCTTCTTGTCAATGTCAATCTTGCATTTTCTTGTGCAGACAAGAAAATGGTAATGAATCCTACTTGAAGAAAGCTTTGAGAAACTGCAAAAAATATTTATATTTTATTCTCTGACTATAAGTAACATTTTAAACAACAATTTATAAGCTACATTTTAAATGTAATAATTTATGTCTAACATAGCAACAAGCAATGAGTGTGCATGTTCCGCTCTAATCATTATGCTGATAAATAAAACTGCACTGCCAATTTTCTGGTTGAATTAAATGTGTCTAGCAAGACAAAGTAGAACATGCCTAAGACAATGTCTCTGTTTTCAAGTTGGCCAAGTTATATAGATTAAAGAGAGAACTTTCAAGATTCTGTTACAGGAGCTTTTGGAAGAGAAATGGATTCAACCGTAATTAGCCATGTTGATTTCTCAAAACTACCAAATGAAAAAAAAATTACTATCCACTTATCCTCAACATTTCCCTTCCTTCTTTGCTGAGAAATGGACTATACTGCTACACCGACTGAGGGACACAGATTGCCAGATGTACTGGCATGTAGGTAAATTCAGGGGTCAGTGGACAAACTGATGGAGATCCAGATACTGAGAGAAAGAAATTATTTGTGTAGTTACATTTAGTTAAACATTTATTCCTTGATACATCCATTTATTCATCAGTTCATAGATACAAATAGCTAAAAAATTAATATTTCTATGATCTCTATAAAATTTGATTCATCTGAATTCTATGCTAATTAAAAATCTACACAACTTTTTTCAGAAACCTTCAGAGACATAACACCACAAAATTTTCATAGATCGATTACACACATAGAAAATCAAGTCATTATCATTTTCATTCAATTTTATTTCTGTGGTGATGTTTTCAACTTATATTATAACAGAAACTGACATAGCAGATTTCAAATGGGTATGAAACTACCTCATTAAGGACTCATGCACCTGATAATAGTTTGTCATTATTCTTTCCATTATTTGTCCTTTTTAAAGTTCAAAATACTGTATGTTAGAACAAACAAGCTCTGCTGTGGCTCACATTCACATACTCCACATTCAGAAAACATCACTCATTAAATACAGCATCACTGATGGCTGTGATGTCATGAGCTCACTAATAGGTCTAGTTCTTCTCTGAAATGGAATAAATAAAAATAAAAAAATAAACCTCCATGTATATACAACACTCCATGAAAAATATGAAGTTACAGTAGACCCTTGTTAACAAAAACTCACTGGGAACAGGAAAAAGGAATTTAAATCAAAAGGAGTTTGGAATTTTGGTCATTTCTTATTAGAGACACCAATGCAGTCTGTATAAATGAATAACCTGAATAAAAGAGTTAGATAAACAAATTTTAGCTCTGTATTTCCAATAGTCCCTCACTATAGAGACCATGCCAAAGACCATCTTTAGAATCTGTGCATGACCAAGGATACCATAATATTGGGCAAATAATATTTTATTTTAACTTGTACATATTTTACTAAATTTTAGTTTTAGGCTAAAGAGAACCAACTATAATGTGGTTCCAACTGATTTTAAATATCTTATTCTTTTAGTTTTATATACCCTTCTAGTAATACATCAAACAACTGGCATATTAGTGCAAAACTGTCAAATTTATGCTCATGAAAGGTCAAATAAATAGTATTACAGACAGACATTTGTTGATTTCTAATTTTAATACACTGACATTTGCTCAATATTGCCGTTAGAGTGCCTAACTTTAATCCATAAACAGAGGTAACTGGAATAGTCTTACTATAGCGTATTTGTTAGATGTCAATTTGATAATTACTAGTTAATATTACCACCAAAAATTTTCAAGATAAAAGCTAACAGCTGAGAAACATGATATTGTTTTGCATACGTCAGCATGACATACAGTTGCCATAAAGTAAAAATGTTATGTTGGCTGTTGTGGCTACTCACTCCTAGTATATGAGATGTATTTGATAGGGTAAAAGACTAAAACTAGTTAAACATGGGGCTTGAACACTTCCTTTGTAAGTACTGGTCAATTCTTTTTGACAACTACAAACTGACAATGAAGGAATAATTTGTTGCAAAAAGTCCAAAATGTCTATAGACAATCTTAGTTTATAGGTAAAAGTGAAAGCAATTAGAGTAAATGAAAAGATATATAATTCCTTGATGACTGAGAAACTTGTTAAAAGAAATATTTAAAGAACATTTTCAGTTATACATTCTATGGCCAAGGGAAAGTGGAAAATAATGACAGTTGCAATCAGATGTTTTTTTACTTCATTTTATTGACAATGTGGCTTTTAACTACAGCTGATGTTTATTCACAAACGTTTTAAATAACATTTAAGTAAATTATATCATACTTCTCCATAACATGCTTGTATTTTCAAAAGAAAATAAATATTTAAAAAATAGTTATGACTTTTATATGTGATTAATACTCACATCTGTGTAATCTCTAGAAAGGTCTCCCATCTTATAAGGCCACTTTCCTCCTGCAGATGGGTTGGCCTTATAATAGGAGGACCATGAGTTGTTTCTATGGTTTCTATGACCAAAGTTACAAGGACGATGAACTGGACATCTACCTTTTGATTCTACATCTAATCTTACTTACTCCTTGCGCCATCTAAAACATGCCCTGGACACCAAGTCTAATACCACTTAATGATGACTGTTCCAAGTTTCATTTTCATTTCTAAAATTTCTTAAGGATTATATTTAGAAATGTGACTACATTAAATGAATGTTTCACTAATATGATGCAGGTTAAGGAAAAAATGCAACACTCCATATTTTTCCTGAAAAATTATAAAATAAATCTTCATCTAAATCTTCTTAATACAGTTTCTTGTACCAAATTTGGTTTCAATCCAAAATGAATTTCAAATGTTACTAAGCAGAAACTGAAGGGTAGGTTTAAAGTCAAACAAGGGCCATAACTCCAAAACATTTTGCTGAAAACTGCACAAATCAAACTTCAACAAGGTTTTATAATTCAAAGCCGCATACCACATTTAATTCATTTTAAATCCATTAAGTTCTTAAAATATTACTGAATGGAAAAAATATCAACAGGTTAAGTTTTAAATCAACAGGCTAAGTTTAAAGTCAAACAAGAGCAATGATGCTATAAAATTTTGATGACAACAGTGAAGACTGAACGAGATCTAGCTCTTTCTTAATGAAAAGCCCGATACAAAATTTAATTTCAATCCATGAAGTCATTCAAAAGTTACTTAGAAGAAACAAGTTTATGTCAAACAAGGGATATAATTCAGTAACATTTTGCTGAAAACCAGTAAAAATAAAACTTTGTCTCGTCTTTAAATGTAAAGCTTATTACCAAATTTTAATGAAATCTATGGATTCCTTTAACAGTTATTGAGCACAAAGAGAAATGAGAGAGTTCCAAGTTAAACAAGGACCATAACTTTACATATCATCTTAGGGTGAGGTATCATATCAAAATTGATTCACAATCAAGACAAGATCTTATGCAAAAACACAATTGAAGAGCAAAAAGTTCTAAAACAACCAAGTGTTGGAAATCCATAAAAATCTACCAGAAAACTAAGAAAAATACAATATTATTAGGATCTGTTAATGTAAAATCTCATATCTCATATCAAATATCAAGTCCTTAAAAGCTTCACTTAGTTGAAACAAAATTGAAGGGAAGAGTTCCAAGTCAAACAAGGGCCACAACTCAATATAATTTTGCAAACTTGATCTAAGTTTTCTGAGAGTAAAGCATTGGTTTCAATCCATTCTGACTTAAAAGTTTTGAGTGGAAATTAAATTTGCGAGATATGAAATTACATATGACCTGACAGGATGGAAAGGCACAGTAAAATACTATATGTTCCTTTCATCAAGATGGTGGAAACAAAATGAAATTATAACATTTGGTGAATACTATAACTCAGTCGAAAAGATGGCAAATAAACAAAGAAGTAATTTTAAACATTAAAATGCAGTCTGACAATGCACAATTTGTAAGTGTCACCAATAGTGCATCTCCTACATATGGACTGTAAAAAATACCCTGAACCCATATAAAATTTGGATCATATTTTACACATACCTTTCTGAATCTGTTAGGTTAAAGCTTTTCTTGATTTTCTCCACCATTTCTCTCTGATTACTCGCCGACATCTCCCCCATGAGAGTTACACATACCTGCAGGGAAAATGTGATCTATCATTATTAGATCTTGAATTTGCAGCTTAATTATCTGAATCTTGGGTATAAGTATTGAAAGTGAACATATTTCTACAATAAAGAGCAAAATAAGCCTCATTCTGCCATTAAGCAAATAAACAGACAGTTGAAAATTGCCGTGCAAGAACAAAATAATCAAAAAAAAAAAAAAAAAACCGAAAGAAACAAATATCTTTTAATCATGTGAGACATGAAGCTTGAAGAAAACATGCTTTATGAAAATTATCAAAACACATGTTTACAAACAAAAATTTATTCCACATATAGAAACAAGAACTTTGTGGATTGCTCTGTCAAGCTTCTGCAATTTCATGACCAAAATACTTAATATTGTGAAAAAAGCAAGAAAAGTTGGTCAGTGCAACCTATATTTTCAAAGGAGTGAAATAAAAAACACTAAGTAAATTTGATGACTGCATATGGAATATTATCAGGGAAATGGAATTATGTCCAAAAAGTCAAGATAACCCCAGGAGTATTACAAAAACCCGTAGCTCACTGTGATCTGTTGTGACCTAGTACAAAAATAATTTAACAGTGATACCTGTGCCAACAATGTTAACAATCACAACAATGCCACAAGTGTCCTGTATATAAAGGGCACAAGCTTGTCAAGGACACTCTTAATATAAGTATTATGTATGGATTACATATGACAATCTGTGTATGATTGTCATTCTTAAGCAATCAATTACAGTAATTAATGCATTATATATATATATATATATATATATATATATATATATATATATATATATATATATATATGATGCCCACATAAACTGTGAATTTATAAACAGGTTTTGTACATGTCAACTCAGAACATTTGGGATGTTGTTTTAAATTAAGGCAGAACACTTTCTGCATAACCAACAGTTTGATTAAATAGTCTACCTGTAACTGCTGTTATTAATACATAACTGTTCTATTCTAATAAAATTATGAAATCTGTGAAGTTTAACATTGTTGTTCTGTGTGATCTTTTTGGGTAAACAGCTCCAAATTAAACTCAAAGAGCAACACAGTAAACCAATGTATCAACAATGTATCTGAGCAAAGAAAGAACAAATGAATGAATGGCACTATAATAAAGGACATCATAATGAAGGGCACTATAACAAAAGGCATAATAAAGAAGGGCACTAAACCAAAGGGCATAATAATAAAAGGCACTAAAATAAGGGACACCACAATGAATGGCATTAAAATAAAGAACATCATAATGAATGGTACCATAAAAAATGGCATAACAATGAGGGGCATTATAAAAGGGGACAGCAGAATAATGTGCACTATACCAAAGTGCATAATAATGAAGGGCACTGTAAAAAGAAGTACCATAATGAAGGACACTATAACAAGGGCATAATAATGAAAGGCTCTATAACAAAGTGCACAGTAATGAAGAGCCCTATAAGGTCCATCATAATGAAGGGCACAATAATAAGATGCATCATAATGATGGGCACTATAATAAAGAACATCATAATGAATGACATTATAATGAAGGCCATAATGAGGGAACTATAACAAAATAACAAAGGGCGGAATAATGAAGGGCACTAAAATAAGAAGTACCATAATGAAGGACACTATAACAAGGGCATAATAATGGAGGACACTATAACAAGGGCATGATAATGGATGGCTCTATATCAAAGTGCACAGTAATGAAGGGCAATAATAAAAAACATCATAAAGAAGAGCATTATAATAAAGGCCATACTAATGAGGGAACTATAACAAAGGGCAGAATGATGAAAGATGCTATAAAATGGTGCATCATAAGGTAGGCCAATATAATAAGGGGCATCATAATGAAGGGGACAATAATAAAGAACATCATAATGAAGGGTATTATAACAAAAGCCATAATATTGATGGAACTATAACAAAGAGCAGAATAATGAAGGGCACTATAATAAAGGACATCATAATGAAAGGCACCATAATAATGCTGGACACTAGAGCTATAAAAGCACTAGTCACCTATATAGAAAACAAAAGTGGAAGCTGGGTAATGTAAATTACCCATGTACAAAGAAACTGAATATCAACATGCTGAAAGACCATTTTTTCAAACAAATTTTTAAATTTCTTTTTAAACAAAACATAAATACTTCTTTGCAGATAAAGTCCTTATATGGAATAGAAATGTGTACAATGAATACATTTGCTCCACACCAATGCCTGAAAACAGACTTAAATACAAAGCTTAAATGGATGGAACAAGGCTATATTATTACATTTATAGCAGGAAAATGAAAAAGGCAAAGAGTTCAAAAGGAAAAATTTTTTTGAGCAAAACAGTAATCAATGACCTGATTTTCATAATAAATCACTTGTCTTTTCATATTTATACTCAGATTTGTGATAGTTTGCCTTTTTTGTTAATGCTGGGGGTAAGCCAATTTTATAAAGAAATGGAAAACATTTATTTTTTTACGTAACACTGAATTTAATTAGCAGCATGTTAAATATATCATTTTATTAAACAATGATCTACTTTTACATAAATCCTATCATAACTGTATCTTTGTTTTAGCTTTCTTTTGCTTTATATATTGTTAGCATTTATGATATACAACCAAATTGTATCACAGATAAATGAGTTTATGTTTGTGTATATGTCACTCAAAAAACATCAAATTTTAAAAACTCTTCTCAGTTCAATTTATTTAGACTTGAATAAACAGTTACTGGCAAATAAATAATTTCATTTGTTTATGATCACATATCCGATCAATATACTGCTACACCATCCAACCCTTACAATGGGGGTACAGTCACGTATCCCATCAATATACTGCTGCACACCTACCTTTTACAATGGGAGGGATAGTTATGTATCCTTAAACCCCTTAAACCACAAATATCGTCATGTATTCCATCAACATTATACTGCCTATCTACTCCTTACAACTGGGATATGGTCATGCATTCCATCAATATACAGCTGCCCATCCAACCCTTACTACAGGGATATGGTCATGCATTCCATCAAAATACAGCTGCCCATCCACCCCTTACAACAGGGATATGGTCATGTATTCCATCAATATACAGCTGCCCATCCACCCCTTACAACAGGGATATGGGTCATGTATTCCATCAATATACAGCTGCCCATGCAACCCTTACTACAGGGATATGGTCATGCATTCCATCAAAATACAGCTGCCCATCCAACCCTTACTACAGGGATATGGTCATGCATTCCATCAAAATACAGCTGCCCATCCAACCCTTACAACAGGGATATGGTCATGCATTCCATCAATATACAGCTGCCCATCCAACCCTTACTACAGGGATATGGTCATGTATTCAATCAAAATATAGCTGCCCACCCAACCCTTACAACAGGGATATGGTCATGTATTCAATCAAAATACAGCTGCCCATCCACCCCTTACAACAGGGATATGGTCATGTATTCCATCAAAATACAGCTGCCCATCCACCCCTTACAACAGGGATATGGTCATGTATTCCATCAATATACAGCTGCCCATCCAACCCTTACTACAGGGATATGGTCATGTATTCCATCAAAATATAGCTGCCCATCCAACCCTTACAACAGGGATATGGTCATGTATTCAATCAAAATACAGCTGCCCATCCACCCCTTACAACAGGGATATGGTCATGTATTCCATCAATATACAGCTGCCCATCCACCCCTTACAACAGAAATATGGTCATGTATTCCATCAATATACAGCTGCCCATCCACCCCTTACAACAGGGATATGGTCATGTATTCCATCAATATACCTTTGCCCACCCACCTGTTACAACAGGAATATTATTATGTATCCCATCAATATATTGTTGACCATCCATGCCTTATAATGGAGATAGTCATGTATCCCACCAATATACTGCTGTCTATCCACCACTTACAACAAAAATATGGTCATGTATTCCATTAATATACAGTTGCCCATCCACCCCTTACAACAGGGACATGGTCATGTATTCCATCAATATACAGCTGACCATCTACCCCTTACAACAGGGATATGGTCATGTTTTCCATCAATATACAGCTGCCCATTGACCCCTTACAACAGGGATATGGTCATGTTTTCCATCAAAATACAGCTGCCCATCCACCCCTTACAAGAGATATGGTCATGTATTCCATCAATATACAGCTGCCCATCCACCCCTTACAACAGAAATATGGTCATGTATTCCATCAATATACAGCTGCCCATCCAACCCTTACAACAGGTATATGGTCATGTATTCCATCAATATACCTTTGCCCACCCACCTGTTACAACAGGAATATTGTCATGTATCCCATCAATATATTGTTGACCATCCATGCCTTATAATGGGGATACAGTCATGTATCCCACCAATATACTGCTATCTATCCACCCCTTACAACAGAAATATGGTCATGTATTCCATCAATATACAGCTGCCCATGCAACCCTTACAACAGGGATATTGTCATGTATCCCATCAATATACTGTTGCCCATCCATGCCTTACAATGGGGATACAGTCATGTATCCCACCAAATTCTCAACACTGCATTTAACTATTGCTATTCAATTGATTTCAATTGATTCTAAGGCCTGGTTGCTGAAATGTCACATTACAACTTGCAAAACAAGTGTCAATATTAGTATTTTCCTCTTTCAATAAGAGACAAAATTCACAAGTACATAATTGCACATCAAATCTCTCTGAATCTCTTTCTAAACAATATGATAGGCCTAAGTGACAAGCAACATCCTACTGATGACATCATAACAGAATCATCATATCTTTTCAAGTTGCAGAGTAATTGATTTCATGAATGCGGATATTCTTAAATGTATCTCATTTTGATGGCAAAAGCAAACACAGAACTAAGTAAATTTACAAGGGCATAACTAAGTAAATTTACCAGCCTATTTTAGACTGCTTTGACTGCCCTAAAAAAAGGCCCATATAGGTGTCTTTATAAAAAAAAGTTACAAGTTGTTGGAAGATTTGTCATTGATATTATTTAACCATTTAGTCAAAAACAAATTAGTTTCATACCGTAGAACGGGTTTAGTTCATGAAACACATCAGATCAAAATTTTAGTGTCCTTAATTCTTTTGTTCTAAGTAATAACTAGAGAAAGCTGTTTGTCTTCAGTCTTTATTTTATAAATGTTTTTACATATCTGTGTAAATAATATTTTTAGACCAATTAGTTGGTATGATTGAACAAGTATAAAAATATACTGATTTTTCTAACTGTGCCAACTGATTGTATCAATAAAATCTAACAGTAATTCAGTGCTCTGAAAGACCTGATAATTTCATATGTGAATGTTAAAGAGTACAATCAGACAGGTAGCTCTACAAGGACTTTGGCTCGAGTTCTTTGATGTATCTATTTTAAATTTTAGTCAGGTGATACACAACTATTACATAATGAATGTGTTACATGCTAGTTTAAAGCAATTAGCTTTGTTACATCTGCCAAACAAAACCTTTTTCTCATTAACTGAACACAATTTTGGGGGGCAGAAAACTCTTTAATTGCTGATAATTTCAGCCAGTTCTTTTGTGTGTAAAATAGTAATCAAACCAAAAGGAGTTTGAACTCAACATGTGCTAAGAAATATTGAAACTTTCCAAAAACATTTCAATGTCACATATATTATTGAGGTTGCATACACATAAATATAAACAGACTTACCAAATGTCATTTGCACAACTCATTGACTTTCTTAGTAAATATATCAATATTTTGAACCTAAAAGTCCAAATTCAAAATGTACAAAATACTTATTAAAAGAAATTTTCAAAAATTGCTTGAATAAACTGAAAATCTATCATATTAACCACAGAACTATCAGATTAACCACAGATCTATCAGATTAACCACAGATGTAATATGCATATAAACATGCTTTTAAAATTTGAATGACCTTGATAGATATGTTTTTGAGTAATTATGCTAGGTTTTTGAGTAACTGTACTTCTTGATAGGCTATGGTTGAGTAGTGGTGCTTGTAGGTAATGCTGTTTTTATGTAGTTGTGTTCCTTGGTAAAGCTGTTTTGGAGTAATTGTGTCCCTAGGTAAAACCCTTTTAATAATAGTGCCCCATTGTAAAAATGGAGTAATTATGCTTCCAGGTAAAGCTGTTTTCAAGTAAATGTAAAGCATTGAGTAATTGTGTTCCAAGATAAAGCTGTTTTTGAGTAGTACTTCTAGATATAGCTGCTTTTGAAAATGGTGCTCCTGGGTAAAACTGTTTTTCAGCAGATGTGTTCTAGGTTAAGCTGTTTTTAAGTAACTGTTCCTAGGTAAAGCTGTTTTTGAGTAATTGTGTTTCTAGGTAAACCTGTTTTTGAGTAATTGTGTTCCTAGGTAAACCTGTTTCTGAGTAATGGTGCTCCTAGATGAAGCTATTTTTGAAAATGGTGCTCCCAGGTAACCTGTTTTTGAGTAACTGTTCTTAGGTAAATCTGTTTTTTAGTAGCAGTGCTCCTAAGTAAAGCTGTGAGTAATTGTGCTCCTATATAAAGCTGTAACTGTGTGTGTTTCTAGGTAAAGCTGTTTTTGAGTAATGGTGCTAAGAAGATTTCATTGCAAAAGATCACAGTCTGAAAAACTAATCAGGTGACACTACATGCATATAAATAAGTCAATCTAATGTGGTTTTTATATATTTAGAAAAGACAAATGGATCTGAGACCAGACTGGAAAAAGATTGAGCCTGATGATGATTTGGCATTACAGAAGGATTTACTGTGATAATAAAAATTACAATCATATATGGATTGCTCAGTTGAAACATTTACTGCAACAGTTAAAAAACAAGAGCTGTCATAGGCCAATAGTTTACATTTTTGCACCCATTTTGAGAATAGTAACTAAAGGAGGAAAAATAAGTCACAATGACTGCCTTTTGGAACGAGGGCATCATTCATAAATACTAGTAAATATCTACATACTGCTGTGAAAATGACTAAATCATAATTCAGCTAAAATTACAAAGGCTTGTGTATGACAGCTTAGTTCACTTTAATTTGGGTCATCACACACTAAACCAAAAGACAACTATAAGGGAAAGTGCCTGAAAAAATAATCTAAATTAAAAAGGAACTAAACCAAGAAACAATAGAGAGAATAACAGACAGATGGGTTGGCTGATGAGGTTAAAATAAAACACTCATTCATATTTGCTGTGGATTATACAAGAGAGGTTTACGCCAAGAAATAACAAAAAAAAAAGATTTCAAAACTTTCACCTTATATTGCAATTTTTAAAAAAGTTTAGTCTCAAACTTTTCATTACTGCAATAAAATAGTAAAAGCTGTATTAAAAGCAATTATGGGATGAAAAATATTTATAAATAAACATAAGTGCAAGCAACACACACAGTTCTACAAAAGTACATAAATTCACTATTTAACTAATGTATGGTTAGATTTTAATGATACAGTTAAAGTTGGCAACATATTAAAAAACTTGATCATGCACACACAAATATGTTCAAAAATATTTACAGATAAATCAGAAAACTTCTGTAAAATAAAGACTAACTAATAAAGAACGGTTTTATCTGATCATTACTTATAATGAAAATCAATGCCACACTAAGCTTTTAGGTTGGTCTTTCACGAAATTAAACAATAACAAGGTAATATGACACTGACCTATTGTTTATGCTAATTAGCCAAAAATACCAAGGACAAGCAAACCAATCAATTCAGATAGAACATCAAATTTGCATGACCTAATTCTTTTGTTCAAAGTACAGAAAAGGTAAGCCTGTTTCTTTCATTAATCTTTATTTATAAAGAGCTGACATATCTGTGCATATTATATATCTTTAAATATATTGTTTCTTTGTTACCTTTAAATTAACAAAATCTAACTCTAACTCAAAGCCAAAAAAAAAAACCTTTCAACAATTTTAAAAGTGCAGGTCAAAGAAAACAGATAGTTTAGCTATTACAGGCCTTGGTTTGAGCAGGTGGAAGACTCCCTGCTCAAATTCAAATTTACGTCCAACCAATAGATAACTATCATACAATCAGTTTTCTTAGGACTGGTTTACACTACTTAGTTACAAGACATTTGCCAACTTTTAAAACTAAAAGTACACTCACTTTTATTGTTGTACAAAACCCTTTCATTGAAGACAAGTTTTACCAAGTTTAGATTTTATAACGTTATAGTATTATGCAATCCTCCTAAGCAGTCAAAACATTTTGAAGTCAAATATGTCTAATTGCACACTGATACATTCTGAAGTCAAATGTCTAACTGCACACTGATACATTTTTAAGTTAAATATGTCTAACTGCACACTGATACATTTTGAAGTCAAATGTCTAACTGCACACTGATGCATTTTTAAGTCAAATATGTCTAACTGCACACTGATACATTTTGAAATCAAATGTCTAACTGCACACTGATACATTTTGAAGTCAAATATGTCTAACTGCACACCGAAACATCAAAAACTTTCTCCTGAATTTCAGTTGTATAGGTCAAGTACTTGATTATTAAGTGTTTCAAATGTTTCACTAAAATTCAAAATTTACAAAAGACTAATCTAAAAAAGCAAAAACAAAACAAAGTAAATAACCTGAAAATTTATTCAAGTCATCTACAGATGCATATAAAATATGTATTTAAATTTTATTGGCATAGGTCAAGCTATTTTTGAATAACTCTGCTAAAGATTTGACTGCAGAATTAAAGTTCGAATGGATTACACAATTAGGTTGAAGCTAGTCAGGTCAGATTGACCATAATCTGCTGTCACATAGCATGCTAGCTAATCAGGGTTTATACTGTTAACATTTGACCAATTTGTTCGTTGTTCCTAACAAACAGCACAGACCCAGATTTGACAGTAAATGATGCTACAACAGATATGGGTTTGTGCAGTTTTCGGTTGGTTTGTGTGCAATTTCAGAGAAAGAATGGTTTGATTATTGTACTTATTTTGACATGCACAACTAAATTCTGTAGAACAGATTGCTAATGAATATGTGGTTCTTTTAAACTAAACAAAAGAGGTTAATGAGATTTTGTATCCTCTTTCAAAAACGAAAAGTGGAAAAATGCTAGGTGTTGATGGTGTTATAGTCGAAATGTTTAAAAATTTGTATTAGTATATTAGTTGTCTGTTTTATTGGCTTGAGTCATTTTGAACATATGATAGGCCAATATAACTGGTGGAGGAAGAACCAGGGAAAAAACCCAAGGAAGAACCAACAGCTCGAAGTGAATTATCATGGACTAAATTAAAGAGTTCTTTTCTGATATTTCTGAGAGTCTTCAATGCTAAGTTGACTAGATTGTTGATCCATGATTTTTCATGCCAGGGGAGCAATCAGGATTATTTCTAACACTAACACTCAGACTCAACTTAAAATTCTGATGTCTGATTGGCTGATCATAAATTACATTGAAAAATAAGAATTCTGAATGGATGATAATAAATTACACTGACCCATAAGAATTATAATGCCTGTTTGGTTGATGATAAATCACACCAACTAGTAAGACATTTTGAATTGCATCTGATTTAGCATAAAACTTTGCCACACTTTTGGTAGCAACAGATCAGTCTTCAAGTTAAATTCTGTCAGTCATATAAATTAAATGATTACGAACAAAAAAATGAATCAAAAGCTATATATAAGAATTCTGCAGAATGCAAAATCTTACCTGCTCTGCTGCTCAATTATGTAAGATTTTTATAGAGAAACTGAGCCAAATGCAAATAGTTATTATAAGCACTGGACTGTGAAACGTATATCACTGTGACCTCCATTTGCATGTGATGAGTAAGACACTCCATGATGAATAAACCCATAAAGTTTTAGGAATGCACATAAAACAGAGTTGGAGAAAATGAGCACAATGCATAAACTTAGCAATAACACCAATGACAACATTGTCAGAATTGTGACACCTATGTCTATGGCAAACAGTTACAATATTGACACATCAATGACAACATTGTTAGAACAGTGATATTCTATGTTAATGAAAACACTGTCAGAATAATGACACCTACATCAATAACAATACCATCAGAATATAGATACCTATGTCTACACAATGCAGGTATGAGGAAAATGATGGTTGAATTTAGTGTTAATGGCAACTGAAAACAAATACTTACAAAGGCTTTTCGTACGTCCTGCTGCATTATGCAGTTGTCAACCATTTCCACATATACATCATCTCTGAAAGATTAACGTGACATTTTCAACTTCATCATCACTCTTACCACCAAAACCATCACAATCACTATCATCACCACTAGACTATCAGCAACAAAACATAATAAAATACATAATCATGTGTCTAATAATTAACTGATATATTGTTTAATCTTTGGCACGCAGTTCTCACTTGTGCAATCTTAAATAACTTAGGAGGCATTTCTGACTATAGCCTTCACAAAAAAAAGCCAGGCTGTATCAAGCTGTTCACACATGTTGATCTTCTGCAATTGTGGATTTTTCACCAACAGTGGATTTTCCGTGGAGCTGACAATTTGTGGATTTTTAGAGTCCCTGTTGCTGATGCTAGCATTTTTTTCCCATGTTGAAAAAATAAATTAAAAAAACATTTGCCAAAATTAATTTGTGTATCTGAGTTGGTTTATCCTAGCAACGTAACATTGTTTGCTGGACTTGACCTTGTCCAAAATTGAGTTTCATTTCTGTTTGACCTGATTGACTTTTTTAATCTTTTTTATTTAATATATGTAAACAACTAATAATAGCTACATTATTCTCTATGTGTATGAACTCATCGACCGAATTATTATTGAAGTAAACAAGAAGGCATAAATATGTTGGTCAGTCAGAGTTTTGGAGATCCCCAAGTGAATTTTGTAGATTATTGTGTTGTAAGTATTAAAGACCTATTAGATCATTCTAGAAAGTTATCTTCAATTAGGTAATGGTTGTCTTTAGAAAATGCTAATTTGTGACCTGAGGTCAAACAGAGAACTATATTATCTTGTCACTGTGAGGATTTTACCAGTAATGCGTTAACATCTAGCACTTTAAGTTGTGTTATGTTGTGACCAGTTTGGGCTGAATTTTATTTTCTTCAAATTACTGAATTCAAGTGATTATTTCTCTGGAAGTATAAAAGTTCTCTGATCAAATTCTTGGATAAAGACATTCACTGGAATATATACTGAATTCAAACTGGAATATTATTTCTGTATTTCAACAATTGACTACTGAAACATCATTGCTTTGCAGACCAAAACAGAACCGTCATTGGTTTCAATTTTTATTTTATCTCTTTGGGACTTGAACCAAATTTTATTCAGGGCTTTTTATTATTAGGAATTTTGTCTTTAATTCTTGGATTATTTTTTAAATTTAATTAGCAATACATGTACCAAGTTCTTTGTTTGCATTTTTCACTTTGTATTCTTGGGAAATAAATTATTGTTACATTCTATAAAGCTTGTTGTCATTCTTTTCTGTTATTTATTTTATATATAATGTTAAAAAAATCTAACTACTTACTATAACTTTAAAACCAGTGAAATAGGAAACACATATTGTTTTGGTCTATATAAATATAAATATAAATATAAATGGATACTTACAACATTAAACCTGCAAACTTTGTGTGTTGGCACCTGTACCTTTCAAAATGATTCCTATCAAAGAAAACAATAAAAATCAGGTGACTTGTTGATCCACATACAATGTTTTTTTTTTCAACTGTAATTCTCTCTCCAAAAACATTCATAATGGATCAGAGACACTGATCTTGTTTCAATAAATACTGGAATAATATTAATTTCTTACCAGAAAGACTTTTATAAGACATTTTTGACAATATACTATGGATCACAATATACTATATTTTCACTATTTTTCATGGATTACTAATTTTCTTTGACTTTAATGTTGCTTCAAACCACAAATTTATTGACCTAACAAAATATTAGCCACATGTGATTGATGCAGAAAAAGCTTTTCCCCCTCCTTTCATTTCTTAATGATATAATCCTAGTAATGATGAAATCTCAGATATTTATTAATTCACCTTGATTACTGTAATAAAATATTACCTTTTCTGTGAGTTTGTTTAATTGTAAACCTTTTTGGAAGAAAAGAAAATTAAGCACTTTATATCATTCTAGTTCATGGATAGAGTATCTTGTAACTATTTATTTCACTCAATGCCTAAAGGATAAATAGAAAGGATAAACAATGTCTAGTATTTCAGAACCAATATTATTGAACATGAAGAACAAAAAATTAAATGTCCAATTAAAATTATTTTTAATGCTTATTTACAATCCAATTGCATTTAAGAAAGACTGCTGTGAAAAATACAAGATAATTACACAAGTCTAGCATTCACAAAGCTTTGGACATTGACTTTGTGTATTATTGTTTGAAGTTCCACTGATAAAATGCATTGATCTTCATCAGTGACCTTGAAAGTACATGCAGCTCACTTGTGTTGCAAGCTGAAACTAGAACCATCTGGTGGAAGACAAAGGCTCAAACCAAGGTGGGTTGAGCAATGTCAAGATCTAGGAGAGATTCCATGTTGAGAATGCATGCCTTTGGCATGCTGAAATTGTGCAACAAGTGAGAAAAGTCCTTGTTGTGGCCAAAGTGCGACTTTTTATGTCTGAGCGATTATCAGATCATTCAGTGGTATGCCTTGATTGTGATGGGTTTAGCTTCTTGTCTTATAAGAAGAAAAGAAAAAAGTTGGCCAGTTGGAGGTTGAGTGGTGTATGTTATTAACATGACTTAAGTCACTTCAAATGAGCCAAAACTGCTTAAAATTTGCAATGGATTCTTCAGAGGCACTGTTCAGTTTTAAGTGAAAGTTGCAAATGGTAAATATCCAGGATACAGGTGGTCATCTTATGGGAATGAGGCAAGCTAATCTTTAAGAGTTACTTCTTCTCATCTATATGATAAATAGATGGAAAGACTTTGTTCAAGAAGGGTAGCTGTGAATCATACTTTCCTAATATTGTTGTGATCAGGTAGTCTATTTGATGGAGAAAAGGTTATAAAAGACAAATGTAGATAGGTAACACATTACATATGATTCACAATTCATGCATGATACAGGTCTATACCATAAGCCATTTGAATGAATCATATCTGGATTTAAACTCACCATGCTTCGTCAAACTGGCCATCTCGCAAGAAAAGAAGGATTATGTTACCCATCATTGGAGCATTTATTCTGCAATAGAAACATCAATGGCATACTTAAGTCAGTTTTGTTGTAAATTTGTTTTGACTGGACAGCTATCATTTGGTTCTCTACCATAAAGTGTAAGAATGGCAGGACGTAATTTCCATTCTACCAACACGACTCAAAACAATCTAAAGGCTACAGATAAAATGTAACTTTTAACTAGCAATAAATACTTTAATATATTCCAAGAGTAGCATCCACTGCATAACTCTTCTGTTGTTTGGTAAGAAATTTGCAGCCTGAATTTTTACAAGTGGTGTAGGTGTGTGTGTTTGTGTGTGTGATTTGGATTTTGAAAATAGCTTTAACACTTTCAATCACATCGCTATGATATCTGCAGTGAATTAGTTTATAGTGATGTCTAGCACTGAGGAATCATGCTGCAAAAATGTAGCATCATGTCCCACCCAGACACATTATCCTGAGACCAGGCCAACCAGTCCTAACACTAACTCTTTAATACCGAGTGCCTAGCAAGACAGCTGTTGGTACTATTTCTGTATGACTTGGCTGGAGTTTGAACTGGCAACCTGTACAAGAACTGCTATTAATGAGATGTCTATAGTGACTATGTTGTTGGCATGATTTAAGGCTGTCAGTGATTTTATCTTAAGAATTGTGTTTAGGGTTGTGTGTGGTGTATTTGTCTATTCTGACAACTTGTAGAGTACACATACATTTCACTCTCCGACAGCGATACAAAACCATGTGAAAGAAAATTGCTTCAGTTAAACCAAATCTCCGTTTCTCATCACATTTAAGGAAACCATTTTATTTCTATTTATTCCTTTTTGGAGATCAGCAGAAGACTTCTCTACCTCCACTAACTTTAAATTTTTTTTGCAAATGAATAGCATACATTGCATTAAGAAGACTGTTTCATTATTTCATTTAAAAATACAAGAAGAATGATTGCAGTGAAAATACAAATATATGTCACAATATCCATTATAACCCTCAAGCGTGGAATCAATTTAGAAAGTGGAACAAGGTTGGCTATGTTACATAGAGTTCTCTTTACTCCCAGTAGAAAAAAAACTCATTGCTGGAGTATTGCCAAAGGGAATTAATTATAAAATTATTGATTCTCTTAATTTCATAATGGCACAACCCTCTGGTGTACATATACATGGTTAATATGAAACAATTAGTATTCTTATGTAATAATTACTGCCATGATTATCAACATAAAATGGCATCTACAATTAATGTAACTACTAGAATTTAGTCTGAGGCTTAAAAGTTTCATACAATTGAGGCAATGACCGTAAAAAAAATATACTGTTATTGCACTGATATTGAGTAGAGTTTTAAAGTTTATGTTTTACAAAAAAAGCATAAAAATTCATTAAAAACTGATTGCAAAACTTCTAGCATTGATATTCAGTTTTAATCTAGACCTAGTAAGAGTTTAACTTCAAAAGTTTTGAAAGTTTTAAAGATACTGCATGAAAATTTCCTCGACATAAATTTTTCCCCCAGAGATTTATTCAATTATAGCATCTCAGAATTGCAAGAATACCAGCTTCTACTTTAAGCCCTTGTGACCTTGCTTTTTGACATTTTAACATTCAAATCCATACACAGCATAAAAAATTTACTCTTCTGAAATTCTTTTTTCTGCTTCACTATCAAGATGTGTTCAGCATAAATTGACCTTGCCTTATGACCTTTTGATCCTAAACTCTTTTGCAGGTTACATCATGAAAACTTACTCTACTGACATCTTTTTCTGCTGCTCTATCAAATCATCTCGAGTTTTCATAATGTGTTTGGCTATCATGGCAAAGCGGTGTTGTAACTGCAATGAAAAAATAAACATTTTCTCAGTTTAGACACAATGTCAGAGCAATTAGTTTAAAATAACAAAAAAATAAATAAGGGGAATTATCACATCAAACAGTGGAAGGTTAATGAGTGAATCAGGGGAATTATCAAAGAAAATACTGGAAGATTAATGACTGAATCATGGGAATTATCACAGAAAACAGTAGAAGGTTAATGAGTGAATTAGGGGAAATATCACAGAAAAATATGAAAACTAATGAGTAAAATAGGGAAATTATCACTGAAGACACTGGAGGGTCAATGGGTGAATCTCCAAAGTAATCATAAAAAAAAATATGGAAGATTAATCAGGGTAAATATCATAGAAAACACCAGAAAATCAAAATCAGTGAATCAGGGGAATTATCACTGAAACCTCTACATATATTCACTCAACTCATGCTATAAAAGGAGTTATACGTGCATATAAAAATAATATGCAAATTTTAGGCTGGCAAATGGTGGCAAGTTGTGGGGGTATAACATGGAATTAGAGAGTCAATAGCTATTTTTAGTCCATATATTTGTAATCAGCAAGGAACAGAGTAACACACTGCATTATATCAGTTATACATGAATATCTTTAATACCACTTATTGCAATGTATATGTAGCTAATTCCAAAAATCATGTAATTTGGAGAAGAAAAGTCTGATACTTTACATCATACACTATTGACATATTTGTTGGAATCCATATTATACCTCAGGTGGATGTGTAGTAGAAACCATCATTGTCAACACTCTATCTGCAAACAGGCTGATGTAGTCATACCCATTGACCATAATGTCTGAAAAGACAAACAACAAGAGTAATTTTTATTAAAAATTATGTTTCTCTCAGAACATTTACCAAAGCACATTTATGAAATATCATCTATGAAAAGAAAACTCTTCTGTGATATTGTTATAATTACCTTTCCTGTCTGCTACCTTTATACTGGATGCTTATCAGTTTAAGCTAGACTTAAACATCAGTGACACATTTGTGGTAGGATGTGAATGAGATCATTTGAAATATGTTCAAGTATTATTGGAGAAATATAATTTCCAATACAAATTTCCTTTTTCCACTGAACATCCTACCAGGTTACATTTACCTTACAGGTGTGAGGAAGATATGCAATAACATCGATCATTACCTTGGTAACCTACTGAAAGACATAATGATAGGGATCTCCTTGTATGGATAACATCATTCCCCTATCTGACAAAAATGGCACTACAACTAATGGATAACTATGAAATCTGAGTGACTTATAACTGTTGTGAAACAGAACAAATAAATAAGCTAAGTCTGCAATGAAAATCTAACTAAAATTCCAAGCCTAACTAAGTTTAAAGGCAGACTAAGAATGGACAAGGTAACACTATATGCACATCCACATTCAAGCAAGGGAACTTAAGATATGCAATGAGTCATTTACCTGACCATATTCTAGGCAGGTGTCTATAAGCTTTTTCTACCTCAATAGTGTCCAGGAGAAATGGGAACTCATTCCTGTATGGCAACCAGGTCTGAAAGTGAAACATATGGACACTACAACATTATAGGCATGTATGTAAAAAAAAGTATATACAAAAATAAATGCACTAGGGTTTTCTGATGACTGTTCTGTTCCTAATTAAGCAATGAACAATAATAACAACTGATATTTAAATGATAACACCAATTCTAGTATGGACTGCACCATTTACTAATGTAACTTTTTAAAGAAAAATAATTTTTGACAATAGTGGCAGTAATACTGTACTTATGCTCACACCATAAAAGTTACAGATCTACTTTAGACAAGCTAATATATGCTTAATGCAGCAATTAGTTGATCTGATTCTATTTATGAAGATATCTCACATGCTATTTAATAACAAATGACAACAAAAGTCTGTTAAATGGTAATATGTATTTTTTATATTGATTGACCTGGTGTAAGTTACAAATCAGGATGCTGCCATATATAAGTTGTTAACCGATCAAATTTAACAAAAGGGGCAAAACTTGAGAAGCTGACTGACTAAATTGTCCCTTTTTGAAAAGGACATCATGAGAAGATCAATTTCACTCAGAGAATAATAAGCACTTATTTATTAGATGTATATCATGAGGCATTTTGCAATAGTTCACAGACAAGCATTCACAGCTTGGGCAGCTTGATTGTTGTGGGATTTCTCTATCACACACCAGTTTGTATCTGATTGTAACATCTCCCTGTCCCACACCAGTGTGTATATGATTGTAGGATTCCAATGTCTCACACCAGTTTGTATATTGTGAGATTTCCCTCTCCCACACCAGTGTGTATATGATTGTGGGATTTTCCTATCCCACACCAGTGTATATCTGACTGATTCTATACAACTTTCACTGTTTGTAAAATATCTGCCTTCATAATTTAAAGTTACAAAACTGTAGCAAACTAAAGCTGGGAAGCATATTATGAATAAACTGACAAAGTTTACAAATAAAACAGAATTTTGAGATCATTATTCTGCTAAAACTGTTAATAAGAGTTCTCTAAGATAATTTTTTGCTGTAATAGACCAAAATCATTAATTTCTCTGCTGTAACTGTTACAAAAAATTCTAAAATCATTTTCATGCTGAAACTGTTTCTGAAAGTTCTGAGATCATTTTCTGTTGTAATTATTACACAGTTCTGAGATAATTTCTCTGCTTTAACTGTTTAAGTTAATACTGAGATCATTTCTCTGCTGTACCTGTTAAACTAAATACTGAGATCATTTCTCTGCTGTACCAGTTACACAAAATGCTTTCAGTAGAATAAGAATACAATAGCCTTTGTTAATAGGGGGAAACAAATCAAGAAAACTTCCAAAGATCAACTTTGAGTCCATATCATCACAAAAACTTTACATTTTTGCCATTGATAATACCATTCTGTGTTGAGTGTGCAAAACACATTTCATTGTTCCTTTTAGGTGTGTTATGAATAAGTTAAACTCTATCATGCTGGAGAGGGAAGAGCTAAGGTGTTGTAGTTTCACAATAAATTTATCTCAGGGCCAGATATCACAAACTCGGTTTAGGCTTGTTCTGATGTTGATGCAATTCAGACCTGTATATATTATAGAGACAGCAGGACTTACGTGCGGTACAAGTCTTTCATAGTATTCCATGATTTTGTCCACTGTTTCAAACATACACAGCACACGGAAGAAGTAATTGCTGAAAAAGTGGACACAAAAAGTAAAGACTGGCAGAAATATAATTTACATTGAGAAAGAACTGCAACACAGTAGCTGAAAATAATAAAATTTAGATATATTCCATAAAATATTTAATCTCTGAATTAGAAATTTTTACATATATCAAATGAATACTATTCTAAGTTCAAAAATTATTTTCTTTGATTTCATTTTGTTTTGTTTTAATATTTCTCTTAAATAATAAATTTAACTATTGTGTTGGGGTTAATTTTCCTTTGATTTCAAGTGTGTAATAAATGTGCATATTTCATCTGCTTAGTTCATTTCAATAGATTTTTAAGTGGAATAAATGTGCATATTTCATTTGCTTAGTTAATTTTCAATAGAATTCAGTGTGTAATAAACATGCATATTCATTTGATTTATTTATTTCAATAGACTTTGGAGTATATTAAATGTACATATTTTATTTGCTTTGTTCATTTTCAATAGACTTCAGTGTGTAATAATTATAGGTTACTGCATTTGTATGGGAAAATATGAATTCGTTTTTCAGATGGCTATACTGCAAGACCTTGGGAGTGCAGTATAGCCATCTGAAAAAACGAGTTCATATTTTTCCATTCAAATGCAGTAACCTCTTTATTATATGCTCAATTCTGTTTCATTACCAAAGACTTAATAAAATTAACAAGCAAATTTATTAATAATAATAAAATTTATTATTTTATTATTAAAATAATAAAGATCCCAATCATAGATTCCTTCAATACACAATAATAGCATTCATGCACATATAGCTCTTCCTTTTAGCTTCATAGCGTAATGCACTCTCACATGCTTCAAGGACTAGGTGTACAATATGAAGGTGTTCAACATCGTGGAATATTGAATGATTCTGATAACGTAAAGTTAACAGAGAAAGAAATGAGCATAAGTCAAGGCAGTTTTATGTAATGTAGCAAAGAATTTCTGTATGGATGCACTGTCAAGTGGATTGAAAACCAAACAGATATAAAGTGCAAGGAAACAAATCTCACATAATTTTGGTCTTACTTGTGGATACTGTTTTCTCCCAGAAAAAAAAATCTCAGTGTTCAAATATTTCTTACACATAAATTTGTTCATGTGTACTGCAAATTTAAAGAAATGATACATTAAAAAACAGGAATTAAGACTTAAATGACCCTGCTTTGCAAATGTCTTCACAAGAAGTTACAACTCAGTGATGCTTCAATAACCTGGATGTACAAAAAAATAAAGAATCATTTCAATTAGTAATCTAAAGTTTATTTCATGTCTTGCAAAAGTTTACCCAAAAGATATTGCTTGCATTTATTATCACTGTATATAGAAGAATTGTGAGAATACCCCTCTTCCAAAAAAATAATATATATATATATATATATATATATATATATATATATATATATATATATATATATATATATATATATATAAAATGAAGCAAGTAATACAAAAAAGATCATCAACATCTCAAGCTAAAACAACTTCTTTATCAGGGAAAGAAGCAATTTACATCCATAAAACAAATTTAAACACAAAGGCAAAGTGCACTTTACACTTGGAGCATCTAGGTCTGTAAAATGTCACTTTACACTCATTTTTTTTTTCACATCCACCTAACCAAATATGTATAAAAATCAAAAGAAAAGTTAACTATAAAAAAAAATTGTTTTGCACAAAATTACATAGCTGGAGAATTACCAAGCATGTACCCACACAAAATTTGTTCTCACTGGATAGCCATGCACAAAACTACAAATTTGGACTTATTACGACTTCAGCTGGTACAAAGTTTTTCTGGGCAAAATTTAAATTCTACAAAGCTTGCCATAGGATGACACTTTGTTAATAATGATGGAGATTCTGTGTGATTCCTTATTCATACCTGTATTATTACATATTTACCTCATGGCTTAGTGTGATACCTACTAATAGTCATTGATCTGATTTTGATCCCCCAGGAACTTTTTATTGGAGCCTGTGTTGACTAGTTCATCGATTTTGTATGCAATCTCCAGGTCTTTGCAGGCAAAGAATACCTTAAATTTAGGAAAAAAGACGTTATTATTGATTGTAATTTCTGTTAACATACTGTAAAAGCTTACAATAGCATTGAAAAACTCATCCCAAAAATATATGGATTCGTCCTGATAAGCACAACTCTTTTTCAATTTCAATCGAACTGTTACATTATTTTATTATTGCAAGAAAAAGGATTAAAGCCAAACATTATCTAATATTCAAAATACTGTAAATATAACACTCTCCTGACATTTTTATTGTTCCTCAA
Organism: Potamilus streckersoni; assembly: GCA_016746295.1. Taxonomy (NCBI): domain Eukaryota; kingdom Metazoa; phylum Mollusca; class Bivalvia; order Unionida; family Unionidae; genus Potamilus; species Potamilus streckersoni. The sequence continues at coordinate 10,234,579 of JAEAOA010002345.1, read as the reverse complement.
ATGCTAAATTCACGTGTAAATTTTGTATGATAATTCATTTTTGAAATAACATATTGGGACAAACATATCCTTAAATAAGATGATTATAAATTGAACAGAAATTAAAAATTTAATTCTTTTTTTAAATAACAAGGCACAAGACTTTATGTAAGATATGCTGATTATTCAAACTCACCTTCTTTATAGCTAGGGAAAAAAAAGTCACTGAAAATATAAGAACGCTAATTACATTCAAACCAAGCTAGTATGAAATTTGGGAAAACTTATTTTGTATTCACTGGGTGTTGTAATAAGTGGATACTGTCATTTGTATTAGATTACAGCTTATATAATGGATATATTGAATTTTTCCCCATTCAAAAAAACTTTATGTTTTGAAAGTATTATGTCAGATCAGAAGTGATCTGACTTTCAACCAGTTCTAATACTCTGCAACTTTTATCTGGACAGTTTAACATTTTTCACAGCAACAATAGTGTTACCTAAAATCAAAAGAAAAATTTCATGTTTTTCTCTATTTTTTTTTGTTTATATTGAAAATCCAACTTTTTACTTGACAAAGCATTTAGATTTATTTAGGGATTGATAGGACACTAAAATTTTTGTCTTGAGCAATAGTGAGCCATAGCAATTATTTTTGTCAGCTTTAAGAAGCTTTATAATCAGGGGAAAATGCATAGGCAATAAATACAGAGAATGTAACTAGGGTCTCCATGTTGAACTCACACTCAAAGTATTGGTGCAAACATGTGACATGGCCCCAAAGTCAAAACGGGGAAAGTGAGCATGTCATAGACTGAATTATCTTAGCTTCATAATAATTCATCCAATGTATGAAGAAATATCTCTTAATAATTTAGAAAATTTAAGGAAATTAAAAGAATTTAACACAAACTATATCACAAATTTTCTGTCACTATAAATTGTCATAGCTTCATAATGATTTATCAAAAGTGTCAACAAAATTGGGTTAGGAAATGTAACACAAAGTTTCTATGACTGTGAGTGGCAAGCAAAACTTCAAAGACTATGACCTTGACCCCAAGGTCTGAGGGAAAATGAGCATGTCATACTATGAATTTTGTGTCAGCTTGAGAGTGACTAATGCCAAGTATAATGGGAACCTATCAAGGAGTTAAGGAAATATTACCAAATGAAAAAACTTTACTCAAAACCTTCATGCAAAGTTTCTCTGACTGTGACCTTGAACTAAAACAAAGGGGGACAAGGCATGTCAAAGAATGGATCATCTTAGCTTCATAATGATTCATTCCAAGTATGATAAGAATCAATCAAGGTGTTTAGAAAATATATGCAATTAAAAAACTTAAACAGTGACAATAATAAAGATTTGAAATCATAACTGCTATGTTTCTCTTCCCAATAATGTTTATTCAACAAAATTAGCATCAATTTGTCTATCAATTTATTGTACCCACAAAGTTTTGCAAATTTCTGAAACAGCTCATTTGCTTAAGATTTACAGAAGACAGAGATGATTATCTGCTGATGAATTATGCAACACCTGATATGTATGTATGTATGTATGTATGTATGTATGTATGTATGTATGTATGTATGTATGTATGTATGTATGTATGTATGTATGCATGTATGCATGCATGCATGCATGCATGCATACATGTATGTATGTATTTATGTATCTATGCATGTATGCATGCATGTATGTATGTATGTATGTATGTATGTATGTATGTATGTATGTATGTATGTATGTATGTATGTATGTATGTATGTATGTATGTATGTATGTATGTATGTATGTATGCTGTTCTCATTGAAAGTTTTTGTCACTTCATTGTGATTCAGTCTTGCAATTGTTTCTACAAAATTTATCAACTGATTAACTACTGAATTAGCTACAGAAATTCCTGATATAAGCAGATTTGATTTTTAGCAGTCAAAACTTCATGATATCACAACTGTTATTTCTGTTTTTCTTTTTTGTCATTTTATTAAATATTTTAAAATGCAACATAACACACTGGGACAAAGTACTTGGCATATCACATAGTACTCTGTCATCAAGTACTTTGCAATGCTGTGTAAAACACTATGACTAAGTACTAGTAATGCTACATACCACACTGTGAGACAGCATTCAGCAATGCTACAAAGCACTCTGTGATCACGTACTTAACCATGCTACAGAGCACTCTGTGATCAAGTACTTAACAATGCTACAGAGCACTCATTATCAAGAACTTAACAATGCTACAGAGCACCCTGTAATCAAGTACTTAACAATGCTACAGAGCACTCATTATCAAGTACTTAACAATGCTACAGAGCACTCTGTAATCAATTAATTAACAATGTTACAGAGCACTTTGTAATCAAGTACTTAACAATGCTACAGAGCACTCTGTAATCAAGTACTTAACAATGCTACAGAGCACTCTGTGATCAAGTACTTAACAATACTACAGAGCACTCTGTAATCAAGTACTTAACAATGCAACAGAGCACTCTGTAATCAAGTACTTAACAATGCTACAGAGCACTCTGTAATCAATTAATTAACAATGCTACAGAGCACTCTGTAATCAAGTACTTAAAAGTCATAATTCAACATCCCTAATAAATTTATTATCAAATGTAAAATCATGTGGCATTATCTGATTATATATACTTACAATCATCTGGATCCTGAAAGGTCATTTCTTGACCTTGAAGGTGATCAATAATCTCGTACAGTTTTGCGCCATCACTATCTGTAAGTAGAATCAAAGAACAAAACTAATTAAAAATTTCCTAATCTTAAACCTTTGAAAATCTATCTTATATGCATAACAACAATTTCTACAATTACTTTTTGTTTTATTTATTTAATGAAGAACAAGATAATTGCTAAGGTCTAGATTCCAAAGCAATTACATGGCACTGAATATTTTATTATTGCCATGATGTATCTATAAGTAAACTTTCATGACTTTGAATGCAGTAGTGTCTTAAAAAATTGAAGGGCATACCATATTGTCAATCAACATATTATGAAAGTACATTATTAGTAAGTTATGTTTCTACAATACTTACCAGATCATACTGACATTAGGAAAAAAACTCTGCTCTAGGTAGCTTCCTGTATGCAATATGTTTATCGATTTAAGGATGAGCAAAACATCTACAATGATGCTTGTATTGTGAAAAGGTGTGGAAGGACATAATAGTAATGTGATTAAGTAAGTATTCTCAGAGAAAAATAATTTATTATAAAATTACTTTCTCCATTGAAAATATTCCCTACCCAATTTCTACTACAGGTAACCTTCAAGGGAAATATAGCTGCAGTCACTGTATGAAGGATAGCCAACTTTTTTCTTATGAAGGCAGTGCAACTAATCATTACAAAGCATTTGATGTCAATAAAAGTTTAATGATAAATGAATTATATATTCTTACCAAGAAAATATCCAAGTGAATTCAGTGAAAGTTTTCAAACCAAGCCCGTGAGGAAGTTGTGCTGATGTTTTTTTAGGTTGCAGCCACTAGGTCCACCCGATTCAATTGTTATCTCTGTGATGGTATATCTCAGAGAAGTGTGTTTTTGTTATTTATATTAATTATGTAACTTTAAAAATTTTGGTCACATTGCTATGATGTCTGCAGTGTGGCAGTTTTTAGTGACATCTAGTATTAGGGCATCATGCCACAGACATGTAGCATTATCCTGTCCTGTCACATTATCCTGACACCAGGCTGACCAGTCCTAACACTAACCTCTTAATGGTGAGCACTAAGTGAGAAAGTTGTTCATACCATTTTTATAAGTCATTGGTAAGACTCGAACTGTTTGAATGCAAAACTTCCCAAATTTAAAAGCATATGTTCTAACCACTTGGCCACTGGAGCAGTTATATTGATAAGATTTTCTTTTTTGAAGGCATAACAATTACAAAAGTTTGAAAGATGATTGCTTTGGCAGCCATACTGGATATCACATTTTTGCTTTGGCAGCCATATTGGATATCACATTTGCACTTGTTTGATTTAGGAGCAACCAGACATCATAGAAGTCTTCTGGTGAAAGCACAATGTGGATATGACCAGATATCTAGGAGAAGTAGCAATAATAAGATTGTCAAGATGACTGCTGTGGAAGCCATACTGGAGGTCAGGTTTGCCTCCATTTTCATTTACAAACAACCAGACATCATACAAAGTCTTTCGATGAAAACTCCATGATAATGCAATCATTTATTTTCGTGAAGTAGTGATAAGAAAATTTTCAAGATGGCCAATGTGATGACCATAAGTAATGTTTAAGTAGTAACCATTTTCATTTGGGACCAATTAAACAGCGTAAGAAGTTTTTCAGTAATACAAATGTCCATGTTAATATGACATTTGGTTCAGGATGAATAACAACAGTCAAATTTCAAGATGGATGATGTGGTAATGATATCAGACATGACATGGGCACCATTTTCATTCAGCCTCAACTGGACACAATAGGATGTATTCTGGTAAAAAAAATAATCCCATGTCAATATGACTTTCATTCTGGAGTAGTAGTAAAAATATGATATTCAAAATGGCTGCTGTGAAAACCACATTTTCATCACCACTATATCTACTGTTTGACTGCCTGAAAAGTAATACATTCATATCCCTATCTACTTACAGCAGGTTCAAAAGATGACTTGGTTCCATTTTTTTATATGAATATACTGACCACCAACAAGCTATTTTGAAAAAAATATATATATATTAAAAGTACCTTTTTTAATTTTGCTAATATAGTGTAAAGTCTTTTAACTAACCACAAAATATTGAAAAAAGTGGATTGAATGGAGGCAATTAGTAAAATATATTTAAAACCTAACTTGAGTGGTCATTTTAAAGTTGCACTGTGCAAAAAGATGCATTACTTGGAAAAACTGAATTAAATACAAAACTACGCCAAGGAAGGTGTGATGGATGAATGGACAGATAAAAGTATAGACAAGCAAGGGTAACACTACTGCACCTTTAATATTCCTGGAAGCTTGGTGGTGCAAGAAACAGTATAGTAGTGTGAAAAACACTTACTTTTCTGGAAGCAGGTAATGAACAACACATGGGCCCACGTAGCAAGGCATGGTTCTAAAGAAGAAAATAAACTGTACAAAATAATAGTCCCTCTCTAATCCTGCAGCAGGAAATTGGCCTCATGTGATGGATGACCCATCGGGGGGGGGGAGGAATCACACAGATGTGAGTAATAACAACATATAAAGTGTTAAAGGTAAAACTGATTGTTAAAAATATTAAATATTTTCATTGATAATTCACAAGAATGTTATCAAGTTATGGACTTTATGTGATAAAACTAATATCAATGTTATTTTATAAAAATTAAGAATAATTAGCCACCTTTTCAGTACAGTCTGGGCACAAACATCTCTCTTGCATATCAATTCCATTCTCCCACACAATGCAGTTGAATGTATATTGATGATGTTAATCTGAATCTTTCTGACATAAATTTTTTTAACAGAGATCAAAGCACTCTCCCATTTTTCATTTCATTGAATTGTCTGATGACATATTGGTCATTTGCAACAACTTATTCCTTCTTTGATATTTGCATTTATTAAACAAAAAAAAATAAATAGTGAGCTTGTCACAAGATCAACTTTTTTTCAGCCCGGTACTTACTTAAGTGCATTTTATAACCTGAGAGAGAGATTCTACAAAGGCTTAGATATCTGTACAATCTGTTGTCCTATGTCACACGGAATTTAGCTAAACAACATTGTGCTTCTCAGCAGTAAGCTTTTGTTATCTTGATAATTATAATTGGTAATAATAGTATTTTTATCTAATCATCAAAGTGACAAAACTAAGAATCTGATGAACATACAGCACTAAGGACAGTTGGATTATTTACCTCTTTGTATACATTAAAGTTACTTTATAAACAAGTTGGAACAAAATGTCAATGTTTTGAGAAGTCAGTCAATGTGTGTGTGTGTGTGTGTGTGTGTGTGTGTGTGTGTGTGTTTTGAGAAGTCAATCAATGTGTATGATTTGGATTTTTAATGTAGCCTTAACAAGTTTTCTGTCATATCGATACAATGTCTGCAATTTGTCAGTTTATTGTGATGTCTAGCACTGGGGCATCATGCTACAGACATGTAGCATGATGTCCCATCCAGTCACATTATTTTGTCACCAGGCCAACCAGTGCTAACACTAATCTCTTTGGTGAGATTTCTATGTGTGAACAACTATCATGTGGCATGGCCATGGGTGGTCATGTGGTTTAAAGTACTTGCCTTTACTGATCACAGCCAAATCACCTCTATCCACATGGGATTGAGCCTCGAGCTTGGCCAATGTGGGAATGTGAGAAAGCTGGCCAGTGGCTTCCTTTGAGTTGGTAGTTCTTAATGGACTTTACCCAGACTCTTCCTCCACCAGTTATACTTGACACCATGTATAGCCAATCATGCACTAAAAGCATGGCTTTAAATCCTAGACAACAAGCAACCTTTACGTGACTGCTCATGAGGGGTACATGTTTTTCCACTAATATCTGGCTACTGACCACAGTAAAGGGGTGACCATCCTTGAGGGGTACTTCTGAACACAAACTTGTCAGTGCCATGGGATTCTGATGAGGATTCAAAATAAAATTATGTGCCTGCTAGTTTATTAGGAACCTACTTTGATGCACATTGGGTCTCAGTCTGTTTTATTCAGTGCCATCTGGACACATCAAAATGATAAAAGTCTGTTTCAACTGTATCTTAAAAAAATAACTTCACTACAAAAATATTAAGAACAGAAATAATGAAAAATCTAAGACCTTTTGATGATTTTTAAAAATTATACTGTGCCAAAATGTAGAGAGTAATGCCAATAAAAAGAAACAACAGTATTAACTTTTAATTTTTCTGATTAAAACTTGAATTTTTTTTAGCAAGTTTACTGACTGGCACCTTCATAAAAAAAATTTAAATGGTAAAAAAATCTTAAATGATCATCAAAATGGGGTATCAATTTTAAGGATTTCCTTGTTGCTATCAACCATAAATTTAAAGGCCCAAAGAAAAATTAACAAAATATGATAAAAAGCCCTCCTACATTGTGTTTCATTCCTTGAGATCAACAAAGCTATTTGATAAATTAATGTTGTATCTGCAATCTAATTAACTATAAAACATTTTTTTAGTTTCAACACATATCTATAAGGTATCCAGAAGTTGTAATTTCCTCTTGTTTAAATTGATATGTTTATGATAAGTAAGCAAAGTGAGAAATGAGAAAAAGCAAAAAAATACTAAAAAAATGTAACTACAGAAAATGAAAGACAAAAAAATAATACTATAAATGAAAATTAGATTTCTTATGCATTCAAATATTTAATTCAAGTGAAACTGTTGTTGACCAATTTAAAATCTCACGAAAGAATATCTAATTTTATCCACCTATGCTTAAATCCAGCAAACAAAATTACTTAAAATGCTAAAACTATTGCTAGAAGCACAATTACTAATGAAATAATGTGTATACACAATGCACAAATTATTAATGAAACACTGCACACACATTAATTACAGCTAAGTATTGAAGCACATACTTCAATGATTTTCAGACAAAACAACTGAATATTGTATCACCCAAATCAGAAAGGATGCACAAATGTTTGCTGGAGTAAAAGCTATATCAATGATGTTTTTAAATCAATCATGTACTTCTTCTGCACTGAGCACTACTTCTGAACCACTCTGAGTATTGGTGCATGAAGCCAACATTCTAGGGAAAAATGCATTTTACATAGATGCAGTACAAGTTTGATATTTCACACATACAAAATGATGAAAAAGTTAATAAAAACAAAATAACTTTATCAATACTAATATCATTCTCATCTTCACATTTTCTTCAGTATTATAATATTACATAGTTATTAATAGATTTTTTTTAGTTGTCATTAAGCTTCATTATGGATGGAAATGACTATAAGTAATGGTTACACACAATTTAGCAGTTGCTAGAAAGCAAATATTTAAGTAAACTGTTATTACTTATGCAATCACATTAATTTTTGGATTATAAGCCTGCTAACTTGCAACTCCAGCCCAACAAAAAATAAAAACTCTTTTCCAATATAGCTCTATAGACAAAGGACAACAACTCTTTTTTAATTACCTCCCCTTGCCAACACCTCTTGTCACTAGTTTTTAAGCTGAGAAAAATACTAACAATGATGCTTACACGGTGGGGTGGATGGTAGGGTTTTCATGGAATGTGATTTGGTTAGTATTCTTGGATAAACACAATTTACTTAAAAATTTGCTTTTACCTTTAAATATGTACACCAATCTTAACATTAGGAGAATAGTTAATAGGAGTGAATGCTGAGCATCTGAACTCTTCATTGGGTATCCTAAGAGCGAATGATGGCTAGATTAACCATGCTAATGATAACCCATTCTCCTAATTATGTATGCAACACAGTATAGGGCCAGTTAATCTTTGACCCCTACAGAGTCATGAAGGTAATTACTGAAATCTTACATACAGAATTTCACTGGCAAATCCAGCAAAGCTAAAAGGTTGTGCTGATAGTTTTAATTGGGTTTAATGTTCATTTGGGCTGCTGCCTTTGGCCCTACTAGATTCAAGGTTTGGTCTGCAAAGTTAAATTTCCAAGATAAAAACATGCATAGGTTATCCCTGCATTGCTGCCAAAAGCTTCTACAATATCTCATATCAAAATGTTACATTTGAACATGAGGTTCAATGAGATCATTCTAATATCATGAGAAGTACTCTTCATGAGGCGACTCTGGTCTTGTGAGACCTCTGAGTATGATGAGCATATAACCTATTTCAGCAATGATACAAGGGCTTGAGTGGAAATAGTCTATTCGCAGGCTTTCAGCGGAAGAAATTGGGCCTTGCATATGCCATAGCTTGTCTCTGTGCATTTCAAGTAGTGTTTTAATTCATGAACAGGATCTTGCATTACCACTGCTCTTGACCTGTTTATGGAAGAGAGATTACGAATGATAATGTATACAACCTGTAGAAGAATTATTGTCCAGCACAATAAATCTAAAATGAATGTTGGATGGTCCAATTTGAACATTAAAATTACCTGGATTGTTGAAGGTATAATGTACATGTTATCAGAACAACAGGAAAGCTGAAAAACTAGTGACACCTGGCATGGGCAAAGGGAGTTAAGGAGCAAACACTATTGCCCTTTGTTTTTAATGAGACAGGGAAAGGCCATTTTTATCTTTTTATGGTGCTGGTTTTACGAGGTAGCAGGCTTATATAACTTTTAAATATGGTACTGCTACTACTCACCCCCCCTTTTCATCACATACACATTGACTGTAACACCTTTGCAAACACGTTTAGTATGAATATAAACCAACAATGCGAATTAAATCAAATGGTCTCGAGCAAGGTAGACTGCTTACCTATTGTCTGTTTCTAAATAAGTCTTGCACTCATTTTGTATCATCAATAAAGACTGTATTGAATCATTTCAGTTAACACAGTAATTTGCGTTAAAAAATCAGTCTGGTGCAAGGATAACTTTGAATGATTAGCTATTCAAAAAATAGCATTCATTTTGTCATGTTTTTCCTCAATACAATGCATTCATTCATTTTAGAACTGCAACAATTCTACAAGTTCAAAATTATACATATCATACCTAGATGAAATTTTAATGAGAAATGTTTTTGACTGAACACACACAAACGCACATACACATACAACATATAAAGAGATAGAAAATATTGATACCGATATATAACACCATTCAGACAAACAAAACAATATGTGACTGAATTGCAAAATTACCACCGAATTTTTAAAAAGCTCAAACATAACCCAAAATCACAAGCAGTTTACAATAAAATCACAAGTGTTACAAAATAGAATCAAAGGTTGTTAACTTTACATCAAAAACTTTTTCAAAATGTCACAGTAAATTAACTTTTATTCCTGGATTATCAATACTGTTTAACTTTTTAATTGCTTCAATTGATAAATTGACAAACTGAACGAAAAAGTGTGTACCTAAAATGTGTGCACATAAATAATTTTCTAATCAGAGGCACTGCAAAGAATTTTAGAAAGGTGATATCCTGCTACAATGTACTCTGAGTGTAACACACCCTCAGTGAAACACAATACTAGCTGAAGCATGCTATTCCATATAATGTACCAAAATGTAACACTGACTTACTTGAATTATACTATTCTATATAATGTACCCTCAGTATAACACAGTCCAGATATAATAGTTATATTCATGACCTCCTTTGCACTGATTGAAATATATCATTTCATATCATACACCCAGTATCTGGTAACCAATATCTATATCACAGCAAACTTATATGATTTCTTTAATTTGTGTTATAGTGAGGGACAAACAATGAAAAGAAAAATGTAAAATATATTTTTTTAAAAAAGTGTTGACAATATATTTGTTTTCTTACCAATACCAAGGAATTTCATTTCAGCCAGATATCTTCCAACATAGTCAACTCCCCTGATTTTAGGATCAGACAAAAACCCAGCAAATTTGTTAAGAGATTTCAGAGCCGCATTGAATGTCAGTACATCTGGCTTTACTTTGGCTGCACTCATATCTATGAAGAGATCCTAGATGTAGAAAACAAAGTATTCATGTATGCTACAATTTACTGATTATTTATTGCAGAAAAGCTGTCATGTAGTGTGAAACCTAGTTTCTGGACATCTTGTTCCTTTTTTTCAATTAACCATAAACTAGCCCAGAAAGCTTACTACAGTTATCTAATCACAGAAGCTAGAACATCCACTACCTTTCAATTTCAGCCCTCCAAAAGCTTTTTAAAAAAACATAACCATGTCTTATAGCTTGTTTTAGCAATAAAAGATCTAAAAGGTCATCTGCTTGCCAAGCAAGTCAGATAAAAATGGTCTCCCCATCAAACATCAGTTACTGGTACAAAACTGAACCATGAGAGCAGGGTATTTTTTGTCCTATGTCTTTAATTTATATAGTTCATACACCTTCAAAACTGCTAGGTAAACCAAACAAAATTGTATGCAAAAAAAAGCTCTTTTGTGGGTAAGGTAGAGCCAATCACCAAATGTTACAAAATGTTTAGGTTTTATTATCTATTTACATTTCTCTCAGTTTTTTTAAAGGCTTTCTAAAGGTTTTTTTTTCAGGTTAAAACAAAATTTTAGGCTTTTCAAGGTTTTGTAGGTTAACTTCTAGCACTGCGCTGTTTGTGTTGAATGTGCATAACAATAGCTATAATTGGATTCTACTGAGATGATTATTTTGATTTTCATGAAACATTATAAGACCGAATGACCTAAAGATATATGTGAAAAAATATTAGTGATGAATAGTGTACGAGATGAATGTTCCAAACTATATTGCAAAAATGGAGTGTTCTTTAAAAGAAAATGTTGGGTCAGAAAAATAATCTACATTGTGGTTTGCACAGAAAAAAGGAAGTTGTGGGGTTACATTATTTATCTCTCCACTTGTAAAAACCTTGTGGGGAGACAAACAATGTAACCCCTTGACTGGGATTTCCTTGTCTCAGTGCAAACCCCATCAGAGATTCTATTAGTAAATTAAACACACACACACACACACACACACACATATATATATATATATATATATATATATATATATATATATATATATACACAATTGTTATACTGCCTATATATAGACATATAATGACCATATATGGCATATATCCACCATATAAATGACATGTATCGGCCATAGTTATCTTGTATAATGATCTAATATAACAAGTGTGGATTATAACAGCACATATATCAACTATATAAATGACTTTTATTGATCATAGCTATGGTGTATAATGACCTAATAAAGCAAATATACTTACTATAATTAGCACATATATCAACCATATACATGACTTTCATTGGTCAGAGCTAGCATGTATAATGACCTAATAAAGCAAATATACTTACTATAATTAGCACATATATCAACCATATACATGTCTTTTATTGCTCAGAGCTAGCATGTATAATGACCTTTTAATAAAGCAAATATACTTACTATATTTAGCACATATATGTACCATATATGAGGCATATTTTCAATTCAGTGCGTATTATATACATATAAAAATGCCATACATAAAATACATTTAAAAATTTTCAATTAGTGACTTACCTGTATATGTTTAAAGCACTCTTCTGAGCTTGTGGAATATTTTCCTGACATCCTCAACATGGTATCATAGACCTCTTTACCCACTGAAGGAAGAAAACAAGAGGCTCAAGTGGGAATGAGATAACCCATCTGCCTGATACAAGAGCCAGATGAAAAAGGCAGATGGACAATAATCTGGCTTAGAATGATGCCTTCTGACATTTAAAGGCTTTTATATTTTTAATAGAGCCCTGTTTGGCAGATTAGTCTATTGCACTCACTTTTATAGATCAAGCACATCTGAAGATTGGAGTTTTGGCTCAACCAAGATAGGTATGAGAAAAGATTACCAGAAGTGTCCTGTGTGTCCTGTTCCCAGGTTCTTCCTGCATCAAATATACAGGCCACTGTGTACAGCTTATCATATACTGAAAATGGTGTTAATCCCCAAGCTCAACCCCAAACCAATCCAAAATTTTTTTTAATAACAATTACTATAGTGAATAGTAGATGTGCATCATTGTGTGCAAAGTTACTGACCAGATGTGTTCTGTCAAATTCTGTTGCAGTTTTGGGAAGGAAGTCATCTTAGGTTTTGGGGATTACTTTGGCAATAAAACTTAACCTAACTAGATGGCAGACTGGCATCATGGTATAAATTTGAAAGCTAGTTTTCAAGGTTAAAATTCATTTGCTTAAAGAAAGAAAAAAGTACTCCTATTTATTGTACATATATTTTATTCTTTATTAATGGTTCATGCTAAAAGAATAATGCATTCATCTAAGAGAGAGACTTGCATTGCAACAAAGATACACTGATCATAAACATTTACATTTTTATTTGAAATTTATATGTAGCCTAAAAACATTACAAAGTTACTTATAATCCTGTCCATTGCTTTGGTAACACCAAATCTTGCATCACCCATTATAAAAATAACAAATGGATTGACTCAATAAACAAAAGAATTTAACATAAGTGCTAAGAAGCACAGATGACGAAATCTCTGTCAGTGGCATTTTAATATCACCAAGATCAATAAAGCAACACATAATACAACCATAATTATTACAATTCCTACAAAATTAATCAGGTTTTTTTTCAACCGCTCAACAGTATGAACCTTTGAACTATGTGTATCCATGTTTGTTCTGCATAAAAATGGAACGACTACTCATAAAACTGAGATGCCTACTACACTATAATGGCTGTTTGTGACAAGACTGATTTACAGTCCTTGCATACTATACCATAAATATTTAAGGAAATCAGTAACAAGACTAAACTTTTTACATCATTTTTTTAAGTCTTGGTTCAGAATAAATGAACAATTTCCTCACATACCCACATTGGCTGAACCAGTGAAATTGAACCCACACAGAGTGAGATGGCAGTGATCCGTAATGGCGAGCACTTTAGAACACTCGGACACCATCTTGAACAAAAGCTAAAAAGGGCAAACAAGCATGTCAGAATGCACTGTCTTATCATCAAAATAGCTCACTCCAGATATGAGGAAAATTTATCAAGGGATTTAGATAAACTGTTGATAATGATATTGAGTCGATGGTGGAAGTGGAAAAGTCACTGCTATGTCTTGCTTTCCAATAAATTGGTCTTGCCATAAATGGTGGTAACTCTTAAAATGCTGATCAGACAGAAACCATTTTACACAGAAAACAATGTTTAGTCATAATATTAAAGGATACCAAGTTTCATGAATGTATCATATAGAGTTGTAGAGATATTAAGTCAACAAAAGGGTGATGTATAGATGGATGGATGGACAAGCCAACTCCATTATACCCACCCCCACTTCATTTTGGGATATGAATAACACGTTGATGGATGACATATGACTGATGCAGGACCATACCATAAGTTTACCTGGCCCTTTAGCCAGGTGAGATAAAATTACCTACAAACTGTGACAGACAAACTAGATTTTGTTCACTTATAAGTATGCATAACAATACTACTATACTAGTAAATTCAATACAATGGATTGTTATATAATAATACATCACAGCAATAGCAATATTTATTGATTTTTAAAATGTTGTTAAGCTATTCTGTCATAAGAAAGCTTTGCCAAAGTAGATGTTATAATATTTCAACACAATTTGATGCTCATCAATTTGTACTGGGATTCAGCTGTGCTGTAATGTCATATACTATGATAGGCTTCAGTCAGACAGCAGTCATCTCAAATAAATATCCAGGCACTCTCACCATGAGATATTAAATCACTGACAATAATTACTAATGTACAAGTATCAGTAATGGTCAACAACATCCACAACAAAGCTAAAGCTTTCACTTTAAGAAAACAAACTAAACTGATGTCATTCAGGTGGCGCTCACCAGTTATTATGTACTTTTGAGAGTGATGTATGTAAGGTGAAGTTGTTTGCATTTTAAACATGCACAGTGGAGAGAATGTTGGCATACCTATATACTACTTTCATGTAATGTGGATGAAATTTCTTTGGATATTGTACTTTTGGAAATTTTAAATGATCTTAGGACACTGCTAACTAAAATGACTGCTCCCTTGTGCTCCAAAAATCAACCTAAATTTGTCTAAAGTATACAATTCTTGGCAGCTATTAAAATATAGAAAATTAATTTTGCCAAACTAGATAATACCAGCTTCTAAAAGTACAATGACTGAATTACCAAATACATAAAATGTAAAAAAAAAGTTATCGGCTCTTTTTTTTACAATTTACCTCTGAAGTTCGAGAAGTGAAAATGAGCAAGTAGAGCTAGCACTTTTTTGAAAGATGCACATCTGGAGTAAGGCTAAGCTGTATACTCTCTAACCCATATTACACCCATCAATCATACATCAAAATAAAGGGAATTAAAGGTTCTTTGAACAACACATAAGATATACAAAGTCTCTTTTAAATAACCAGTATAACTAGTGAGGAAACCCAGGGAAACTCTTTGTCTTTAAAATTTTAACCCTATGCTAAATACGAAACTGTAGAGCGCCACCTCAGTCACATAATTAGGAAACAAAGAGTAACTCTTTTTCTACATATCCACTCACATACCCTCTTCAGCCATAACAAGCATTCAACTTTGACCTTTTGACCTATGATTACTTGAGCTCTACTACTTTCCTGGCTAAATCTGGCAGAGTTGAAAAACTGTTAAACTTTTCCACAAATTACTTTAAAGCAACTATATAAAAATCAGATATCATTCTTTACATTTCACATAAAATTTGAACAAGCAACCCATAACTTTTGTTGTAAAGCAAATTCTGAACTTGGCCCATCTTTTCAGAGTAGGGATTTATTCATATATTTTAGGTGTAATGTTAAATTGAAATGCAATGGTGTAAAGGAACACAAGTGTTTGCATAACTCTGATGTCCCACTTGCATCAATATGATTGTCAGCATTATCCCTGTATCTGAATTTGATAAATGTTCACGTAAAAACTTTAAAATTGTTAACCATAATACTTAAGTATGTGAAGCAGAAACTCTTTGCGTATCAGTTAGAAAGTTAAGCCTTAAAGTAATATTATCCAAATGTTACAGTTCAATACTGCAATTGATGTTCAAAATATGTGCTTTTTAAAGTTTTAACACAAAATTCTGACATGGTTTACAATAATGAAACATTGTTGTTACTGATGTTATGGGTTTAACACCATTTTTCAGCACATGATGGGCTATAAATGGTACTCAGTATATTTAGTGGTGGAAGAACACAGGAAGAACCACCAACCCACTGCAAGCTTTGTCAGATATGTACAATGGCTGACCCTAAGAACTGAATCCACATGGACAGAGTTTAGATGTCAGTGATCTGTAAATTAGAATGCCTCAAACCACTCAGCTACCTGAAGCCCAAATCACTACACTGAATTGTACTTCATTTTAACAGGTAGAAAGCAATAAAGAAACATACTTTTTCATTAAGCAAACAAGTCAGGTAAGACAGGAATTTCAATCAAAACTTCAGATGTAGATGTGAATTTTGAAGAACTTTTCTTAAAAAAAACAACTTTAACTCTGTAAGAGTAATGAAACAAATTTTCTGCTCAGGCAGGTTAAACAAAACATACAAGTGCCTCCTTTCATGATCTTTTCCAAGCTATTTGTGCATATGAAGCTATGACATCACCTTGTTTATGTCATTCTATTTACATCGTTAACCTTATAGAAACAAAATGTATTTTATTAAGTAAACAATAATTTAAATTTAGTCTGAAAGGCAATAAAGCAACACCAGTCACATATTATACATGCTGGTGCTGCTTACTTTTTAATATTTATCTATAGCAAGTGAAAAACAAATTGAAAAAGGACAAGAAAGAATTTACCCAAGCTCTTTCACACCAGTTCTGTCAGCCAGTTTAACTAAATTTATTTTTTATAATTTTTGGAAATAGTTGCCTGTTGTGAATATTTTAGAGATTTCTACTCACATCAAAATTTTGTATTTGCACTGTATTTTAAAAACTGGTATGCAGGAATTGCTAATTATATGCTCTGTAATAAAATTTCTAATTGGCATTATAAATAATACGTGAAAAGCTGCATGTCAGATGATCAAGCAATTAAATCTTTAACAATTTTTTGCTTTCAAACATGGAACAATATAATTGCAATTATTAATTTAGAGTGATGAAAAATAAACAGTTCTTATATTAAAGTTTGGATTAAAGTGTTGCATTTTCCACCATTTTATTAACTTTTATCCAGACAAAACCAATACATACATGCCCTATAAAAGAAGATAGGCAAATGACACTGGTTTTATGTAAGCACATTCATGGATGTTGAGTAACATTATGAGTAATGCTAATATTTTGAATATATATGAACTTTAAGCTAATGTAGCAATCATGGATTACCTCCCTTTGAGCTGATATAACCTCTTTTTTGGCTATATTAAGAAGTTTCTGAAGGAAACTGGACTCTTTTGTGGACAGTTTCATCAATTTATCATGTCAGCAGGCCCTCAAATTGAAATAAATTCTTCTGTGTCTTTAAAAATGTAATTGCAACACAAAAATGCTTTTACATGAGGCTTTAAGTAAAAGTGCTCTTTACTATGATTAATTATTAGGAAAGTAAAAATTCATTTTAGATCACAGACAACTAAATATTTTTCAAGATACATAACCTACCTCTGTGCAGTGGCATATTCGACATATTCAATACCATAATTAAAAGAATGATGGTCAATGACTGGATGAAAGTAATTACTGGCAAACAATTTGCATAGTTTTTCAGATAAAACCTGCATATGGATATATTATATGCATGAGCATGCTGTCTGTGTCCATTTAGAGTTCATCTATACAGGATTCAATCACATGTGGACGAAAACAGTACATCAACATAAGGTTTATCAATCCACTTGTATAAAATCACAAGTAAAAAATGAATATATCAATACCTGATATTTTCTTTTCCTTCAGTTCACTGTACAGATGAAAGGCTTTATCGGCTTCAAAATACTGTAAAGGAAAAGGAAAGTCTCAAACTAATGTATATCTTATTAAATGATGGACACATTTTACTCAGAAATGGCAATCAATCCTTGTCTTTCATTAATGTGTGTAATATAACTAAAGCCTATCATTAAAATAAATGTATAGCATGTCTCAGATGTACATACTAGCATGGAACAACAAGAGGATCGTGTGGCTATTTAGATTAAACTCAACTAAACAGTTTCACTATGAAGATATTCAGACCATATACTACCAAAACTCTCAATACCCTTAAACTACAATATGAGACAGGTGTTAAAATGCAAAAGGTATTTCAAAGGAAAATTTAATTATGATGAACAATTAAGTTTTACCATTTGCTGAAAATGTCATAATACATGTACATGTACCAGTCAATGCATTAATCTAATAACTATTATGCATACATCTGGTTTTACTGGTGGTAGGCCAACAATACTATTTTAATGGCTGACTTCCACACATGCAATTTTATAGTTGAAATCTACTTTTATAAAAATGTTTTAAAAAATGAATAAAGAAACAAACAGAATTTTAAGTGTTCTGTCAATACATAAGAGAAATTAACCAGAACCAGTTGATTGGAACTGGAAGTGCTCCATCAAAACAATGACTGGTGTGATAATGTGTGGTAGTGTAATTGGTTTTAAATTAATAAGGAACAGCTGACATATTTATCTTATTGTTATAATCTGGGGAGTTTAAGGTCAAATGTGGGGTGTTTTTTGAGGTGTTATGAGTAACAATGGATTCAAAGGTGGTCCATGATGTCTTCTGAACATTTGATGAAAATTAAACTTTGGCAGATTTGAGATACATTAGAGGTGAAACATACAAAAATGATATCAGAAAGTAATTATTTTGGATTTTTTTGTTGTTTAATTTTATTGTAATGTTTTAGGAGCAATATTTAAGGAGAAACTTTTACATTTATTGTTCATGCCAAAATACCTAATTGCATGCTTTTCACCTACCTCTTTCTCCCAATCCTTTGAAATGGAATGGCTAAGAAATATAACATGTTCAACATTTGGATATAAAGTTGAAGTGTATGCTGATTAGAAGCAAAGGGCCTGAGTTTACACTGGGTTTCAAAGGTATGCTGCTTTTGTATTGCACAGAATTTTTTAAGTTTTCATGCAGGTCAATTAAAAATAGATTACACAATAATTAATTTTAAAGTTAGAATAAACTATTCATAAAAGTATAAATACATCATGCATTTTTTACTTGATTATTTCAAGTAAAACAAAATTTATTTTGTTGTTATACAAGTGGTGAAACTTGAAAACTAATATTTTTGGATTTGAGCCATGAAGATAAGGAACCCATTGAGGATGGCTTTTCCAAAATCTTGTTCAGGGTAATTTCACAAAATTCATGGACTCTTGTTATATGAAATTAATTATTTTATCAATAAAAACTGTGTCAAGTACTAATAATAGTATCCCTACTCCACAGAGGGTTACTAATATAACTTTATGTATATCAATGGAGCTGCTGGGTGTGATATATACCTGGCGCTTGTTAACCTTCAATTATAAATTTTGAACTTGTTCCTTACATATACTTTAAAAAAATGGTTCTTTTATTTAATACCAAAACTGCTGTATATCGTTGTAGAATTATGTGTAAAATATGATTTACCTTCTTTATCTGATATCTTCTTTGGCTTGTCCACCATATTATATCAAATGATTACTTCCATTTTCAGTTTCATTTTTTGAGTGCCATAGAAAGACATTGTTACTTTATTTGGAAATATACAGATCACAGTAAATGTAGTATACACTGAATAAGGTATTGTTGAATATCCAAATATGGCATGGCAAGCCTCAACTGGAAAATGAATTACTGTAAGAGTATTGTGTTATCTGTAATGGTGGAAAAAGAACAATTAGCATAAACATACCAATATGATTTACCCGATAGAGGCTTAGTAACTTTATCGTTTGACAAAGTCTTGAACAACATAATTAGGCAGTATATATTAATTAGTCACCTTTTTGTCTCTGACAATAGTTTTATCTGCTCCATTGGTAATATATAGGATCATATCAGAGCCTGAACCATGTTGAGGTTATGAAATTGTGGCTAAATTGTGTCATGTTCAAAACAAGTTTTTTTAAATTGGTGCTTTATGTAATTAGCAGTTATCAATCTTTTGAACTCCATTGTCACAAATTCCTATACTTTTCCAAAATTCTTAAATCACATGACTTTTAAGGCTCTTTAAATTTATTTTTTAAATTCAAAATCTTGTCCAGGATTTCAGGACCCATTGGAAATAGAGATGGAGACTACTTCTTTATGACAAGAAAGACATGTTTTGTTTTCAATCCCCTTTCAAATACATACAATTTATGCTGATACAAATCTATTTGTTTATGCAGATAAATAAATCGCTTAGAAGCCAATCTATTAATCAAAATTTGTAAATCTACTGGACTGAAATCTTGGTTCTGTCACATGAATGTTTATGTGAAAAAAACTTAATGGTTAGAAAGTGAGGCCATAATTTATTCATATTGAAAAAAAAATCATGTATTAATAATTATTTTTATGTTTATGTTAAAACGCCTTTTAATAACATGCAAATGTTCATTAAAAATATCAGGGATGTCACTCTTCTGAGCTGCTGTACTCATTCAACATACAGGTATAAAATGATTGCTAACATATATCACAAAATTATTTTAGTTACAAATAATTCAAAACCGAACCATCTCTTTTCATTCTTTAATTGCAATGAACCAGGAATCCATGAGTATAACTTGCTGATTTTGAATGAGGTGTGATTATCAGGGCCTTCATTATTTAATCTACCACTGCTGTTTACCTGGCTTTCACATGTCAGGTGATGATAAAAACATTTTAATTTAGCTTATTTTCTATGAGAAACCACCAAACGATATAGTAATTACAAATGTATAGTAATTATGGATAAGGCTGGGGAAATTAAATGTGTTGCTCTTGTGGGGTTCAATGCCATTTTTCAGCATACGATGGGCTATAACTGGCGGCCAGTATAACTGGTGGAGGAAGAACCCACAAATACCCCAGTAAGAACCAGCACACCCCAGGAAACTATTGGTATGCTTTCTCACATACCCATACTGGCCAAGCCAGAGAGTCGAACCTACTCAGGACAGAAGTGAGATGACAGTGATTGGTAAATGTGAGAACTTTAGTCAACTAAGCCGCCTTAGTCCCCAAATTAAACTTAATCATTATAACAGAAATTGTTTTGTCTGAGAAACACTCAAGTTGCTCTTCATCTTTATAAAAATATCTGTAACTGGAAAATCAGAATCTAACTGATCATAGTAGTGTAACCTAATGTTAAAAATAGGAATAATTTTGTGATAATTGGAATGGTTGGTCTCTCTGCCACTCACCCCTCATGAGGACTACATGGACATGAGCCCAAAAAGATCCTTTGTTTGCATATGGTTATCCCAATGGAAAAATAACTACAAAGTTTAGTGAGGAGATATAGTAGTGGACAGATGGATGAATGGATGGACAGACAATCAGAGGGTATCACAATATCCATAGCTAAAGTGTGGAGATAAATATAAGAATAATACCTTTGCCATTCCACGAATGAGATATGTGTAAGCCTCTGGTGTCTTGTTTGGCAATTCTTCAAATAAGGTCTCTGCCAACTGATTGCTTCACAGAGAGAGAAAAAGAAATTTGCATTAAATGTCAAGTACACCTTGCTGTCAAAATAGTGTTTATATGAATGGAAGAGTCCATCATTTTTACGACTATAAGTTGTTCATGGTTCCGACTGACAGAGACAGAAGGACAATAGTAACACTATATGCCTTACAACACGACAGATGGACTGACAGACTGAGACAGAGGTAAGGACAATAATAGCATTATTTACCCCACCACAGGACAGACTAACAGGCCGAGTGACAGATGGAAGGACAATAATACCACTATAAACCCCACCACTACACAGATGGACAGACAGAATATGACAGATGAAAGGTCAATGATAACACTATATGCCCTTACCACAAGGATGGAATGACCAACAAAGCAAGATGGAAGGACAAGAGTA
Organism: Potamilus streckersoni; assembly: GCA_016746295.1. Classification (NCBI taxonomy): domain Eukaryota; kingdom Metazoa; phylum Mollusca; class Bivalvia; order Unionida; family Unionidae; genus Potamilus; species Potamilus streckersoni. Next base: position 10,212,823 of record JAEAOA010002345.1, on the reverse strand, counting down.
ACAATATATGCCCACAGGACAGATGGAAGGACAAAAGTAACAATATATGCCTATAAAACATATGGAATGAACAATAGGGCAATATGGAAGGACAACATTATATGGAATACAAGCCACATGGACTGACCAACAGGACAATATAGAAGGTCAAAAGTAACACTAAATGCTCACAAGACTAATATAATGACCTAAAGGGCAATATGGAAGGATAACACAATCTACCCTGATTTTCATTCAGGTGATTAAAAGGCATTTTGAAGTCCATATACATATTTCATTCTAATATAGTACTTATTATAAGATAGTATAACATAATTGTTTTATGCTATGTCATTATAATTATTAAATAAGTGAGTACTTTCATATTGGCCTTGTCAGGTCAAACTTTATTATACTGAACCAAAACTGCCTGGGGCCAAACATGATCTGGACTAATATGAATGACCCTGGACTTACAGTAGTTACAATCAAACCCCCAAGCCATGTTATATTTTTATATTAACTTTGAATAAATTTTGCAAAAACACATAGAACCCTGTATAAAGTCCTTTATAGCACACACTACAATATGATATGGTATAAATTCTTGAAGACTGCTACACAAACTTGAATCAGACAATTACTTAATTCATTTTGATTCATCTGGCATCAACAAACCATTTTAAAATGAAATTACACACACAATAGTCTTTAAATTAGAAAGAAATCCTGATGTAATGATTTAAATTCCTTAAACAGTAACCAGATAGGTCTGTACAAGACATGTAAAGGCATATTTTTTTGTATCAAACCAGATTTTCTTTTGTTTTTTTTAAATATATGACTGATTATATATATATATATAACATTTTCTCTTAAATGGGTAAAAAATATATTATATCTCCTACCCCAAATCTAATTCTGAACTCTTGTTACCATTTATATTTTATTACAAGTCAGGTTGACTGCAAACTACAGAAACCCAAATCTGCCAATGTATAATTCACTGGCAGATCTGGATTCATGCAGTTTGCTGATCATTATGGAACAGTAGATCATGGTCTGCAGTGTTTGTAGTTGGACCCAACATATAAGTGCATATCTATGGTATGTAAACTTTTCACACTAAATGTGTATTTAATAAGATCAAAATCACCCATACCAATATTACTGATCTGCATGTAAATTTTCTGCATACTTTTTTTATTTTTTTTCCGGTCACAAATAATGCTTGGTAAAAAGAACTAATTTTAAACTCATTCTGAAGTACAAAGTGTGCACTTTTAGTAGAAACTAACTTCTTTCAAGAAAATGAAGGTACAAAAAATAATTCAAATATTTGATATGATGGAACATGAAAACTTTGTGAGTAAAAAAACTGTATGCAATATGGAAAGTGACTTTCACCTTTCTTTCAAAACCAATAACTCTGCTGCAAAATCAACCAGATATAAAAAACTTGAATAACACTTAATTTTGGAACATACATTTCTATTAACTGTGGACATATTGTGCTCTGACAGAATTTGGTTTAGGTGGCGACTTTCCATTTGCAGCATTTCCACATGGGCAATTTTAAAATTGTAACACATACATAACAACTACATACACTGATTTGGAAGCAATATTATTTCTATTCTTTTTCTCCCTTCTGTCTTGAGTTGTTTCCCTTTATTTAAAAGCTTTGTACCATAATACTATGCAAACAACTACATTGTATTCAATATAGTCAGTCATATTATGGCAGAAATGTGAAATCTACTTTTAGCAAGAAGATTTTTGGATTTACTGAAGCATCAATAAAATCTATTTATTACTTGTGCAAAAATTATCTTAAATATACTAGTGGACTGCATACAAATACACTCTCTTGTTGAAATGGTACTCTCCTTTGCCACATTTAATATGTTCTGACAGGTACCCAGCACCATTCCCCTCTGAATATTAGCCTGTGAATAAAAGTGATCAATACTGACTTCATTGAACAAACATACTTACTCCCATGTAGTTTTACTTGCATCTTTAATGCCTTCTTTAAATCTGGGTTTTTTCTGTGCTTCCTGGCTACTGAAGAATACTGTCTCTGGATGTGGCACAGGTGGCGGTTCTTGCCCATTGAAAACACATAATAACTCCAGAAACCTCAACATCGTTTCTTCTTTCAGATTGCTGCCTGAGTAGAACATTATTCAAATATTTAATGAGCAGATCATACATGATTTGCTATGTATGAAAAAAAAATGTGAACATAAAAAAACTGGTAAAAATGTGGATGACCCTGCCAACATAGTGTTTGTTTGTTGTTTGTTGTTGGGCTTAACGCCATTTTGCAGCACACGATAGGCTATTCATGGCGGCCAGTATTAATGGTGGAGGAAGAAACCGGAAAATCACCGGAAAGAACCACCGACCCACGAGAAGCTACTGGCAAGCTTTCTCACTTATCCACATTCGCCGAATCCTAGACTCGAACCCACGCAGACAGAGGTGAGATGGCAGTGATCTGTAACGGACAGCGCTTTAGACCACTCAGCCACTCGGGGCCCCGCCAACATAGTGTAACTGAAGATATATTGGTTTAGTACACAAAGGCAAAGTTCTATGCAAAACAGGGGTTGTAACTCAAAGTCTGGCAGAAAAAAAGTGAAAATCCAACCCGAGCCATGTCTTACTGATAATATTCCATCCAATACATTCTTTAAAAAGTTACTAGGCAGAAACAAATGATGATGCACTGGAAAACAGAGGCCATAAACTAAGTCAAATTTTTATTCAAAAAATTGAAAGCCCAACTTAAGGTCTTCTTAATAGAAAACCTCAAATTTGGTAGCAATATGGGTACCTAGGTTTCAATCTTGGTAACAATATAGGTTATGAGGTATCTGAATTAGTGACTATTCAGGATTTTAACCAATACTGAACAAATAATGACAAGTGGGTCACAGCAAATCAGTTCTGATTGTTGTTGCTGTTGTTGTTGTTTTTATTGTAGGGTTTAAAGCCATTTTCAGCTCAAAATAGGCTATACATGGCTGCCAGTATAAATAGTGGAGAAAGAACCTGGGAAAACTCTGGAACGAACCACCTACCCATGAGAAGCTACTGGCAAGCTTTCTTAAATACCCACATTGGCCGAACACAAGAATCGAACCCATGCAGAAGTGCTGAGATACAGGTGACCCATAATGGTGAATGCTTTAGACCACTTGGCCACTCGGGGCCCCCAACTCAATTCTGAAGTATAATACTTCCTCAACATATTGTCATTGACTCAGGGGTGGGGGTGGATATTTGTTACAGTAAATGAAGTCTCTCTTTATATACGTGATCAGAGACATAGTTTTAAGATATGGTGTCATATGTTTAGCTACTTGGAACTTGGACAATAGGAGATCATATGGTAATGGCAAGTAATTTGCTCTCTGATTACACAAGTTTTACCACTGAAGAACATCTTAATTTTAATAATGCACCTCTTCACAACCATATTTGCAATCATCCTGTGGTCTTTGAAGTCAAATTATACTGAACTATGATATGACTAATCCCAAATTCATTATATCTGTAATAAATCTAAATCAATGAACTTTAATTATTACCATATGGATCACTTTATCACATTTTGCTTGTCAAAGCTCAACATTTTACATTCAGTACCATTTCTTTTGCAAACTACATGCCCATATTTCCTTACTGAAAATATACACTTTGTGAAAGTGGGATGTTTAACATTCAGCAAAATTTCCTGCAAAACTTCATGCCTAAACTACCTTATTTAATCCAAAATATGTTTTCTCCAGTTCAGGGTTGCTTCACAGAACCATCACGACACATATATTAAATAGGGAGTTTCAGGTTACCTGTGTTTCACAGTGGACAAACTTCTACTGATTGCGTCAATTTCTTATGGATGCCACTTTTGTTTGTGATATGCAACCCATTACACTGATGTTTAAATAATACAGGTATGTGATTCATGAATGAAATTTTCAATAGGCACATTTGTCTTCCAAATTTTCTCGAGTTATCTTCCACCACATTGGTAATCTAGGTTAAAATGTATAACAACCAAATCTTCAACTTTGTCTGTTATGGTCATACTATGATTTTCAATCACTTTTTCACTTTTTAAGCACTAAAATGGTTTCATCACCAGCCATCAAAGTTTATCTGTTTCTGCTTCTTACTATACAAGAAAGGAAGTACAGAATATTTCCTTGCTGGAGTTATATATGTTTGAACCAGATGAATAATTTGTACTGATGATGTCTTTCATCTTCTTCCTTGTGTTACTTTCATTAAACATTTTTGCTAACTTTATTCTTCAATGAACTCACATTAGCAGACAGGAAGCACTATGGAAGGCTTAAAGGTATTATAATTAGAGCCAGGACATGATTATGTAGTAATGCTGAAAACTCATGAAAAGCAGGTCACAGTAACCCAGTTTTGATAATCAACATACAAAGATGTACCCATACAATATGTTCAATTTCAATCAGAATATAAAGTTTCAATTTAGACTGAGTGAATGATCAACATACAGTCCAGGCTGGTCTAACTGACATAAAAATACACAGTTATGACTGTCTGATCTACATATAAATGTACACACAAATGTATAGATAAACAAACTTAATCAAAGTTATTACCGATTTCCAAAAGTGGGAATGTAAAAAGGTGACACAAAGAAGCAATAAATCTAGATTAATATGTAAATGTTATACTTTGCTCAAAACCACTCAGCTTGGGTAAAACCAAACTATGCAATTTTGTGTCTTGCAAAATATTAGTTCTTACCATTTCGTTTGATGTGCTGGTAAATCTCAATAGCGTTCTTCACATGTCTCATCTGAATTCTTTCTATTAGTGCAAGCTCAGTTGGGTCTGTATGGTCATAACTTGTCTTTGGTGGCATGAAGGCCTATTGAGAAAAGAATAGTTTCATCATCAATTATGTTACTCTCAGAATATTTGTCCATCATCTAAACATCAGGAATTAACTTCCACCACCTCCCAAATCCAGCTCTCCTGGAAAGACAAACAAATTTATCTTTTCCATCTGCATATAATATACATGCCAAAACAGGACATACAGACAAAAACTCTTCCATTATACAACTTAACTACCTCCCTTTGTTACCACTTGGCAGATACCCATATACCCAACGTTCTTCAGTTTAAGCTTGAGTAAAACATCAATGAAGATATTTGCATTTGCAGAGGTGTGGGAGGACTTGACAACAATGTAATTAGGTAATTAATGGAGAAACACACTTTCTGGTAAAAATTACATTATATCATCAATATATTATCTGATGACAACAATATCAACAGAACATGTAGTCCTGTTATCTAATGTGTCTACCCTGTTATTAATGTTGTTTGGATTGATGTCTTACAGCCTATGTAAATGGCATTGTTTAGCATGTTCCCCAGTCAACTGACAGGAGAACAAAAGGCCAATTTTCAAGAATATCTCACTCTTTTCACAAATTAAAGTCTAACTGCTTTAGTCAGACCCAATTAGCTCTGATTAAATTTTTTTAAAAAGAATTCAAATTCTGATCCATTTTCAAGTTCAGCTGACATACATTTCCAGTGGCTGGAATGCAACAGCTGTAGAATGCCAAAATCGGTTACTAGAAGGTAAGTATGATTAACAGAATAACAATTTCATTAATATTAGTATTTTTTTTATTCATTTCATGCAATAAACATACTTCACCTTTGGCACTCATCATCTCCCATTGAAAAGCTGGGTCTTTAAATTAGTAGCTTACAGCAATAAGAAAAGCCACAAAATGATGTACCAACAAACAACAGTGCATTGACAAATGTAGTACTCACAAATAATAGTGCACTGACAAAAAGCAGTACTAACAAATAATGGTACACTGAATGTAATTTTCACTTTAGAGGTGTATCAACAGAGAAGTGTACTGACAATAATTCTACCTTGATGGAGTACCACAAATAATAGTGCATTGACAGTAATTTTCACGTAAAAAGAGTACCTACCAATAATAGATATCAACAACAAATTTTCACTTAAAGGATGTAACCACATATATCTGCACTGACAGTAATTTTCACCTAAAAGAGACACCCAAATTTCTTTAAATACACAGTGATTCAGTACTATGACATAAAGAAAAGGGCAAGCAATGTGGCATAAAAAGCAAATTTACACTAGAATGGAGTATCTTTTAAGTTTTATTTCCTGCATTGTAACAGAGAATAGCATTAAAACCTATATCAGAAAGATCCCTAGAGCTCATTTGTACACATCTAATCAGACATGGTGGAGATAACCACTTTTGAACTAAATGTTTGCCAACATAAAGGAATGTGACATCAAATATAAGACATAAAATTAAAGTATTTGTAAATACATTTTAAAAAAAAACACCCATCTAAGTGACATTAAATGGAGTAATGTTGCTAACTGGTTATTTCCAATTTTTTATCAGAGCAACTGTCTTTTTATATGCGAGAATTACAGGTTTCCAACTAGTATGATAAAACTTGCATGACAAATCTTTATGGTTTGTGTGAGTTCAATTGTCTAATAAGCACAAACTCCTCAGTGTGCACATTGGAATGTTTACCTTTCAAATTTAAATTCTAAATTATTTTTTTTCAATTCAACAATTACAACTGTTTTTCAAACAGAACAGTTTATGTCATGGTCTTTGTTAAACTTAATTACTCTCAATTTTTATAAAGTTAAAACGCTGATGTGTTGACAATGCATAATGCCACTATTTCACATTTATCATAACAGATTGACCTTATGTGGCAGCCAAGCTCAATGGGTTAGGATATCTCTATACGAATGCATATGGAGAAAATTCCAAACTGTTTTATTTTTGTGAAATCTGTATCCTGTTCACAAAATATGCATATTTTATGAAGTGAAAACAGAATCAGTAATTGAAAAATTGTAAAATTAAAAAAAAATTAAAACTTAAAAGCTTGAAACTTGCAAACTCTGACACAGCAAAAAAATTCAACGAGTCTGGAACCTGTGCTGGATCTCAGCAGTAATATTCTTTCTTATTTTCATGCATGAATATTTATTGATTTAAGCAAAAATTGAACACAATAAACTCAAAGCAATTCCTTGAAAACTGTAGAAGCTGGCTATGAGCAAGCTCAATGATAACAATCGATGTCATATTTCCAAAATTTTAGAAATATAAATTTTATAGTCTATCAAGCATCATCAAACAGAATATACAGTAATACTTCTTTATGCCTCTGTTCACTGGTACCATGTAAGTGTAACACATTAAAGGTGTGGTTATTTAATACAGGGGTATATTACAAGCATAACTATGTTGTTATGGTAACTTTATGGAGACTTTATTATGACAGGATATGTTTCATGTTAAATAGGTCCAAACACACTGACATCAGTTGAATATAATTTCTCCTGAAATTTCAATAATGAATTCACTTTTATATACCAGGATCCATGACTAAAGCATTGTTATGTATAAAAGTGTATTACACATAGGTATATTATAGTGATGGTTCAGTAAAAATATAATTGTCTTACAGGAATATGAGGTGCAGCAGTATCTTGTTCAAAACAATCTGGCACTTTGCTGATCATATATCTGGCAGCCTCTCTTCCAGAGGATTTAGACAAGGCAAACATTTTCTAGAAAAGAAACATCATGAAAAGATTATAAGTCCAACTGCAAACTACACAGATCCATATCTGTCATCACATAATGTGCCCACAGATCTGGTTCTGTTAACAGTAATCTGTAGAACAAATAAATTGACTCTAAGGTGCATTATGATATGGCTGGTCAGGATCCTTGCTGTTTGCAATTTGACTTGACTTATAAGCGAGTACACACAGTAAACATTCCTAAATTTTTTGCATCAATGTATCATAAGCTAACATAATAAAAATCAACAAGACAGGTATGAAAAGGCCACCTAACTTAAACTAGTTTTCTCAGTTTTCTTCTAAGTGAAACAGCTGTTAATTTTTAAAGATAACATAATTTTAGGAATATTGCATGGTTTTATGCAAAGTAGAAATGCAGAAATATGTTCTGAATGCCATGTACCTTTTTTAGAAGATGGACATATGAATAATTTTCCCCTTTTGAGAAATAACAGCAAAATTTTGTAGCTGATATACGGCAAGGGTTCTGAGAAAGATGTATCTCACCTGAGAACTTGTCAGGATATATATGACAAGCATTCTGAGAAATAAGAAAGACAAGATATTAGAGACAACAGTGTCTCACATTAGAACTTATCAGTAAATATGTAAGATAAGAGTTCTGATAAAGCAGTGCCTTACCTAAGAATTCATCAGTAAATATATAACTTTTAAAAACTTTAAATAAAACTTTGACAGAGAATCTTAATCCAAAAATATTACTCCTGTTGAAAAGGTAATACCCATGTTCGCCATACAGGCAAGACAAAAACTGACAACCTGTTCACGGGGATTTCTTGGAATAAGGTAAGGGTCATCCACAAACATGTAGCCTGGGGCCAAGTCATCCTATAAAACAAAAAATGTAACTGATATACATTTTATTGGAAAAGTTTATTCATGGAATACATCTATTTAAAGAACAAGTTCAAACAACATGTGCTCATTAGGAAAAACAGAAATTGGAATAAAGTTTGAATGTTGTTGTTGTAGAATTTAATGTTATTTTTCAGCACATGATGGGCTATATATGGCAACCAGTATTACTGGTGGAGGAAGAAACCGGGAAATCACAAAAAAGAACCACCAACCTAAAAGAAGCTACTACTGGCAAGCCTTTTCACATATCCACATTCGCCAAATCCTAGACTTGAACCCACGCAGACAAAGTTTGAATGTATTTCATGAATGGAGTTAAAAATTTATTACTTCAAGCTGTCATTAAATTTCCATGCTTGCAAATCCTAATATACACACAATAATCCTGGCTTAGACTCTATACAGTACATATTTTGGACCCCTTGCAGGCAATAACAATTTTCTTTTTGATACCAATATATAAAAACTTGCACTTTCATCTTCTAAATTACTAGCTTCAGTATCTGTATTTCAGATGCTTTTTACAAACAAAATATCTCATCTTTCTGACCCATATCAAGCAATACATTGTTTTTTCAAGGTCACCTTAGAAATGTGTGATTATGTTACATTCTCAATATGCAGTAAATCAATTAAGGGGTTCCTGAAATGAAAGTTCTAAAAAGACTTGCACCAGATATTATCATACATATCATTCTTAACCCCATGGACCCACACAGGGCAGATGTGCCGAAGGTAGAAGGCATGTGATGATATTATATTCCTAATTTGATAGGAATCAAATTTTAGGTTACAGATAAATATGTGGCAATAGAATTTTGATCAAAACTTACATGTCCTCAATATAATTTTTATCTTCATGGCCCCACTTAGGGGTAGGGTTATGGGCAATAGTGGTGCTGTGTGAAGTGGAGTATGTGATATTATATTCCACATATAAAGAGTTTCAGAAAATAAGTTATGGAAATACAAGCAATGAAAATAAACTTAACCAAAGTGTATCCCCATACAGTTCTTAACAATAAGACCACAATGAAGGGAAAGCATGGTGTTGTGAAAACTAAGTATGCAATAATATTATATTCCAAATATAAAGCAACTTGACTAATTGGCTATGAAAACAATGAAACAAGTGTTAATCATATAATCTTTAATCCAATGATTCCAGTCAAGGACAGATCTCAGGAAAGTGAAGAGGGATTATATGATAATGCTGTATTACAAGTAAAAAGTGAATTAAAAACCATGATAGTATGTGATAAACCATTCACGAAAAAAAGTATTAACCATACAATTCTTGATCCAATGGCCTAACACAGGAAACAACCCAAAAAAGCAGGAGTAATACAAGAAGAAATATAATTACATGTATGATTCTTTATCAAATGTGTGGTAATAAGAGAAATGGTATATGTGACAAATCTACATTCAAAATATGAAGTGAATCAGGCAAGAAATTATTGATAAAAACCCATTAACCAAAACCATCAATTGGCACACCCACACAGAGACAATTTTAATGCTAGATGAAGGTCATTGGACATAAAATGTGACCAAAGTATTTGAAATTTATCCTTTTAAAAAAAATATGTTCTTACCTTTCCAACTGTGGAAGAAAGAGCTTTTAAGATAGACAATGAATCCCTACAATATAAGAAAAAATATAAATTAAATAAGTCTTCAGTATGCTATCATCAGTTATACCCTTCTCCAACACAAATAAATGCAAAAGTGACCACACAGTAAAACTCAATTTTAAAGATCTGCATCGAAATTCAAAACATGTTATGAACATCATCTTAAATGGTATGAGTATAACATTTTCAAATGAGCTGTGGTGGTGGATATACTGGATACTGGGTATCAAATTGGTGCCATTTAAATTTAGCACCAACAAGACATCATAAGAAGTCTTTAGGTGAATAGGTCAATATGAACAGCCATCAAGAAGTAGTGATAACAAGACTTTTATGATGACCATTGTGGCAATCATATTAGAAGTCTGATTGGCACCATTTTAAATTACAAGCAACTAGACATCTTAAGAAAATAAGTGAAAATTCCATCCTGGTGTAATCATTTTATTCATGAAAAACAGTGACAACATTTTCAAGATCAGCATCATTTTCCTTTAGGATCAACTGGACATCATATGAAGTCTTCTGGTGAAAAATCCATGGCAAATTTCATTTTCATTCAGTAGTAATAGCAATAACAAGATTTTCAAGATGGCCACTACTGAATACATCAGATCAGCACCATTTTCATTCATGATTAACTAAGCATCATAAGAAATCCCATAGCAATATTACTTAGGGTCATGTGGTCAATAACAAAATTTTCAAGAAGACTTTTGTGGTGGTCATATTGGTCAGCAGATCTGCACCATTTTCATTTACTAAACATCCTAAGTCTTTTAGTGAAAATCCCAACTTCATTCAGGTGGAGTTGCAATAAGATTTTCAAGACATTTACTGTAGCAGCCATATTGGATTTCCAGGCATCACGATTTTCATTTAGAACCAAACAGACCAGGAGATAAAAGTGTCTGTAAATTAAAAATCAATGTACACACATAAGTAATATGCAATCACATGTACTGAAACAAGCCAGAATATTTTTTTTAAATAAATAATCTCACAAGATATATTTACAATGAAAAATCATGTATGCTGGAAGATGTATGATGATGTAAATATATAAGATCTTTAGCAGTAAAACTTGTAAAAGTCTTTTTCCATGCAGACATGCAACCAAATGCTATTTCTTTTTCTCAAGATAGTGAAAAAGGCATGGTTCACAAAAAAATGAGAAGAAATAGCACCAATGATTTCCCTCTTCCACAAGACTGATACCACCCTTTCTGCAGTTTTTGGCCAAGTTAATATTCAATGAATATCATTCATATGTTTTGTTCCCCAAATAATGATTTCATTATACCAGCTTGCAATTTTCACACATAAAGACAAAATAAAAATCATAAAAATTACCTCTTCTTTCTTTTTGGAATTTCAATTTTCTCTACCACATCACCTTTAAAAAAATAAGAAAAGAATTATGCAAACCATCATCTTTAACATGCAATATTTGTAATAAATTTGTAATAAATTGTAAAGTAGCAACATTTAGCACAATTTCTGAATGCAAACACTGTATACAATAAATAAAATTATACCATTTAATCAAACTAATTTAGAACTGTGTCTTACCTCAATTCTGTCCACTAGGCTTCAATCTGACAGCTATAATATCCAACACCTTGCTGTACATTTTTTTTTCTTTTATTATGATTCAGTCTCTGTGGGGATGATTTGGCAATTTCAGTGCAGTTACCTCAGTGGGTTTTCTTGGTCACATTGTGGTTGTCTTAGCGCAGTTGTTTCAATGTAGTTATCCCAGTCTTAGTGCAGCTACCTCAATTTGGTTATCTCCATCTCATTGTGATTGTGAAAATGAAGTTACCTCATTGAGGCTATCTCAGTCTTAGTGTGGCTGTCTAAATTAAGTTACCTCATTGAGATTATCTCAGCCTCTTTGTGAGGATGGATTATGTCATGACAGAATAAAGTACCAATATCACAAAAGAAAATCTTTGGAAAAACAAATGAATTAGAAAAATCACTACTGTTTGTGGTGGTGCCACCAAAACAAGGAGAACCCAATCAAGAGACTATAAAATTAGTCTTCTGCTCAGCAAGTTCTCTAAATGACTATATGAGAAAAACTTGGTAGAAGTTTCTGTAACATTAACCAGATATAAAAGCTGACATTTTCAACTGAGCTTATTTTCTTGGCTCACCAAAAAAAACCCACTTTGCATTATTTCTTACATATACCCACGAACATTTCCTTTTCCCTGGATATCTAACCCTAAATCCATTACATATAGTGTACATGTGCAATGACCACATTTTAGTTTGATTAAAACAACTATATTATAAATATCGCTGAAGCTACAAAGTTTGACCCCTGACATCCTCATAAAGTGCCACATGTAGGCCCCCAAAACTATTTGTGCTCTTGCAAATGGCTATCACATGGGTAACTTAAGCATGAAGATGAGTACAAAACAAGAGTCCCTTGATGGGACTGACACTCTACTGACCAAGATGAATTTCCAGAAATTTAAGATAAGACCATTTCTTCCTTTAAACTGCTGCATTGAAACCATGTTGGATATTCTACAGCATTAACAAGATTTTCACAAATTAGCTTCTTTGGTGGACATATTGGCACCATTTTCATTTAGGATTAACAAGATATCATAAGATGTCTATCAAAAACTTCATATTGATTAGACATCACATTTAGGTGGAAAAATAATAACCAAGATTTTGAAAATGGAAGACTTGGGTATCAGTCTGGCACCATTACCATTTTGGACCAACTAGACTTCATAAGAAGTCTTTTGGTCTCAGCACAAAATAACAATTTGGAAGTCAGAACTGCACCATTTTCATTTATGACCAACTCAGGGTTCCTGCAGACTTAACAAAAACAAATTCCATGACTTTTCCAGGGCCATTTCATAAAACTCAAGGACCGCGCTATCTTGCATTGTCAAGTAAATGAACATAAAGAATGACATCTTTCAATCTAAAATAAGAAATATGTTAACAACAAATATATTTAATATGTACATTTTAAATTTACATGGGCTAGCACACTTTGACTTTATGTAGTAATTCATGTCATAATCCAATGATCAATGTAATTTGTATTCAAAAGAAAAATGGAAACAATTCTATTTAGTCTTTGTATGTGTTCCTATTTTTAATATTAACAAAACATTACTTTCCAGTTGCTTTCTTGTATTTAGTGAACTACACCGGAAATCATGTGATACGTTCATTAGGGGAACTTATTCTTATTATATGAATTGAAACCATTTATCAATTGTAGTTTTATCATTTTATTTAATCGGTTCTCAGTGCTCTATAAAATTTTAAGTAATCAATTTCTTTAACTCCATTGTCACAAATTCCATGACTTTTCCAAAACTTTGCAAGGTTTTGACAAATGCCCTAACTTTTCAAGGCCCTTGAAATTTATTTTTTTAATTCCAAAACTTTTCCAGGATTCCATAACCTGCAGGAACCCTGCCAACTAGACATTATATGCCTTCTATAATTAAAAATCCCATGCTTGCATAATTCCCAAATGACACAAACCTTTCATTCATGAAAAATGGTTATAAAATGGTTTTCAAGACAGCATGGTGACAGCAATACTAGATATCTGAACAGAACCATTTTTCATTTAAGACCAACTATATTAAGAAGTAATTTAGTACAAGCCCTATGTTTATACAACCATTCATTCAAAAATGATAGTGACAAAAAGATTTTCAAGATGGGTACATCATTCTAATTAAGGACCAACTAGCTGGTGAAACCTTAGTAATATTACATTTGTTCAGGAGGATTAGCAATAAGAAGTCTTTCACTGAAACCCACATGTTGATTTAACCATCCATTTAGATGGCATAGCAATATGATTTTCAAGATAGACGCTCTTAGGCCTTCCAATTTTCATTTAGGATAAACTAGATCATGGAATAAATATTGCAATCCTCCAAGTAGTTTAGAAGGAGTAACAAAGACAAATTTGTGCTAAAAGACAACAGACAACTTGCCAGCATAAAAGATCTCCTAGACCATGAAAAGTAATGCTAATAAGAGGCATATTTTACAAAGCCACAACCAAAACTAACTTTTTCTGATAGAGAGAAATGTACCTGTTGTCTGTGCTGAGCTGACTGCTGTGTGTTGGGCACATGAACATGGACAGCATCGGCTTCTGAAAATCACAACCAGATAGTACCATTATAAATAAACTTTTATCTATAAAATAAATAATCAAAACAAACAGTATTTAAATCTACATTTGATTTGCACAATAAACTGCAATCTATAAATGTTTCTTTCATACAGAAATATCGTATTACTTACTCAGATGTGTGGTACATGTATAAAAGAACAATAATGATGGCATAATGTACCAGGAGTAGAAAATTCCTTTTCCCTGGTGCATCAAGTGAATGCAGAGCAACTATTTTTCCCAATAACTCATTCAAGTAATCAAAAATTATTAAAAAAAAAGTAATATTAAAAATCGTAATGGAATTTTGTATATTTTCCAGCAATGAGCATATGACCACTGAATTTCTCCCTCTAGGTACCTAAAGCATGGTGCCCAAAATACCAACACGTCAACATACTGAAGCAATTTATTTCATCACTGGCTTGAGACAATCAAAGTCTATGACCTAGCATATGTATTAAGTTTTGTCATTGGTTGATTGAAGAAATGGGCACTCGCTGCAAAGCATGTGACTGCAGCTTTTGTTGCTAACTGTAGCAAAATGAATATGGCATTTAAATAATCAAATCCTTTAAAATTGTTTGTTGCATACATGTTTGTTTGTTGAGAACTAACAAAAACTCTTGTTTAAAGTTAACAGCTTCTTAAATGTTTTTACACAGGATTAACAAGATTGGATTAACAATACCATGAACATTTTAATGTAACCACAGATAATCACAAATTATTTTTAAGAATCTGGTCAGAAATGGCATACTTCCAGAAAGCTAATGGACAAAAAACATCATCAAAAAAATAAATTGGTCAATTAGCCTTCATTTGTTAATCTCTGTACCACAGAGGCATCTTGCCACAGACAAGTACTATCATGTCCTACCCAGTTATATTATTCAGACACCATAACCAACCAGTGCTAAACTCCATACTGATCTGACATCACATTTTGGTAGAAAAATAATAACCACAAGATTTTGAAGATGGATAACTTGGTGACCATATTGGGTATCAGTCTGGCACCATTTCCATTTTGGACCAACTAAGACTTCTCACCACATCGGTAATCTAGGTTAAAATGAATAAAAAGTTTAATCAGGAGTTGCACAGGGCTTCGCCAATGTCACAAATTACAAATTAATTTTCCTTATTGGCAGCAAAATATACCATCTTGGCGACATTGTTGGCTGTTTAAATGTGTATATACAACCATTGGTTTGGAGTGGAGAAATTCAGAGACACCATGAAAAGTTGATATAAAATGCACAGAAATTTATCTAGTGTTACATAAACAAATTCTTTGTTCATCATGCAATACCATTTTTTGATGTCACTGCCACAGTAAGAAATGGGCATGTTTGGTTCTCCAAAACTCCTTTAGTGGTGACTTCAATAACGCATGCATATCTCAAAACATACAGTACTCATGCTATATGTCAACATAAGTGGATTATGATACAACAATCTGCTGTTCAGATGGTTTGTCAATATAGACAAAGAAATTTAACAATAGATAAATTTCAGTGCATTTTATATCAACTTTATGGCTTTCTTTCATGGGGCCTCTGAATTTCTCCACTTCAAACCAATGGTTATATATGCAAGTTTAAACAGCCAACAATGTAACCAATAAAAAACAAAACCAGGTGGTATATTTTGGATTGTTTTTGGTACTTTTAAGAAAGAATTGTTTTTGTGTATGAGAAAAACACATGTATATGAAATTTCGGGGGCCACACCACAACCATGTTATAACAGAGTGTGCTATGGCGTGGTCACACTATAAGGTGATTGTATGGTACTTTACTGATAAAATGTCATGCTCCTTTGGTAGCAACTATATACCCAATGAATATAAATACCATTGCCACCAAAAACCAATAGTTTCTTTTTATTAATACTGCTACAAAATAGTAAGAAACCTGCTTGTTACCTCTGGATACAAAATTAATGTAGTTAGTAAAAATGATTAAATCAAATTTATACTTGTATCTTCACTGATGCGATTGTTTTCTGTAAGAAGAAAAAGACACACACACCCCCAATTTAAAAACAAAATCTTAAAGCTTTTAGGGCTTACTCAAAACTCAGGCTGTTCTTGTATCCATACATAAACATCATCATTTGTCTACTTAGAAAATAAGTTAAGATTGTTATGAAAAAAACCCAGCACAATCTCACTATGCAAAAAAGCAACAACAAAATAAATACAAAAAAAAGTATATAAAGTAATGTTTTTAACTTTTCATAGGAAATATTAGAGAAAAATAAATATTTTATGTAAACCTGCATTCATGAAAAAAATACTTTTAGATGAATTAGTTTTTAAATAGATTCTCAAACAGAAAGGCATTTATAACAAATACATTTTCTTGTTATATTGTCCTTAGTTTTTTTGAAAAAGAGGTCAATGTTACCAATCCCTTTTGTTTTTCACTTTCACATGAATAAAACATGAATAAAGACAAGTTTTTCACATAATTAGGCTTTTGGATTGGACTCTTAATTATAAATTTTAAGTAATTAAAGCTTTTGGATTGGACTCTTAATTATAAATCCTTACAGATTGTTTTTTAAAAGGTGTTGGACGTTTTATATCTTATTGGCTAATTTGTTATTTCTGATGCTTTGACCTTCTCAATAACCTGAGACGAAATTTAAAATATGGCCTGTTACCCCTATAACAAGGAATGGAAAAGGTCAGAGGAAACTCGGATAGGACCAATGTGGAGTTACAGCCCTTCTGCCGGTCAAACTACGCATGCATAAGCTAATTACTGAACAATCCTGACAACATAAGAATGACATGACCAAAATCTGATGCACATTTAAATGAGTCGGCATAAGTCAACCTTATCAAAAGTAACGATCTGCAAGACAGTCGAACAGCCTGGCTCATGGACGCCGCCATTTTTGCATCGATATTTTCTGTCTAAATCTCATTAGGACGTCAGTCACTAAAACACTGCTCCGGATTAAAAAAAAACTGTAACATTCCGGTCCCGGAACACATCTCATTTTTTTTGTATTACGTTTGTGTATTACATGTCTTTATAATGTTCGCCTTTAGTTTTAGTTTTCTCTTCTTTATGTTCTTTCTTTCTTTCGCCTACTTCTTTAGGATGTACTTTAAAGTCCGTAAGTTACAAAAGCGATTTATATAATTATTCGCAGCATATCAAGTTGGGTAAAAAGGTTTTGCAAATACACATGTCGTTTGAGTGTTATTTATGTCTTTGAACACACACACACACACACACACACACACACACACACACAACACACACACATACACACAAACACACACACGCACACACACACGAGACTCTATGGTCAAAACTTACGTAACATAAAAAAGCGAAAAGCAATAAGTTTTGTAAACATTACAAAAGTTTAATTATCCCTATCATTAATGAAAGTAAGGAAGAATCTTAGATTATTATGAAGTGAATCCAAAATAATCCTAAAAGAGTGATATTAAGGCCTTACCCACCAACCGTGGCGTTGTCAAAGTAGCGCTGTTCAGAACTTCTTTGAATAATTCACAATAGTTCCAGAATAATATTACAGTAAAAAGACAACATTTATTCGTTTTATTTCCACTGAACAGTCCAAACAAATATATGTTTTCTCATATAATATCTAAGTACAATATAAAACACTTTTGCAGATTTGGTGTTATAACAGGAGCACAGCGTCCGCCTCAGGTGCGGGATGTCGCGGGTTGGAACTCAGGCCAAATCATACCAAAGATTTAAAAATGGTGCCAGCAGCTACCTCGCTTGACGCTCAGCATTAAGAGGTTAGTGTTAGGACTGGTCGGCCTGGTGTCAGGATAATATGGCTGGGTGGGACATCAGGCTAATGTCTGCGGCATGATGCTCCAGTACTAGACATCACTTTGCAGACATCGTAGCAATGACTGAAAATTTGTTAAAGCTACGTTAAAAATCCAAATCACACACACATACACACACACGCGCGCACACATACAGTAGCACACAAATAAGAAAGACTCCAAAATAGGAATGAAGCTGATTGTTTAGTTCTCTCCTTATATATATATACCTTCAATAATCTATTACGCCTGATTGTCACATTATACCCCAAGTGACCGAT
This sequence comes from Potamilus streckersoni, assembly GCA_016746295.1. Classification (NCBI taxonomy): domain Eukaryota; kingdom Metazoa; phylum Mollusca; class Bivalvia; order Unionida; family Unionidae; genus Potamilus; species Potamilus streckersoni. The sequence continues at coordinate 10,194,342 of JAEAOA010002345.1, read as the reverse complement.
CGTACTACTGAATTTAATATTTCAAAATATCCATTCACTTGACCTAGCTCATCGAATTTGAAATTACTTAATTCTTCTAGAACCATCTAAACCCCACCAACCAATGACAAATTAAAGCAAATTAGTCAAGAAGTCTTATTATTAACATTATTATTAGTAATTGTCAACACATACACATGGAAAAGCAGATATACTTGCATTGTTAGTATTGGTGGTTAAACAGTGTCATAATCTGAGATAGCTACGTGAAACGGCAGCAAAATCAAAATATCAAAATTCTTTCACCTTCCATGCATGTTCCCCGAGAAGCCCAAGTGCCTGAGTTTCAGTTACATAAACGTTAAGGTGATTATGAAGATTAATCTGCGATTATTCCAAACGTTTACGTACTAAACAAAGACGCCATAAAATTTCTATAGAAAATGAGTCCGGAATCATATATAAGTACAAAATTCTGGGACCTCCAATTTAAAGCAGATATTGTTCTTGGTGTACATTTGACTATGCCGCTGAATCGCAAGCCATCGGATAATGGATGAGTTAAAAATGCAACCAAGTGGTTTCATTATGGTCCACTTATAACACTAAAGATAAATACATAGCTACTATCAATAATGAAATAGATAAAGGCACGGAAAATATTATCTAGACTTTAGAAAAATACACAGATACAAGATGAGGATGGACTCTTGCCTGATGTTTCGAAGTTCACTTCATGCTTTCCCAAACATACGATTTCGCGGATCCAGTAACATACCAGCATAAAAGTATGTTCCTCAGCGGTCAGTGGTAAACGTGAAAAGATATAAAAGTACATGTTTAAAACGGGCGCTCATGTCAGATGTACTTTCCGCGAGCGATCACACAGATCAGCCGCACCAATACAAGCAATATTTGAATGAAATCAATTTTGGTTAAAAAGAATTTCTAGTGCAGGTTACTAAGAACAAACTCGGGAGAAAAAAAATAGAAGAACCTGGTCCACTCTCACCACATGTACAAAGCAAAAGTTAGCAGTGGTGGACTGAGCGACAATAATAGCTCTGAGTCTCTATCTCATTAAGCATGCATAAAAAATCTCTACTGATTGCTTAACCGACACAGCAAGCACCACTGTAAATAATTTTCGTGTCGACGTTGCCTGGATTAATTTATCATGCATAAGTTACATGACAACATTGACTTTTACCGCGTTGGAATTATTGAAAATTCGCAGCGTACAATGATGCCAGAACCCGGCTAAAACATTCTGATATGTAACTCTGTGCAACGAAAATTTAAAGTCCCGTATGTGATTTGCATGGACATCTGAATGTTTGAATGTTCCGCCTCTTGATATCACCTGCTACGTTAGGTCGAACACAACCCGACATGCTGAACAAGTCCTATGCGAGTCTTCTTACAGTGACGGAGCAACTGGACAACCAATACTGTACCATGTTTAGGATTTGTTTGAGGTGTTTCTTAAATCGCTTGAATTTATTGTAAAATGGATTCAGTAACATATATCCTCACTCGTAGACATGATTATGACCAACGATGCCTTTCTGGAGTTTTCTGCAGAATCTGAAATGACATTTTCAGATTCACCGATGATAAAGCGCGTGATAGCTGTCACATCATTGGTGGTACAGAGGAATTGTACACAGCGCATGCAAGCTGAAGTAAAGAATTTACCATAACAAAACACGAATTCATGTTGTGCTTCACGACCTGCTTGAGTATGGGTTTTCACCGGGTTATGCAAGTAGTCGCAAATGCGTCAAATGTAGCGATAAGCATTAATCCTAACAATATAGACAAATGCATGGTGAATAGACTCTGCATGGTGTTTAGACTCTGCATGGTGTTTAGGCTCTGGCTGCTTCTGTTGATCTATTCATTATGATTCTTTAATTCGAACCTGAATAAGCTAGTAAACAACATGAAGAGAATCGTAATGATCTTTTACGGATGACTATCCTTTTTAGCATATGAGCGATTGGAACAAGTTTGCTAAAGTTCACTTATTACCAATTGAGGAATTTCATTAACTTATGTCTCAGAAAGGCTTCTCAACCAAAGGCCACGTGCACGCTAGCAATATTTGGTCTGGTTGAATTGTTAAATTTTGGCGACTACTACAATCTTTATTATCCCACTGACGTGATGCTGCTCGTGGATGTCTACGAGACATTTTGTAATACAGTCATGTGTGTGTACAATCTCAAGCTCGCACGTTACTTCTCATACTTTTCTCAGAAACAAAGTAGAACTGGACCTATCTACTGGTTATCAAAATTTTGTTTGTGGAACGTGGAATTTGTTATGTTATAACGAATGATCCAATCGTGACTGGACGTGATCTTGCTTTTCCCCAAGCTGAACACATTAGTAGCCTCTTTAGCTGGGCGATGATGCAGACAGTGCCTGTTGGAGTGTTTCAGTGCTTTGATACCATAGCTGTGGACATACAAAAGCAGACATGTGGTTACAATCATAACAGCAACATAGGCTACTTTTATGAAACTGACCTGGACTATCCGAAACATCTTCATCACCTCCACAACACCTACCTAGTAGAACCAGATGTACTCGAGTCAAGGAAGTCTCCGTTACATTGCAAATTCATTAAGGGGTCGCCCCTATACAGAATGTATCAAACTGGTTCCATATATATATATATGTACCAAGCCAGATTATGTTGTATATGTAGATGAAGCTCGTACCCCTTATGACTTTGATCTGAGTGATAAAAGTCAACTTTGTAGATAAGGATCAGCACATATTAAACCTATGCGGGGAGAACTTAGTAATCCAAATACACCAGAGATAAACCTAAGATTTAAAACTAAATGATAGTCATACATGGACGTGTAACACACGTACGTGCTGTTAACAAAAAAATGTTTATGCCGTATATCACTCAACTGGCTTTGGCGACGTTGTCTGTGAATTATTTGCAGGCGTATTAAAGGTGTACACAGCGATGTTTTCACATGGTGGCCTTGTTAGTTATCTCATCGACGGAAAAGAAATAGAGGCAATTCTCGACCACATCGATGTCGCTACATCAATTGTAGACCTATTCACATGTACATCTGTTTGGTATTAAAACACGATGTATGGTACCGTAATGTCAAGATGTAGATAGAATGGATGCTTTTCGCGATTTTCACTGCGTGATTATGATATTCCTAGATAGTTGGATTTATTTCGTCTCTTTGAACTAAGGATCGCATTAAAAAAGTGTGTTCAGTATAATTTTCATGTGCGTATTATTACGTGTCTCGGCTAGTACAAAATAACAAAGAAAAGAGTGAAGCCAAAAACCTTTGTAAATTTTGACAAAAAGAATTTATTTCCCTAGAAAACTTTTCCAGTAGACTTTGGTAAATACAAATTATAAAACAATTAAATCAGTTTCGAGTTCATTATACGGGTATTGGATACAGCATTGCCGAATCTATATGTTTACTATTATGCCGATATGAAATAAAGTTGAATCTATACAAGGAAACATTATTATAAAATCTGAAATTGATTTAAATAAGTATCTAGGTTGTCGAAATGTATTTAATGAATGTATTTAATGACTTCTGTTCATGTACGAAAAATATATTATTTACACGTTTATCAAGCAAAATTCAGAGAATTCAATAACCGTCTCCAGTTTCTGTCTAATACATAACTGATACAGTCGGTCAGTTGTTTTTCATCAGGCATAAATATTTCAGAGCAAAGAGGATGTTTGATTCCAAGTGACGAAATGGGGTTGTTATCGGTAAACAATCATTCTTTGTACCATATGTCTCGTATTACCTGACTGAATTAAATCCATTGATACTGCTTAGTAGCTTTCATTTTTGTATTTGATTGCGTACTTGTTTTATGCCTCTAAAAATAGCAATGGGAAGTTTCACAATCTCAAACAAATAGTATCTATCCTAGAAAAGAAGTAGCAGAAATTCGTCGCAGAAGGAAATTGTCCTATTATTTAGCTACCAGCTAGATTTCGTCCTAGTTTTCGTCAAGGTAAATTCGTGTGTTCAAGTTACCCGACATATTTAGGAGAAATGTTTGTTACTGCGTCTGTAATGGAACCGCAGTTGTACGTGCAAAGTATTATGATAGGAACTTTGAGACACTATGGAGAAAAGTAGAATGTAAAATTAAGGATGTGCCACATTGGGAACCTAACCGCTGTTGAGAGTTAAATTTGTCACAGTGTCAGACTATTTTTTAATTTGATGTGAAGTTAGCTGTTTACTGTAATACTTTAAGGTTGTGAGATTTATGTTTTCTAAATAAATGTAACGATTAAATGAAATGTTTAAATGTAATGCTTAAATGGAATGTCGCTGCTTTTAAGAAACGATTTTTTTTACTGTCTTTCGGTAAATTAGCTGAGTGACTCTATGGAATGAAAATATACGTAAGATGTTTTGCATAGCAAAAGTTGTGACTTACTTACAGTTACATAAATCTATAAATATAATTTTGTTGTGATAAACCAAAGACACGGAGAGACATGACTTAAGTACGTCGAAATTATGGATCGTAAATGGAGTGTTTCTGCTTATAAAGAAAATAAATATTAATCCTTTAAGGTGAGTCTGAGTATAAAAAATTAAACACACAGAAACTATTGTTATTTGTACATCATCTTGATTATAAACTACAATTCAATTTTAAAACATATCACCAAAGTCCTTTTCACTGTCTTTCCTTTTTTAATTTTTCAACTGGAATGGTTTATTTTCCGTTGCGTCTGCTTTGGAAAGAATTGATAGGTATGATTTTGTATAGCAATATTTATGACCTCATCACCTTGACATTAAACTTTGGATATAATTTTTGTGCCAGTTCTAATGTTGAAAGAGAAAGAAAGTAACATTTTCTGTTTGAGTTTAGAAACAGCAATATTTGAGTACATTAAAGTAAAATAGAAATGGAATGTTTGTACTTGTTACGACAATGTTTTATATTTAAACGCGGAGTGTTCCCTTACTTCTCTATTTCAATATAACTTCCTATCATTCCCTTACAGACAAAATTCTCCCCCTACCACCCTTACAATCATTATAACGCTACCGTGAAATGCAAGGAGAGACAAACGGATAGAAATATGTGCACTATACAGGGAAATAGAATGAATCTTAAATGGAGTGAGAAATGATAAAAACATAGGATTGTTTACAAGCATGGATATAGCCTTTTATATATATATTCAACAGGAAGAAGAGAAGAACAAATACACACTTAGGGGCAACCAGTAGCTTACTGCTAACCTCCAAAAAGTGTTTATAACATATGCAACATTTTCATTAATGCTGTATAAAGCTGAGTGGTGCTCAGAATGTAATTTCGATCTTGCCCTACTAAATTTAAGTGATAATAAACATTTTTATAAATATCTTTTACTTGATTTTGTAAACAACATGATACTTAGCTAATATTCCTCAGTAAGCATAGATCTAATATTTGGATCATTATCAATGGAGGTAAACATGTTTATCTTAATTTGAGACTTGGACATTGTAATTCCCCCGTGGAGAAACGTGGTATGATATTTTATTTATTATAATTTTAGTGATAAACCTTATCTTGTTGACAAATTAGTATGTTCCAGAAATCAACTTCTGACTTTCATCCAGGTCATATTTTTTTGTCTTAGCTTTATATATAATGCTGTTTAATTGAGAAATTACTCATTCTTGCTTTAATATCTTCAATCAGAAACTGTTGTATTGCTGTATTCAGATTTTCATTGGGTGGAGTTACAAAGTGCTCTTGAGTAATATTCTTGTACTGGAACAATAATTTGGAATTATAATGAATTTAGACAAGAACTTTTTTGATCATATTAATGTGATACATCAAAAGATTCCTATAATCACACTTTAATTCAATAGAACATTAGAGACAAAGGGCACATCAGCAAAACCAATATTGGAACATATTGGAATACTACTAGAATCCACTTGGAACGTATACATTTAGAAATGAGATAAAACTTTTAGGAGTATTTGGGATATAATCAACAATTCTGTAACCTAATTTTAAATTTTTACTTTGTATTCTAGGGAAATATATCAATTATTGAATTTTACGAAACGTTTTGGCTCTTTTTTATTACTTAGTTTAAAATAGATTCGTAACAAAATATAAAAGACGACAAATTTCCACGTGAAAAGTAAACATGCTTACTTTTATTTATAATGATCTGTATATTTATTTATCCCCACAGAGGAATATTAGCTATATATGATGTTATTTAGAGAATGTCGCTGGTCAGATGCACTATTAATTGATTTTGTGCAAAGGCCAAGTACCAAATACAGATTTTGGGCAAAGGCCAAGTACCAAATACAGATATATATAACCTATGGTCATGAAGAAGAGCCAACAAACATAAATACTTAACATAGTAAAACAGTTTTGTTTGCATCATATAAATAAATAAATAAATAATAAAAAAATATATATATATATATATATATATATATATATATATATATATATATATATATATATATATATATATATATATATATATATATATAGAAGATTTTATAGTGTTTTCATAACGTTATCTTCAATATATGGTTAGATAATAGTAATTGTCATAATCAGATATATGTTTTAATTTGTTTATTATTTTACCTTGCTGGTTTAAAGAATTTCTTTATAAGTATATGGCCAAAATGCACCCATGATATATCTTTTTTAAATTTGTTAATATAATATAAATTGTTTATTTTTCTCAATTTGTTTCCATATTAAATACCAAAAAAGGTTTAGTTTTTCTTTGCTTATGGTATATATTGTTGAATTCTTGGGGCAATTCTGTTAAAGCGTTCACAAAGTATGCAGGGGCTTGCGAGATTTGTGGTTCTATTATTGTGGTAAATAATTAACATTAGGCAATTTCTTTTTAAATACGTATTTGGTTTTATATTTATTATATTACCTCAGGTTGTTATGTTGTAATCATTTAATATCTGATTGAACTTTCATGCTTGATCATCGATATAATATTATTAAAACATTAGCTATCACTATTAAAACAACTATTCAGCGTTAGAAAGACGGTTAAAATGAAATCAATAATAATACCTAATATGATCAATTGAAAATATTATGTAATCGTATCATATAAATACTATAAAATATTTATAATATACATTTTGAAAAAAGCTCGATGATTGTATCAACATATTGCAACAAGGCATATCTATAATTGTTGTTTATAAATGACGAGGCATTACTACACCTAAAAAGATTGATAAAAATGAAATTATTACTATTGGTTCTATTATAATAGAAAACTACGAGGTGTTGCATAAGGGACAATGAATTATAATACAACTCTAAAACCATTACTAAAACAAAGAACTGATGTAATATAAAATAGATTGAAAAAATTGTAATTAAATTAAGAAACTGCAAAATCATGTGGACAAAATCCCCAATGAAACCCAGCAATTAAAACGGCTGATTATAAGCTCGGCTAATCTCAGTTTGTTGATGAGAATACACAAAACCCTTAATCAATTAAATAATAATAATAACTGTTGAGCAACATTTGAACGTGGATCAGTTATTGAATGGTCAAAATTACTAGCGTGTTGAATATTTTAAAACAATTGACAAACCAATTCCAAAACCCGTGAACTATCAAACAAAAACCTATTGCGAATTTAATACCAGTGCGTGATTAACCATTTGACGATGCAAAAACAAAAGAAAAATATTTGTAAGACTCGTTTGAATTTACATTACCACCCATCTAAAAAAAATAAATAAACAACGTAGATATCCCTACTAAAACTAAAACGTTCTTTTTAAAAAGAATGATTTGGATGAATATTATATTAACGTGCAAAACGAGTTTCCACTTTCATATTAATTCATAACATACGTAGTGTATATAAGACCTAACCTTATAAATATGTGCAAAAATAAAATAAATGAACATAAAGATGTAAAATATAATATTTCCATCCACTAATATACAGTTTAAAAAGATATAATCCTGTAAAGTCTTCTCAACAGATTTGACAATCGTTGATCCTGAAAATACAAATAGCAGTATGAATGCACCATTTGATATTCAAATGATGTTAGTGGCTGGAAATATATTAATTGATAGACACTGATGAAAACTATCAAGATATCAACCACTATGAACTGAGAGTAATATCCCTTTTAAAAATAACGGATAAGAAAGGCTGTATTAACATCAAAATAAATATATATTGTTTTATATAAGTTGTGCTATATCCTCCAAAATGTAACTCAGAATGTGAGACAAAATACCAAGTATATGTTAATAAATAAAATTTTGGTTATATTAATTTTGAAAAATGATATGCGGTAATATTGGTGTATTCACTTGGTTGAGATAATTGATTGTTTCTAACAAAATAAAACGAATACAAAATTATATGATTTAATGTTATTATCTGATGTTAAAAAGATAAGTAGACAAGCCATTCATATTGTTATAAACCTGATATTACGAACACAATATATCAAAAGAACAAAATTCAGTAATGTTTCAGAAAAAAGAAAAATTATATTCTTTGGTTTCAAATTTATAAACCAAATTAATGTGTCTTTCATTTTATAAACCGACTTTGAAATCTTTAAAGAAAACTGCGACATTCAAAAAGGTACAATACAGTAAAATTTACAAAACTTTATCCTGGTGGGTATGATTAGAAGGTGTAATACGGTGTTAAGGCAAATTTATAGATCACAAATTATGTGGTAACAATAAGAATGATCATATTGTAACAAAGGTTTTGAATGATATATATGATTAAACTGTATTTAAAATTCCATATAAACTGAAGAGACAAATTAAGATGAAATAACTTAAAGTGGCGACACATTGTTATGATTTGTATTTACAAAAATGGTGTCAATAAAATAAGTGATAATTTTAATATCATCGGTAAATATAGGGGTGCCGAGCATAGTTTTTGTAATTTAGAACTAAAACGAATTCTTTATAAAAAAAAACTCCCACGGTGGTTTCCCTTAATTTACGTGACATGTAATTAAAAACTGAAATAAACATTTGGATTGACTATTATACATGATACAATAGAAAAATATGCGTTTTATTATTAGAGAAGTATAATGTACTGATAGTTTACGGTTTATGAATAGCAACACGGATAGATTAGCATCAATTAAAAAAGATCGTATTAAAATAAAAATTTAATTAAGTGATAAAGATAAAATTAATCTATTATTTAAAAAGGTGTTTACCCGTATAGTTAGTATGTCCAGTTTTTATCAACATGATTTTCCACCACGAAAGTATTCTTTTATATTTTAACAAACGGTCATATATCATATAAAAATGAAGAGCATGTTAAAATGTATGGAATATTTGCAACATAAAAAAACATTATGGGAAACCATAATTTATATTTGAAACCTGATGTCTCTATAAAAGTATATCTTTACGAAAGTTTAATCAATGAGTTTAAGGCATTATAGTTTACATACGACTCATTGTTTTACAAGTCCTGTTGAGATGTAGGATGCATTATTAAAGAAAACTAATGTTGAATTTGAATTTTTATCTGAGACTGACCTGCATATTTTATGAAAAGGTTTATGAATGGAATAAATATGGTCGTAAAAATGAGATATGATAAGCTAATAATACAGCGAGTAATGATCACGATCCAAATAAAATTCACACGTGGATTTCATATTTAATATCTACTAACTTATATAACTTGGCTATGTCACAATTGTTACTATTTGGGTGTTTTAAAGTGATTTCAGAAAATAAATTATGAGTTGGTATATAAAATATATAGTGAAAAATAATATATTGTTGAATTTGATTTAGAATATCTTGAAAAATTATGTGATTCACAGAAATGTCATCCACAAGCTGGTGAAACAGCGAGGGTTCAAAAGAATAATAAAGTGAATAAAAAATTAAATAGATGAAGCATTAAAATGTAATTTTATCAATTGTATAAAAGAGCACATGGCTTAATGAGCAAGGAAATGTATGTTATATTATTGTAAATTAAATTTATATTTACAATTAGGAATAAAATTACCAAACATCCACAGAGTACTAGAGTTAACAACAAAAAACTCATCCATATATCCATTATTGAATTTAATATGTACCTTGCAACGCAATCAAAAATATAAATTTGAGAAGGCCTATTAAGAATTAACGAATAATTAAATAGTTTGGAGGAAAATATAAGAAAACAGATTGATGTTGAATAGATTAGTACAGCAGATTTCGATACACTCAGAGGAAAAAGTTACTGACCACCGATATATAGCAGTCGAACTATATTCAATTCAGTCATAATAGCCAGTTATTGAACCATTCTTAAACTAGTCCTCAATAGTCTAATATAAACGTGTGTGTGTGTGTGTGCGTGTGTGTGCGCGCGCGCAAATGTGTAATATATGATTTCTGTTGTTTTTCTCAAACTGAATAAGTCAGATGATGATAATATGGAACTAATTCACACAGACACACATAGAATGATAAAAGTTATAAAACGTAGGACATGCATAAAACAAATTGAATGTCTAGATCTAAATATCTTGAATATCATTTACTACACAGTTAAATTAATAAGTCCACCGGACAGTTTAATATGAATGTACTAAGAAAACTTAATAATCAAGAGGGTGGGTGAAGATAAAAATGAGTAGCATTCAAATAGAAGAAAAACAACCAATTAAATTAAACTTAATGTATTAAAAATATACGAATGCATAAAGCAAGATTTGTTTGAAGATCTTTTTTGTAAATTAAAAAAATTATTCGAGAACATCAAAACAGTAAAGATAAAATGAATGACATTAAAAGTGAAAACCATGAGATGGGTATTTACAAAATGAGTAAGACAAGCTTAAGCCAACTAGGCACAAAACAATGTATCAATAAAAACCTAATAAATACGGCGTATATGCATTACAATATTAAATTGTCAACCTATTATTTGCGTGAGAGTATATACACTATTTAAATATTTATACTAATGATTTGTGTGATTTGGGATTAAATATATAAAATCTAAATTATTATTTTTCTTTTTTGTTATAACTATTATGATTTGTTTGTGTGAATGACTTTTTAATCTCTATAATTATAATGATTTGTTTGTGAATGACTTTTCAGTCTCTATAATTATTGTAATTATTCGATTCTGTGAGCGACTTTTATTTTGCCTAAATTTATGATACTGATTAATTTCAGTAAATTACTTTTTATCAATCAGTTTCATATTTATCATTAAGTTGTTGTTGTTGGGCATAACGCCATTTTTCAGCATATGATAGGCTATACATGGCGGCCAGTATTAATGGTGGAGGAAGAAACCGGGAAATCACCGGAAAGAACCACAGACCCTCGAGAAGCTACTGGCAAGCTTTCTCACATATCCACATTCGCCGAATCCGAGACTCGAACTCACGCAGACAGAGGTGAGATGGCAATGATCCGTAACGGACAACGCTTTAGACCACTCGGCCACTCGGCTACTTGGTGAGATGGCAATGATCCGTACCGGACAATGCTTTAGACCATTCGGCCACTCGGCTACTTGGGGCCCCTATATTCATCTTTAAGATTTGTTTCAGAGTATGACTTTCATTACTTTTTATATTTCAGTGACTTTTGAACTCATTAGGATTGCGTTTACATATTATTTTATTAATTTTATGAAAGTTACTATGAGTTTGCCCTCGAGCAAGGGTGTATATTAAATTGTTGCGCATATTTATTTAGAGTTTTTAAAAAAAGTCTGGATAATATTCACAATTTAATTTGAAACAGAATCCTTTGGTACGGTTTTAGAAAAACGTTTGAAATATGAACCACTGTGACATACTGAAATATAAATTCCTTTTTACTAATTAAAATAACATTTTGAAATAGAACTATATTTTGCTTTTGAAATATAATTCACCACTTACTAAAATAATTGTAAAAATATAATCTATTAAAATATTCATTTCATTAACATTTTTGCAAGATTACTTATACAAATAACATTTGAAATAAATCCGTTATCACGTGTTAAAATAGAATCCCTTATTAGCTATCAATGCATCATTGAAATTTAATCTTTTGTTACCTTTTGTAATAACATTCCAAATAGAAGACATTGCTTAATATTAAAAAAAACATTTACAATATACTCAGTTCTTATAATTTATATAATACTTATCAAAATAACTGTTGAAATTTATTAGATCTTTGCAACCGTTTTACTTCACCTTTTTATATTTATCATAAAGATTTATTTAAGCGAGCGACCTTCTGCACAATTAGTTTTATATTCATTGTAATGACTTATCAGAGTAATAACTATACCATTAAATGTGTGACCTTATACCAAAAAGGGTTGATTGGATTTCATTTACCGTGACCCAACATCCAGATGACTCCAAAATAGGTAAAATTATCCAGAAACACTGGCCCATGTTTTTATTCTTGCGAGATACTAAAGCTAATTCTTCAGAACAAACAAGTAGTAGTCTACCTCAGAACAAAAAAAAAATCATCAAAGAAATCCAATTCTGAGAGAAGCTAACGCCAATCACAAACGAAGACCACCCTAGCACGTTTGGTCCATGTGGTGATAAAAGCTGCGAAACCTGTCAACATAAAATAGAGACCAGTGCGCAAGCGAGTGAAAATACATGGTCCTAGCTGAACGTGTAAAACTAAGAATATAATTTATCTCATCACATGTAAGGCGTATGGTCTTCAGATTGTCCGAGAAACCAAATAGCTGCATAAATGGACCAATCTTCACAGCCTGATTGGAAATCAAGAATCTGGACAGAAATCCAATTGCGGAACACTAATCTACCCCTGGCAAGATTTTCAGAAATGTTAACACTAACTGCAATTTCTCACAACCCTAACTGGGTACGTCGCTTTAGAACTTTGAAACCAGGCGGTTCAAACCACGAAGACAAGAAAGGTGATAACCACGCGGAAACAAACCATCATATGTTTATACCCAGTACATTTTCATAAAATCCTTCCTTTTGCTAATTAGCTACTCACTTACCTATAAATTCTAATAAAACAATGAAATATTGTAGATATAATTTACGGATACGCCGATTTATACAAACAATAGATGAAGATATGGCACATCCATGTGTAGGTTGATATAAACTAGTGTAAAACATCATAAGTCAGGTTAAAGCAAACTTATTGAAACATCAAACATTTTCAAGCCCCTGTTCATGCAGAAATAGTTATTTAAACATCTGTAATTTTAACGATGTCTTTATTTTTAGTTGAAAGCGCTCAGGTTAGTTTGAAATTAGTTTTGTACAGTTTGTTGTCAGTTTATTGCATTTGTATTAATCAATCCCTGACATGCGTGAACGGCTGTTATGCACATATGATTGTTACTCTTTATATATATATATATATATATATATATATATATATATATATATATATATATATATTTATATATATATATATATATATATATGTATACATACATGCATGCATGCATGCATGCATGCATGCATGCATCCATCCATCCATCCATCCATCCATCCATCCATCCATCCATCCATCCATCCATACATACATACATACATACATACATACATACATACACACATACACACACACACACACACACACACACACACATACATACATACATACATACATACATACATACATACATACATACATACATACATACATACATACATACATACATACATACATACATACATACATACATACATACATACATACATACATACATACATACATACATACACCAAATTAAAATACTGTTTTTGTCTGCTCAAATACACGACGTTAATATCAAAATATTTCAAACCAAGCATATAAATATAAAATGCATGAGCTTCTGAAAAAGTGGTCTCAGTAACAATTATTAAATGAAAGTTTATACGCCCATACCTCCCAAACCAGTTATATTGTTTGATTGACATTTTTTTCTTTTCTCATTAAGTTATAAACATGCCTTAATATAAAAAGAAATAAATTGTATTAAACAAATGTCGGTGAACTTCATTGAGGACAAGAGAACGTAGAAATGGTAACTGACGATACCATTCCTTGCCTACGTACACTTCGTGATTGATGAGGTCATTTATATCCAGTTTATATGTTGTTGATATATGTATCTAGTTGTCTACAGATCAATGAATCTTTCTGTATGATTGCCTTTCAAAATAAGTAGATGTTTATTCTTCTCTAACCTCTGTCATATAAATCCGCTGCAACAGATGTTGCGCTTGAAACCATTTTGACTGCCAAAATATTTGGAAAATAACATTTTTAGATTGTATTATATGTCTTCGTTTAATCTAATTCCACCGAAACGTTTTTCCTCATTACAAAAGTCTCTATATTACATGAACACTGTAATTATTATCTTTTTTTCACAGTTTACGTTGCATCTGATTTCCATGGATTCATGTTGCACTAATATTTTACAGTACAAGTTAAAGGGAAAGTAGGTCACAGCCTCCAACTTGGCTAAGGACTATGATTAGTTTTATAAATGCGAATGTTCTACATTTGTTAAGCATCTTATTACATCAAGAATACAGCTACCAAATCAACATTTGATAAAATGAGAAATTTGCTTGTATGGCTTCTCTGATTTAAATGCAATGAAAATAAACCAAAAACTACGCAATCACCTAAATCATCGTCTGTATGTTCCGTAACAAATAATCTTGACCCAGATCTCCTGATCAGTGTAAGACTTAGTTTGATGGAATCGATCAATAAATGGTAGCTAAAATTTCAAAGAAGAAAAAGGAAAACTCATGATGGTAACTTGGAAACAGTTTTATAATTATTGTCTGAAAATAAAAGGCCAAACCTGGTGAAACTTCATCTGGGTCTATAGTTGCAAACATTGAAATAAAAAAAAACTCGTAGAAAAATACACACACATATACAAGAGTTTCCTGGAACATTTTCTCGATGACATTTGTTTAAATCTAGCAGCACGCCACCTAAGCGTAAAACAATAACGAAGTAGACGGGGACCAGGATGATTCTATTGTGTATTGAGGAGCGCGATTTTGTTTAATTAGCGACCATTAGGATGTGGCTTTGAAGAGATTAAAGTTACCAGAGCAATGAAGAGAACAACCCCCAAACCGAGCCCGCTGGTGAAGCCTAGTCGAACTTGTATGTTCCAACGGGTTCTTAGAGGCATTAAGAAGATGCAACCTTTGTGGGAGGTTGGTGTTAGTCTTCCTGAACAAACTTTGTCATTCAGTACTTTTCTATCAGATTACATATACAAAAGGTAATTGAGGAAAAATATTTGCAAGAAATAATTAACTACCTTCTTGTCTGTATATACGTGTGGTTGTACAATTCTGACGTTATTCCTTCTAACGGCATGTTCACGATATTTACGTATACACTTAGCACTCTGACTGATTATTAGATGTTGCTTTAGTGATGCTTACCACATCAGTGGATGATGAAGAAAAGAAGAAAGAAAAAAGAACACGATCTGGGTGCTAACGGCACTTTTGAACACATCATTGGCTGTACCATGCAAAGAGAAAAGGGAGTTAAGTGCTTTCCGAAGAACATAAAGAGGCAACCAACCCAGACTGGCCACGACGTTTGGATTTCAAGTTGTACGTTCTACCAAGCAAGTAGCAGTTGTAGTAGTAATGTAGATGATGTATCTATTTATCATTTTACCGACGGATATGTATACTTGTTGAAATATTCATTCATTCAATGGTTAATTTATTCAGTATTTCGTCAGATCGGGTCATTAAATTATTTATTTTGTAGGTAAACACACTTTGTATAGAAATTATGGCCCAAAATCGAGTCGTCATCCAACAAAGCAAGCCATATATATCTTGTAAAAGAGACTCGAGTCGTCACCCAAATGGGCAAGCAAATTTGTCTTATAAAAGCAAATCGAGTCATCGAACGGGGCATGCCCATTTGTCTTGTAAAAGCGACTTGACTCGTCATCCGACAGAGCAAGAACATCAGTTCTGTTAAAGCTACTCAAGTGTGACGACTCTGTATATTGTGTATACTGACCAGCTTCTTATTTTCTTCTTGGTCTTCTTTTATCTTTTGTCTTCACAATTTTGTTCTCTTTAATTGTATTAATATAAATGCAGCAACAGACTGATTTCAATTGTTATTTTAACTTTGCGGCAAAAGATTCGCAATCACTTAAAAACATGTTTCCGAACTGGCGCACGATTCATGTCCCAATCTCGTAACGGTTTATCTTTTGAATGGGCTTCTTTTGTTCCCTTGCTCTGAAACATTTCTTAGGTTATAGGTCATCATGTCTACTATGTTTTGTTACGTAAAGAAACTAGGGCCGAATATCGTATATCTGCATCTGTTATGCATCCAATGCTTGAAGTATCAACAATCTTAAAATGTAATAACACGCGTATTTACTTGTGTTCGTGCGAAGACCTCAAACGATAGAGGAAACTGCAACTTTTGAAACCCTAAGAACAATCTAACTCATTTATTGCGCTAATCCGCTTACAAATGGATAGCCATAAATCTGATAGGTTCGCCTACACATTCGTACAACAGTGTTCGTTTGCTCTTTTGTGAGAACGATCCTGATAAACGAAAAGCAAACTACGTTCTAAATATAAAATGAATTTGTTTTGAAAATTCATCAATGCTAATATATTTTTCATTTGACTTTTTGATATATTGTGAAATTCGTCATGTGTTATGAACTCCGGACTTCAGTGCTCAGAGACAATCTCCATTTAATAGCCTTTTGAATCAAAGTGAGCCCTAGAAGTATGCTCGCTATTGACTAAGTGATGGACTAAGTGAGTACCGGTGGATGAGCGAAAAAAAAAATTATTAAAAAAAACAACAAAAAGAACAAAACAAAACAAGAACACGTGCGCTGATGATATCAAAGTTAAACCTATTTAAGCGCCATCAAAATGACCTGACGAGTAGACATTTTATTCTATTTATATCTGAGACTTATCTACCTTAGAAATATGTATCTTAGTGTTCAAGCATTGTGTATGCTTCGCGCGAACAAGACGCGTCTTTCCAAGTACGCAACATGTATACACGTGGGTACATATTTGTTTCGAGCAGAATAAATCCAAATGTTTATTCAATTGATATGTAACACTGCCAGGTTACTTTTTGGTCAACGGAACTAATAAATGATGGATCTCTTGTCTGAAAGCAAAATTTAAAAAAAAATAAATATACAGAGAGTTATATTATAGATAGATCCAAATGCATAAAACAAACACTGACTTCATAATGATAATTGTCTAGACCATACTCGAAGAATGCCTGGCATCGCTTGCTGGCTCAGTTGTCGGAGTTCCATGAACGTTGCCCTGACCGTTTCTGCAAAATGTTTCAAGAAAACATTTACAACAACACATTTTCTTAAATTGCTCTCGAAAACGATAGTTAAAGTATCCATAAATCATTGGATTTTGACAAGTGTTGGCAAGCGCCAAGATAATCGTGATTGTGAAGTGCGTCGACTTTATCTGCTTATGATGAACACCAAGAAAACTGACCACAAAGAATGGTAACCACATGAGTACAAAAGCAAACACAACAGCGACACACATCTTATTCAATCGAATCTGCTTTTTTGTGTACTTGTCATTATTCTTTCCAACATTCAACATCGTCTTTCGAACGACACAGAGAATTCGAAGATAAAAGAAAGATATCACGATCAGAGGAATGATGAAGAATAATGTGGCCATGAATCCGAGATAAATTTCACTGTGGAAACTGCTCGGCCATTGTACACCACAAAATATGAAATCCTTTGAATCTGCGTTAATGTGGACCAGTGTCTGTGCAAATGCGACTGGAATTGGGAAACAGATAGAAACTAACCACACAAAAATTAAAATTATAATTGTTTCTCGGAGAGTTAATTTTCTTCTCTGAGACACGCATACACAGAGGTACCTCTCGACACTGATGGTAACCATAGTTAAAATAGAGCAAACCCCGGAAACAAATTGGGCGTACGTGAAGAGCTTGCAGACGACATCACCAAACACCCAGTGATGGGCAACCCGAGTGGATATAATGAATGGGATACCGGCGGCAAAGAGAATGTCTGTCACTGCAAGATTTGCTATTAGTATGCTCGTTACACTTCTCAGTTTCTCATTCTTGAATACCGCCAGTAAAACCTGTAATAACAATAATAATAAATAATAAATAATAAACAATAAATAATAATAAAACTATGAAAAGATACCTTTCTGGATATGTGCAGTTTGTTAGGAGTAATCAGCAGAACAAACACTGTATACCCTAATTTGCAGGCGCATTATTAGACGGCAGAGCAAGATCTTTGTCTTATAAGCGAATATAGACGGTAATAGCTTATGACTACTCAACTTTCGACCGTATCACAAAGTCTTAATCAGAGGAATGACTTCTGGACTGGTGTCACGTGATTGACAAAATATTTACCACGCGACATTCTTCTGTACAACCTGGTCAACATTAAGTCGATCATGTGACGCCAGTCCATAATGTATTCCTCTGATGAAGACTTATTAGGTCGAAAGCTTAGGAGTCATAGCCTATCGTACTACAGCAAGGTATCTATTCTGAGTTTCATTGACTGCATACAGCTGTAACAGGTAACGATCTTCATTCTATAATAATAATAATAATAATAATAATAATAATAATAATAATAATAATAATAATAATAATAATAATAATAATAATAATAATAATAATAATAATAAATTAAGTTCTTGTCTGATAAGAACGACTTAATTCGTGGATTCACATTATTGAACTTAATGTCCTTTCTTCTTGTCCAGAACATTTCCTGATGTAGCTATGCTTGTAACATTATCAGGTAGGTGGACTGGCCTATTTCGCGTGTCACATTTGTATCGCCGGTGAAAAGCATTATACATTAACGGAGCACTGTAGTACACAAAGCCATTGAAGCGAGAAAACTAAGAGAAAAATATGATAAAAAAGTTAAAAGATCTTACTTCTAGAAGGAAGGGGGTCACTCAAGGAGAATTTTATTTTATAGCTCACTGATATTGGGTAACGCTAGTTGATTTAGTTACTTCTATTAAATTTTTTTTTACTGAATTAAAGGAAAAATGGTACAAAATATTTACCCGAAAGTAAACCATAGTATTAGAACTTAAAATTCTACATAAAGGAATGGCAATGATCAAATATATAACTTCTTTCTTTTTTTAATGAAAATCAGTTTGCATGGCTCTTAAACAGCAAAATAGCAAGTAGATAATTTCTGCATCTGATATATTTCCCCATGAATTAAATTTATTTCTTACAAAAAAAATTCTCCTTTTGTTTTTCTTGAGGCTATTGATGTGCAAACCCTCAAAGTTAGTTATATAGGTAGTCCCGAATGACATCAGCCGCCATATTTGTGTTCAGCTGGCAGATTTACCGTTGGGTTTATATGGTGTTTGAATGTTGAAATAAATTCATTGAATCTCAAGATACTTTTACAAAAGCTACATACATAAACAACGCGATTTAAGCTTTCTGTTATGTGAATAACTCTTCATTGTTGCCCATGACTGAGGTGACCTACGCGCTTATTATATATATATTCTTCTGATTTATAAGTTAACTTTGCTTCTGTGTGTCTCGTTAAAAAAAATACATGTATTTTGGTAATCGCACATAGAAGAAACTGCCAGGTTACCCATCGTTGAGGTAAAAATGGTAAAATATCGTCTGCTAGTGACGTCATCGGTAAGTATTTATTGGAGTCTTTGATATCGACCGAAAATCGGCAACTTATAACTTTTCATTCTTACATGAAGGGCCAGATTAAGGTTATGAGGGCCTAAGGCAAATAGGATGGAAGGGTTATGTATTTATTACATATTGAAATATATGGGCTAAAGGAGGACCTACAAAATATGAGGACCTATGACTAATACGAGGGAAGGATCTAAATATGATTACATATCGCAATATAAGGACAAAAAGACGACCTACAAAATAAGATGGCCTAATTAACATTTGGCTTAATTATGTTGATATATTTTTTAAACATAGATAGCCTGTTGTTTTAAAATCGGGATAAAATAACGAGGCAAATAAACAGAATAAGGTAGATGCGTACAAATTTACACTTACCATTCCATTTCCGGTGAAACCAAAGCAATTAATCAGGACTAGTAATGCTACCTCAATAATTGTTTGTCCTGAAAATGAATAAAAATGCAATGCGTTAGCCTAATTAAATGCCAACCAAAATCATAGTAGTCGCACAGATAGAACTGGTACTAAAAAAAATAAGTATTCGAGGATTCCAAATCAAGTAAAACCAGTAGAATTTAAGAATATATATCTGTACTGTGCCGCAGTTTCGACAAATACTACAATCTATTAGAACAAACATGGATCCTGATATGATCAACCTCGGTAATCAGGAACTAACAGATACTTAACAATCATCTCAGCATTTCCGAGTTTTGTTATTTTTCTTTGTCAAGACAATTGCGTATCACGTTCATTAGTAATCAAGTCAGGGAATAAATTGGTTAATCATTTTATATGTAAATACTGTAAATTGTTAAATCAGGCGATACACAATTTTATTAGAGAGTGACCGGTAGGTGTGTGCAGTGAGATTTGTATTTAAAACAAGTTATGTACATTTTTTTCGATTTAGACAAATTCTGCATTAAAGTTCCCTCACATATGGGCACATTAAGTTGTTTTGTCCTGGTAACTGTTAATTCGTTGAACACGATTTTATGTAGTTACTACTTATGTTGTTACTACCGAATTTTCGTTGTTTGAGTTCTTTGCTGTCCTCTCGCCTTCAATCTGGCGCGGTGTATTGTGATACGGTGTACGTACCTTTATAACATCTCTGAATTCCTCCTTCATATAAGTCACATATAGTCCTATGAATACAAACTGTGCAAATATTTTTGGAAATTTCATCTTGCTCATCGTAATGGGGCTTTGAAGATAGAGTGATCTAATATAAATGCCAAATAACAAACGATCTGCAAGTCTTGCAAGTCTGTGGATCAGCATATGTGATAAAAAGAACACATCGTGTCAACGTATTAAATATTGGTTCCCTAAGTTAGTTTCATTTCTCAAGGAATTTAGTCTCTTGGCAAAAATATTGAAACTATTGCGATATCCTCCATTGTAAGCATATACATTCACCGGGCATGAAGAATAATACTTACATAAGCAACTGACATTATCCTTTGCATCAATGTCTATCGTTGTCATTACTTGAAAATTATTGAGATTCCCACCATATAACAATATATACATTACTGGACAAGAAAAGAAGAAAATATATACATGTGGCTCATATTACCGGCATGGGGGTTAATATATGTATTTCCTCTATAGGATTTAGCCTCTGAAGCAAAACTTGAAAACATTTGAGATCCATAGCCCTATAACACATACTTGGCACGAAGACTAATGCACAAAACCAAGTGACATTTCTATTTTTGGTAGTCATCTCCATCAACTGGACCCACTTACGAAGATCAAACGTTGAGGTGGAGATTTAAATGGGCAAGCATGGGAACCCTAGTTTTAGACTAGTATTTGTGTTGAAAAGAAGAAAATAATCTGGGACTGGACAAATCTTTCGCTATATCGCAAAATTGGATGTTCATTATTTTGTTATCGTCGAGGTTGATTTGAAAGTGCCATTATCAAGTGTTGGCAACAGATTGAAAGGCCGGATATATCTGTATAAGCCATAGGCTGCAGGTCTTCATATCTGAATGCACAAACGAGTATCTCAACATTAGCCTTCTTCACGAAGGCTGTTAGCACTCTAACAGCTTCTCCATTCTAATGATAATAATTCGAAACTTCTGGTAATTAAATTAGAACTCTCAATGCCTGTCCATTCCGTTGGATTGAATTCTACACATTTGATTATATAATTAGCACTCTCACACCTCTTCAAAGCTTAATTACAACTCCACACATTTGGTAAATAAATTCACCGCACATATTAACCATTCTGATGGTTAGAATTTTACACATATGATATATCAAATTTGCACTCATGGAGCTTATTAATTCCCTTTTAAAAACTTCTACACATCCGTTAATTAAAATGGCAGTCACGGAGTTTTTTGATTCCGTCAAATATAATTCAGCTATATAGTACTTCAACTAGCACTCTCACAGATTATTCACTATGATGGCTCGAACTCCACAATTTTGGTAATTAAAATAGCAATTGACATCTTCCTTAAGAGACAAAACATGGTCCGGAATCGATCAAACGATATTACATGTCATACAACAATTAGGCTGCAGCAGTTCCCAATTATTTGACCGTAGTGGTAATAGCATCTCTCTCGGATGCGGGAAGTCACGTGTACGACACCTGGCCGAGTCATACCACATACTAAGAAAATATGTTACTAAAGGCTGACACGCTAGGCGTTCCGTACAAAGAGGTTAATGTTAGTGATGGACGAGCTGGTATCAGGGTAATGTGACTGCGTGAGATGATGTTACATGCCCCGGTACACTACTAAATACTGCCACACTGCATACATCACAACCATCGTAGTTATATGATTGAAAATTTTTAAGCTACGTCAAAAATCGAAATGTCACACACACACACACACACACACATACACAAACACACACACAATCTATTTTGCGATTTAAATCAAGAACTTATACAAATAGGAACAATTTTCTGATGCCCGATTTTATGAGCGCTGAAGAGTGTCGGTACTGGGACACATAATTTTTAAACATATGTAATATTCATGCGGTATAAATATTGAACATATAAAGATTCCTTACGAATCACTGGGTCAAACATCTCAGTACCTTTACGTGACTAAGAAATATAAATCCAAAACACAAAGGTCGCAGCCTTTTTAATGGTTTATCGCTGAGAAACACGTCTTTATATTATGACTTGAAATGTGATTTAGTGTTATTAACAGGTGATATCTCTTGAATATATGCCCTATATTTTAACGTGGAATGGAACATGGCTGCATAATTAGTATACGTTCATTAAAAATCATTGTGAAATTGATTTAGTTTGCCCGAAATGATTTCAAGGTCAGGTGTGGTATTGACTGGCAATCTGGCGGTAGTAACTGATTGCCATTGGTGTATTTATTTTTCATATTCCAGTAAATCAAATGACTATATATATATATATATATATATATATATATATATATATATATATATATATATATATATATATATATATATATATATATATATATATATATATATATATATATATATATATAATTTTCCAGTACCTATGGCTGGACCTTATTCTAGTTTTGTATATAATATCAGATTTATCGGTCTTTCTCTCTCTCTCTCTCTCTCTCTCTCTCTCTCTCTCTCTCTCTCTCTCTCTCTCTCTCTCTCTCTCTCTCTCTCTCTCTCTCTCTCTCTCTCTATTTCTCTCTCTCTCTCTCTCTCTCTCTCTCTCTCTCTCTCTCTCTCTCTCTCTCTCTCTCTCTCTCTCTCTCTCTCTCTCTCTCTCTCTCTCTCTCTCTCTCTCTCAGCCTGTCGTATGTCCATCCGCATACAATCAATTTTGTGCACATATTTAACTATTTATGTATGGATAAATGAATAGATGCATGGATTAATGCGTGTGTATACTTATGTATGGATGTCTATCTGAAAGCATGCTATGGATAAATGAATAGATGCATGGATTAATGCGTGTGTATACTTATGTATGGATGTCTATCTGAAAGCATGCATATACGTATAAATAACTGACTTACTGAGTGTATGTCTATTCTCATATTTTCTAAATGACGACTGAAAACTGACTGTATATTAACTTTAAAAATTCAGTTCTTTACCTGTTTTATTGTTTTTCATGAGCGTTTCATTGGCTCTTCTCCAGTCTATTTACCATTATATGGGAAAAGAACAATTTCTGTGCATTCATTCGTCATACACCATTCTTGAGTATTAATTGATAGATGACACAAACCTGATTTTTATTTATTTATTTATGTAATACATTTACCTTTGTTTCCATCTGATTTAGATTGCTTCCTTGAATGATTCTGCCAGCACTAAATATATTTTTTAAAAGTTTATATTTGTAAATATTTGAATTTTTCTATTGCATTTTGGTCATAATTGTTTTCATGTTTCTGTTGCTACCTTTATCAAGAACAAAACCAAAACCAACTCCAACGCTAACACCAACACCAGCACCAAGCATGTGGTCTCTCCCTCTCCCCCCTCTCTCTCTCTCTCTCTCTCTCTCTCTCTCTCTCTCTCTCTCTCTCTGTGATGTGTATTAATTAGAAGCGGAAGGCCCAATTATCTGGGAATAAAAGCGGAGTCGCCAACACGAACCATCCAAGGTGTTCTCTGCCAACTGTTACATCAGAAATGCAATGAGAAAATGGTTCTGCCATAAGTTCCTTTTGTTTATAATTCCAAATACAAACCGCGTTGGTTCTAAATAACGCTTGATTTTGATTAGTTTTTAAATATATTCCTTTTATAGCTGCTAATTGTCTATAAATTATTTTGGTCTTTCATAAAAAGTTCTAAATACATTAGCAATTAGGAAATGCTCAACTACCTGTTAGATTAGACTCATATACACGTCCTGTGTGAATTATTTGAAGAGTACAGATAATACAGACAGATTGAGGTACATTAAGTTTGCATGAGTAACATAGGTTATGGAAGCATATAGAGCAATGGGCATTTTTGATTAATGGCCTTGTGTTTTTCAGAATAGAGAAAAAAGCGTATCCTCTGTCAAAACGTTTAATACATCCCTAAACGTATTATTCAGGTGTAACTTTAATGTTATTAATATTTTCAGAAATCTTACAAGAGAAGCACTATATTTACATCACACGCTCGACGATCAAATCCGCCGAATTTTACTAAGCGAAATGTGCTTAATATTTGGTATATTCGAGATCAATTACAGTTAGTGCCAGTGTGTTAATGGTTATACACATGTCCCGCAATCTAATTATTATCAAAATGTATATTGTCAAATTTTAATTCAGGATGTCGCTCGGGATACACCTTATACTCAACTGATTGCGGCCAATTATGTTATCGATTGGTACCTAATCGCTGCCCACAATTCCAGCAGTCACGCTCCTTCTGCCGAGAAAACAAAGCTGACCTGTGGGCACCTGATGAATGTTCCTACCCGTTTTTTCCAGCAACTTGTCACATCATCCACTGGTAAACAACTGACTTATTGTTAAATCTCAATTAAAGTGAAAAAGCAACATATAGAGCGACCTGCGGAGAACTTCTAAAAAATATTCTGATGTATGCAAATCATTATCTTGACTATCATAGAAGCAGATTATTTATACTCTCTCTCTCTCTCTCTCTCTCTCTCTCTCTCTCTCTCTCTCTCTCTCTCTCTCTCTCTCTCTCTCTCTCTCTCTGTGCGTGTATATGTGTACATGTGTGAATCATTAGTGTGTGTTTGTTTATATATTTTTGTGTGTTTGTGTGTTTTTAAATAACTATAGAATTCTCGATTAAATTATGATAATGTTTGTAAGAGATTTAAGAATGATATTTGCTATGAAAATTGGTAAATGTGAGGTGCTTGTAGGATATCTTGTATCGTTGTCATCACACAATAAGACAAAACACATGGATAGACATGATATTTATCGAAACGGTTATTTTGCTTTATCAGCTTTGTCATTTTGTCTCTTGCCCTCAATGCTGTGGCGATTAGATGCTAAGAGATGTTCTCCAAAGAAGAAACAAATTACGATATCATAAACAGCTAACCATGAAACGAAACATAATTTCTTACTATTTGTCTACACTGTTACGTCCTTTTGATGTAACAGAATACGCGTCCAAGGTTGGATGAAACAGTGAGACATTTGCTTATGGTTAGTATCTATTCACTTCAGTATTGTTTAGTGTTGCCTGCGTTTGGGGTTTCCGAAGAAGAAACAAATTACGAGATCATAAACGGATAACATCATTTGTTATCAGTGGTATACATTGTTTCCTCCTTGTGATGAAACGGAATACAATTCCAAGGTTGAATAAACATGAATATATTTGCTCATATTATTTATTAATTTCAGATTGTTGCAAATATGTCTGGGTTGGTAGTTTTAGAATATCACCATGGATCAATTACACTACAATGCAAGGAGATCCTTTTCCAGATAACTTCCAATTTTTATTCCTCAGTAGACGGCCTTAGAACACAATTAATTTCACTATATTGTCTCTACATTTGTTTCTCAGTACTGAACTTTCCACTGTGTGACAATCAATACATATCATATGTTATTCTAAAATACCTTCAAAGATGACTTTATGGTTTAGTTCTTGTCAAGGGTTGACCTGCATTTTTTTGAGAGGCTGAATTGTAAACAAAACACCAGGCAACGGAACACAGATTTCACTTCCGGATCATCACCATGACCTTTTTACTCAATGTGCACTGTCGCGGAAATACACACAGACAACCACACCATAAGCTCACATTTTAAAGAATAAACAATTGCCTTTAAATCCTTACCAAGAATGATGCCAAAATCTAACTCTAGTATCACCATCAAACTTAGACAGGTAAAAGTGATTTAAAAATAGACTTGGATTACATTCGTTGGTATTGAACCGGATTTTATTAATTGTGTACTGATTCCAGATGTGGACAATCAAATTGGACCGTACGCGTGTGTAGGAATGTTTGACGGCATACATTATCTATTGCGCGACGCTTTCTGTAGTCATCAGAATGGACACTATATATATATATATATATATATATATATATATATATATATAAATATATATATATATATATATATATATATATATATATATATATATATATATATATATATATATATATATGTGTGTGTGTGTGTGTGTGTGTGTGTGTGCAACATCCGTTTCACCGGATATATAGTGATGAACATGTTCATGCAACACAGCTTATTTCTTTAATGACATGTTTCTTTAATAACATTGTTTGTATTTGTAATATTGTAATATAAATCACACATTTACTTCTAACATTGTAAAGACAATACTAACTAATTTAAAAAAATGTTCGCGAATGAGCATGAGAGAGATGGAGATATAGCTTTATCACGAACGTTCTCTGCCTTGTACTTTGTGTCGTACATTAATTTCATTTCTTACTTAAATTTTTGGGTGCCTAATTCGTGCGTAACTTGCCGGCAAATTCCAGAATAAAATATTTAAGTTTTTCTGGTGTTTTAGTTCTAATATTCTTCAATGGAATTGCCTCTGGGAATCTTGCTCAAGAAAAATGTATGTTCAACATGGATCGGTTTCCTGACTTCGTCTTAGGTAATGTACTAATACAAGATGCCATTAATCTATTACATTATTCGTCAAAAGCAAGATCGAGTTGCAGATGAGCAGTATTTACAATCATCACATTTAACACTTAGTTACCATAAATCATTCAATGTTCCGTGATTAGTATATCGGTCTGTAAGTAACTAGCCAAAGGTGTTTCATGGGCTTGACAAAAATATCCTGCCTATTCAACTTTGTAACTACAATGTGATAGTTTCCAGCAGGTATTCAAGGTTTTCTACAATTTCTCACATGGACTTCACTTTTAACAAAGTACCAATAATAATTAAATAATTAAAGACCAGATGATATACATCGAGATGCCGTTGTGTTCGATGCAGATGAATCGCTACAAAATAAACTCAATGCCTGTGTACATACAGTGGCGACACAACTAGATAAGGAAAGAAAACTCCATTAGTTCTGAAATAGTAAGTTCATCATTTACCTGCACGCGGTCGGTTGTAAAATAGCATAACTTGTTTTCGTAAGATCTAAATATTAATAGTATTATTAACATAATAAAGTCATTATATACAAGATGCTTTAATATGCAGCGTAAATAAATTTTTATTGCTTTAAAGAGGACTTTTATATTACATTTTTATACCAAGGTAGCAATTTTGTTCATATGATGATGAAACGGTAGCAAGCACAGCAAAAGCAAATTGTAGCAACAATGATATATTCTAAACACAATTTCATTCTTTACAAATCAAATGAGGCAAGCAATATTAAATGACAAAGACATAAACATAAAAAATATTTATCTTAATTTGCATTGGGAAGATTACTATCAATCCAAAGATACAGTTTCCTTTCTTCAGAACGTGTCAGAAGTACACTGTATGGTTTGTGGTTAACAATATAAAACAGTGTGAAACACAATTATTATTTAGTGTTTGTGTTTCTGCAATTACTTAGTCAAATTTAAAACATTACATTACACGTTCTTGTATTTAAATAAAATAAAATATCACACTAACAAATCATCAGAAATTTTGTTATGTATATCACCTGTTTGCTTACTTTTATTAACGTACATCACGTAATAAAGAAAAGGTACAACATAAATTTCGTCCTGCTTAGGCTATTGATAAAACTGCAGACTCCTGTCAATAGACTCCCTGCTATTACAATTGAAAAACTTGTTATTCTTCAGTAATAATACTAATAATACTAAGTTGTGATTTTTCTGTCTTTTGTCACATGATTTAATTATAGGTTTCAGATAACACTAAGTGAAAATCGGACATCATCACTTCATGAGAGTACTGACAGCCCATACCAACATCAAATAAGACATGTTAGAAGAAGAAGAGGAAGGGAGTCTAGTAGAAGGGGTACAGGAAGTGAGTCCAGTAGGGATAGATGAAGAGCTTCAGTGCAAAGGAGAAGAAGAGGAATTCAAGGACCATCAGTTAGCAGGACAGAAGTTGCTACTACAGCTGAAGCCAGAGATCATCAGTTGAAGGTAAATATGATTTTTGTTACCAATTTCCATAGTCTTTGAAATTGTAAATTGCTCATCAATGGAGCAACAAGGATACCATCCAAGATCAGGAGGTGAATCACCAAGTTGTTGCATATGTAGAAACTGCGGTCACATGCCAAATGACGAGGAAAAGCAGTGCTGCCAGCAAATTCCGCCAAACTGCTATTCAAGGCTACCTGTAAGTTTCTACTTTCCATAACTTTCATGACTGTAATCTGCCTCTATTGCCCAACCAAAGTTAATATTTTTGTTCTTTATTATTTGGTATTAGTGAATTAAGCCGCTGATTGAAACACTTGTTTATCATTATATATGTCTGCTTCATTGCATAACACAAAAATCAACATTTTCACACAGAACATTGAAAGCCTTTATATTTTTGAAATATTTTTGTACTTACAATGTTTTATAATTTATGCAGGACTTTGACCTAGTTATTTTATATGAAGTCCTGCTCCTTGTTGCACAGAGGTATAGGCAGGATGTCCTGGCAGCAGCAGAGGATAATGATTACAACCGGGGGAAAAGGCATGCTGCTTATAGGCAATTTATTTTATGGACTTACGGATACCTTGGTTCTGGGAATAGACGTGTCATTCCAAGCTGTTTTGTGTTGTGTATAAGATATAAATACCCAGATACTTTTGGCCAGTACAATGGCTTTACTCAAGAAAGACTTGGGTGATCTTTCCAGGGATAGGATATGTGAATAATATAATCTATATCGGTTTTCGCACCAAGACAAGGAAGTCCCAATCACAGGTTGAATACTTGCACATTATATAAACTAAGAGATGTAGTATCTGATATCAGATATTAATATCATCGTAGGATTATCTTTCTTAGGAACTAATGGTTTTCTTTTAACTTGAATAAAGCCTTTTTTGTATTATGCAATTTTTATTTTGCATGAAACATCTAATTAGCTTCCTATCCACGAAAGAATGAGTATATGTATGGCTTTGTTTTAAATGCAGCTGTGAGAAAACCATTTATTAGTATTATACAGAAATTATTTAGAAATGTAGGATGAATTAAACTTGGGGTGCCAAGGCTGTGCATATACACATTAAGTCAAATGATAAATAAAGCATATTTATATTGAGTTGAGAAAGGAACATTTATTGCAGTTTAAAGTATACAGATCATTTGTAAATATCAACAGTGTTACAAACTACTATTCTATCCAGCCTAATATTGGTCATTAAGTATGACAATTCAGTACAAACAAAATGGCTCAGAAAACTTCAATAAAGTTTTTAAGACTAAAATACTAGTTCGTAAAAAACAACCTTGAATGCTATATCACATATATGCATCATCAGCCATCTGACTATAACTAAATCAAACATTATACTTGACACCAATTAAAGCATCAGATTTTTAGGTGTTTCAAATGTGATCATTCACAACAAAAATAATAATACCCTTTATATGAAAACCCAGATGAATATACACATTTCCATACAGGTGGCGTTCACCAGTTATTATGTACTTTTGATAGATTGATGTATGTACGGTGAAATTGTTTGCATTTTAAACATGCATAGTGGAGAGAATGGTGGCATACCTATATAATACTTTAATGTAATATGGCTGAAATTTCTTTGGATATTGTACTTTTGAAACTTTTTAATAATCTTAGGACACTGACAACTAAAATGACTGCTCCCTTGTGCTCCAAAAATCAACCTTTATTTGTCTAAAGTACACCGATCTTGGCGGCTATTAAAATATGGGAAATAAATTTTGCCAAACTGGACAATACCAGCTTCTAAAAGTGCAAAGAATTAATTACCAAATACATAAAAAGTAAAAAAAGTTATCGGCTCTATTTTTACAATTTACCTCTGAAGTTCGAGAAGTGAAAATGAGCAAGTAGAGCTAGCACAGTTTTGAAAGGTGCACATCTGGAGTAAGGCCAAGCTGTTTACTCTCTAATCCATATTACACCCATCAATCATAAATCAAAATAAAGGGAATTAAAGGTTATGTGAACAGTGCCTAAGATATACAAAGTCTCTTCTAAATAGCTAGTATAGAGAAACCTGAGGAAACTCTTTTTCTTTAAAATTCTATCCCTAAGATTAATACGAAACTGTAGAGCGCAACCTTATTAACAAAAATAAACAATTATGCAATTATTTTTCTTATTTTCATATTATTATGTATGATGTTTGAGTAAAATTGTACATTAACATTGATTTTATTCATGAAAATAGGCTATTTATGCTTACTTTTGTCCTAGCATACATAATTTGCCATGAGGCATGTTTGAGTGAGTAGTGAAATTTATTATGGGGAAATTAGAAGTCTTAGAATATAGGAATAAAGTCAACTTAAATTGAAAACTGTTGCATTAAGTAAAATAAATACATAGTGAAATGTTTCTTTTCATTTAAATGCAATGAAATTAAAAAAATCAATGATAACAAAGTATATTAGCTTTCTTCCATATAAAACAAATAGTTAATATTTTACACTTTGGCCTTTTACCTTTATGAACCTCACCTGGAGTAAGGACAAGATATACGTATACTCTCTAACCCATATTACACCCATCAATCATACATCAAAATAAAGGAAATTAAAGGTTCGTAAAACAATACCTAAGATATACAAAGTCTCTTTTAAAAATCCAGTATAACTAGTGAGGAAACCCGGGAAAACTCTTTTTTCTTTAAAATTCTAACCCTATGCTAAATACGAAACTGTAGATAGCCAACTACACAGTCAAACTGTTTTTTATTATGAAAGTTACTAAACTTGTACAATTACAAAAGTGCACGTACAGACATAACTTTAATTCAAGAGTACACTCGGATATAAAAAAAACTGATATAATATCTACGAGTAATTATGGCATGCATAGAAATCTCTTTCTCCACACACAACATAACTATTACTACTATATTATATAATTATCAAAAGTTTGTTTCAAATTTAAAGGTGAACTATCAATTGGACTATCATTGTCAATGCATCCAGAAGTGACTCGTCCATCATTCTTCGTCTTTACAACAAAGTAGTTATTTTACCTCGTTTATGATTGTATTGTTTCTTTAAAGTCATAAAAATGGCTTTTATATGAGGAACTAGTCTATCATTACTATAACAGATTGATTACATACATGACAGTCCAAAATACTAGCCAGTTCTATAGAAATCACATTGATATTTCATTTGCCTGTGTTGGTTTATATTTTTGACTAAAGTGATAACCATTTACTCAATGCCAAACTTTAGAACATCACCTAAATATACCACATCACAGAAACTGATATTGTACTCGAGCCCACCACCATGTTTGTTTCCTACTGTATTTGTTTTTGTTACAACCATGTAGTTAAATTACTTTTGTGTTAAAATTTTATTTGTTTTTTATGTCCATTTTTATGTTTTATAATTTTGTTGTGATGACTTATAGGGGATCTGGTATTTTGGAAGAAATATCGTGTTTATTTTGAACGTAAATATGACTCTTGGCTTGCATAAGTTTTATTAGAGATTACACACTGACATAAATGATTGGTTGTTGCCAATGTCAATTACAATTATACACGTTCTTAATGCGCGCTTACTGGAAATAATGTCTCAGTTCGGTTTAAATGCTAAGGTATATGTGAAATTGAGTCAAAGTCATTTCTAACACCTTGTAATATCGTTCTTATACCATGAAGAACAAGTATAAGTTTTTCTTGTGATGAAAAGAGTTTATTTTTCTTAACATCAGAAGATCTTGAGTGTCTTGTTATAGATGACAGCTATTGAAGTTCATCTATTTTGTAATTCATTTTAAATAAAATAAAGAGTTCTTGTTTATATTTAGTGTGACCATTTTGTGTAATAACTAGAGACCTCTACTTATATGTTTATTCTACTAGCTAGTAAATGTGAACCCACTAATATTAACATCTAACTTATATGTATGACAACCAGTATAGTATGCATAAACAAGTCTAACAATTCAATAACATTAGTTTATACATAGACTGATAGGATGACAACATGCATAGTAATATAATGTAAATAACATCCAGATTGTAAACCTCTGATACCTTTAAGAATACATCAAACAGTTTTGCTGGTAATGCAGCCAATGTAGTTTTGTAAACGTAAAATAAATATTGATCTATCTAATGATAATTGCAATATAAATAAGTCTTAAGAATGCATATTACACTGGAATGTAACATATCTGTAATCTTACCCATTTTAAACACAATGCTGAGCCAACAACTTGTCTGCAAACTGATATTTCTGTCCCACATCCATTGAATCTGCAAGAAAGCAAGTAAGCAGCACATTTGTATTTGAAGGACTTAAAAGTGCACTGTACTAAACTAAAAAGGGACTGTCACCAACAAAGTTAAAGGTATCTTTAACAGTATGGATGCGCCAAATGTCAGATCCTTATTCAATTTATGGCTGATCAGTACCATCCTGCTCATCATCTGTGTCATCTTCTTCTTTATCATCTTCCAAACAAGGCTTACTGTCTGGTCTTAAAGATAAAAATAAAATATTTATGACATTTGATAAAATGCTATAAAAAGAGATGGTTATATCTAATTAGGTATTAGTATACAAATCTAATATTTGTTGATTTTGACATGCATATTCAGAGATTCTGATGAAAGAACACATCCAATGATATTAACAGGAATTATGATAGTAGCTTCATTATCTATTCACTATCTATTACACAGTTACATACATGCTAACATATCAATTACATTAAAAAATTATTGAAAAGATGCTAAACGTTTTATTACCTGAATGAAAGATTAAACATGGCTCATAATCTTCATCTGGCATATGGTCAAAAACTTCAAAGTTACTCTCAGAAACTTTCATTGTTAGACTATAAAAAAGTAATAATGTCAGGTCATGTTTAAAAATATTCCTTCCCTCACTCATATCCAAGCTTTCAAACTTTTGGTAGAATGGTTAGAAACTTTCATAATTTATTCTGTGTGTGGTAAATTACATCAGATATGGAAAAGTCCAGTTGTTACTTTCCAAAGACAAAGTATGATTAAAATAAAATCAGAAAAAAATAATTTTGAGTCAGTGGCTGTTTAGCTCAGTTGGACAGGTGAGTGAAAACAGAAAATTCTTAACAATGACCTCAATGTTTCCTGATTTTATAATACAATGTATTTATTACCTTTCTGTGATAGCCTGTAGAGCTTCATGGTTTCAATTATGCATCTATACTATATTTAAGATATATTGTAATTACACATTTGTAACTTGTATATTGATACAAAGAAAATAAAGCTTTTGTAGGAACTACTTTCTCATTCATATATAATATAATATAATATAATATAATATAATATAATATAATATAATATAATATAATATAATATAATATAATATAATATAATATAATATAATATAATATAATATAATATAATATAATATAATATAATATAATATAATATAATATAATATAATATAATATAATATAATTGTTGTTAGTTTAGTTACATAAATCATACATATATCACAATGGTTCATTTTCAATTTACTTACAAAAAATACTCCCCTTTCATGTATATATCACAATGGTTATTTTTAATATACTTACTCAAACTAGTTGATAAAACTTTTCCACTTTTCCATCAAAACACTTTTCTTCTCCTGAAATGCTTCAACTTCAGACAAGGCAGTATCCCTAAAAATAAAATTTTGAAATTTCTAAATTTATATTAATGTTGTACTTTAAAATCTTTACAGTATTTGTATCATTCAACATGAACAAAGCATTATCATTTATCATGGTTATCATAATTGAAACTAGATGTAATGCTTCATCAAATAATAATAATAATAATAACAATACCTTATTTGCAGTGGGTGACTCATTTAGTCAAGGGCTATTCTCTCCTGAGGCCTTGTAACTAAAATACCCACTGCACTATGAGCGTTGTTATAAAGCAAATATCATTTACAAAAATATGATACAAGGAACGTTTATATCTTCTGCTTTAGCTACTTAAGCCCTCTTTTCTCCCAAATCATTCACGTTTTTTGTAATTTATGTTTACAAATGTCAGCAAAAGATATAAAACAAAAAGATCAATCTTATTTCTAGTCTAAATAAATGTAAGTCACAGGGATATAATATAACATGCCATATTTTTAGTGTCAAATCTTTACCAATTGCAGAATATTTCACTATTATAAAATTGCAAATTTCCATGCTCATTCCTTAATTATGCATATACCAAAACATTGATTACTGAAGTAAATACACATATAATTTTAATACTTACACAGTAGCCATATCTGATTCTGATGTGGTTATATCAGACACAGCAGGAATGGGAATCTGATGAACTGTTGGCCCTGGTGTAGAAGTTGTGGCCATGTATTTTGAGACATTCCTGTTTCTGATGAAACTCTTACCTTTTCCCTTTCACTGCTATCCAATTCATAACTAAAATGAACAGGGTAAATAAATGTTTGATTTGACACAATAATTATATATGCTTTACAAATAATTTTATGCAAAAGATTCTGAACTGTAGTACATTACTTTTCTTTACAATCATCCCCATTTACATTATCTAAAAAATCAGTA
The DNA here is from genome assembly GCA_016746295.1 of Potamilus streckersoni. NCBI lineage: Eukaryota > Metazoa > Mollusca > Bivalvia > Unionida > Unionidae > Potamilus > Potamilus streckersoni. The sequence continues at coordinate 10,158,846 of JAEAOA010002345.1, read as the reverse complement.
GTGACTGCTTGCCTCTAAATAGTTTTATGGTTGCTGCGCCAACGAAGACGATCCTTAATACCTCTTAGGTAGCCTCAATAACAGAAGCGGTAATGTATCGTTTATACTATATGACCGGGACATGCTATATTGATGCAGGGCTGCAACATTTTATTGTAAGATAAATGGAATAACGTCAGTTTATATAAAATATGTTAATTTCAAATATTTGATATAAATTAACTATACAGAAATAAATGGCAGTATCACAAATCTGACTGTTCATTGCAAAAGTGTGACTTACCTATCCAGCAAGAATTTGGCGACCTCTGGATTAGTTCTCAGGTTTAAAGTGGACTTCAGTTGATTCTATCGTACATGCTGGTCACCAATACATATGCGCGTGTTGCTATAATTTGTTCTTCTTCCTTCCAGAATCCGTAATTTTTCGCTTTCTACCTACTTTCGATCTTGGCCTAGTTGCTTCTGCCATTGTTGTTTGTAAACACGCGTTTGCGAATGGCTAAAATTTTTATTCTTCAGGAGAGGTCAATTAAGAGGTTACATGAATATAGGCGTGTCAAACAACGAGTTTGTCTGCTAGACAATAATGAAGAATCGCGTTTTTTATCACACAATATCCGATACTATCGTGTTGTCGGCCTTGGTAAGAACACGAATCATAATTATTCGTCCAAATAAGAACTTATGAAATGACAAAAGAAATATATCATTTCATTCGTTTTTTTAGGTAGGCTGTATGCCTTTAATAATAACATAGTCACGTAAACCACATTTTTCCTTGTCTTTATGTTAACACTCTTCTGACCGTTTTGAAAGATATTTCCATTAACGGTATCTTACGTACTGAGAACATCATTTAAGAGATTGCTTGGGTATTCATTTTTTTAACATTATGTATATCTAGCATATTGTCGCATTATTGTAATTTCCAGTGATATGTTATGTTTTTATTAGGTGGATATACTTTTTTAATACCCGATAAAGCATATATTTTATATGGAGGTAAAAGAGAATTCGGTGCAAGTGCCGCTTATCCTGAAATTCAAACACAATTTTTTTTGCATACAATGAAAAGGAGTTATACAGAATCTAAATCTGAATCGGTATGCTATGCAAAGCAATATTGGGTATGAATACAAACTAACCCTGTCTGTGTTAACGACAAATGTTGCTTTTAGATTGATGGCATGTAAATAATAGCAAATTAAGTGCGGTGATGACGTGCTATTGGTACAATACTACGCAAATTATGTTTCTTCTAAAATTACCCGAGAAGATTTCCGTCAACATTTTCGCCACATGATTTAATTTACACTGCAGATTGATTGATAGATGGTTATTTAATGACAAATGGAACGAAATTTTTGTGGAACTGAGTATACAATTAACATTATTGCATAGTTTTCCAAAACGATTTCACTAGATCATTGCGTCAAGCTTAATTAAAAATGAAAGAAAAAGGAAATTATTGTCTGTTATTTTTCGTTCAATGCACAATCAATACAAATTTTGCAAGTACTATTTTATGCACGGTATATATATATATTCCTTTAGGTCTTTTGAAATCGCACAAAATAAGTTTTAGTTCACTTTAGAAAAGCGGATTGCGCAAAATACATCCGTGTTAATGTCTGATCCAATAAACCTAGTTTGTACATTATCTGGGCCAGTGTACATTAGTAGTAATTGCTTGATTGCCATAATAAGAAACTTTCTAAAGTATGAAAATTGTGTGCTTCTCGATATAAATGTATGTAAGTGGGCTAACGACGAAAACTAAAGATACTATCGACTTGTACCAAGTGGGCATAATATATTCTAGGACTGTCCGAAGAGTAGAAATTAAATACGTTTCCAGACAAAATCGATGGAGAATATGAAAGCGCTAATAATGGTTTAGTCAAATGAAATACAAATAATCATATATTTTTATAGCAGACAATGGCATGGTTTGCAAGTAGATGGCAGCATGAACGAAAACTGTAATAGCGGCATATATTTCGCCCTCTACTCAGTGAGTATATATATATATATATATATATATATATATATATATATATATATATATATATATATATATATATATATATATATATATATATATATATATATATATATATATATATACCGGCGATTTCCGCGGGATGTTTGATGGTTTTCTTCGTTGTGTCCATGTAACTGAGCCTGATCCGACGACGTATACGATGTTGATGATCTGTTGTTTGTGAGGAATATTAATCAGGCTCGTTTTTTAAACAATATTCGGAATTCCACTAATAATATTGTTGAATTTTATGGTAATATCAGTATGTTTTATATCAACATTTGGTTAACTTCCAAAAAAATTGTTATTAATTATGTTTATGTTTCTGCGAAAATTCAAAAACGTATTCAAGTGACCGGTAAAATCAGTTTCGCGTGTGACTATTTCATTGCTGATTGGAATCTCTTTATCATCGACGTATTTTTTGTAGCAGCATCAAACTCAGATTCTGGTGTTTTTAAATTACTAATACCATTGCGATACATATTGAGAAATGCACGCAATATACCACCGTTGGTTAATACGTACTTTGATTCCTGATCGTCAACATATTTTTTTTTGTTGTAGCATCACTATCTGTGGTTGGATATCCAAGATCTGTAATTTTATTTTTGTTCATAATAACGTCTCCACTAAATGCATCGCCAGTCGTCTTGACATAATCGTTAACTGACTTACATGAATCTTGTATTTTACCCTGATCAGTAAAAGTACCGGTATTATCAGCAACTGCAGTAGGAATTCGTATAAGTACGTCTGGTAGTTGTATATTGCTTGTCATTAATCGTCCTTGTTTGTCCTGAGAAACAACCACTTCATTTTGATCCACACTCGTGATATTTAATAGATCATCAATCTCATTTCTTAGTTGATCGACGGTTGCATATGTAGATAAATCACCTTGCTGTTGAATTTTACCACGAGCTGATCTTCCGTAAATATCTACCATTATATTTACAGATGTCTGTTAAAATGCGACAATGTAGTATAATTATGAACGACTTTATGAAGTGGCTTTCCTGGCGGTGCCATGGATACAGCATCAACTACATTAAGTACTTCACGACCACATATTGGTGGATCAGTTAATGTTTGTGTTTGTAGCGTTGAATACCAGATTGGAGCAGTATTGTTACTGACATAATGAAGAATTTATTTCGGTGGCGCTAATCCATATGAATCAATATAGGTAATTCCACGTGGATTAATTGTATACGCTACCCAATGCGTGCAAGGTCCAGAGTTTTTATCAAGATTAATAATACCAATTTCAGTATTGTTAGGTTGTTTTGGTAATTGATCGCGCATAAAAACTCCTTTGATTTTTTATATTTAGTTTTCTAGCAGCATCCAGTAATTCAAAATTTGAAAGTGGAATTATAATTGAACTGTTCCTAGTCTTAGACCCTTTCCGTACCACGAAGGTGGAGTTCCTGGAAGTCTTAGATCTTTTTCATACCACGAGGGCGGTGTTCCCGAAAGTCTCAGACCTTTTGCCTTTTTCTTATTCCTTGTGCAGTTGCTTTCGTTAATGCCATTCCAGCAGCGGTTCAAACAGCGCCTAACGCAGCTGATTTTGCAACAGCTGGGGCTTCAGCAGCTATTAATGCTGGTATAGCTGCGAGAAGTGGAAATATACCACCCGATTTAGCGATATGTTTAATAACCGCTGCAGAAAGATTAAGTCGTACCCCAGTCTTTGATCGCTTGGCTTCATTGTAGTGATTATATTGACGATCGGTCAACGATAGCGTATTCGGACCACCTGTGAGTTGTTCTCGGTTTAGTGACATTTTTAACCCACAGTTATTTTTTGATGATGATCGTATCTTTTTAATCTGACCAGGAGTCTGACTCACACTAAGGTGATGATATGACATTATTAATATTATGAGAAGATCTAATTACATGTTCTCTACTGGAGCATCAATGACTCTCATTCGTCCACTTGCACCTTCGAGTAACATTGATTTATTGCTGAGTATAACAGCGATTGCTCTGTAATTTGCAATAACTCCTCGATTCACACAGGCTCGAAAATGTATATCAACTACTGATTGTCTGGTTAAATCTAAATGTTCTATTGAAAAGTAATAAATCGGATACAGCGTTGTAAAATCTAGTTGTGATATTTGTAAACCAGTATCAACGTTTTGATTACGTCCCATAAACAACATAAGATGATAATACGCACGTGCTACATGATTTTGATCGAAATTTAACAAAATACCCTCGGATGGTTCTTGGTGTCCATTTAGTCTTAATGAAAACTCAGAAACACCGAGCTTATCATATATCATGATATTTATGTCTGATTATTTACTCGTGCAGTATTTTAAAGCGCAATAAATATATGTTGCGGTGCAGAAACACCTTGCTGAGAAGCTATTTGCCATGTGAATAAACCGTTGATATTACTTTGGATAACATCCGTGGTCATTGTTAACCATGATAACAATGATTTACCGCCTTGAATCATAAAAGATAGTAACCGATCTTCTTCCGATATCGTTGGAGTCATTACTGACATCCAGAGCGAAAGTTTTGTTAGTATAACTTTACTTTGAAGTGCCCTAGTTGAAGCATCATCAGCTCCTTCAGCGTGCCATATTGCATCATCATCGGTACTTTTACGCATGAGTACAATTGTATGTTTAGCTCCAAAAATAATTTTTCGTACATGTCTGCAGAATCCAAAGGTATGTGACAGTGGAATTGCACATGAAAATGTTCTCCTATCACATTTTAACATCGCTCGACGTGATGTGACTCCCAAGTTGAAATTTGCATTAGAACAATGAACCACACATCAGCATCAGCGTTGTTAGCATTATTTCTTGGTCGTCTTATATCAAATGGTACGTAGTTAGGATGGTCAGAAGTGTCCTTGGTAAAAATCATTGATGGACCAGCTGATCTTGAGTAATCGTCGCTGTATCTTGCAAGACCAAGTATTGTTGTAGCAACGTCATCGTCTTTTTGAACTGATTCAATATTTGTTCCGTCGATCATGTACGTAGCGCTATCAAACAACGCCATAATACCATTATTAACAAGACCAACACTATCATTGGCTGCATATGCTGCTGGTGCTGCAGGGTTAGCGTTATTTAAAACTTCACCTTCGACCTCAATAAATGCTTCAGCGGGTAGAAAATATTTACTTGTATCCTGATCCTGTAATTCGATACGTCAACGCTGATCTGGAATTCTGGCATCATAAGAATAATACTGATAATCGCGCACAGACTCATCTTTGAGAACTGGTGCATCCATGTCAAATGTGTGGTCAGAAATGCGCTTAAACATCTTTATTATTATCATCTTCGTCTAACACGAAGACAACTTCCTGCTGTCAGACTAGCGGTTATATTTTTTTTCTTTTTCCGACATTGGGATATCAACTAACTCCGCTAGTTTCTGATTAGCGGCTTGATTTATTATTTTACTTACATGTGCGGGCATCAATTCAGTGCTAGGTAATTTTACTGGTTGAGGTCGGACGGGTTGTGGTCTGCGTACTAATAGCGTTAGTCTATCTTTGATCGCTGAAAATGCTTTGCTAGCAAGGTTACCAGCCGCGTCTATACCTTTTTCACGAACAACATCAATGGCTTTCATTCCTAGTTGCTTTGCAATAGGTATTGCTTTTGGGGCCATCCTTCTAAATAGACCCTGAATAATATCAACTACTCCATCTCCGTAGGTTGCTTTGTATACCGATAATCTAGAGTTTATTACCCTGACCATGGTAGTTCCACTTTGAACACTATGCACGATCATTGTTATTATTAATTGACTTTATCACTAATTGTATCTAATCACTGTGACTTAGTCACTGTAGTAACCATCGACGATTTCATTAATGAGTGATCGATACAAATCAATGTCCATAATACCGCCACTAAATAATCGTTTACAAATATTTGCTGCTTCAATAATGATTTCTGATAAATTATTACCAGCTCGTTTTCCTCCAATGAGGATTTCTAATCGATCAACATCAGCCAGAACATTATTGGGACAGGTAATAAGACCACTACCTAGACCACTTCCAGTTGCACCAGGAGGGTCTTGAGATACATCTTCCTCCTCCTCTTCTGGTTGTTGTGATGATGGTGCTTTTTTGAATACTGACGAAGTGATCGCTCAAATTGTTTTGGAGGGTTTTTTCCTCCTCTATTCTTCTTAATTCATTTAATCTATCAATTTCCCTAACATAATTCTGATATAATGTATCATAATTTCTAGTTTGTTCAACATCCATGCGCATGCGATATAATGATTTTTGCCATTGTTCACGGGTTTTAATATCTTTATAGTATTCAGGTTTCATTAATTTATCTCTTCGACTGAAACCATCCACAGCAAATTCAGCTAATTCTTGTAGGTTAAGTTTCATAATTGCCTTAATAGTTAATTCTTCAAATTTATCTATCAATTTAACTGCTGGTTTAGTGGTTAGTGCTACAGCACTTTCTTCTTCTGCTTGGTCCATATCCTCGGGTAGTTTCGAGATTGGCATTTTAGCAGCTATTTCTTCTGGAAGGTTTTCAAGAATTTGTTTTGTTTTCTTAGATCTTTTTGCTATGTTTTCAGTTGCTTCAGCTGTTTTCTCTAACACATGTTTAATATTATTAGTTGTCTCAGTGATAGGTTTAAATAATTGTTTTGTATCCTCTTCAAATAACTTGAGATTCCTGACACGATTGCAGTTGATGCTTAACAGAATCACGAACAGGTAGATATTTTTTAATTGCCTCTAGTCGCTCTCGAGCTAATTTTGCTGATTGTGGTTATTCAATACTCATTATTGATAATATTTATGATGGCTGTTAAATTCATAGAAGCAGAGAGGCTGAAGGACAACAATTGAGTCGATTTATGAGTAAACAAAATTGCCTTACAATCTCAGGAAAAAATACGTCAACAATAGTATAACAAAAATAAGCTGACATAACCGTGTGGAAATAAAAAAGTTAGAGATTTGGTTTAGCGTTGTTGGCGTATTTTGTTTTCAGCCTCTGCAGGAACCTTTATTTTTCGTTAATGATTCTAGCAAAATTTTGCTGGGTTCACCCTCTCTGCTGCTGCTGTTCTATTGACTGCTCTGGAACCAGAACAAGAACAATCATTTCTTTCACACTTGCAATATTAGCGACAACTCATTTTCATGAGAAACCACTTAGTTCAGAATGTCCAAGATACGATAAAACTACAAACATGTACAAAATGTATCTGTGTGAATGAAAATGAAATCTTCAGTGGAAGAAATATCAGTCGCTTTCTCCCCAAAGTTATAACGTTGCTTTAAAGGAACAAAACACATCAAACATTAGAAAGTGGTTTACAGTATTCAGTGCAGTATCCAGTTCTGGACCTTAAGTCAGGTTCAGGAAACAGCGCGTTGAAAATAGAACTGGAGTAGTCCCAATGGTTTGACAAAATATCTTCTTACATAATTATGGGTGGATTGACTGGACTTGGTTGGATTCTTTTGAAACTTAGTGCAGAGATGAGTGCAGGTGTTATTTCAACCTTCTCTAGACGAGAAACTTTGAGTCAAAAAGACAATTTGATAACGCAGATTGAACAAAATACAGGTTGTACAATTATTTGTCTTAAAGCTGATGTATCAGACATGACATCGTTAAGAGAAGCTTTTGTGAACTGAATGCTCAGTTCCCTAGGCATGCCATCAGAGTAATGTTTCAATTTTTTAAATTATATTTCAATATTTTTATTGATAGCAATTTGTTTCTGAGTATGAAAGGCTAGAAAAGTTGCTAGGTCGTGGAACCTTCATCGTCTCTCTATGGCCCTTCCTTTGAACTATTTTGTACTACATTCCTTAATAACAGGGGTATTAGGAGCAGGCGGTGATAGCAACTATAGTGCGGCAAATATTTTTCTGGACACACTGGCCATCTACAGACGTAAGTAAGGTCTTTGTGGACAAAGCATTGCATGGGGTGGATTGGCTGTAGGGATGGCAGCTGGAGATCAATTCGCAAAGAATTCCGAAACCAGAGGATGTTTACGTCTTGATGAAAATCAGATAAATGAATGTTTTCTTTATGCCTTAATACACACGTAGTATATCAAAGCAAGATTGGTATCTTATTGCCCACGACCATAAGAAACCGGGTGCGAATAAACTTGCATTCAAGATTGATCCTATTTTAAGACGAAATAATCCGAACGCCTCTGAGACAAATACAGATATGAATAAGATACCATCCATAAATTGGGAAGATTTTAGGAACTCTGAACAGTCTGGAAAACTAAATGTTATTACAGAGGTTGTTTCTCTGGTGATAGCAGAAGTTTCGATCTACAGTCGGAGATAATGCTTGCAGATGGTGGTATAGATTCACTATCGGCAATCCATTTCACAAACATCATCTCGGAAATATTCCAATGCAGGGTCCTGATAGCCTTAAGCACGGCTCCAGATACAACAATTAAAGTTCTTATCAAGTTCTTAGCGGACAATATAGATAAAAGGAAGATAATTGAATCTGAATCGGCATTTGATTCAAGTATTGGTTACCAAAGAATCATTGGCTTATCCATGGCTGATGTAAGTGGTGTTACATATACAGACTCTCGTCTTCTTGCAGACGAATAAACAGTCTTTACCAAATTACAATGTGCAAGTATAAATTTTACTTCAATCCTATATTCATCGTAAACAGTAATCACTCAGGTAATATGATAATTTATTCTGATTTTGTACATGATGACTTATAATAAGTACATAGCATTTTTATAAAAAGCTATCTGCTAATATAACCTAGCTAAATTCCTATATGTAATTGTTCTTGACTAGTAGAGTATTGTCGATACATCAAATGTAGTAACATGGTTTCATTGATTAATATTTTTCAAATTTTAAATTATATTATTACATCTACGAATTTTATATTTACAGTTGAATATAGTCTCAGTTACTATATACATCTAATTATATGTTCCATTTCCATGCTATTTCTCATGGTACAGACCAGAAATAGTGATAGTAGAGGTTGCTGCGATGAAAACGAAGTAACAATTAAGTTGCTTTGTAAACCCTAAGACACGTGTTTGCTCATGATAAAAGGAAATGTCATAAACAAGACTTGAAATTTCAAGACCAGCTTTTCGCGTTATTTGTTTTCTTTTCAAAATGAATGACAATTGTACTTTGTCTCATGATGTTTGGAATCTATAACATGCTGCGCTATTAGGTTTTGTGTGTGTGTGTGTGTTGGTGTGTGTTGGTGTGTTTGTATGTGTCATTTGGATTTTAACACAGCTTTAACATTTCTTTCAGTCAAATCTCTAAGACATCTCCGGGGTAGTAATTTATAGTGATATCTATTACTGGGGCATCTTTCAACAGCCATATAGCATCCTGCCCATCCCAGTCACATTATCCTGACACCAGGCCGACTAGTTCTAACATTAACCTCCTAATGCTGAGCGCCAAGCGATTCAGCTGCTAGTACTACTTGGATAAGTATCTATTATAACTAGGCTGGATAAATCTATTTGTAAATACACAAACTCTGAAAAGATGTAGACACTTAAATGACACAAGAGTTCGACAAAAATACAGAACAATGGAGGATAATGAAAGATAGATGAGAGATATCTTGTAGGTAGCCTAATGTCATTGGAAGCTGGATGCTAAAATCGACATCAATTAACTTGTACCGATAGATATCAAGTACTTTGTACCATGGATCCCAATTTACATCGTACTGAACATCAAGCAATTTCACTAAATAGATACGTATATCGATTACAAGATTGATGAAGACACAAAAGAAAGGGTTGCTTAATGTTCGATTGAAATAATCTTAAATAAACAAATGTGTTCTGATTAATTGAACTAATAACAGTGTAAATATCCCGACCCCACAACGTGAAACGTTTCTAATATTTTTGACACTAAGTTTAAACATCACAATGGCACATTTTAGATGATTGGTAAAATGGTAAATTGGTAAATACCATTTAGGTTGTAACCTTGTACTTTATATTTTCCACAAAAACACTTTAACACTTTAACTTAAACAAGAAAATTTCTATTTTATCACTAGACGGTATATTTTGGACATATTGAACTTAGACTGGTTTATCTCCGAAAACAAACAATATGGCACTTGTTTCAATGAAAAATATGCAAATAATATATATTGCATTTCCTAAATTTAGTTTTATTGCGTCACTTTATGTTTAGTAGTCTCGTGTGGTAATTTCAAGGACGCTATTTAGTAGATCTAGAATGGAAAGTTTTCAATCTTCTAAAAAATAAAGGTTCTCTTTTCACTTACTTAAAGTAAGTCTCTTTTAATTATCCAGCCACGACAACAATTATCTCATTATTTAACTAAAACATATTTCTGCTGAAAGGATGTCGATTCAAGAGCTTGTTTCAAATGTCCCTTCTTCACAGTTGCATAAAATCCTGTAAAGTGGTTGCTACATTACTAATGTTACAATAAAAATATATTGGTAAGTGGTCTTATGAAAACTGTGTTTTTTGCGTGTTTGTGTGTGCATCAGTGTAGGACATAAAGGTTTAATTTGTCGAATCAAGTAGAGAAAAGAGCCGTGCCTACAGATACATAACAGCAACTGTCCATGTCAATATGGTAGTTACCCATTGAGCCACTGCGTCTTTTCGTAAACATTAGAATGCTTTCACTTTGTGCATTAGTAATTTTCTATATAATACAAAACATAAATAACGGGTTAATAGTGAATTTGAGAAATATGATTCTTCTATGACAACAATCGATAGGATTCAGAAGATGCCACCGAATCCATGAAACTGCATTCTAAATTATTGCCACAGAAACTGATACCATACTATAGCTTTCAAATGCACGTCTATTGTGACTTTGCCATATTTTTTATGATCACGAGGGACGTAATATATTTGCAAATATGAGATTTAATGTTCTATTCTGAATAACAAGTAATGTGCGTCAGGCTATGTGAATTAAATCTGAGAGTGAGCTAGAATTTTAATTCTGATATCCTGTGTGTGAAATGTAGAATTGTGTGCAACGTTCGTTTCATTAGCTTTGGACGAATCTTTTATCAAATGGATGTCAACTGCTCACTTCATGAGATGTCCAAGTAAAGTGCACATTTGACGAGATATTTAAAAATGTAGCTCCCTATTTCATGCCTTGGATTTTACAAAAGTGCAATGTCACACATGTTGTGACTCTTTTTGTTGTTTTAATCACTTTTTCGCTTTATATATCATGAGTAGGCTTTTTCATTTTCCAAAGGGAATGAAATAAATTCTTGCGTAAGTGTTTACATAATAAGTATCAAAGAAATATATTAAGGTACTAATCAAGCATAAAGATCATCAATGATCAGAACACTGAATATATTTCTTTACTTTTAAGATACTGGCAAGCTCAACATTCAAACCATTAAGAAATATAACATAAATACCGCCATTATGGTACAACATTCACGCATATGTATATATATATATATATATATATATATATATATATATATATATATATATATATATATATATATATATATATATATATATATATATAATACCAATCATAATATCATGTACGTAAGATAAATTTTAATTCGCACTCTACGGAGATTTGAACCCGAGTCCTCGGTTAAACTGCACACATCGACTTGCCTGCACGCAACAAATCATATTACTTCACAACTAAGCACACATCGAGCAACAAATATGACTGAATTAGTGTATTATGCTATCGAGCGTAGCAGACACACTCACATAACTACCTGGTCACTAATTCTCATCTACCTACACAGTAATGTCAGATTCCTTGAAAGAAATCAAGGTATATAATACCGATTCAGTCGCATCATTGTATGGTGTGGCGTGCTTAGTCGTGAAGGAATTTGGGCTGGTGTGGAGTGCTAAGTCGTGAAGGAATTTGGGCTGGTGAGTGCAGACAAGGCAATGGGTGCCGTTTACTAGCTGACTTGGGTTCGAATCTCCGTAGAGTACAAATTATATATATATATATATATATATATATATATATATATATATATATATATATATATATATATATATATATACAAAAAATATATATATATTTATATATATATATATATATATATATATATATATATATATATATATATATATATATATATATATATATATATATATATATATATATATAATTGTTGCTTTATAGAAAGACTTTATTCTTATGTCCATTTCTTCTTATAGAATTCAAATGTTTTTCACAGGGTACAATTGTTACGATTTCTTTCGATGCAGTGATTTTTCTCGTAATTAGTTATCATCATAAATAAGTATATTTATATTTTCTATCATTATAACATGTTTTCTTATAAAAAGCATATATCACACTTTATCATTTTGAATTTGCTGTTTGTAAATAATTCGTATACCTTTTATCGATGACTACAGTATAATTACTTCATATGGAAATTATGAAAAATAAAAATATACTAAGCAGTGGGTTTTTTCTTTTAAGCTATATTGACAACAAGTGGTGATCATTACTGTACTATGCAGTACGTTTTAGAAACTATACTGACAACAAGGTGTCATCATTATCGTACTTTGCAGTGCATTTTTGAATCTGTATTGACAACAAGGTATTATCATTAATGTACAATGCAGTGGAAAATGCTTTTTGAAACTATATTGACTACAAGGGGTCATCATTAATGTACAATGCAGTGCAAAATGCTTTTTGAAACTATATTGAAAACAAGAGGTCATCATTTATGTACAATGCAGTGCAAAATGCTTTTTGAAACTATATTGACTACAAGGGGTCATCATTAATGTACAATGCAGCAAAAAATGCTTTTTGAAACTATATTAACAACAAGCTATCATCATTAATGTACATTGCACAAGGGGTCATCATTAATGTACAATGCAGCAAAAAATGCTTTTTGAAACTATATTAACAACAAGCTATCATCATTAATGTACATTGCAGTGCAAAAAGCTTTTTGAAACTATATTGACTATAAGGGGTCATCATTAATACATCCTTTACATTATGCAGATCCTCAAATTTATCGCGTTTCACATTCAAATAGATGATTCAATTTATTTCGCTAGGAGGATTCGAATTTTACAAGCGGAATAAATACGCATAGAAACGCTTAAATGTGTTGCTTTTGAAAATATTGCTATTTCTATGATAAAGTAATTATATTTAATTTGATTATAATGGTTCATTGTTTTAATGTTTTAGTAATAATCTAAGATACTTTACGTACATGATATAAATCAAATTCAAGCTTGATATGAACTTGATGAAAAGTTTATACTTTACCAGACTGATCATTTCTTTAAAAACATAGAAAAGGTGATAATGTTATAAATAAGCTTACGCAACATCCTAAAATAAAAGAGTGTATGACTTAACAGTAATATATTTTATTTGCACTATTCTAATAAACGTTTGAGCGTATTTAGCAATAAACAAATCACGCGCAAAAGCTTTAAGTTAGGTTTTCGATATATGATTTCAAAAAATCTGTATCTACATACCTGCCATAATTATATGCCAGTCTCACAATTTTATTGTATCTATATGTTAAGTATATGTATTTAGAATATTGCGTGCATGTACATTATTTCCAGTAATTACGTTGCCTTGAGACGATCTCTCGTTGAAAGTACATGTCGGCTTTGAATGAGACCGACAGCACTAGATGACGAAATTTTATGTTGCCTTATTTGTGTACAGTGTATTTTAATCAAATATTGCCTCCCGGAACGTGCTCAGTTATGTTTATAATGGCGCCATTTTTCCCAATACTATATGTTGTTGAACATGGGGTGGTAGTGTTCCCGTTTCTAACCCGAATCGGAGAACCTTTAGTGTCCCCCTTGTTTATGTTTGTGTAAACATCTGAGGTTTTCCAAGGGTACAGAGAGTATAAATAAGGCCCGGTTTTAGCAGACGAGAAACTGGCAGCATTGAAATCAGAACCGTCTGTCTCTTTTCGGACACAATTTCTAGATCTAAATTTTTATCAGTCATGACTAATTTTATTCAGGTAAAAATCATCTCTGAAAGTGGTATTTGATTAAAATGACAAAATTTGGATTTGCGCAAATTTTGATTATTCAAATTTTGGACTTGTCCAGATTTTGAATTGTTCGAATTTTGTATTTGTCCAAAATTTAGATTTGCCCAGACTGGATTTATACAAATTTCGGGTTTGTCTAAATTTCGAAATTGCTCCGAATTGCATTTGAAGGTTTTCTTTTATAGGGGGTTCCTATAAATATATTAGTACACGCCTCCACTAATAGGATTTCACTTTGATGCTATGAAAATATAATCTTGATTTTATCAAAATGAGTTTATAAAACATTTATGCTACAATTGTTGTTTCTTAAAGTATACATTATATATTGTGTATCTTGTTTGATTAAATGTATGGTCATGATGTGAAATTATTATTGTGTATGTCAATGTAATTGTGATATGAATACTTGAAAAAAAGAAATAAGAGAACGCACTAAAAGTAAAATATTATTTATTCTGAATTTATTTTTCATCATAAATAGATGATATTTATTTTTTATGCTCTATAATCTCCTCTGTCGTTGGAGCCTTTTATTATATAGAAATTAATACCAGCACCACAGGTAAAATTCTAGATTAATTTCACCTCAAGAGAGAATAACCCAGAATATCAGAATGTTATGACTTAAAGAACCCTAGCAAACAGTTATTAACAATAATATAAAATTTGAATTTGTATTGTCATCCCAATTCTGCATCCATGTTCCTCTATATTACACCACGAAACCATAAACTCCTATTAATACACTTTGCCGAATCCTCTCGAGTCCGTATAACCTACTACTTTGCATGACGAATGTACATTTTTATTGACCTTTCTCATATGGTATACAACAGTAAACCATAAACGATGAAAGATTCCAAATATGTTTAATGCATTTCTATTGATGATAATCCCATTCTTTGTCCCTACCAACCTCAAAACACATAATACAATGATTTGTATTTTTTCCATTCACATAACTAAAACATATTATTATCTATCAAACCTATATATATATATATATATATATATATATATATATATATATATATATATATATATATATATATATATATATATATATATATATATATATATATATATATCATATAAAGCACCTAACAATGAAATATCGTTTTTTATATCTATCTATTGCTTATCAACTCGGCAAATAAATGGTTTTAACAATTTTAAAACACGTTCAATTTCAATGAAATTTAATTTTTCTGTTGCTTCTTTGGATCCCCACTTTCTACTCTCACACATACACGAACAAACACGTGCATAACATATAAATCTGCTTTTATTATAATTTTTGCTTCATTTTACCTGTACCACAAATTTGAATATTATATAATCATATATACACCTTATAGAATTATAAACTGTTTAAATACATTATATGCTTTTCCTGTTCGTTTTTCAACTTGGTTTGATCGACCCAGTAGACTGCTTATCCAAACTTAAATTATCTATATCCCTTTCAACCCATTCAAATTCAAAGCAATTGAGTCATTTGGACAGTTTAGCGTCTTTAATATCATTAGTTTTTGGAATAAGAAAACCAGAATCTTAAAATCGGAATTATAAATATATACCAAACAGAACCGAAAGTGCAATCTCTGTCTTTTGTAGAAGAATGCTTGATAATAGTAGGCAGAATTAATAATAAAATACAAATAAAACATTCATATAGGTTAGAAAATTTTAATTCGTACTCTACGGAGTTTCCAACAAGAATCGGAACACTTTTTCTTTCCTTACAGGTAAGCATCGTCTGTGATTGTACACATATTTTTAGGTCTAAAGAATTTTCAAATTTTGAGATTTGTACGGTAAAATGTCAGTCAAAACTCTATGTTTTTGCAAACTGTTTGTGTATTCTTTTGTATTTTATATTTCAATGAATTGAAATATTTCATTCTTTAAATAATTTATATTAATTCGTGTGTATAGTATTTATTATATGAAAAGACGAATTCGCTGCCAACTTCATGTTCAGTAAAATTTAATTTACAAATAAAATATTCTTGAAATAAAAGAGAATAAGAAAAATATTTTAACATCCTATGCAAAAATTGGCATTCTTTTATAAATTTCGTAAAAAAACATTTCTTCAAAATGATTATTGCCTTAAATGCAGCTATTTAATTTATACCTTATGTATTTAGTTGATATTTGATTATTTGTATTATATCCTAAAAGGCAAAAGTTATACAAATGTATGAGACAAAAAAAAATAGCTACTGTAACCAAACTAGCTTTTCTAGAAGACATTTTCAAGTATCAACATGGGTTAACAACGCCGTAACGTAAGATTTAAAGGATACAGGTTTTAGGGTTGTGTTTTACAATAAGAAAAAAAAACAATAAAAACTGTGCGAGGAGATCCAAATATTTCCAGACAAAATGAAAACTGTGACAAGAGAAAGGTTTAAGTCCTGACAAAATGAAAAATGGGACAAGAGAACCATGTAAGTCCCGACAAAATGCAAATTGTGACAAGAGAAACGTGTAATTACTGACAAATAATTGTGATAAAAGAGTCATAAACTCCCGATAAATTTAAGCATACATTTTATTGATACTTTGAAATAGAATGAAAAATTAAGTCTTTGAGGAGACTTGAATTTTCTTTTCAGTACATGATTCCTATGTGTTTGTCATGTAATGTGTTGACGTTGTCAACTAAAAAAGCCTTGTCACACACAGATAATGGTACCCTTTTCAATGTTATACGTAATGATGATCGCACTGTCTGAGTAAAATCATCTCTGGTTAATTTAAATTGTGATAAATTCGGTTAAAACGAATTTATAACACATTTTTATTATTTTGCGAACTTTGTTTTCATCATCGTTTTAAATAAATAAAGTTGACCCTAATCCAAGACAAGAGAGCTTAAAAAACTTAGGAATGTTCTAGTTCGGTTGTGGTAATCCAAGAATGTTATCCTTTGGATGGTCAATAGTATCACTCAATTTGGATACACACCGAATCCTTATCGGTTTTGATTTAATTCATTCTATTACCGTAAGTGTCTTTCATTGTTGTGATAATATTATAATATTAGCCATTTACATAGCACCGTAAATCTGCCAAAAATTAGTTTTGTTTATCTGATTTTCTTGTGTTTTCAAGAAAAGGAACACTAGGCTATTGTCAAAATTGTTCTCTTGGAAAATGATATATCTTTATTTCTGGCATGTTAAATTTATTTTCATTTGTATACATCTTTCTGTTGTTTTCTTCTGACAATTTACATCTGTTTATTTATTGGTTTGAAAAATCCTTTCTCAAAATTAATATCTATTTTTTGTCTCAAATTTGTATTTGGAAATGTAAGATTTAAGACACGTTTATTGTCTAAATTCAACAACAGTGTAGTTTTTTCAGTTTTAGACGCAGTTGTATGTAAAGTGTTTAAGTTCAGCCAACACATCTTTTTCAGATAAGATAAACCATTTATATAAAGCTAATGGACGTCTTTATCATGCAAGTGTAAAGGAATCTCCAAAATCCGCCATGCGAAGAAACAATTGTACTATTTTAAATTTCACTATTATATATTATGTCACAATGTACACTACTTCCGTTCAGATGCCAGTCTGCGCACATATCAGTCATTTTGTAGGTATGTCTACTTTTATGCTAATATGAGTAAATTCGAAATCTCTGACATAACGGAGATCTGACAGACACCAATACGAGGTAACGTTCAGTTTGTTGCTTACCTATCGAGTCTCCAATCAGATCATAACCTTCACACTTATGAAAGCAAAAAAAGTCATTCAAAACATATCGTTTCATACGATAACTTTCCCTAACACAAAGTGCAACACTTGATCGGATTGGTTCCTAAAATGCAAGGTGAACATAAAATTCCAAAGATCACCAAAACAGGAACCAATATGGTGTCAGATCTAACTTGTTTTAAAAAAAATGTTTTTTTTTTCTCGATTTTAATTAAATTGGTATGAATGTGTGTGTTGTAATGTCCGGTAATTTCCACATTCGTGTACATGCAGTAAGCAAATATGACCAATCCATTTTCGTCTAGGCAATTACTCCATAAAATTAACTAGTGAGTTCAATAATAAAGAAAAATCGAATAAATCCCATTCGTATGAATAATCTAATGTGAGCCTCTTGTTGACTATGTGCTTGAGGGTTGATGGAAATAAGCAGTATTAGTTTATAGTTTACACAAAACATGGTATGAAAGCTGATAGTCTTCAATTGTTGACTGTAATACTGTAATACACCGTATCTATACCCCGATATCCCCAGGGATTCAGCTGGCTTATGTCACTCCGGATTCACACACAAAAAAATACCCAAACAAAATCAAAACATTGAATCAGGATTTGTGTCAACGTTTCTCACTACCTTGTTAAATATCTAGTCTATATTCTGATAGTTTTATTTTTTGATATTTTATGAAACATTGTAATGTTGTAATATCATCTTGTGTCCTCCATTAAAAAACAAATAGTATAACCATATAACTGTAGTTTTCGTATTAGCAGTTTGTTTGGATATGAAGTATTTCAGTTTTGTGTGTGCAGTGCACGTATTTGAGACCAATATTCAAATAATGATGGTATGTACTTGAAAGATATAGGAATGATTTATTTTAAAGCTCCGTGATCGAGAATTTATTGCTGATAAATTATATATATATATATATATATATATATATATATATATATATATATATATATATATATATATATATATATATATATATATATATATACACACATACTTTGAACAGTACAGGTTAAGAGAGAGGAAATTCAGCCAACCGGTGATATATAATAAGAGTCTAGCTCAGGAAATCAGATGCTAGATCAACTCATTAATATGTGTAAATCTCGTGCTTCATAGAAAGCGTCCATTTACCAAATTGAATTAAATTCATATATATAAAAAAACAATTCATCACAAAGACTACAAGTTCAGCCAATCAGATGCTATGTCATCTTATTAATATTCACATGTTTTGTTCTTAATAAACCTTAACAATCATGTAGCTGATATTAACTTATCTGCCAAGTTTCATCAAGATCGGATGAAATACCTTGCTTCTTGATAACATTCAGATGCATTGAACTCTTTGTAAAAGTCATTGAAAAACTCGTGATATAAACATTTATTCCAACTTTGATAATAAAAAAATCGAAATAAAAATATGATCTTCAGAGTGGTAACAAACCCATCCAACCATATAACATCTCCTCAACATTTTCATAAATGTTGCTCATTAGCAAACTCACTAAACCATATTACAGGTAGCCTCAACATTTGCATAGATGTCGCTCATTGAAAAACTCGTCCAACCATATAACAGGTAGCCTCAACATTTGCATAGATGTCGTTCATTAACAAACTAGTCCAACCATATAACAGGTCGCCTCAACATTAGCATAGATGTCGCTCATTAACAAACTCCCCCAACTATATAACAGGTCGCCTCAACATTGCATAGATGTCGCTCATTAACAAACTCGTCATTGACCTTTATAATAAAACCCATATTCCACGTGTAATAAAACTCTGATCGAAAGTATGTCCTCCAGAGTGGAAATATAATTGCTGACGGACGGACGACGTTCGCACGATCCATATCAGATGTTCAGTTGACCTTACAGCCAGATAATCTAATTACTAATTTAAGCTCTATGTAACGAAAGATTTTTTTGCTAACGTAGCGACAAAAACTTGATCGATATAGACCTTTTTCTAGAATTAGAGTTTTAGGTGATTTATAGAAAATGCAATCATGGCAAAGTGATATAGCAGTCTTGGCTTGTATGTATTTCTTTGGTTTTTGACGTAGCTTTTACAATTTTAGTCTGTAGTGTGGCAGTTTATAGTGATGTCTAGCACTGGGGCATCATGCCGCAGACATGTAGCATGATGTCCCACCCAGTCGCATTATCCTAGCACCAGGCTGACCAGCCCGAGTACTAACCTCTTAATGCTGAGCGCCAAGCGAGGCAGCTGGTAGTACAATTTGTATAAGTCTTTAGTATGACTCGGTCAGAGTTCGAACCCGCGACCTCCGATGCAGAAACTCAAACATCTTAGGCCACCAGAGCAGTCTTTATGGTTTGTAAGCAGCAGACTTAGTGACACATTACTGTTTTATTTTACGATACGGATATATGTTTGTTATAGGTGACAGTTCTTGATACAGAAGAGTGGACTTCATAAAAAAAGAATTTATAAAATGAACACAAAAGCTGGTCTAATGATCCAACAGTAATGCTATTTACGCTAAACATTTAGATCTCCATTGATGGTTCACTCTATATTTAATTTTACTAATCGGGGACTGGTCTCCCAAGCAATCCATACTTTCGTAATCCTTTGACAATGTTTAGGTCCATAAATCTCGTGGCTACACAAAATATGGTTAAAGAACGATTAGTGTCAACCACGCAAGAACTAGCATAAATAAATAAATAAATAAATAAGAATTTTCATACATAGAAACCCTACGGCACCGAATATTTGCGTGTCATTAGTTTCAAGTTTTTAGCGTTTGCAGACATGATAATGTGTTATAACGAGACTGTACGAGTCGTATGAACTATACGGAATATTCGTGCGATTCTTGTGTGAGTCATCGAAGTTTTAATGCAATTTATTTATTTATTATTTATAAATATATAAATATTACTACATAAGCAACAACTTACCTGCCCATGGCTCGTAAAACTCGGACAGGAAGGTGAATAAAGACTCATTGGTCGCTGGGTCAATAAGATTTTCTCCCATCTCAACTCACTTCAATGGTGCTTTAGTCTGTGAAAATTAAAAAAGTAAATATTTTCGGGATGATTTAGTATCTGTTTCAAATATCATAAAACTCTTAGCCTGAGTTCGAGACTGAATTTGGCCAATCAGATCTGAACGTTCAGTTGTAAAGTCATTTAGTTTTTTCTGATGTAATAATTTCTCAGATATTTTATGCTCCCCTGGCCTTATCAATCAAAGTAAGCATATGGTAAATGGCATGGTTTAGAAAGTTTTTGGCTTGATTCAGTTTCAGCCATTATCAAGCTGTGATGAGTTGTTGTTGTTGTTGTTGTTGTTGTTGTTGTTGTTGTGGGGTTTAACGCCATTTTTCAGCACACGATAGGTTATACATGGCGGCCAGTATTAACGGTGGAGGAAGAAACCGGGAAATCACCGGAAAGAACCAACGACCCACGAGAAGCTACTGGCAAGCTTTCTCACATATTCACATTCGCCGAATCCTAGACTCGAACCCACGCAGACAGAGGTGAGATGGCAGTGGTCCGTGACGGACAGCACTTTAGACCACTCAGCCACTCGGGGCCCCTTAAAAAGCTGGGATGAGTAAAATAATTATAAAAGTTGTTATTCGAATCTGCAAGGACCCTTTTCGGTTGGAGTCTTATTATACATAAAAATGCCATATGAAGTATCTTCCATCTCGAATATTCTGTACTGTTCGGAGTAATATTTACAATTCCAATAATACCACACACTGTATAGCGTCAGTCCCAAATATTACAGCGTCTTTATTAGATCTTGCCCATCTGTTGTTCTGCAAACTGAAAAGCAACCGTATGCTCTGTTAGAAGAATATTGATCTATGATGCCCTGTAATTAATTAATTTTGTCGAATGCCAATCTTTAACATTACGTTGTTTATTAAAAATGCAATCCTAAATTCTAGTTATTGAAACAGTTCTGATGGAGATACAGTTTAGCAAATAAACACACAGATTAACAAGTCACGAAATTTCTAAAAGAATATGACAATGGTCATATAGTTAAAATTGCTCAAAACGGTAACTAGCGATGAACTAATGATAATAAAAGTTCGACATGAATATTAAAACCAACAAAAAAAACCACCCAAAACAAAACAAGATATATCTGAATGAATGCTAAGACCCTTTGGAAAAATACAATATTGGACACATGTCTTTGTGTGTGTGTGTGTGTGTGTGTGAGAGAGAGAGAGAGAGAGAGAGAGAGAGAGAGAGAGAGAGAGAGAGAGAGAGAGAGAGAGAGAGAGAGAGAGAGAGAGAGAGAGAGAGAGAGAGAGAGAGTTAAGTACGATATTTAAACTGGTAATAACCAGCAAGTCCTGTCCTAGTTAGAAGACGGAAGTCTAGTCAATATCACCGAAACAAAACCAACTCCTCAATGACCATTATATCGTTAATACTTTCTTGTTTGTATTTTGTCATTGCCACTTATGATGACGCCTGTACATATATTGCACTCTCCCCCTCCCCCTTGATCTCATGCAACGACATCAGTGAAGACCCTGAAAAAAATACGTTCAGGGTGTAAGATACAGAAATTTGAATTGAATATTCCTTTCAAGCACCAGACCATATATTTTAGATTAGATGGATCTGTAGTTTTTACAAAAATTAAAATTTACTTTCAGACAGTGTTGATCATAATATAATACTAACGTCAGCCGTGGTTTTGTTTGGGATTAAATTTACAGTCTTTCTCCACCGAGACGTTAGTATACCAGTCTTGTTCTGTTTTGTAATGACGTCCACATAAGTCGGTCCATCACCTCGCCCTAAAATAGCAACATTTCCACTATTTTTATTTTAGTATTGATGGTAAATTTAGTATCATTTTCTCAGACTTGGGGTCAGCGGAAATTCTGGTTTGATGTAACTCTGTTGCAGCTGTACAGCAATTTACAGAAACCTGGCAACTTGCTTTATCATGGCGGCATATGATCAGAGTTAACGTAAATCATTATCAAATCTGAGGGTGCAGGTAAAAAGAAAACCGCCTTGTCCAGCACTGGTCGGCAGAATCAGCGTGTCCATAAGAAGGGGAAATTGACCCTTTTCCTCAGCTTGACATAGCCTATTGTGAGGTAAAAATGCCTTTAAAAAGCAACTTTTTTTACATATCATTTACCCCCACCCGATCCAAATGTCAAGATATAGGCCTATGTTGGCATTTAAACGAAAACGAAATTAGGTTGTCAGTGATAAATACGCATAATTACATAAGCGCCTTGTTCTGAGTTGGCTGACAAAAAGAACTCGTTCGGTATGGCATAGTGATACATGTTCAATTAAGTTTTAAAGGTCCCGATGTTTTCATTTGTTTTTCCTTCTAATCAGAAAATTTTATTAATTAATATTAAAGACGCTTTGTTTTATACATGTTTTCTCCGTTGTTCTCTACAAAATATCAAATTTTCTGTTTAGCATCTGATGGATTAGCAGTAAATACTGCTGAACATTATATAAAAATCACTGTCTTCCATCGGTGCTGTCCAGTCGGGACATCTAGCAGTCGGCGACCGGATTCATCATCTGATACTTTTTAATGTAACTGCTTCATCACTGACAACAGGAACAACACAATCGCCCTATATTTATCTAAAATAAGTCATGCAGAGAGTGAGATATGTCGTATGGTTTCATTCACCAATATTTGTGTTTCAGAAATAGTTAGCTCTTTCATGTCCCCATTGTGTAGTAGCTATTAATTTATTAAGTTGTTCTCTGTGTTTTACTATTTTTCAATTAGTCAAATTAGGGGATATATTCCATTAACTCCTTGTAAATATTAAATTATTTTACACAGAAACACGCTTGGTTTGAGAGAGAGAGAGAGAGAGAGAGAGAGAGAGAGAGAGAGAGAGAGAGAGAGAGAGAGAGAGAGAGAGAGAGAGAGAGAGAGAGAGAGAGAGAGAGAGAGAGAGAGAGAGAGAGAGAGATTAAAATGTAAGGAAACAGGCTTCCAGAATTATATATTCCACATATACATCAGTCCATACCAAATAACACTATTTTCCAACCCCATACCTTCATTATCACGGGGGATGGACCGATATTTTAAAACCTGAACGAATTCACATATTTTATCATACCGAAAACTTTGAAATTAATATTTTCATTGGCATATTTAGTGCTAACATACATATGAGATCAGGAACAGACGAAAGCTATAAGATGATTCTTATTCTATTGTCTTAAAACGATCACACGTTGTATGGTTTGCAGTTATAATATGTATGTAATGTGGCATTGATTGTTTACCTTAGATATAGAACGAATTAAGTGGACAAAATGGGAAGTTAGAATGAATCATGCACTTAAACCAGTGAATTTGCTAATTACTAATGTTCATAGTGCACCGAAAGAGAAACAGATGTCCCACCTTACCTTTATGATAAGAAGCAGATGAAGTTTAACGCACACGTTTTGCTGTACATTTCCTTGTCCGAAGATGTGGTTACTTTCCACTAAACAGATAACTTTTAAATCACAAACTGCAACATCATCCAAAAAATGTCTAAAATTCATACGCGATTCCTTCTTTAAGACAAATTCACCAAATTATCCTTGTCTAAAGTTAGATATGTCACACGTACTTCTAATAAAATGTTCACTGCAAAAGCACAATACATGTCTCTGGCTTGACCGCAATACGAAAGTATTATTAATTAGCAAAAACACATCAATACAGCCACTTAACAACACGAACTGCTGTTAGGGAAACACAGAATAAACCATCAGTTTTTTTTCCCCATGATGTCCGCCCCCACTTAAGTACTGGAGCCTGGGTTTAGGCAAATGACTATAGCGTTGATTGTCTTAGATGAGGTCAGCGCCATTTATATGAACTATAACATACATACGATACATATGATACATACGATACATATGATACATACGATACATATGATACATACGATACATATGATACATACGATACATACGATACATATGATATATACGATACATATGATACATACAATACATATGATACATACGATACATACGATACATACGATATCTATGATACATACGATACATATGATATATACAATACATACGATACATATGATACATATGATACATACGATAAGCCCCCCACCCATGCACTCACACATAAGACACCATACAGGTGTTGGCATCGTATCAAAGGTAAGAGACAGTCCAGGACTATCCTCCTTCCCCCTGCTGTCCCATAATCCCCTCCCTGGACACGGACAAGCTATTTAGCAAGGGACAGTCCAAGTCGCGCGGCCAACTGACTAGAATATTATCTTGAAACTCAGTCTTCACTTTGGCCCTTGAATACCTTAGAACAACCTTGATCCTTCGGAAAGGCGTTAAAAAGTAACAACCATTCCTAACTAGGCGGTGATAAAATTTATAAAGGGTGACATACATCCAATATATTGGGAGTATTTTCGGCCCATATAAGTACGCTGAGAACACAAAATTTCAGCATGATAATATTCCAAATTCATAACTATGGAATATTTGGCCAATTGCTTAGGTGACTTACACAACATTGGCATAGTTGGCATAGGGACACCTGTAGGCATAACTGGTAATGATTAGATCTGGCTGCTGTTGCTGTTGTGGGGTTTAACGCCATTTTTCAGCACACGATAGTCTCAACATTAGTATTAATGGTAAAAGAAGAAACAATCCGCGGGAAGAACCATCGACCCACGAGAAGCTACTGACAAGCTTTCTCACATATCCACATTCGCCGAATCCTAGACTCGAACCCACGCAGAGGTGAGATGGCAGTGATCCGTAACGGACAGCGCTTTAGACCACTCGGCCTCTCGGGTAGATCTGGTAGTCTGCCTGACTGAGATACAGTCAAGCAGGCTTTACTTTGGTGATTTGGTGGGGCGGGGCTTGGGGCTCTGGTGGGAGACCTAGTTGCGGGTCTGTCTTGGGGGGGGGGCGGTGTAGTGCGTCCGATTGGTAACGAGCAATTAAAAGGCCCAGCTCTGGGGACTAGAGCCCTTTTAAAGGGACTGCCGCCCAGCCTAGGGCCACAAAAAGTTGCACAAGTCGATTGAGACCATACGCGACTATAATGCCTTGAATTGAATTGAATAAAGGTTGGATGCTGTGGGGCGGGGGTTGGCTGGGGCCGGGTACGGGACTGGGGCGGGGGGGGCTAGGTTGTTGGGTCTGTGGTTTGGGGGCGATAGTGTTCGTCAAAATTATATGAGTAACGGGGGAAAGTTGCTGAAAGGCCCAGATTGGTGCCAAGCGCTCTGTTAAAGGGACTGTGGTCCTGCCTGGGGTCATAAGCAGTCGCAAAAGGACTCAGTGCAAAAAGCGACTATAATCCGATATGCCGAAGGTTAATATAACGTTTGATAACCGAGACAAAAAATTGTGTGGGGCATATGGTGTTATATTTGCAGCAGTTCTCATGAAAGGTGTTCTTTGTTGAGATATTTCTTTTAAATTCATGGCAAGATTTCCAGAATAAGCGTTCTTTGTTGACGTGAATGAACTCTGCACACGAAAGAGTTTGCTTTAGAACAATTTTTTTTATATATTGGAAAATATGAACGAGTTTTATCTGAGCGATACTGTGGTCTTAACGCCGTGTAATATCACTGATAAGAAGAAAAAAAAAACGAAAAAAAAGAAAAGAAAAAAGAAACAAATAAACAGAAAACACTCGTTTATATCTACCGATATAAATACAGTAACCTGCACATATATCAACAGGCCTCTCTTATCTTAGTGGGCATGTTCACATTACATAAACCTTACTGTTCCCAGCATTTCATGGCTGATACATTTAAATAAATTTTCTCTATGAAGACAGAGGAAAGGATTATCGAAATACTATCTGCGTCTCCTGATCTTGCTTTTCTGGATGGAATAATTGATATCCTTTGTAACCAGGTGAATTATAAACAGATTCCTTGGTGACAAGGATATATTTAATGATAATTGACCGTCATTTTGTTAGGGCATCATCACAAGAAAGAGACCATCAGTAAACAATTCATCGACATTAACACACATTGGAGTCCGCAGGAAAATTTCCGGGGAAGGGATAGCCAGAATCAGAGAGGGATATATTTATATACAGCACAATTTTTTTTAATGAAGGGGGGGGGCAAAGACGTGGACACACATGCTTACGTAGTTATTTTTTACAAGTCTTGATGTAACACTGACGTAAAACTTAGTTTCACTAGTCTTTTCCTATACCTAAATTTAAAATCAAGTTGGCAACAACGGGATAAAATTTTCTGATTGAATCTGCAGTAAATTAATAACGTTTACGTGCATATTGTTATCTGATAAGGAAAGATAAATTTATTGAATTAAACATAGGAACCATCTATTTGGCACTCATTGTGAATACGTTATCTCGGCTGTATCAGAATACAGCCAAAGGCACAAAATACAGACCGTTTCAGGTTTTAAAAATGTGTGCAAGTAGATTGTACATACCAAACATCGAAACAAGATAGGAAACATTAATTACGACACGGTGTTTGAGAAATATCAGGGCATTTACTTTGCCAATCAACAACTAAGATATATATATATATATATATATATATATATATATATATATATATATATATATATATATATATATATATATATATATATATATATATATATACTAAGTTTCAGAAGCAAATGACAGACAAAGCTGTGGAAATTATACAACTCGATCACATTGAGCTATATAAAACAAAACATCTCCAGCTATTTCAGTAATTTATCTGCAAATATGCTAAAAGAACAAGAACAACCACTTGTAAGATATGATTAATCGAACCGATAAAACTGAGATAGTGTGAAGATATCAGATGCGGTCAGTAAAGCGAAACAAAATAGTCCACTATGTGGACATTTTCTGCGAGTATTATCAAACGTATCACACCATAACAATTATGTTGAGTATCGTATTTCAGACGGAATAAATCAAGTTCTTTTTCATAGCAAAAATATTTTTAAAACATAAGAGGTGTATTGTTATGGTGTTATACTTTATACAGTGGATATTGACTTTGCTGTATCGACGGCATGGTCTGCAGAACGGGTTGGGTAGTATTGCTACGACCTTTTGGTCTGGCACGATGTAATTGCTGATTGTGTTAGACAATGCTCTTTCGTTGCTAATATGTTCTGTGTTAACCAGTAGAATTACTAACTGGAATATAGCTTTGAGCAATTTTAGTTGGTGTTATTGCGGCTGAGGTAGACAGAGGACCACTTACTAACCAGCCTAGCTGGTTCGGGCCTTTTTAATCTAGTAGTATGTGCGACTTACTGTGACTCAAACGAACCGGGTTCAGTTCCCGACCGCAACAGTTAGGCTTTTATATCCCATCCCGTTACATTACAGTCACTATGAAATTGCGAACAATTAGTTGCTAAAAGTAAATGTAAAAATTTATTGGTTTATCATGTTACTAATATATTTTCGTCTAAGTGCATAGTTATCATGATACTAATCGGCACAAAGACAACAAAAGTCCAAATACTGAGACTCAATTGCACATTATTGTTATCGAATGGAGATCTATAGCGATTCGACTGTTCGAAATTTATAGGCTCCTATACGCAAGTTTCTTCTCAAGACAGTTAATTACATTATGTAGAATAATTATTTAGTTCTTGAAAATACATTAATTTTTCGCTCGAAGTAAAGTCTACTGTAGCAAATACAGGACGCTTTCATCTACGTACGTCTGGTAATTACCATTTACAGAAATTAGTACTACAAAAATATGGGGTTTTCAGAAATGTAAACGATTGTTGACACGTACTTTATGGAGGGGTATTAACAATTAGATGTGATAGTTACCCTAATAGGAGTAATAAAACCTTCCACTGACTGTAAATCGTGAATGCCATATTTACGCCCACAATGCATAGCTTCGCCATTAATCATACCCTTAGGTTTCGTGACAAATTTTAGTATAAGGAGGAGAAGCGATGATTCACAAACTCGTATTTAGAACATTATCCTGATGATAGGCCCAAGGGACATGGCTTTTAAAAATATTGAATACAATGTAGAGTTGGTCTTCAGTTTGAAAAAGTTATTCTTTTATTACGAAACAGAATTATGTCGATGTTCGGTGTGTGCTTTCACATGGGGGAATTACAGTACCACCCACGTAGCAACTCGAGCACTTAAGCTACCAAAGAATGCGTAATATTTTCTCCTAGATTAAATGATTACTCAGTTGCCTCAATATTTGCTCTATTCACAAAAACTAAATATTCAGGATTTTAAAACAATCTGCGCAAGATTTATTTGTTTGGAATTAATTTTTTGTTTGCCATCTTTATACAAACAGCGCGCATATGACAGAGTGTGCTGAACTAAGATAGAATTTATGAAAGTGGCTGTAGATTCACTCATGATGTCTGTCCAAATGTCGCATTTGACGGTTAAATCTCATCCAACATTTACAGATTATATGGAATTTCACGCGAAATGTGCTATGAATACTAAAAAAACAACCCCCCAACCCCCCCCCACAAAAACGAATCTCTTGCTCAGCAACTAAATTGACATATCAGATTCTCTGTACTTACAGTATAATTTTACCCACGCATAAAAGATATTCTTATAAGAGTCAAACTGCAAACATAAAGAATCCTCATCTGCCGTTACATAATGTGCCTGCATATCAGGGAGTATGTTGTTTATTATACTGGGCTGTCTTATAAACGAGTACATAACAGTAAACATTTTTCACCCGAATGTAATGATAATCAATATGACATATTCGTAAGCAAACACGATTCAGGTACTAAAAATAACCTCAGACCCTTTCTTTGTGAAAGAAATTACCTTTAATTATTCCTTTAATTGATCCCCTTTCTTAGTGAGATTCAGTTTACAATCATAAGTTTATTTAACAAAGACTACTGCCTAGCAACAGTCGAGACGCTGAATAACAATTAAAAAGTAACAGCATAGCCAAGAGGCATTAGTAGGAAATGCATATAAATGCAATTAGATGAAAGGACCAGAATTTTTGGCGCCAGCATCCGTATAATCATGATGAAAACTCAATTTTTCTTTAGAAAACTACCTGTGCGAAAATGCTAACCCAATCACATTTACATCTCTCTCTCTCTCTCTCTCTCTCTCTCTCTCTCTCTCTCTCTCTCTCTCTCTCTATATATATATATATATATATATATATATATATATATATATATATATATATATATATATATATATATATATATATATATATATACAGATAGATAAGCTCCTCTGACCCCAGCTTGGTGGCCACTTGTAACTGACGTTTGCCAGTTTCAGCAAAAACCATACTGCGATACCTGCAAATATTTCCCAGGTGAATCCAGCGAAAGCTATGAGGTTATATCTTGAAAAGAAACAGGACTGTCATGAATGGGGTGTGGTAGCTGTCTGGGAATTACTAGTGGTTAAACGAGATTTAGCTTTCGCCTTTGCGAGACCAAATCCCTTAAACAGAAAAGCAACAAACCATAAACTGAGTGTTGATGCCAGAACAGGCAGGATTACTATGCAATCCAACCATAAAAATAAATAAAGAGCTTAAAATCAGTTTCCTGCAATATTTTATCCAATACCCACCCCAAAGTCCTGATATCTCTGCAACCCCACAGAGTGCTTATTCAATATGGAAAACAATAATTCACCTAGTTTTCTTAAGTGCAAGTGTCTATGCTGCTGACGCAATGGGAAAGTCTTAAAAGGAGATGAAAAGCTTTATCATGACAGGTAGTTTGCATTTCTAAAAGAAATATTTTTATTGGTCTGAACATTAAAAGTTTGTAACAGTGTGCCGAGTTGCAGTGCAGTCACTGACTGCCACAAGCTCACTGTATTTTAAGTTGAATTCATTACAAACGGATTACGATTTATAGGGTAAAAACTTGCAGAAATACAAATCTGGCACTGAATCAATTAATTATTTGTTTGAAAACAAAAATAGTTCTGAATATATGGACAATAAATACTGGCAGATAATGAGTGAACTCTAAAGTGTCACTAAGAACAAGCTTCCGAACCGAAAATTCCAGTGCAGCTCTCTTTTGGTGACCCAGATATGCAAATATGTGTGTTGTAACATTTACTGGTGCACCTGATAAAGCATTTATAAAAATAATAGTGTCCAAGTATAAAAATAAAGAACAGCGAAGGTGATAAATATTAAGATGGCAGATCTGTACAATCAGAAATGATTATCTCTGGTTTTAACCACTAAAAATGCATTAAGTACTATCTTCTATCCTTCTCAATTTTTTTTAAATTGTGTGTCCCCCAATTTGGAGGAGAGTAGGTGACAATGTTCCCTGCCCTTGGGATCTAGATACAACACTGAAGAATATAAATTATGATTTAGTATTAATGAAAAATAATGTGGTGCATTATGAAAACATAATATTGCAATTACCTAAATATTAGTTGTTATTTATACTTGTGATTCATACTGGGATTGCATTAATTAGCTAATTTAGAAGGAATGTTCAAAAATGATTATTGTGTTGATCTCAGATGGCCAGACAAACTGATGGATATCTACAAGGTGAAATTTCTTATCAATCCAACAACAAAGAGGCTGATGCTCTACTAGCTGAAAAGAATTTCTAAGAATTCAAGATAAAACTATTTCTTCCATCTAGTTTCCAAGTCTTAAAATTATCTCCATTTTCTTCAGTAATAACAAGACTTATAAATCTGCTGCAGTAATGGCCATGTTGAATGTCAGATCAGCACCAACTGTATTTAGGACCAAGTATATATCATCCAAAATCTTTCTGTGAAAACTTCAGGTCAATATCCACATCCATTCTGGGAGTAACGACAAGACGATTGTCAAGGCGGCCGTCACTGCAGCCATGTTGGATCGACTATTTATACCGTTTTGACTTAGGAACAACTAGGTATAATATGAAATCTACTGGTGAAAATATCATGCTGATATAACATCCATTTTGGAAGGAATAAAAACCACAATATTTTTAAGATAAAAATCATGAGATTCAATTTGCATATTTTTATTAAGGATCAACTAGATAATGAAGAAACCTTCTGGTGAAAACCCTTGTCAATATGACCTTTCATTCTGGGACAAAAAGCTTTTCAACATGGCTCCTTTGTTTGACATCAAACCATTTTCATTTATGATGAACCAGTCTATTAGTGACAATTACAAACTTGATATGATCATCATTTCATGGGAGAAGTGATCACAAGGATTTCAAAATGGCCATGTTCATGTCCATGTTTCACATCAGATCGAAACCATCTTCATTTAGAACCAACAAGACATTGTAAGAAGTCTCAATATAACTTTCTACTGAGAAGGAATAGTAATAACACAAAATTCAAGAATGTTGCTGTGATGGCCATACTGGATATCAGACTGGTACCATTTTTGTTTAGGACCAACTAGGCACCATATGAAGTCTTTCAGGAGGAGTATATTTTCAAGATAGCCAATATGATACCATATTGTTAATCAGATTGGTACCATTTTCATTTAGACCACTGATGGAATTTGTGTGTGTAAAGTTTTACAGTGGTCCTCCAATTAGTTGGGGCGGAGTAGAGAAAACAAACTTGTATTTATGGATAAGGGACAACAGACAATATACCATCCCATAATCTCTCATTGTTTATGACCAGTACAGTTTAGAATGAGGGTAAGCAATGGTTTATCAGTAATGGAAACAAATGTCGGGACACTGAGATTTTAGTTTTAAATGGTCTATATGTTGTTATTCTGTTTATGCAATGCATGAGTTTGCATTAACAAATTAATGATGTTTTTCAAGATGAATAATTTGGAGATACTGTAAAACCTGTCTTGAGCAACCTCTGCTATGTGCAACCACTTGTCATTTACATTCACAATTGTAATGCACAAATAAATTTTTATTATATAAATTCACTTTTGTGAAAGACCACCTAATGAATGCAACCAGAGACCATGTCTTGGCAAAATATGCATTTCCACTCTGCTATGAATGACTGCATCACAAAAATTGAGATAAACACCACTGAGATTTATGTAATCATTTGTAAACAAGACTGCCTCAAAAGTCAAGACTCTGATCAAGAACAGAAAAGACCCAAACAGACAAACAAAGGAGTCTGGCTACCAGTTTATAAATCTGGCAGGTCCAATTTAGTGTCATTTGTTATGGATTGTAAACCAAACTAAAGTACATGTCACAAATGTTTACATCCAACACACCAAGCCATGGTCTTGTTCAAGTTGGTGCAGCTAGTTACAGTTTTTGCTTAAAGAGTTAATTCCAGTTATGTCATCTCTAAATTAAAACCATTGCAAACTTTTGCACGTCTTTAAATAAATATCTGTTTTCTGGATGAGATACTTGTGTCTTTTTATTTCATTCATTGGTACATAGAAAAATATACATATATTAAGTGCTGAAAAAAAACATTCTTTCGACACTGGCCCAGAGCTGGTGACTTTAAAAAAGCTCACAAATCTTGATTTAAAATACCACAAGCCAAGACTCAAAATTTCCAAATGCTCATACTTTCCCCCTTTCTAATAATATTTGTCATACAACCTTGCTACAATTCAAGTATAAAATCAATAGAGGATTTGAAGGTAATACAGGTTTTATCAGTCTTTATCACTACACTTACTAGAGAATGATTGTCCTTGTGCTCAAACTTCTCTCCTGGACACTCCGAGCCAGTCATGGTCAAAACCAAGCTGACATATTTTGTTTGCAGTATGAAGAAAGAATTCATTCCCACTCTCCCACTTTATTTTCTTTTGATTATTTTCTTTTGTTGTTTTGTTTTTTTGCTGGCATGTTTGACTAAATTTCCGTCAACCAGTTCTGAAATTTATTTTTTTTGTTGGGCTTTGCTGATGCTATTGATACCTAGTTGCTTCCTAAATTGGGTTAAAGGACAAGGAGTAAATTAGGAATGATTTCATATGCTAATATATGTACATGTGATCTTCAAATATAAATCTGATTCATGTTTAATTGCTAAAGTATATCTTTATTGCTATATAATTTTGTTTTTAGATGAATACATACAACATCTTAACAAGAACAATTAATACAGAATAGAATATATGAACAGTCATTGTGGTTGTATATCCTTATTTACAAGTGCTGTAAGTTGACCTCAGAAACTGGTCTTTTTGTAAAAGTACAAGCTATTATGAAAGACCACCTGTCTTTAGAGACATTTCTTTTGGCATACGCGATGGTAACTCAGGACAGGTTTTACTTTTACTTTATTTCTATGATCACTTTCAAAATTTAATATCAAGATAATCCAAGACAAGAACCAAACCATGACACAGAGACAATGTTTAATTTCTGATAATAAGATGTGCAAAAAAATTAAAACAAGTGTTCCATTGAAGCTAGTATATCATCTGCATATTTATGTTATGAATTCCTTGCTACTTACTTGCAAAATACTTAACACAAAACTTTATCACTGATGATGATGCCACATCACCATTGTAATGTGACACTTATGTTTCACATCAACTGAGCAGATGAGACAAAAAATATATACATCAACTGAGCAGATGAGACAAAAAAATATAATTAAGGTAAATCTACTAAATGCAGAAAATGCAGATACTGGTATCACTAAATGACTTACAAATTACATCAAAACAATGCATCAAATTATTTGATAATATTATGATACTATAAATAAATACATACAATTGTATAGACAATATATACAAGTTTTGACACAATACATACAATTTTGTACAGAGTGCATCTTCTTTAATCTCAAGAAAACAGCATGAATAAAGATGTTGCATTTTTGGCAATGATCTCAATAAATCCTATATGCTATTAAAACTTCATTCTTTAAGTAATTAAGTACATCCACAACACAAGTTTTTAACTGTAATTAATTTAATTCTTTTAAGACAATCCCATGCTTGGCAACCTTTGTTGCATTGCAAGCTCCTACCCCTTCTACAAATTCTATTAAACTCTAAATCCTGATGTCAGATTGGTTGATGGCAAATCACTGATAACCAATCAATGTTCTAATCCTGAATCTGATGTTTGACTGGCTGTCAAATCACTGATATCCAATCAATATTCTAATCTTGAATCTGATGTGTGGCTGACTATATCAAATCAATGATAACCAATCAATATCCTAATCCTGAATCTGATGTGTGATTGGCTAATGTCAAATTACTGAAAACCAATGTTCTAATCTTGAATCTGACATGATTGGCTATGTCAAACCAATGACAACCAATCAAAACCCTAATTCTGAATAAGATGTATAATTGGCTATGTCAAATCATTGTCTGATGCTTAAAAAAGTGCAAGCATTAAAATTCTTGTTTACAGAAATAAACATTTATGTCATATTATTACTATCAACATGTCATATATATGTATATATATATATATATATATATATATATATATATATATATATATATATATACACACATACACAATGGAAGAGTCCAAAGAAACTTAGACCATGAACCATTGTTACTTAATGCAACCACAGATCATGGTCCATGTTGCTTGTTCTACTGATTACAGATAACTGCACATATTATGCAATAGCATAT
Organism: Potamilus streckersoni; assembly: GCA_016746295.1. Classification (NCBI taxonomy): domain Eukaryota; kingdom Metazoa; phylum Mollusca; class Bivalvia; order Unionida; family Unionidae; genus Potamilus; species Potamilus streckersoni. The sequence goes on along the minus strand of JAEAOA010002345.1, from coordinate 10,123,309 downwards.
CTGGGTCTATGCAGCTTACATCTGGATTCGAATTATAATCAAGTACAGATGGTACTCCAACAATCAAGATAAAGAAGCATAAATATTTTCAGTGCTGGATGTTGCTGAAATTTTTTTAAAATGAAGTAGAATTCAAAACAATTGCTATAAAGTTGTTGGAGAAAAAAAGCCCATAAATTTGTGTCCAGTTGCATCCAATAATAATAACAACCAATAATAATGTATAAATGAAGGAGAAAAAAAAAACCGCGTAAAGATACTTGGGCAAATTTCCAAATCAAAAAGGGGCCATAACTGTTAAAAATTTTGTAGGAAGATAAGGTTAAAGCAATAATTTTTGCTCAATTTAAGATTTAGTCTCATAACAAGTATAGTTTCAATCGATTAAGCTCTTCAAAAGTTAATGAGGTGAAATAAAATTTGTAATATTAAGCCTTATGAAACATGTTGATGTACAAAACTGACATGACATGTAATGAAAATGCCCTCACCATAGATAATGGTGGAGGCATAAATAAGCACACAAGAGCTTCTAATAAATAATTCTTTAGGATTAATAGTTGTTAAAATCAGTATTTCAATACTACTGCATTTCTATTTGAAATTTCCTGACTAATTTAAGTATAATGAACCTTATCTATAGAGAACACTAAACAGATCACAAAAATGCATCCTTTGTGGGCAGCTGACCTTTATATAAAGGTGAAAATGAAAGAAAAAGAGATTGCCCTCTGTCAAGCCCCCCTTTTATTTGGAGAAAGTAAACAACTTTAACATTAACCTTAATCTATAAAAAAGAAACTTTCAACCTGATCAATGGTGTGGACCAATGTATGAACAGGTATGACCACTGACCTTAATTAAGAGTGTGAACCAATGTATACAGATATGCACACTCACCTTAATGATGTATGCACAGAATAATGTGGACCAATGTATGAACAGGTATGACCAAAGACCTTAATCGTGTGGACCAATGTATGCACAGATAAGCTCACATACCTTAATGGTGTGAACCAATGTATGCACAGATAAGCTCACACACCTTAATGACATAGACTACTGAATGCAGATATGCACCCAGTGCAGACAAATGTATACACTGATCAGCAAACAGATGTTAATAGTGACAACCAATGCACAGACCTTAATGGTGTGGATCAATGTTTGGACAGATATGTGTAGACCCTAATGGCGTGGATCTATGTATGCACATATGTGCACTTAAACAATGACTCTATTTCTATGATAAGCTTCTACCAATACAGGCTCAACAAAATAAATAAAAGGGTTCTATAAATATTGTCATTTTTACACAGGTGTTCTGTAATTGGAAGGATTTCCCTATGATTAGTGCAAGAACATAAAAGACTCATAAATTAGCCAACTAAAGAGTATTTGAAAAGATGCTGTGGGAGACATTTCATATAAAGGATATCGAGTCATTGTTATGATAATGACAAAACTTCAGCACATTTCATGTTCCCTTATTTAAGGAAGAAAAATATCTGTTGATTATTTAGATTGCACAGTTTGTATGGTTATGTCTGAGAGATTTATTAAAAAGGTCATAGATCCAACTGTATATGGAATGTCAAGAAATGGACCACTTTCAAAATAGGAGTTATAGAACATATCCCAAATGAAGTTTGGCTAAAATCAAAGTAATGACATCATCTGAGATATTTATACTGTATGATGTTATTGGCACGATTATATTGTACTTATTTTTCGAAAGATCCAGTCAGCTGCGTCTAATTAAAGTATACCCATAAAAAGGATCCAACGATTTTCAGAGTCAGTTACTAACACCGTACTTTTATAAAACAAGAAGGCTGTATGACCTGTATGTCAAGACCAATATTGAAGCATTGTTGTAAAATTAATAAACAGCCAATACCGCTGTCATGGCAGAATATTACCACTAATGTACACTTGAGAAGAATTATAAGGATTGTTTCTTTTTCCAAAGTGTTAATAATTTATACTAGTCATCTTTTGAAGCATTTTTTGAAGTTATATTCTGACACAACTCATAACAATTTATGACATAAGATAATTGCCAACTTGTCTAATTGAATTCAACATAATGTATATACCTGCTCATTCATACTGCAAAATTCAGACTCTGGTCTGCTATCGTATTATATGCCAGCATATCTGGGTTATGCAGTTTGTTAGGAGTAAATAATAGAACCAAAAATATACATCATGATCAACTGGCAGATTATGTGACAGCAGCTCATAGTCTACACTGCTTTGTAGGTGCTCACAACACGTATGTATGGTATCATAGCTTACACATATTTCTGGAGACCCTTATGCTCAGAGCAAAGATTTGTTATTCCTTATTCAAAATTGAGCATATATACTAAAATAGTTACAAAACTTTGACATGGACTTTACTACAGGTTAACAGAGCAGAGAGAAAAAGAAAACGTTAAAAGATTCTCTCTGCCCATGACACCCCTTTGGCTTCATTTTGGATGTGGAGATGAAAAAATATCATATAACTTTTTATGTAGTCTGAACCAAAATGATTGATAGGAGTTTGTAATCAGGCCCAGTGATCTTGAATAGCCTGTACCTTCAGGGAATTCTCCTCCATGTGTAGCTTCTCTGTGGCAAGGATCAGCTCCTGACTTCTGCAATGGAAACAGACAATTTTTCTTTGCATATGTATTAATTACAACATTTCTCTTATGATAAAAACCAATAAAATTTTCTGTAAAATTTCTACCACCACCCATCCCTAAAAAAAGTGGGAATCATAAAATCATAATCATAAAAAGGATCCTAGTATCAACATGTTAAATAATAAATGATAAATCCAGTAGCTTTCCAAAGTATTTTTTGATAGGGAGGCTTTATTACAAACATCATATTATTCAAATTTTGCAAAAGTGTTCTAAAAATTTGGGATGCAATTCTCTTAAAACATTGGCTTATCAAAGGAGAAAATGCAGAAAAAAATTACTTTATTTAACCAAATGAGCTTGTAACTAATGTGGCAAAATTCCCTTGTTTAATAATTAAAGTCACATGCAAAGCATGCAAAAATCCCTCAAAGAGCCTGATGCACTATTGGCCAAAAGGAATTTCAAGGAATCCAAGATTGGACCATTTCTTCAGTATTTGTTTTCATTTTAATTGCTGAGAATAAATATCAACCCTGATATTCTTAGAACTCTCACATACCAAATTAACCTTGAACCAGATATCATGAAGAGAAAATCAGTGAGCTTGGACAATTTCAAAATATACCCACAAGCTAAGTGTACTTAAATAAAAAATTAAATTAAATATATTGGGGGCAAAAATTTAGTTTGCATAATTCATGGTTTATATATTTGTATTATATATATATATATATATATATATATATATATATATATATATATATATATATATATATATATATATATATATATATAGATGACATCCTTGCATCAGACTTATTTTTCATCTTTGGCATAAAAAAATTCCTTCTGCAGTACCCATTGGGAGCATAAAAATGAACGAAGAAAATAAAGGTGACAATCTTTTCAATGGATTTAGGTCAATCAAGTGAATCCCAAGATTAATTATGTTACCATTTTATGGTCTTTCATCAAATAATATATATCCCAATCACACAAAGCTAAAATTTACAATGCACATAGAGTATCATGAATTAAATCCCAATAGTCCAAAAAGTATTAATGCAAGTCCAAAATTATAGAATATTCTGAATATATTCCATTTTTGTTTTCCAAAATAATTCCAACCGTGAATGTGTTGATGTACCAATAGTTTGGAATTATCACAATGATATAATCCAAAATGTCTTTGAATGAATTTACAATAATCCTAAAAGTGATTTAGTCAGAAGAGTATCAGTGAGCACTTTGTAATTCTAATAATTAATTTGAATAAATAATTCCTCCCAAATTATAACTGAACACAAATTTAATCCACTAAGACTGATGTCAAGATATGGAATGAATAATTCTGATGTAAACAACATTTATACAAAAAGCTAAGACACAATAACAGGACCAGGATGAGGGTCATGTTCCCATTAAATCTGAGAGCAGCTTGCTTCTAGAACAATCCTTATTTCTAAAACAAAACTAGACTTTGAACTGAACATCTGCAAATATATTTGCCTAAAAGTAATAATGATCTAAAAATATAATCTCAATCATACACCAGAATTACCAATGCAATATGTTGTTTATAAAAAAAAAAAAAAAAAACAGGTAGGCCCAACTTCTACCCTCAATTATGGACCAAGGTAAATCATAATATAAATTAAAAGTACATAACACTGAACAGAGTGCACTCTGTGCAATAGAATCATATAATTATCAGTTTCAGTGGCTCATAAAACTTTCTCACCGGTTTTGTTTAGCTTTAATACCAATCAAGAGAACATATTCATTGATCACTGAGACAATACATAAAGAAGGGAAGATAAAATCTACAGTAAAAACACTGCTGCATTTAATTCCACATTAGTGTACACATAGGGGAAAAATGTAGAGTCAAATGTCCAAAAATAAATTCATGAGGGGAATGGTTACTTGAAAATGAGGAATTCATATTACAGTATGGAAGGCTCATGACAGTGATATTAGCAGACAAGGAAACTGTATACAACAGTGCTGTAGTCAGTCTCCATGGCAACTGATTCAAAGCTTACAATACTGGAAAAATGAAGATAGAGTGTGAAAATTAATAAATCCACAACACATGTGCTCGTCATGATATGAATATGAATTGTTTTAATACACAAGAAACAGGCAAGGGTATTTGAAACCTGTCTGTCTCACTAATTGATTAAAATGATCCATATCCCCATTTTTTTATTTCTGGAATGAACACCACATTTTATATGATTCAATGATTGTCATAAATTTCATGTATAAAATTGGGTTAATAACATAATAGCAAACATTATAAATTACTCATTCCTGTTGCTCTACAATAAACTGTGATTACCTTTTTAGCTCCTGTGTCATATTTTCTACATCCTTCTCCAAAGTCTCTAAGCCTGTTGCCATAGCAGTGACATTTTGTGACTTCTGCCTAGAAAGCACACTTATCTGCCCAAGTAAATGTTCACTCTCAGCCAGGGCCGTCTCAAGGGCATCTTTGAAAAAAAAGTCAACAGTTCAAGTTGGTCAAAATAGCACCTGCTGACCTTAACTTGTCTACCTATGAAATAATTATGCTACTGTATCAGAAATGTGACTACTACATGCATCACACAAGTCTGAGTATAAAATACTGAATAAAATTGTGAAATAATGTCACATATGTAATTTTATTATAGGTCGCTAAACGTTTCTTGACTTTCACATGAAAAAAATCTGCAAATTTAGCTCTGTGGTTATCAGTGGGGCAAATAAATGTTGGTGACCCTGTATGGAATGAAATTGAACCTGAACAAAACTTAAGTGGTTTACTGCAAATGCCAAATAATTTAAGTTTTAAAAAGACTTGGTATCATTCCATATTGGATTATTAACAACCCATATAACTAATTAATACATGTATTTAACATTTCATGTTTTTAAGAAACAAAGAAGCTGATGTCATTTATCCTACCTAGGAATTCCTCCTCATTGTCAGGGATGTATACTCCCTTTGTGCGGATCTGGTGGCGGGTTGTGTCCAATGCATGGGCCAGATCACTGTAGTTTTTCTGAAGCTGTGGAAGATTTGCTATGACTGGTCCTAGGCCTTGTTTCTGAAAGAAGGAAAGCACATTTAAATCAATAACAGTTTCACAGACTTTGCCTAATCCACTCCTGCAGAATTCACAACTTTAATCCAAAGCCTATATTAGCCCTAATTCCAACTGACCCTGATAACCTGAATTCTTTGATAAATATCATATTTGAAAGAGTCCAGGAGTTTAAAAGAAAAGAAGTCCCATGAAAAAAGCCACAAAAATACCATTAGAGAAGCAATTCTTGTTTATTGTCATTGGTCTGCAAGTAACAAAAATTGTGAATAATGAACATAAAAGAAATTATGGACTGATGCAATCACTGAAAATATGGATGGATTAAAAATATACATTATAAGCAAAACTCTGCAATCTTGAAGTGCTGTGGGCAAAAGAGCTTCTGTTGGAATTTTAAAGTATTCTAATTAGACAGGAGAGATCTTCATGTCAGGACTTAGCAAGAATCTATAATGATGATAAGTGTTAAAAAAAAATGGTATTTGAAAATTTTACCTCCAAATTTGTTTAAATCAATTTTTCACAAATGTTCTTAATCCACAATGACTTTGCTCTTTCATACCCTTTTGATTAAATTGAATTAAACTCAAATTGTTTTCAAATATACAATAACTCAGTAATTTCAAGTATGTGATACTAACAGGAAGTCACCTATGTCACAGGTATGAAGCAGCTGGTACAGTTCACAAACCTGATATGTAAATACAGTCTTTTCAGAAACCCTCTGTGAAGAATTAGGGATAACATAGGGCTGCTTTTAATAAAAGTCCCTTAAAGGGACTAATCCTTTACTGTCCAAAAAGAATTTACATGAATTCAAGATAGGACCATTTCAGCTTTAAACTTCTGAGTGTTGAAACTATCTCTTGTATTTTTGAGTGATAAGATTTTCAAATAAGCCATTATTAGAGGGATGACTGGAACCATGTTCATTCAGGCAAAACAAGTCACCATTAGAAGACTTTCAGTGAAAATCCCACATTGATATGATATTCAAGAGAATTAGTTATTAGATTTTAAATACTAGGTCTGCTCAGCACCATTTTCATACAGGACCTATCATATATACTAATTAATTTTCTGGTGAAAATCTTGTTATCAATATGACTTTAAATTAAGTAGGATTTGCAAAAGCAAGATTTTCAAGCTGGCTGCCATTGTTAACGTAAGATTAGCACCATATTCAGTTACAATCAACTACACACCATAATAAGTATTTTAGTGAAATTCCAATGCTGAGAGGACAATCCATTCAGGTGAGGAGATAAGATTTCCAATATGGTCACAACCATATTGGATGCCTGAATTGTATCATTTTCGAGGTCTAACTAGACATCATAAGTGTTTTGGTGAAAACCCCACATCAGATTTTCCATTTCGAAGGAGTAGCAAGAACGAGATTTTCAAGCCAGATGCCATATAGAATTTCAAATTGGCCTCATCTTCATTTAGGATCAACTAGACATCATAAGTCTTTTAATGAAATCCTTGCTAATTTGACCATTCATTCTGAATGAGCAACAATAGGATGATTTTCTAGTTGGTTACTTTGGTTCAATAATGGATGCCTGAGCAACACCATTTTCATTTTGGACCAACCTGACCTTGCAGTGAACATGTGCATAAACTTTTATGGCAATCCTCCAAGTAGTTTATAAGCGGTAACAATAATTAACCCGCAATCGAGAAGAAAGATGTTAGACTGTACTTAACAGATGATGGAAAATGGTTCATACCATAAGCCTTTCTTATATATGACAATTAGAGCTACAATACGATTTGGAAAAATAGTGGAGAATAAGAATATTTTATAAAGAAAATAGTATAAAATCTTATGTTGTTGTTATAGGGTTTAACAAAATTTTGCAGCACCGGATAGGCTATACATATCAGCCAATGCAAATGGTGGAGGAAGAAGCAGGGAAAACCATGGAAAGAACCACCAACCCCAGAGAAGCTACTGGCAAGCTTTCTCATGTACACACAATGGCCGAACCTGAGACTCAAACACACACAGACAGAGGTGAGATGGCAGTGATTTCTAATGGTGAGCACTTTAGACCACTCAGCCACTGCGGCCCCCAAAAATCTTATGTAAATAATTGAAGAACAAAACTATTACTTGACTTGCTATTCACAAATTTGAACAAATGCATGGTCTTACATAATATACCAGATTGCATCTAATTCTTACACACACATCTCCACATCACTTAGACCATATTCGAATTAGTATTGCTTTGGCAGTTCATGCAGTGCCTAATTGATTTTCAACATAAGTAGGGAAAATTAGGGTTCAGACACAAAAAGAGAAAAAAGTAGAAAAAGTTTCAATAACTTTGGCTGCTGGTAGGATCGTAATTATGGCCATCTAGGTTAATGCATGATAATTGATTTAAAGGTTCCCTTTCGTTCAAAACCTGAAATGGATGACTTCATCACTGAAACAAAAACAGAATACACTAAGAATAAATAGTGAATTGAAAACAGAATTGCAAACAAAATGACGGCAATGAAAATGATGAAAGCAATTTGAAGAAAATGGAGAACACAAAATTAAAACACTGAACAATAAATGATAAAATAAATGGAACAAATCACAAATGCATTTAAAAATTGGAATGCATCCAAGTTTCCAATACATTTTAATAGTCAAATGCCTTTCACATGATAATCAAGGATTAGATTCATTACACTGACAGATGATTCTTCACCCCTTACAAGATATGACTGTTCTTATCAAGGCAAATATAAACAAACACTGTCACTATGATTATCACCAGTGGATTGTATCTGTACAAATGTTTAACTGAATGGAGTAAAATAAGAACATTTTATTGCTGACAAAAAGTAAATACATATCATTCTGTATTTATTGCAATGGAAGTTTTCAAAATTTCAGGCATAAATTCAATCCTCATTTAACAGGGTTTCCTATTTTATTAAAGCATACTTTGAATAAAACAAGAAACAAAAGTAACAGTTCTCTCCATGAACACTCTCTGAAATGAAAAAATACACTTTCATTCCAAATGGATGTGTAAACAATTATTTTCTTATTAAACTTATTATGACCATGACCTCTGACTTTGATATGGCAGAATCCATTGGTTTCAAAATTACCCTTAATTCAAGTCATCCACAAACATTTTAAAGGGAGCTTACTCTAGAATAACAGTTATTCTACAAAACCATTTTTATCTGAGCCACAATAACTAACATCTGCAAACTTCCTTAAAAGTTTGTGATCTAAAACTAGAACTAATTAACATGCAATGCTTTTTTTCTTCTGTCACAATGACCATAAACTTGAGCCCCCAAAAAATCAAACAGGTTTCTTTCTTACACAATGTGGAAGTCATCCACAAACTCTAGTAAAAAGTATGTAATCTATAACTAGAAATAAGTTATTACACAATAAGTTTTTTCGTTTGGTCAGCATGACCATGACATTCGACCCAAAAATTCAACAGGTTTCTTTCCAACTCAAACTTGGTCAAAGTCCATGACGGAGAATTGAGATATGTGGCAGAAACCATTTTTCTTCTTTCAGTGTTAGTGATCCAAAACTCTGACCTCTTGATTTCAAACAGTTCTTATTATATTATAGCATAAATAAACATAACATAATATTATTCCTTACTCAAATTGCCAGCGATCCAGAAAGTTTGATCCGGTTTTGTTGACTATTATCAAGTGATCTGACTTTTGACCCCAAATTAATATATGTTCTTCCTAATTTCAAGTGTAAGCTATCCACAAAATTTGGTGGTGGTATGTGCTGTAAAACTGAAATCATTGTGTGGATAGGAAAAAGTTAATGGATGGACATCACATTAGTATAACAGGTTACACGAATTGCTGGTTGTATAGAAAAAAGTATATTGATTTAAAAACAAGAACATAATAAAGCCAAGAACATGCTTTTTAAGATACAGAACTGAAATTTAAATGCACATTTTCTTTTTACAATCCGAAGACAAAACTTTAAGCACAAAATCTGACATCAAATTTTTTAACACAAAAATCAGTCAATCTGGGTAAACAAATATCAAATAAGGTCACGCGTTATTTAATACACAGAAACCATGTAGAAAACTTCACAAATAAACTTTAACCTCCTGTCTACAAACAGCAAACCATAAACACAACTTTAAGAAATCAGAAAAAAATGGGGAAAAATATTACATAAGACAAGGTATTTATTAATGAACACATACCAGTAACATTTCAATGTATAGGTGTTCATATCGGCCATAACAAAAAAAATGGTTGAAAACACAAACTTTAACCTGCTGTCTACACCTACTGATGCTGATGTCATTTCACGAACTCTTCCAAACTTAATACAGGCTGGTTAATAAATAGAGTTTATTTTTTAGAAGATTATTTACGCTGACCCATCTCATCAGAAAGGACATTTTTTTAAAGTAAATTATGTTCCTCTGAGAATACTTACTCTGCTACATCCTGAATCCAGCCCTGCCTGAAAGATGAAAACTGTCTTTACATCTATATATCAAATGAAAGCAACTCTTACAGATTATACGCCATTGCTTGCCACCCACCCACCATCCTGATGTCACCCATATTCCAGATGTCTCTGGTTTATGCTTGAGCAAAACTATTAATAGGATGCTCACACCTGTGAGAAAGGGTGGGAGGAACTCACTGATAGAAATGCAATCAGGTAAGTATTTACAGAAAAAAGATAATTTACTATAAAAATAATTTTCTGTCTAATAGATTATTTAATCACACTACCATTAGTGGCAAGATGAGGATGAAATGTGTGAGCATCCAACATCTGCCATGTCACCCTCCAGCAGCATGATGACAGGTCTCCTGAAGGGATGAGCATTTCTTAGTGTGACATAAACACAATAAAAGATTACATGCTTTTACTTATGCTGTTGTAGTTGTTGTTGTTGTTGGGCTTAACGCCATTTTTCAGCACACGATAAACTATTTATGGCGGCCAGTATTAATGGTGGAGGAAGAAACCGGGAAATCACCGGAAAGAACCACCGACCCAAGAGAAGCTACTGGCAAGCTTTCTCACATATCCACATTCGCCGAATCCTAGACTCGAACTTTTACTTATGCGAAGTAGCCACTGCTGGGCTCTGTATCTGGTTATTGCCTTACAAGAAAAAGATCCATTGAAATCTATGTGGTCCTGAATTAGGCATGATAACTGACCAGGCAGCTACCAGTGGCTGACAATTCCACTACCTCCATTTATGATACCACATAAAGTACATAGAAATTGGAGAAAGTAGATCTGACATGACAGCCAGTTAACTCCACCTCTCAAACAGTTGTTGTTGTTTTGGGGCTTAACAACACTTTTCAGCACATGATAGGCTATACATGGCGGCCAGTATTAATGGTGGAGAAAGAAACCGGAAATCCACAGAAAGAACCACTGACCCACGAAAAGCTACTGGCAAGCTTTCTCACATATACACATTTGCCGAATCTTAGACTCGAACCCACACAGACAGAGGTGAGATGGCAGTGATCTGTAATAGAGAGCACTTTAGACCACGACGAGGGGCCCACCTATAAAACAGAAACATTGTATAAAAAAATCCCTAGGTTCATTGAAATCACTCAAATTTCATGAGCCTAGATCTTCAGAGTGTACCTGATCTTGCAAGAGGTCAGAGCACACCAATTTAATAATCCATTTAAGCCTTCAGGCCAGTGCTTTGTTGAGACCTTGAATGGGTGCCATGGATGTTCTCTCTGCATTTTACATTTAAAAACAAGTACTACAGCTTTGCCTTGCACAACAGATTGATCAAAGAGTGCTGATGAATTATAATTTTCTAGTTTCCTGTAGATTAAACTAATGAAACCAACCTGTGTCTTTATTTTAACTTAGCTGTCAATCAAAAACTGCATTTAGTTTGAATCCATGGAGAGCAAATTGCAGCTTGCACACCTTGCAGGCTGAACCTAATGCTATTTAGAAACAAGTGATGTAACATAACTGCTTCAGCAAGATTGAAAGACATGCTCAAAATGCGGCAAGCTGAAATGTGTCAAGGCCAAAGAAAGGTTTCATTTGGCAATCAAGGCGAGTTTTCGAGTTTGCGGAGCCTAGATAGGTAAAACAGGACAACAGATTAGATAGATTGTTGTTGCGGCCAATATCATCTCCTCCATGATGACTCAATGTGTTAAAAATCATGGAATGGTAGCCCTGGATTGTGATGGGATTAAAGTTTTGTCCTGAAAGAGGAAAAGATACAAAGTTAGAAAAATGGGAATTGAGGCAAAGAGTGGTGTCATATTGCTGACCGGTCTTGCCACTGAAACAGGTAGTGGCAGAAAAACTTTGCCCTGGCAGATGAAGAAATGGCTTGCCAAAATATTTGCTTTGGCTAAAATCATCTTTGATGCATGGACAATCCAGTCAACATATTTGGACGTTAAGTTGAACTAGGCTGAAATATTAGGAGGAACAATTAATTATAATGTTACATGAATGAGATTGTAAAAGAATGGCATCTTTGTACTTTTTTTTTAAAAAAGAAAATTATGTGCGTTTGAAAAAACCCCACATAGTTTGTCTTGAGAGAAAAACAAAGACCTACTATTATGTTATCTTAATCCTGGAACAAAAAATTAGAGCAGATTGTAAACAGAGGTAGCTAAAATGGGTACTTCTTTTGGCTTTATATTTACAAAGCAAATGTGCAAATCCCTAAGTCTCAATTGAAATTAACAAAGGCTCCACTGAACTTAATCTATTAATCCAATAATTGATTTGCAAAAAACTTTGATACAAAACTTAAACATGTGAACCTTAATGCTGACAAAAAAGTGAATAATATAGTCCATCATATGCATCAGGGTATAATAGGAAAATCCCACCCCAGGATCAGAATACCATGTCAGACTCAAGGCTGTGCTGAGTGTCTGACACAAATTTTAATCATAAGGATATACATTTCCTATCCTATACAAAAGCATAAATGATGGATTCTTTTTCTCACATTTCAGAAAAAATGTGGGCCAATGTAAAAATGGCATATTGTAAATACAGCTGTAGCCTTCAAATGGTAGTACACCCATTGAAAATGTCCTTACCAATGATAAAGCAATAAAAGTTAGGTTTACACTGATAATTTCAGCATAAACTTTCAGTGATGTTTAAGCCCATTTTAGCTTTCAAAGAACAATTGTTAAGACTGCAATGATAATGGTAATACACAGCACATCAATTGTATATTGCAGATATCTTGCACAGATACAAATGTGAACTTTATCCATAAGATTAATCAAGTTAGACAAAAATTAACAAAACAGTCCTTAATTCAACTTTGATCTACAATTTATTTAACCAACAAAAATACTGTGAATACAATGTGTAAAAATAAACATTTACAATAAATAATTTTTTACTTGAAATGGAGTAAAGAAGCAAAGACATGTAGCTAGATCAATCAATGCAAAATAAAAACAGCCAACTTATGAACACTTCACTTAGGACAGAACTATCATACAATGGTGTTCCATATGAGAAAACACAATCATATACATATAAGAATGTGAGAAATTAATGTCTGACTATGCTTACCCAGATGACAATAAAATTATGTTACCTGGATGTCTGACTATGCTTACCCAGGTGACAATAAAATTATGTTACCTGGATGTCTGACTATGCTTACATAGATAACAATAAAATTATGTTACCTGGATGTCTGACTATGCTTACCCAGATGACAATAAAATTATGTTACCTGGATGTCTGACTATGCTTACCCAGGTGACAATAAAATTATGTTACCTGGATGTCTGACTATGCTTACCCAGGTGACAATAAAATTATGTTACTTGGATGTCTGACTATGCTTACATAGATGACAATAAAATTATGTTACCTGGATATCTGACTATGCTTACCCAGGTGACAATAAAATTATGTTACCTGGATGTCAATGAGTTCATCCAGCATATTAAGGTGTCGAAGTTGAGCCAGGTGCTGCAACTTCTCTGCTTTCAATTTTCTCATCTTCTCCACCTCCTCATGCAAAGCTGCAATCTGTGTCTGGAAATATATAATACTGCATGTATATGGGAAATATATAATATTGCATGTATATAGGAAATGTATAATACTGCATCTATATAGGAAATATATAATACTGCATGAATATTAAAAATATAAAATACTGCATTTATATTGGAAATATAAAATACTGCATGTATATAGGAAATATATAATACTGTAGCACGGTAATATGTAATATTGCATGTATACTTTGAATTAATTTATTTTTATAAGGATACAGTTTTATGGTTTCAGAATAAATGGACACTTAAATTCATATTAAATTTGTTTAAGAGATTGTGATGATTTCCCATATGGATCAATATTTAAATTTGTGCTTAGAAGCAACCAAAAAAATTGGTACATCAAGAAACTATGCAAATTCACAGGATATCAAGACAACTATAGCAACCATATCCGTCCCTACCCATCAGTTATATATGAATTATATCCCTGTTATTCTTGTATATATACAAAATCTGATTCAAGAAGAATGGAAAATGCGATTGTAATTACATAGTTATAAATTTGACTCTAGACTCATTTAACAAACCACAAAATAAGGGGATCAAAATCCATCATTATTTCATGTCATTGCAATTGATAACTTAAATAAATTAGAACTCTCCTGCTCATTATGTTACAGTGGTATTCTTGTATATTCAGGCTTTTCAAATGAAACTGACCCATTTTCTGGTTGATTCCTTTTAAGTTACATCCAAAAAATTTGATCAAATTTTTGTCAATAACTCAAGAGATATTGGAAGGAAAATTTACTATACATTCCAACTAAAAAACAACCGAAATGTCCCAACTATAAGTCAGTAATTAGGTAGGCTGGTCAGTAATCAGCTATGGTAAGTAATCAAGTAGGCTGGTCAGTAATCAGCTACATTAATAAATCAGGTAGGCTGGTCAGTAATCAGCTACATTAAGTAATCAGGTAGGCTGGTCAGTAATCAGCTACATTAAGTAATCAGGTAGGCTGGTCAGTAATCAGCTACATTAAGTAATCAGGTAGGCTGGTCAGTAATCAGCTACGGTAAGTAATCAGGTAGGCTGTTCAGTAATCAGCTACGGTAAGTAATCAGGTAGGCTGGTCAAAATAAAGCATTACCCACTTTGAGGGTTACTGTAATATGCTTTTCCCTGTTTTCAGGGTACATTTTGACAAACATGTACAAAAGCAAAGAAAATATGAGCTGCACCCATGGTTTACTATGGCAAGTCACCTTCCATAATTTTCATTATACCACCCTTCCATTTCCCTATTGTAACACAGGAGCCACACCCCAAATCTTTTCCTTATCTTGTTGGCCCTCCAACAAATGCTCGTTTACAGTTTTAATCAAACAAAAATATAAAAAATGTCATGGAAACTGCATCTTTTTTCTACAGATGACCTCTGACACTCTCTATTAGGGACACTTTCGCTCCTTTCCAGATCATGACCAAGTAGTCAAAACCAAAATATATATCTAGTGTGCCCTCCTCGTACAAATTCAAGTTTATGGTTTGGCTCAAAAATATCTTTTAAATGTCACTGTATATGGTTCATACAGATATTTTATAAGGAACTTCAAACACTTTTTAAAGATAAATGATTTTCAAGAACTGTAATTAACTGCAATCCACAAAATTTCGGAATTAAATATTTCATTCTAAAATAACAACTCTAGTATATCTTTTATTAAACCAGGCCTAGTAGAAGACACTGAAATTCAACAGAATCTTTGGCATCTACGTCAGTTTGGGAGTAAGCAGTCTCTTTTACATGAGTCTCACTCCTCGATTTTTGAAGTTTAAGGAAAGAAAATATTCTAACTTCATTCCTACTGTTTAAATTTCATTCTTTTTTTTTTTTCGCTCTTGCCATTGGTCTTTATAGCACATTCAGTCAATGATTTAGCTTAAGTTACCATTATAGTTCATAGGTATCCTCATGGTGGGGACTTTGGAGCAAGGTTGTCAAATCCTGATGACGCTGTGCTACTTCTAAGGTAATTCTTCATAAATTTAAACTGAATTTAAAATTATACTGAATTCTATAGTCAATTTTCTACTTGGCCAGTAAAATCATGATATTATATCAAGGGAAGTAAAGTATTTAGTCCAGGGAAGACCATGGTTATGTATATTAATTTTTGTATTGCCAATGGTTACACAATAGTTATGTATATTTAATTTGTATTGAGCAGGGACACATCATTGTCACTAAAATGAACTGATCCCACATAGGAATTAAACTGTCACCCTTCTAGTCACATTTCCAATGACTTCAGCCCTGAGCCATGTTCACTACCTGTCAAGACAGATAAAGCCAATTACAATATCCCCCCCACCAACTCATCATAAAAAGTGAGGGATACATATTGAAAGAAAGTCCAAAGAAATAAAACAAGAAACTGTACCATTGCTTGTTTCTCCTGTTCTTGTTGACACTTTTTCCCCTTGGTATACAGGAAAAGCCACTGCAGATAATGACCATATCTCAGGTCCAGCTGAACTTGGGTCACCTTTCCTTTTGATTTCTGCAATTAGGTCAGACTTTGTATGGTCACTTATCATGATGATGATGATGCTAATGATTATGATAATGACATGATGGAAGTGGTGGTGGATATAATGATGATAACTGTAATCACTTATCATTAAAACGTATATTAGGATATAATATCCAATCTTTGATAACTGTAGTCACTTATCATTAAAATGTATATTAGGATATAATATCCAATCTTTGATAACTGTAGTCACTTATCATTAAAATGTATATTAGGATATAATTTGCAATCTGTGATAACTGTAATCACTTATCATTAAAATGTATATTAGGATATAATTTGCAATCGTTGTCACATCTAAATTTACTGTCATTGTAACAGATCTATTGGGTGTCCCTGTTTACAAATTTTGATTTTGTCAAGCAACAATAAATTTTATCTCATGATTATTTATTACATTTACAAATAAAATAAAAAACTGTTTTTATGAGACAATCTGTCAATAAATCAAAGGGTATAACCACACTGCCACACCCTGGAGCATTACTATATGGCATGAATGTTGTAGGAAATAAAGAATATATATGATGTTTAAATTGGATGGTAAAAATAACAAGTAAAATACTGTGACCAAAAGGATATAACTTGAGAACAGGACTGGTACATGACAAGGGCTAAGAATGAGAGGGCATTTTGTATCAAATATGTATTGAATTACTTAACACTTTATTGCACAATAATAATAATAACAACAACAATAAAAACAACAACAATAATAATAATAATAATAATAATAATAATAATAATAATAATAATAATAATAATATCAATTTTTTTAATACCAAAGTCTCAACCAGGACATAACAGTGATAAAGAGAGAAAGAAAATTTCAGAATAATATAATATTCAAACTATTAAGTGAATCAAGAATATTTTTAAAACATATTTGAAGAAAAACTTTAAACTAATGGTGTCATACTTCTTTGCCCATTGGTCCCATCTAGTAATATAATCCATTGGGTTGAATATCATGGAGAAACTTAAGTTTGGGATCATTGAATATTCCAGATTTTTAGTTACTCAGATAAGCTTAAGAGATAGAATCAAAAGTTTAGGCAAAAGGTGTCTCATATACTGACCCCATGGCCCCACTAGGGGGCTTGACCCAAGGGCAGAAGTAGTAAAATGCACAAGGTCCAGTTTGTTATGTCATATTCCAAGCATGAAGTAATTTGGTTACAGAAATTAAAATCATCAAAAACTTTAACCAAAATCCATCTCCAGTATAATTTTTGACACTATGACCCAAACCAGACGTAGAACCCAGCAAAGGAGTGGTACCAAAGAAAGGGGAGCATGCCATTGTGTTATATGCCAAATATGAATTGTATTAGGTATAGGGATACTGAAATATAACTAAAGAAAACAATTTTAACCAAAATATGTCTTCAGTATGATTCTTTACACCATGGCCCAAAATCAGGTGCATAAATGATTGCTTAATATGAAAAGAAACAGATAAGAGATTTAGGAAATATGTGATTAAAACGTTTTAACAAAATGTGTCCCCAGTATAATTCTTCACATCAATGCCACTCTCAGGGTCAAGAGTAGTAGTGACAGAAAAGAAGTATGTGATATATTAATTTCAACATAAATTGAATTGGTGAAGGGGATATGGAAGTAAAATTATGTGGGTTTTTTTCCTTAACCCTTTCCCTGCTTCACATCATTTCTGAAATATAATATTCTACAAAATCTTAAAAAAAAAATTTGTCCTCATAATAATTTATGACCACATAGCCCTTCACTGGGTAAGAGATGACATTAACTGAAGATGAATATGTAAATTTATATTCCAAATTTCAATTTGATTATGTAAAGGGTTAGTGATTTAAAAATGCCAGAAAACATTTTAAGCAAAACTTTCCACAGACATGCCTAAATTTCAAACACTAGATGTCTCCATCTCAGAGGAAAACCCAGGAACAGGAGTGATGCTGAGAGAAGGAGAGAGTTTATAGTGATGTCCAGCACTGGGGCATCATGCCACAGACATGTAGCATCATGAGAGAAGGGGAGAATGTAATGAAAATTATATTCCAAATATGAAGTCAATCATTTAAAGGATAATGAAATATAAGTGATGAAGGGAAATAACCAACCCATGTAACCAAAACCTTGAAGCAAAATATTCCAATACAATTTTTTACCCTATCGGCACCACCCAGGGGCAGGTGTTGTAGTGTGAGAAAAGGAGGATATGATCATGTTATAATCCAAGCAATGGTTTGATTTGGTTCGTTATTTTATGGTTCAGCAATACAAAGGTTTTTAGCGTCAAAGCAATTGGAGTAAAGTACCTTGCCCAAGGACACACAGGCATCAGAGAGGCTGATTTCATTGTAGGATCTAAACCCATACCCTTCTGATGTCAAGTCAAGAATGCTAACCAATGAGCCACAAAACTCCCTGCCTCCATTGATAACCTCTCATGATAGGCAGAAGATCACATTAGATGCATTCTATTTCCAGAACAGGTATGAATAGAATGTATATAAGAACTTACAAGACAAGTCAAACTTCAAACAACAAAAATCTGATCTGCCAAGGCATAATGCTCTTGCAGATCTGGGTTTATGTTGTTTGGTCTATTGATTACTCCTATAAAATTGCACAGACCCAAATCTGCTGGTGCATTATGTGATGGCAGATCTGGGTTAGTGCAGTTGGCAGTTGGACTTGAAATGAATTGGTGATGTGCATATGAAAATGTAAATGATGAATAACCAAAATGTGTCCCCACTGTAATTCCTGACTCCATAACCCAAAGGCAGGATTGGGAAGGAGAGAAGGTGAGCATATGAGGGTATTATATTGCAAACAGGAAGCAACTGAATAATGGAATAAGGAGACAGAAATGCAAGAAATTTTTTAACTAAAACTGTCCACAGACACACATACATATAGATACCCCAAATTCTAGCTGCCCCCATGGCAGCATCATTCAATTCTTAGAGGTAAAATAAGTCCTCAGTTTACATACAAACGTGAAAAAATAAAATACCTCAGTACAAATTTTTGAAATTAAGCAGTTATTAATAAAGAATCTATTTAAATTGTAACCTACCTTTCTATTTGTACTGATTTCTTGTAATGGTTCTCTACCTTCGGACAGGCTTTTTTGTTTACTCATGGCCAAATGTGACTTTGAATGGTTACTAGCTGCAATTCAAAAGGATCTTTTTTTAAAAAAATGTAATTTAATTGTTCATATTTAACTAGGTTTTATTTTCAATGATTAATTGAAATTTAATAACACAGAAATGCAATGAAAACAAAACTGGAATATCCATAGAAAACATAACAAGGTTTGATATATTAATACATGACTGTGCTGTGTGATAGCCATTTTCTACTCCCATTTTTAAGAAAAAATAAGTTTTGATAAATTTTAGAGTTGTTTGTGTGAATGTGTCATTCAATATATAAATCAAACTGCTCTATGTTTATACATTTTCATTTCATAAAATAAAATGATGTGTGAACATAATTAGGTATTATGATTAAAACTGAAGAATATATACTCAGTTCCACAAATTCATACTTTTTTGAGACTTGCTCCATAAACAAATTTTGATAGATTGTGCATCTAGTGTGAAAAAACTTGTATTGAAAATATCTCTGTGGAGCAAAGTTGTACTTCCATCTGAAAGCTAAAATCTTATAAATTTTACAACCATAGTTTTGCATTTCATTTTTTATTTCATCATATTCATCCTGAAGCTGGCTTAGGTTTGGTTTGATGCTTTATGCTACATCAACACAAGTAGGTCATTAGTGCCAGGTAATTGGATTAAAGTCCGTTGGTATGATTAACACAGCTTCAAAATAAAACAAATAAACTGATTGCCTGAAACAAACTCCTTTACCTGTATCTTTCCTTTTATTCCCTTATCAGATGCATGGCTTGATTTTTGTTTTGCAAGTGTTCTGTTAAGCATATCTATTTTTTTTGTAACTCTTGGTACATGACTGTATCTATATTATGTGTAACTCTTTTCATGACTATAAACTGTAATGATCCTCTACAATCAAGATATTAGAATTATAAATTATGTTATTTTCCATCAGATGGATTAGGTCAGGTGCACTCGATTATGATGTATGATATTTGCAAAAAGTTGTGTAGCTAGGAAGTGCAAAATATGTTTTCACCCCTTATGCTTTTATATGTAAGTACATGGTGCTAGACAATTTTTTCAGTCTAATTTATTATGCTCTTGTTGTAACAACAGTCTGTATATATATTTAATGTTGTGTTTAGATATTCTTTTGAGAGGAAACATTTGTTTGGATTACTCAATGAAATTGCAAAGTGTTCACTAGACTAAAATATGATTCTGGAATT
Source organism: Potamilus streckersoni (assembly GCA_016746295.1). Lineage (NCBI taxonomy): Eukaryota > Metazoa > Mollusca > Bivalvia > Unionida > Unionidae > Potamilus > Potamilus streckersoni. Next base: position 10,102,592 of record JAEAOA010002345.1, on the reverse strand, counting down.
AATGTGAATTATTCAAAGGAATTCTGGACAATGCTATTTTGATACATTAGGACTCATGGTAGACCAGTACATTCTAGAATTTGAAATTCAGAACAATTAATTCTTTTGAACTTGAATAGAACATTTTAAGATTATTTGGGATTCAATTTATAATACTGCATGTTCCTCTTAAGTTTTCATTTTAATACTTTTATAATTAAATTATTTGCAAAATTTTACAAAACTTGTTAGTTCTGCTTCTTTCTGTTACTTAGTTTATGACAAATTCTTAACAGTGCCAACAAACAGTTGAATGGTAATGAAAAATAATGGTGTATTTTGTTGTTAAACCAACTTGAATAAAGCCATCCTATCAAAGAAATGAGGACACAACTGCAAGAAAGATCAGTAGATATTTCATTCATTTCCAAACATAATAATACAAGACTGAAAACATTTAATGCTTAATCTGTTAGAAGTCTCCTTCCTTGGTATCCTATTTTGTACAAACATCTTAAACAGCAAGATGTACTGAAGTATATTTAATAAAGTTTTATTTAATCAACCTTTCATGATTTTGCTAAAATATTAATTTTTAGAATGAAAAATACAGTAGAGTCAAGTATTCTTAGTGTTAAGCTGCATGTGATCACACTATATCTAGCTTTCAATTAAATGCATGGCTTAATTGAGATAATTAGCTCAATTGTTAAACTGCTTGCTTGGCAGGCTGGAGAACATAATTTGATTCCCACATGTAAAGGATTTTTAAAACTTATTTTTATTTGTTATCTTAATGACAGATTTATTTTATACAGCAAATATTAATAAAGAACTTCATGGCATTAAAATGAGAAAAATACAGATCATTACTTTAAATTTATTAATTTATAGATAGGCCCATACATAAGAGATATATAAAAAGGCTAGACAACTTTAGCATTTCCTTTTCTTTCTTTTCAATAAGGCAACTGGAAATCATGCACAAAACTTATGCTAGAAATGAAATAATACAAATTCATACAAGTAATATACATCATATCAAGAAAATTCAACTGGAAGTGGAAAATGGCCATTAGCCTAGTCTGTTAATAATTTTTGTTAGGGTGGGTGGGTAAATTCTTTTAGAAATTACTTTGAAACAATATAAAAGTTTAAAATATTGGTATAGGATCTTGTCTTCAATAAATAAACCATACAGTCTTTGTGAATTATGAAAAAGTTTCTTGTGTACTAACTGCTGATGATCTTTCAGCTTGTCTAGTAGAGTCCTAGTAAGTGATAAACATATTTTATAACCAGGCAAAGAAATTCAGTCAAAACTTAAAGAGTAAACTAGGCACATGTATGGAAAACATGACAACATTTCAACCCAAAATTGCCATGTCAAAACTGTTCTGAAGAAACATGAAGGGTAGTTGCAAAAATCAATTAAAATAACATTTTAAAAATCTAATCAGGTCATTTATATATACGTATAAAGAGAGCTACCTAATTTTATTTTTATAATCAGTATCTGTCAGTAATTGTGTTAAATAAGATTTTCACAAAACTGTTTGACTCCAAAAATTGATAAAAATAAAAAGAAATGTATTTAATTAACTACAGAAAGAAAATCAAGAAATAAATACATCATGCAAGATATTGTATGTACTGTGAGCCATAAATCGACTTTTTTTTCAGTAGTGTGACATCATGAATCATTATACTGCCATATACACTTAGCTACAAGTCAAGCCCAACTGAAGACTGCACATAATCAGATCTACCATCACATATTGCACTGGCAAATTTGGGTCTATACAGTGTGCTCAGAGCATTATGCAATGTCAGATCTGAGTCTGTTATTTGCAGTTGTACACAACTTGCAAGCATATATAGTAACACATAATCAAAACAAGTTTTATCACTGAAAATTTGTGAATTATAGAATTTTCATAAGCATAACATTCTGCAAATAAAAAAAATAAAATTAATTTTTAACCCGAAGCAAACTGATTTAGTTCTACAAGGTATGTAAGAAGGACTAATTGCCAAAATTTAATATTTCTGATGCACAGACGTAGCAAAATTATATTACACTTAAATATAATGATTATCAGTGTATTACCAGTTGATAGAACAGAAAGGTCAGGATGAATGGCTGAGGCATCCATATCATGGTCTGGAAGGGAACAATCAAAAGTTGGAGTAGAAGCATTTGCCATTTGAGACACCACTGTTGTTAAAGTCTCAGGTGTTCTAGGCCTTACCGTTTCATCCAATGCAGCACTTACTACAGGTGGTTGATTTCTGCGTGCAACTTTACGTGCAGACTGGGGTTTCTCAAGGCTTTTGCAGGTTTTGGTCACGCTGATAGAGGTCTTTATAGAATTGTAAAATGTATAATGGTTAAACATATAAAAAATTATTTTCAAGCAATGAAAAACTAACTTCACAACTAATTTTAATGAATAAATGTGATGCAAGGCTATAAAGAATGATAAAAAAATAAAATTCTTCTAAAAGTCATGAGAGTTTATTATAAACAAACTTGTCTGCTTGCATGTAGGTGGTGTGCTTTACAATTAACAAAGAAAACAGGTAAAATAATGGATTGTTGTTCAAAGTCAGATGGGACAATGCTGCTTTACAAAAGAATTTGAAATATTTGCAACATAAACTTTCTTTTTTTCTTCTTCTAGTCAGTAATTAAAATTTACAACAAAAACAATTATCTCACTTAAGAACAGTTATTCATTTATTTGTTTTGAATTTAAATCAAAATTGTGCAATTCTGATCTTTCAATTTATTTAACCCATCAAGTTTTATAAATTTCTAACAAAATCTGAAGTGTTGTTTTATCTGTTCAAATATAAAGACCTACTTAAGATTCGCTGCATGTATTACCTGATCCAGGTTAAGAGATAATGACTTTGCTTTTGACTCTACAGCCTGCATGTAACGAGATGGTACCACTCTACCTGGAACATACAATCTAGATAGTATATCATAGCTACAAGCCCACCCCTAGAAAGGTATAAAAGTAATCATTTGTGATATATGTGGTAAAAAGCATAATTTGGGCATAGAAAGTGAATGTAATGCATATGTTACATGCCATAATTACAGCCAATTGTGTGAAAAATGTAAATATGTTATTGCTACAAAACTGGATCTGCAGCTGGTTAAAATTCTTATCACAAAAATGTGAAATCCTTGTAGGGTAGTACCAGAACACAAACACAAAATATATGGACAAATTATTTATCACTTTAACTATCTACATGTCTAACTTTCCCTGAATGACTGTAAAGTCAAGTCCAAAAATTCTGCAATGAATGTGATGATGTATTATGTAACTCTCATACTTGGTTTTATGTTAGTAAAACGCTACTCATTTGTCCTTTCTTAATCAGACATGTTTTGAATTTTAAAAAGATCCCTCTCCAATGACATTTTTCAATCATATAACACCCAAGAGGCAAATTGATGAAGCCTGTTTTACTTGACATCTGGCACCATTTTTTAAAAGTGTAGATACCTAAATATATTCATCAAAATATAACGAATCTCGGGAACAAGTTTTCAAATTGAAGAAACCAATCCTTTTGCTTGGAAATATTTCATTTATAGTGGCTATAAATAAAAAAATATAAAACAACTTTTTATTGCATTATTTTAATTTTTAATGTGCCAACCACCCCCAACCAAGAAAAAAAAAATTTCATCCAAAGATGCACTCACTTTGCAAAATCAGTGGCAATACACAAACAGCTATTTCAATAAGAGCCCATGTAGTTCATTTTGAATAAATTCTGTAAAGGAGGTTACAACAACCCACATCTTACCAAGAGCTACCCTCAGAACAACAGGTATTGAGACAGGAGTTATTGGTCTAACAATAAAGACAGATGAGAGAGTGCTGAAGGATGGACCAAGTCCAACATATGTATAACTGTAGTAATGTATTTGGACTGATATTCACCTTTCTAAATCATCTTCTATCAAAGCATATCTGCCTATAAAATACTTTTATATAAAAAAGAATTATTAATGATATTTATTCAAATCAGAACAAGTTTTCATAAAATTTAAAGGTTACATTTTCTAGTATTTGAAAAGTTTTAAGATGTTTCTTCTTAAATTTTATGCTGATGCTTTGTTTAAATTCAAGATTTAAAGCCAATAATTAAAAATTTAAAAAATGAAAATTTTTATTAACTGTCTTTTGTACTCTTGATGACTTTCAAATTATGACAAGAAAAATACTTTCAATGTTTTATGATGAATTTTTGTGCAAAGTGAAACAATGATCTGTAGAAAACATAACATACTAGATACTTCTCACATACAAATAACTGAGAGACTATGAACAAAATAATTGTATTACCTTGTAACTAAATCTATTTTTAAGTGTTACCTTTTTTTGCCTTTGCGGTATCTGGCGCTTTTGCTGGAGGTACCTTTTTTGTACTTCTGAAATAAAAAAGTAGCAGTTATACTTAATTGTGATAACATTTTTCCGACTAAGATCACACGCAGGATATCTAGTTACCTATTCAAATTATCATATTCTCTGCCTAAGTCTTTTAAATAAATTACAAAACATTATGTCCCTCAAGATTAATATTTTATCACCTCAAGAAAAAAATGTATAATTAAAATATTCACACATTTCATGCAAATTTCTTCTGTGCAAAGCCCAAATAGTAACACCTGAACTTTTTAAAACTGGCTCCGAATTTTAAAAACCATCCTGAGTGTTGTGTTAGGTTGTTTTATTCTTTTTTTTTAAAAATTGCTAATGAGAAATCGATTTTAACATTTGTTTGGATCTTAACTTATTGTTATAGGCTGATCCCATTAAGTGTATCAATGTAAAAACTCGATGTCTGTCAAGCTTTTTGGTTGTTCTAATGGCATCATATCTATAAATCTGAAAGACTACTAAGCTTGGATGGTGTCAAATTATGTGACTTTTGTTGAGTGTTTTTTAAAAATAGTTGTTAGAAATATTTCCATTTTTAGTAACAACACCCATATCTGATTTGGATTGGCATCATTCGCAAAAATGTGAAAGCTTTTTATGCTATGATGTTTCATGTTAAATGTAACAATTTTCTTTCAAACCGTTTATTTATTTAAAAAAGCCATTGAAATTTTTTCTGATTTTAGTAACAGCAGTCATATCTGAAGATGAATTAGCATTATTTGTATAGATTTTTAAGTCTTTCATGAAAACTTGCTTTCTTTTGAATTCGGTCAATTTTTAAAAATGTTTTTAGGAGCTTGAGAAGTTAAAACAATTTTCTACATTTGGCAATGGTGGCTTTATTTGATGGCAGACTGGCATCATTTGTTAAAAACTGAAAGCACCCAGAATGCTTGATGCCAAATCTGGTCAAATTCTGTTAGCAGTCTTGACATGCTGTTTCAAGGTTTTTCTATTTTTTTTTTGTAATGGTACCCATATTTTACAAGAAATTAACATTGTTTGTATTAACCTGAAAAACCTCACTGCAATGATGCTTTCTGTCAAATTTGATAAAAAAATTCTGATGAATGGTTTTTTAGAAGTTAAGATTTTTATATTTTAGTAACAGCAGCCATATTTGATGGCATATCTTCACCATTTGTGTAAATCTGAAAACTCTTTATGCTATCATAGTCTATGTCAAATTTGATCCTTTTTTAAAATTGTTTTGAAGAAAAAGTCCTTTAAAAGATATTTCTATATTTAGTAACAGCAGCCATATTTGAAACTGACTCAACATCGCTTGTAAAAATCTGAAAGCGTTACATGCCATGATTTTTTTATTTCAAATTTGCTCGAATTCTGCTAATTGGGTTTGAGACAAAACTGTGTAGAAATTTTCTCATTTTAGGAAAGGTCATATTTGATGGCAGACTGGTATCTTTTGTATAACACTGAAAGCCTTTAGTGCCAAAATTTTATTTAAAATTATGTTTAGCAAAATCTTTGGAATCTTTTTTTTTTAAAAAAAACTTTTTTTTGTAATGTTAGCTATATTGAGAGTAGATCAGATTCATTTGTACTAACCTCAAAATCTCAATGTGAGAATGCCTATTACTAAATTTGGTTACATTGTGTTTTTAATGAATCAATGTGAGAATGCCTACTGCCAAATTTGGTTACATTCTGTTTTCAATGAATCAATGTGAGAATGCCTATTGCCAAATTTGGTTACATTCCGTTTTTAATGAATCAATGTGAGAATGCCTACTGCCAAATTTGGTTACATTCTGTTTTTAATGAATCAATGTGAGAATGCCTACTGCCAAATTTGGTTACTTTCTGTTTTTAATGAATCAATGTGAGAATGCCTACTGCCAAATTTGGTTACATTATGTTTTTAATGAATCATCTGAAGGTAGTCTCTCTTTGGCAACAGTGGCCATATTTGATAATGTATAAGCATCAGTTTAAATAAATTTTAAAGAACCTGATGCCATAATACAGAGGTTGGAAACCTATTTTACATATAGTGCCACATTTTTTTATAGAAAACTACAAAATGAACAAGCGTGTACCACATTGTTAGAATCAAGAATTGTGGCTGTTCTTCATGTGCCACACAAAACCACTTGACTTGCCACCTTGTGGCATGTAAGCCGTATGTTGATGACCCCTGCCATAATGCTCTCTGCCATATTTGGTTGAATTCTATTTAGCAGTTTTTGTTGGTTTTTTTTTTTCTTCTTCAATTTTTAACATTTTTAGTAGTCATATTTGATGGAAGATCAGTATCATTTATACAAATGGGATAGAGATTTAAACCAGGAAGAAACCTGTTCAAAATGGGCAAGCTTTTTTAGGGCAGTCTTGGAGAAAATCAAAGTACAGATTGATGAAAGAAGATAAATGCTGGGCAAAGAACTATTATCATCAGCTCACATGGCTTTGGGATCTAAAAAATCTTGGAGCAGTTTTATCACTGCGGTGACCCAATTATGTTAAGTGAACTTCGTTCATCTTACAGTATACCAGCACTGAGGATAATAAACTTAAAAATTTATTTGAGAGAGTTTGAGTCATGCACTTTTTTAAAGCTAATGATTAAAACTCTTCTCTGAGTCTAAAATTATATAATACTTGGAAACAAAAAGAGGAAATAAACAGCATTAAATATTCCAAATTATCTAATTAAAATTTTATTAAATCAAAAGGTATGGAAAGGGCTGACTTTGGTAGACTCCCAAATTTCAACCAAATTTTCATGTAAAGTCAAAATGTATGCAGTGTGGCAGTTTATAGTGACATCTAGCATTGAGGCATCAGTCACATTATCTTGTTACCAGGCCTACCACTAACCTCTTCCTGTTGAGTGCCAGTCAAGGTAAGAGACATATCCTCTTCAGCCCAATATGCAATCAAAAATGAGTAATAGAACATGCACACATCCAACAGTTATCAAGGACCTCTTACAACATGTATATCTCAGTTTGTGAATAAATAAGAGTAAATAAATAAAGGTAAGTAGATTAAAACATTCAAGATGCCAAATGGTACGAATAGTCAGAAAATGGTGGATAAAGGGATTAAAAAAATAGAAAATTATTGTTTGTCTTGAAATTGGAATAAAGCACTTGTCCCCGATTAGCACCTTGGAAAGTATTACTTGTCTGACTTAAAAAATAAATGATCAGCGACATTGGGCATCAGGATTTGATAGCTTTAAATCAGATATAGTGCTGCAATCCCCACCCACAATATTTTTGGTGCAGTTTAAAATTTTGTCTTGATAGCATACTGGTACAGTATAATTTTTTTTCACAGCTCTGTTGATTCAAAATTTAAAGGTGAAAAATGTGGAGTTCTTTATAAAAATTGCTGACATTTTCAGATGCAAACTTCTATCTAAAGAATTTTAAATTAATGTGAAGGTACAATTCCCTTGCCTCTGTAAGCTCAAAAAGTTACCTTGGAACAGGTGTAATCTTCTTGCTTTTAGGTTTTGAGGTAACATATTCATCTAAAGAGCAAGCATTACTGTCTACACTGATGACAGAGTCTGTGTCAGCATCTCTGTCCTTTGATCTCTCGGTGACCTCTCTCCTGGGTACATCTGGCAGGCCGAAGAGTACGGAGATCTCATCGAAATTTGGTTGTGGTATATGTATGTCTTGAATATCACCATCTTCCTCTCCATTGGATAAAGGAGACATAGGAATTGACTGTACAGCTGTGTAAGGGTCTATCTCACCACCTAGTAAATATACGGTCTTAGGTAAAAAATGTATTTTTTATAATAATTACCTTACTACTAAGGATGCTATTAATCCTTCCAGTGCCTCGCAAATCCAGACAAGCAAAACAAACAGATGTTAAAATGTTGCCTGCTGTAAGAGACAGAGGTCAACAAGAATGGTCTCTTTCCTGGATACAGAGTTTGGTTGTTGTTGTTGGGTTTAATGCCATTTTTCAGCACAAGATAGGCTATACATGTCAGCCAGCATAACTGGTGGAGGAAGAACCCTGCAAACCCTTAGGAAGAGCCACTGACCCACAAGAACCTACTGGCAAGCTTTCACATGTTCTTACATTAGCAGAGCCTGAGACTAACCCACGCAGATAGCAGTGAGATGGCAGTGATCTGGAATGATGAGTATATGTAAAACAACTTTTTATGTACTGGATGCAGCTGAGCTTTAAGCTGTAATTTAATTCTGAGCTTAAATTTAAGGAAAAACTGAACTTAGAGATTCATGTTCTGACTTAAACATAATGAGAAAAACAACACACTGAAACAGTTGTGCATATAACTTGGTGGATATAGGCACAAGCAAGCATAATAATACAGAATGTTTCCTTTTAGATAATTTTAAACTTAACCTTGCTGTGAAACTTGTTGAACAAGAATTAAACTCAAAAGGGATGCCAGATTACTGACCTAACAGATAAATCAAGTTAAAAAAATTAAGCAGTTCAGTATCTCAAGAGAATCATCACAAAAGTCCACTATAGTTCTACACACCTTAAATACATACCTTCAATCATCTCTACTTGTGATGCAGGAATTGTTTTCCTTCCAGGTGGAGGTTCCCCCATGAAACTGACTGTTGGTAGTGTATCCACCTCAACTCGCTTGGCCTGACCAGACTGTACCATTTTTCTGTTTTAAGTAAGCCCAAAATATCATGAACACTATATGTTTCATCCAAGTTAATTTTCTTACAGATGTCTGTGATTTAATCACACCATAGTAAATCAAGGGATTACTAGACTGGTTCTGTTTTGATAGACTTTGTTCCCAAGTTAAATGTCCAAAACTAGAATATGAATAACCATTGAGAACCTGCAAACAGTACAGGATTAAGGTACATATTCCAAAATTCCAACATATTAATGACAAATTATTCTATTAATTTTCTCACATTCCTCAATGAAAAAAGAAAACTAAAGTGAAAACAACATATTGTAAAACTACAGTAGTTATAAAACCAACTTAAAAATTCACTCATCATATGACTGAGTGTAAAACATAAGGTTTATATACATAGAAAACTTCATTGCATATTTTAACTGACAGCTTAACCCTATATCAGCAATGAAAAGAATAAAGAAGGTAAAGACCATCAATATAGTGGCAATACACAACACCTGAATTATGTACTAACAATAGCTTAAGCTAGTGGATCCCAGCAACTTTTGCTCATGACCCTAAAATATTTATTTTTCTAAGCCTCATGACTCACCACAAAAAATATTTATAAATTTTTGCCACCATGATAATCATCCTACAGAATGTTATTGTGATCTTGAATTGGATCATGACCTGGGGGTAGGCATTCACTGGCTCATGCACTAATACAAATATGAATAGTTATAAAAAAACTGAAGTTCATTCTTATCCCTAAGATTCAATAAGGCAGATAAAATATGAAATTGACTGCAAATTCAACTTTGAAACAAAATCCATTTTCCTGTCAATAATAATAATAATAATGAAAAAACACATTTAAAAAAAACAATTATGACCCTATTTTTACTCTAAGACAAGCAACAACAACTGTGCCTGTAGCTAGATCAATCTGTGCAAAACATGGTTGTGCAACACTGACTTCAAATACTGCACCTGTATAGGATGCAAATGTGTTGCAATAACTGTTTATCCTGATTAGTGTGAAACAATTCTTGAGTGAAGAAAATCAGGGAGTTGATGCCAATTTGTGTGTAGTAGGACCACAGTCATGTGATGAAAAATGGTAGTTTAGTGATGAAAAGACAGCAACAGATATTCTATCCTGGCAAACACAATCTCAAAACATGTAGAGTGTGAGACAATGGTACAAGTTTGCTACATATAATTCAGCTGTGCTATTAAACTGATATTTACAATTAACCCTTTACTAGTTCTGGTGAGAACCCATTAGACTAATTGAGGATCTGGTACCTGTATATAAAAAGGTAGTGAAAGAGTATTTCATATGATGTCTTACTCATTACATACCACTATAATGCTTTCTGTATGCAATAAACACATACATTTCTAATAGAGAATTTACCATAGAATACTTCTACAATGTCAGATTAAGCTTTGTGCTGTAGTATAACAACAAATACAGCATGCATGACCAATGAAATGTCAAACCATAAGCTAAAATAATGTTATCTTATCTGTACCTTAAACTACGCTTCACAGAAGATGGAGAGTGACAAACAATTTTCACAGGAGATTGTTTCACACCCACTACTATGTCAACTTCGGACAAATCTGGGTCTTTGGTCTGCCGAGATGCATCAATACATAGAACTTCTGATGGTTTCTGGTACCGTGTTCTTGACCCAGCAGACTGGAATGCAAATAAATGGTGTACATGTACCATTTCATATGTAACCTTAAACTTCCCAAGCATCAGGGAGGCTTCTATAGTAAGTGTAAGTGAAATATTAATGAATGTTGTGTGAGATTTAAGAAATCCAATTCTGTCTGTCTGTCTGTCCTGTCTCTCTCTATATATATATGCACACACACACATACACACACACACATACTAATATATTCTAAAGGCCACTGTAGCATGGCATTTCTTTAACATAATTATACCATGTCAAGACCGTATTTTGCGGCATGGTCAACCTTTTATCACAGACAATTAGATTTTATTTTTTTTTTCTGTAGCATGTCATTTTCCACTTTCAAATTATGCAATGGTCTTCTGAACAGATACAGACCCTGAAACAGATAACTTTAGCAATGAAATGAAAGCAGAATAGATATGCAAAACACATAATGAAAATTAAACAGAACAAAATGTGATGGATTTAAAAACTGATTATATTCAGTCTTCTGCTAAATTTTTTAGATAAAAAAAACAACAAAAAAAACATTTTCTGTGATTAAAGGTGTGTTGCAGAATGAATCATCATAGCTTCATAAAGAGTCAATCTAAATGCAAAGAAAATTCATAATGGCTTTGAAATATTAACAAATCAATTTTTTTTATAAAACCAAAACTTTAATGCCAATTAATGACTGTGACCTAGACTGTAAGGTTATGTGGGAAAGTTGGACTGTAACTGAATGAATTGCCTTGGATTGATAATGAGTCTACCAAAGTAAGAAGAAAATCCAACAAAGGTTTTCATTAATATATGCCAATGAATGGCTTTAACTAATACCATAACAAACTGCTGACAATGACAGTATCATAAAAGTGACTGATATCCCCACTTACCACTGAGGTGGAAAACTTTCTATTTTTGACATAAATCACAGAACTATTGGACACTGATAGGCTGGCTCCTGGCTGCATTACAACTATAGTGTACTTGAGATCTGATAGGTGTAGGCTCTTCTTTTCCTACATTATTGAAAGAGTTGTTATCAGAAAGGTGGACTCTTAAGTTTTGTTTCTACATCAATGATAAGATCCATGTGACTATAAAATCTAGCTATAAGCTCTTCATGTTCCTACATTGATGACACAGTCATTGAGGCTAGACTGGCTGGCCTTCAGCTCTTCATGTTCCTACATTGATGACACAGTCATTGAGGTTAGACTGGCTGGCCTTCAGCTCTTCATGTTCCTACATTGATGACACAGTCATTGAGGTTAGACTGGCTGGCCTTCAGCTCTTCATGTTCCTACATTGATGACATAGTCATTGAGGCTAGACTGGCTGGCCTTCAGCTCTTCATGTTCCTACATTGATGACATAGTCATTGAGGCTAGACTGGCTGGCCTTCAGTTCATCATGTTCCTACATTGATGACACAGTCATTGAGGCTAGACTGGCTGGCCTTAAGCTCTTCATGTTCCTACATTGATGACATAGTCATTGAGGTTAGACTGGCTGGCCTTCAGCTCTTCATGTTCCTACATTGATGACACAGTCATTGAGGTTAGACTGGCTGGCCTTCAGCTCTTCATGTTCCTACATTGATGACATAGTCATTGAGGCTAGACTGGCTGGCCTTCAGCACTTCATGTTCCTACATTGATGACACAGTCATTGAGGTTAGACTGGCTGGCCTTCATCTCTTCATGTTCCTACATTGATGACATAGTCATTGAGGCTAGACTGGCTGGCCTTCAGCTCTTCATGTTCCTACATTGATGACATAGTCATTGAGGCTAGACTGGCTGGCGTTAAGCTCTTCATGTTCCTACATTGATGACATAGTCATTGAGGCTAGACTGGCTGGCCTTCAGCTCATGTTCCAACATTGATGACACAGTCATTGAGGCTAGACTGGCTGGCCTTCAGCTCTTCATGTTTCTACATTGATGACATAGTCATTGAGGTTAGACTGGCTGGCCTTAAGCTCTTCATGTTCCTACATTGATGACCTAGTCATTGAGGCTAGACTGGCTGGCCTTAAGCTCTTCATGTTCCTACATTGATGACACAGTCATTGAGGTTAGACTGGCTGGCCTTCAGCTCTTCATGTTCCTACATTGATGACACAGTCATTGAGGCTAGACTGGCTGGCCTTAAGCTCTTCATGTTCCTACATTGATGACACAGTCATTGAGGTTAGACTGGCTGGCCTTCAGCTCTTCATGTTCCTACATTGATGACACAGTCATTGAGGCTAGACTGGCTGGCCTTAAGCTCTTCATGTTCCTACATTGATGACACAGTCATTGAGGTTAGACTGGCTGGCCTTCAGCTCTTCATGTTCCTACATTGATGACACAGTCATTGAGGTTAGACTGGCTGGACTTAAGCTCTTCATGTTCCTACATTGATGACATAGTCATTGAGGCTAGACTGGCTGGCCTTCATCTCTTCATGTTCCTACATTGATGACACAGTCATTGAGGTTAGACTGGCTGGCCTTAAGCTCTTCATGTTCCTACATTGATGACACAATCATTGAGGCTAGACTGGCTGGCCTTCAGCTCTTCATGTTCTTACATTGATGACATTGACATTGAGGTTAGACTGGCTGGCCTTCAGCTCATGTTCCAACATTGATGACATAGTCATTGAGGTTAGACTGACTGGCCTTCAGCTCATGTTCCAACATTGATGACACAGTCATTGAGGCTAGACTGGCTGGCCTTCAGCTCTTCATGTTCCTACATTGATGACATAGTCATTGAGGTTAGACTGGCTGGCCTTAAGCTCTTCATGTTCCTACATTGATGACAAAATCATTGAGGCTAGACTGGCTGGACTTCATTTCATGTTCCTACATTGATGACATAGTCATTGAGGCTAGACTGGCTGGCCTTCAGCTCTTCATGTTCCAACATTGATGACATAGTCATTGAGGCAAGACTGGCTGGCCATAAACTCTTCTGTTCCTACATCAGTGATATGGTCCTCAAAGCTAGATAGGCTGGCTATCAACTCTTGTCATTGTGACAAGATATGCCGACTATAAGCTCTTCTGTTCCTACACTGATGACAAAGTCATTGAAACTAGACTGGCTGGCCATAAACTCTTCTGTTCCTACATGGATAATAGGATCCTTGAGAGAAGACAAGCTGGCTATAGGCTTTTTTGTTCAGATGTTGGTGCTTTGGATATCATATACCATGTTATAATATTTCAATAATTGTTTTGAGTCATGCCTTTCTTTGCCTTCAAGGCACTTCAGCTAGCTTTACTTGTCACAAGACCACCCAGAAAATCAGTGACAAGTAGTTGACTAATCACATCCATCCCATGTTGTTTCCCAATTCATTCTTAAATGACTGGAAAATCATTTACAGTGTAAATGAAGGTCTAGGATAACCTGTGCAGCTGAAGTGACAGGTTTTGTGCTTATCTTAAATTTCCAACAAACCCAAGGTTGGCAATTAGAAGATATACAAATATATTTTTATTTTAGAGGAAATGACATGCAAAAGAACTCCATCAGTAGAATGAAAATGCAAAGAATATAAATGTCAGAGTTTTGCAGTACTCTTATGGACGATGATAAAAATTTTTTTTAAAAGAATGAACCCCAGGGACAACAAGATTAAATACTAAATACTGTATAAATAATGAACAATGAACCTGAAAATGTGGTGTAAGTATATGGCTGTACCTTGTCAATCCAACTGTTCTCATCAATATCAGGTTCGCCTTCAGAAAGATCCAGGGATCCTGCAGGGAGTCCCTGCTTTGGTGACCTATACTCTGTAACCTGAGGAGCAGAGCTGCAAATTGACCAGATGTATAATATTATTTATCAGACTTAAATGGATGCAAGTATGGCACTAAAGAACTTTAAAAAGTAATACATACATTGAAAGAAACATTGTTCAACTGCATTTTAGCTAAATCAGGAAAAGTAGTTCACATAATCTGTAGTTTATTTTCTATAGGACTAGAAATGGTCTAATTGTAAATGATTAAAATATTAATTCATATCTCACTTAAGTCTTGACTAATCTAAATACCTGCTGCTCCTGCATCAAATTGTATTCATTAAAAAAATAAGTTTAAAGTAAAAAAGGGACAATTCTTTTAAAACAAGTTTGATGAATGGACAATATGCATATTTCTTGATTATGACTATAATATACACACCAAATTCTAATAAACCTTGCATTCACAAAATTCTGTAAGCCAAAAAGGGTAAAATTTCTAACAAAAATCAAGGAAGAATTAAGATTTGTAAATAACTGCATCTTTTTGTGATTAAAGTATGCATTAGGTTTATAGCAATCTATATACAAATGCAAGACTAGTTGCATTCAAAACATTAGGTGTTGCTCTGCATGGACAAATGACAATGACTCAAAAACAATCTATTGATCACAATGATCTGTTTATATAAAGATCTTACAATGATGGTTTAACATTACAATGGTTCAAGGCAATTCACATAATTTGACACTAGTTTTGTTCAGAAGATTTTGTCATACATTACTTTCAACTCCAAGTAAAAAAGAAGCAATGTGATTGGCTAATATATAGATCTTCAATTAAGACCATATAATGTACCAAATTTAAAAGTGAGCCATCAAAGACCGCAGGACTGTCACAGACTACAATCAAGCTCAAAGCAAAAGTTAATAAATAACAAGAAGCTGACCTGTTACTGCACACCATGCTTACATAGTATAACAGTTTGCCATTTCATTAAACTAACTTATGTAGCACTGAAAATACACTACTAATATAAACTATCACCCAAAGTTCATCTAAGATACGATATTAATATATGTAGAACTTGCTCATTATCAAACTAATGTATTATATGGCAAATATGAACCCATATTCCAAGTTTTATCAAAATTGAACCTGAAATATCACTTCCAGAATAATTAAAAGTTCAGTTAATCAGATGCAAGATCACTTAATTAATAAGTATGACTCTTGCTCAATCAAGAATTTGACAATATAAATGCACATTTCAAATTTAATCAAAACTTGATTAGAAATATGATCACCAGAGTGGTAACAAAGTAAGGCAATCAAATGCAGAATCAGGCTAATAATATCTCTGGGGCTCACTCATCACTAAATTAGGGGTCCCCGAATGGCTGAGTGGTCTAAAGCACCATCTCACCTCTGCATGAATTCAGTGAGTTTGCGTCTAGGATTCTGCGAATGTGGAATGTGGATATGTGAGAAAGCTTGCCAGTAGCTTCTTGTGAGTCGGTGGTTCTTTCCGGTGATTTCCCGGTTTCTTCCTCCACCAATAATACTGGCCACCATGAATAGCCTATCGTGTGCTGAAAAATGGCATTAAGCCCAACAACAACAAATCACTAAATTGTCCAGGTCTACATGATACAAGAATATTTTCAAAGTTGATCGAAATCAGATCTGAGATACAGCCTACAGAGTGAAAACCAGGACAGAACTCAATATCTCATCAATAAGTATGACTCAAGCTTATTCTTTAACTAATCCAAAAAATTTGTTGACAAAGTTTAGCTGAAATTGGAAATATGGACTCCTGGGTGGCAACAAGCAATTATGAACAGACAAATGGCATCTAGCAATTAGACAGGCAACACAGAATACATCAAAAATATTGAAAACTGAGTGACTAGTTGCATTCACATAATTCTATCATACATTACATTCTGCAGCAGACACAAAAGAACCATAAATTACCATAACATGTTCAAAGTTTCATGGTAACTCACTGAAAACTATGACTAATTACATTAAAATTTTCTGTCATGTATCTACCAGGCTTCATATACAAAAGGGCAATAATTCAGAAAAAATCCAAGAGCATAGTGACTTGTTGAAATGTGCATCTTAGATGATAATATTTATCGAGTTTCACTGTAATCCTTTTATAGTCACATGTATAGACTGTTTTATTTATAGACACATGTAGCAACAAAAATAAGAGTGAAGCTGTAATAGTTATTAATTATTAATAATCCAGAGAAACAATGGTTAATATTGTTACCATTAAAATCACATTCATCATTCTCTTTATCACACAATTTTAATCTATCTTTTGATGCATGTGACCAGACTGGACAATGAACTAAAGCTTGTAACAACACAAACAATAATAAATCATGCTGGCTCCTAGCTTAACATCCTGACTTTGCATGAAAAATGAATTCTTGTGGACAACATGTTTGTGTTTACAAATGCTTGCAGGAGAAATTATAAACCTATTTTTAAAACTTTAGGTTACTATGATCCTTATATTTCTTAAAAATAAAACTGCACTACTAACTAAGCAAATAACAAAGAAAGAGTTAATTCATTATTGGAAATCCTGACATTATTATATGGCATTCTTGTAAAATTTACCTGATAATATAAAGATAAACATTCATATCTTAGAAAAAGATATATACCTCCTAGGATTGAGTACATAATCTTCTGTTTTGGTACTTTGATTTAATGAACTTTCCTCTCCTGAACCCTGCTGGAACCCTTTTCCTTTAGGTGTCACCTGCCTACCTAATTGGATCACCTGGCTATCATAAGACTGGTTACTATTATAGGGGATCCTGGGGGGAACTTGCACAGAAGACTTTGTATCATCTGAATGCAGAATACATAATTCATTAATTAAATCAGATGCTCAAGAACTCTAAAGCTACGCTCCTAATATAGGCTGAAAATATGTATGTAAACAAAATCATGAGAGAAACAAATGCCCTTAATCCATTCACATATTTTTCCTTTATTTCAGCTTTAAGCAACACTGTGTTCACTGTTCACTTGAGTAAATTTAGCAAATTTATCCATAACAGGTTAGGATCAAAATCATTAAGTTGTGGACTTTCACCCTCATCAGTTTCATTAGATTCTTGATGTAAATGTCTATAGCCTTGATATAATTAGATGACAAGAAACATCTTTCACAAGCCATTGATATTATAGGCAAAACCAGCAACACTTCTGTTCAAAGAGCAAGGTCTGGAAACAATAATGTTCTACTTCTTACACATTTTACAATCAATGGAAATGTCATGTTCAAAGATTCATTCTTAGTCTTTTTCCAATTCAGTTTACTTTATCAAAACTACATGCATTACCATTTTTGTACTGCCCAGTTTAGCACATGTTGACTCACCTGCAACCATGGCAACAAAGAAATTATGTAAAGTGGCCATCAGAAGAGTACATGTGATAATGACAGAAAGGAAAGTATATACTTCACAGATAAAAAAAAAAGCTGATTTTGATGCCAAATAAATACAACTCACACTTCTCAGACAAACCAAATAAGTCCCAAAATCTATTTTTTTTAAAATATGGTTTATGATAAAATGCCAGTGTTCCAAACATTATTGAAGAATTTCAACCATGATAGATTAAAAATGTGCTGAGTGATGCTTATTAAAGCAAGTTGCTAAAGCACACACAAGTTTAATCAGTCTTTTGATTAAAACAATCATAAGGCCCAGGCATCTGATTAACAGGTGGCATAATCTCCTTGTCTTCTCTTATGCAGCTAAACCTAAATCTCTTTGCAATCACTTGAACTTTGATAGCTCCAAACTGCCTGATTCAAGCCTCCAAGTAGGTACAATGCATTGGTCATAGAATAGCTACCAACGTAAACAAAAGTCACTATTTGCAAACATTTAGTCACCAGTTATGAAAATACTGGTTGACCAGAACATGAGACTTTTTTGTATCTGTATGACTGTTAACTGAAAGAATGATACAAGTGTCTGTGATGGATGTCAATTAGAATGAGCCTTATTTTTCGTCACAAGCCAGCTACTGTTCTGCAATATTTTTTGTCAATTAGAACTACCTGTCAAAATGTTGAGTCATTTATTAGCAACCTGGAGTCCTGATGGCTGATATTTACTTTGTAAAATCAAAGATCAATAAAAGAGGTGTTGTGGTGTTTATAATTTTTAATGTAGCTTTAACAATTTTTCAGTCATATCGATATGATGTCTACAGTGTGGCAGTTTATAGTGATGTCTAGCACTGGGTCATCATGCTGCAGACATGTAGCATGATGTCCCACCCAGTCACATTATCCTGACACCAGGCCGACCAGTCCTAACACTAACCTCTTAATGCAGAGCATCAAGCAAGGCAGCTGTTAGTACCATTTTTGTAAGTCTTTGGTATGACTCGACCGGGGATCGAACCCTCGACCTCCCGTATCCGAGGCGGACACTCTAACCACTAGGCCACCGGAGTTGTTCAATAAAAGAGAAATAAACTGACAAAACTGTGTACCAATAACTGAGCTGTTAGTATTTTCATCCATCCATAAATAAAAATATGCATACTGTAACGTGGTACCTGGATAACACATATATATCTTTTTAAATTCAATCATCATTCATTATTTCTTTCACAGTGGAAAGGAACAAAAGTAATGATTTTTTTTTATCTAGAGCAGTTTTTAAGATTTTAGAATTGCTTTCCTTTTTAACAATTGAAGAAATGATCAAATACCCCAAACAATTAAGTCTCTATAAATGCTTACCATGTCCAGTTACTGGCACACTGCCTGGTACCGAGTTACTGCCAGTGATAAGTCGACCTTGTATGAGACGTTTCCTGAAAATGAGGATTGACATATATGTAGTACATGTTAACAAGTAGTATCAAGAAGCCAGCAATTGTCAAGAATCTTACCTTTGGTTTCAACAAAACTGATTACAGTGATAACAGGTATAAGGATATGTTTACAGGTTGTTAGTGGCTTTTTCTTCATGTTTTTATATATTTTATATTCATGGATAAAAAAATATGCATGTGTATATAATCACTTTTGTCAATATTAGAATGTTTTTCTTTGTTTTGTTAAAGAAACATGCAGCAACTGAACTGACTTCTGCATCCCTTTGCTGTTAGTGCATTTCAGCCAAATGAACTGTATGTCAATTGAACTTGAAGATGTGTTCACTTACTTGTGCCAGAATTTGATTCCATCTGGAAAATTACATCAGAGTAAGAATGGGATGAATAAAGCAATAAGAATTTAATATTTGAAAAAGTGTCAATATGGGCTGATATTGTGCAAGATATTCTTGAAAAATTGGCCTCTAATTCCCATCAGTCAACCAGGAAACATGTAACACAATGACATCACCACCCAAAGATATTGACCCAAATAACATAAGAATCAGAGCAGCCATCTCAAATTTCAAGACCTGAAATAATCCATACAGCTTGATTAGGGTACTCACTACACCAATAAACAGTACTCCACCAGTGTTTGGTATTTTAATATTAATGGTGGTTGGTGGAGACCAGCAGTACTTGGCATTATTGTGCTGAGTTTTCAACTTCTGGTTTTACTTACCATTTTCATACAAATTTCAGTTGAAATAAATACATTTCTCCCTGTTTGTTTATTCTCCTCTACCAATGTCAGTAATGGAAATCTTTAATGTCATAAAAAAAACCCACAGAACTTAGTCAATTCATTCCATGATTTATAATTTCTAACCTGAATGTGACCAGAGTGGCCCTAACACTAACAGAGGTCTCGCTAGGATTTCACAATCAGAAGTCCAGGACTTCGATTTAGGTAAAAATAGGAGTCCCACCACCAAAAGTTGCATACCCCTCCCATAAGCATATTAGCTTGTTATTGAACTAACTTTTCCAAATTCTTTACACCACTGACATATAGCTCATGTTTATTTATTACAATCAGACTAAATTTTTGTCAATTCAAGGAAAGACCTTATTCCAAACACTCAGCCAAGCATCACACACTTTAATGGTTGTCTTTTACAATAAAACTTTTGTTCGGAGTGAAATTTACAGGCAATAAATGTTGTTAGGGCCCCCTCTGGGCATAATCAGGTTTGAAATTTCAAATCAATAAATCAACCAATTAAATTGTGTCCATCTTTTATCTCATTTGTGCTCTTTGTTTTGTTTTTTAAATGAGTAGGTGGGTACAAAAAACGAGAAGGTAAATTCCGGCTATTAGTGCCCACGACATTAGAGAATTGAATATACTAAAGTCCAAATCTATTTACATTTGTTTGTATTCCCTATTGATTTCAATAACAAAAACCATTAATTTGGTAAAAAATTCAAAGAACCTAATCATTTCATTCATTGATTTATATTTTCTAACCAGACTGTGAGTAAAATGGCCATAACACCATCATCGTCTGCGCGCTTCATGCTTAACGAAAGTTTTCAATATTATAGATGGACATGATTGAGATATATTTCCAGTTCCTGGACAAGTCCATTTTTATCAAAGGTTTATATGTCATTTGCTTCTCATATTTACAATGCTAAATCAAGCAAAGGAAAAGAATGATAAGAAAAAATGTGCCTTTCACATGGATTTAACAAGTGGTTTCAGTAATATGTTCATGTGTGCAAAGGAATATAATTCCAAACTCAATGTTATGGTAATTTACAGAATTATCCTGCACTTACCAAATAAGATAAATTATGTCATTATATTGTCAGATGGAAATAAACAGTGTACAGAATATGGTGCCATGTTAGTATGGAAAGTTTGTTAAGCATTAAGCTGCAAGGAGATGCCAGCATTAGTACCATTCTGGTCACAGTCTGGTTAGAAATTATAAATCAATGATTCAGTTGACTTAGTTATGTGCTCTTTTTATCACATTAGTTATTTAAATCAGTAGGGGGTACATATAAATGGGAATGTAGCGTCACACAATACCTGAAAACCGACCTAATGCAAAATTTAACTGGACGTAATGACACACAAGGGTAGCATCATTTGCATCTAAACATGTTTGTGCAAATTTACCGAGATCGAAAACACAAGACCAATACAAAGTTAACTTTCATTTCGAAAACAGATTAATCTCTTGTTGCCCAGACATTTTTATCAATCTTCTTAAATAGTCTCGAGTAATACTGCACAAAATACAGAATAACTTTAAAACAAGAATTTATACTCATCAGCTAACGCATACTCATATTAGGCATTGAAGTAACTCAAGATTCAATGATTAGTTTACAGTGAGCTATTGAGCAGTGTAATTGTCGAAATTACGTGAACACATTTTGGTTTTCTAGACAGACGGCTGTGGATCTATACCTAACACATGGGTGACATTAATACTCTCACTCCGCACTGCACAAAATTTTATCAATTCGCAGATTTATTTGCCTTAAATATAATCACCTAGCTCTCTGCTGTCCAACGTTTTCTTGTGGAGCAGGTCTATACAGATTCCGTTTGGAAGCCATATTTGCCGCCACCAGACTGGCGACATACACTAACAAACAAGCAGAATCCGCCTACAACTATTTTATGATCCAGACCTCGACAGAACCTGTACTCTCGCAAACCCGATCTAAGGTCTCACTGGATGGTTTAGTATTTAAGGTATAAGGCACGAGCCTAATGATCACAACCTTAGCATATATAAATTCACACATAAGCTTAATCTGTAATGTGGTTGCATTTACTTTGAATTAGGCTTGTAAATGAGTTGCCTTGTTGGTGACTGTCTGTCACAGTTTAGACTAGCATTGGAGATCAAATGCGTAACTTTGGCTGCAAATGTGTAGCCAACTTGGCTTACGTATTTACATGTGTCTGCTACAGAGGTAAATATATAAAAGTTTACATGGTTGAGGGGTGATGAAAAGTATGTTAATTTGTTATAATACTAGTGAACTTTCAAGATGAATAAGGTACATACTGACAGCTGGCTTCTCACAGGAACATTTTGAAAATAGCTATTTTCTGTCAAAAATGGATGTAAAAAAAGGGGGTTGGTGGTAGTATATGTTCAGTATCAAAACCACCAGTTGCATAAGAAATTAACATTAATACCATTAATACCTTAGTCAGAATCTTACAAACATCTTTTCAACAAAATTCATTAGTTAATTTTTATTTGTATCTTTATTGTAAAATTATGATCATTTTTCTGCAATAGGTCATCGTCGGATGAAAATTTGCCAAAAAAAAACAACATATCCCCCCAAAAAAACTGTCCTGTGAGATCTAAATATATGGAAAGCTACGAAGTGTTCCGATCGTTTCAACCACATTACTAATCGGCCAAACGCAGCGATGCGGCTTGATCAATGGCAGTAAATGAAACGCGGAGAACATTTCATATAGGAATTTGATGTTTGAAATTTTACCCAACTTGTAAACAAAACATTATAGTTAATGTATGTGAGTCTGAAGAGACAGGTAGATGCACAACAAACAATGACTATCATTGTGTTGTCAGTAATAGCACAGGGGTCTGCAGTTTTATCAATAAAGTGCGACGAAATTTCTGACTACATGAAATCACCTTAACGGTATTAATAAAATAATAAAGAAATGCAACTCGACCACAACCCTCCGCTCGATTCAAATTTTCTCACGCGTGTTTTATCTATTCAGAATCGCACGAAGACTGAAAAACTACACTTTTATGTACTTTTGTCGTTGTGCTGTACAATGAAAATGTGTTTTCATATTTACGTTTGCATATATGTGAAGATACAGAAGAAGATAGAAAACAGAAATGGACATCGAAATATGTACATGTATTTATCGTAGTTGTGGATAGTTTGAAAATATAAATGCAGATGTGTATACACACATACGTGTATGTGTGTATACAGAAAACGGCCAGAAAGACAGAGAAATACACGTTATTATCTGGTGAAAATGTTTATGCAGATGTGTTAGTCTCAATCTACTGCTGGTGGTATAATGTGAGGTGGTATAATCGCTCGTCATACATATCCTAATGTTTTAAATTTGTATTGATACGTGGTGGAAATATGTGCACGAGATTAAATACACACACACACACACACACACACACACACATATATATATATATATATATATATATATATATATATATATATATATATATATATATATATATATATATATATATATATATATATATACACACACACATATATATATATATATATATATATATATATATATATATATATATATATATATATATATATATATATATATCGCACATACGCACACATGTTAGGGGCAGATCGGGTGGGGAGGAGGAGACGGTCGGAGCCGGAGCCACATTTCACCCATTCAAAATGTTTCCTTGAGTAAGTTTTCTTCACAAGGTATATTTTTAAAATTTTGCCCTGGAAACGCATAAAATGTAAGAATTTTCATGACTACAAAAAAAAAGTTTTTTATTTAAAGTGTGAGGACGTCATTTTTCAGTGTTCAGTAAAATCAGTTAAGCAGTATGATGTTTTCTTTTGTTTGTTTGTTTGATAAGTCCTGCTTGGAAGTAGGGGTCTCACTGTGTTCTAAACTGGGTGGCATTCTCCGTATTCTGAGCAGTTACTCTGTTGTATAATGTATAACGATCGAACTACAGACGTCGCATTTTTATTTTGAGTTGGTTTGCATTTACATAATGATAAACGCTCAATGGACCTAGTATACTGACTATAAGCAATAAAATAGCAATTTCCTTTAACAATAAAAATATATAAATATATATTCATCCATACATAAATCCAAACAATTATATTAATTTAAATATGTAACTAGTCATGAAAATTTTTGTTTTTATGTCTAAAATACACACCATCGCTCAAACAGTCAATTTCTATTTAGAAAATTAATTAAAGAAAAATGAAGTTACACGAAAAGATTCAACTAAAAATATATGCAGAAGTGAAATACACACTCACTTAGGTTAGCAAACAAGCATTTTCACATGATTAAAAATTGTAAAAATACAAAGACAATTGGACAAGACAGTTCACATAAGTCGACCCAGATCTGGCATCGCGTAATGAATGCCAGAATAGAGTCGATGTTATTTATTCTGCTACCAACGTCAAAAGAACAACACATGCGTTGACCTACAAGGAGTGTCGCGCGGCAGCAGATATAGACGCGCTGATCGCAGTTACACGCAAGATCAACTCGGCATATTACGGTATGGTATGCCTATGTGCGTATATGACGATTACAAATAGCAAAAATTAGTTATTTACATAGATTTTCGTAAAATCAATATGCCTATGACAAACACATCGAATGATACTAACAGAATGAAAATCTACCCAAGATGAAGCAATATAATACACCCCATAAATAGTATCTAAACAAAACCAGCCATAGCAACAATGTATATATACACGGATGAATCGAAGTTTATTTTAGTTCTGTATGTACCACAAGCATTTGAACCTATAGTTTTAAATAGCCGTGACGGTTCAGTAGTTACCCGATATACCCGTAATTATGTTTAAACTACGTGTTTCTATGGTGTTTGTTGTAATTTGTAATTGATAAATGCATTCTTTCATGGGTACAATTCACGTATAAGACAGGTCATCGATGACCAACACACGTGTTTTCAAATGACCTGTTCACAGTGGTTGTTAAAATGAATAATCATATAGACATATTTACCTGACAATAATTTAGTACTTTGATAAAGGTGTGTTCTGCCATGTTTAATACTCTGTATTGCACAAATCAGCGCAAGGGACTTTACCAGTCATGTGGATATAAGGGACGTCTGTAGATCCCCAACTACCTAGGCTTTCCAAATATGGGGTCGGGCTCAAGCAAAAAGTCGGTGGCGCAAGCTCCTACGTCTAGCATAAAAGGGAATGAGAAAAAATCGAGGTATGTTTTATCGATCATATAGCTTCAGTTGATCATGTTACAATCATAAGTTTGTCCAAATAGATCAGTTATTTTTAATATCTCATTTAGTATTTATTACTTACGTTGTGTAGATAGAAATCGAACCCTACCTAATGTGCTTCCTAATGAAATATATGTTCACGTATGTATGTATGTATGTATGTATGTATGTATGTATGTATGTATGTATGTATGTATGTATGTATGTATGTATGTATGCATGCATGTATGCATGTATGTAGAGAATGAAAAACTTCATAATAGTGCACGAGCTTCTTATTCGTTTATAAATAAATTGAATTCAGCTAATGGTCGAACGATGGCATTGTACAAAAAAGGACAATACAGTAATCTCCTGGAAGCTATACCTCCCAGTGTGAAAGAATTCACTGAATTGTCCTATTCTATTCTGGATTAATAAACCAGCTGTATTGTAAAAGTTTTTTTTTTCTTCAAAAGCTGGATTGGAAGATTATTCAGATTACTTCTTTTCTTGTGCAGAACAATTTCAAAACGTGAATTTCTATTTAATATGCCACCACATTAATATTTTGAAATTTGACTTGAAGTATCTTCGATGTTGGACATAATGGCGTGTACGTTTTTTTATGGAGAGCAGAGTTAATTGCATTTCAAAAGTATTTGAAAATACAAATATACAGTTGCGGTTCCAATGAAAATGACATTGTTTACTCACAAATATCTTCGCAAAAATCGAATCTTTTTAGTAACATAGGAATCTAGATTAGTTCGTAATTCTAACTTGTGAAAATTTTCATAAAAATTGTATACAATATATTAAATTTCGGCTTCGCCACTCTTCGTACGTCAACAATAAGTACGTAAACAGCAGTAACACTGCGACCAAAAATAATAGTGAAAATGATGCCCCCCCCATCTTACATGCAAGCTTACTTTTAAATTATCTAGTGCTATATAAACCACCAAGTTAACGAAGACCTTTCAGGTCAACGATGGAATGTAAATTATAACAAGTATAATTAATACTTTGAGACGTATGGTTTTATTTATGCAATTCCGCTATATATTAATTTAAATTAGTTTGCCCAGAGCTTTCCCAACCCCTTTAAATATTATTTCTTTACACACACACACATACACACACAAACAAATATATATATATATATATATATATATATATATATATATATATATATATATATATATATATATATATATATATATATTACTAGTTTATGGAGATGGGTTGGTGAAAATTTTATCAATTCCTTCAATTCTATATCTCAGAGTAAAACCCCATTATTAATTTATTTTAAAATATATTAATATAGTAAACCATTTCTGAAAATTTAAGCCGTTCACTGATTCACTGTGTGTGTGTGTGTGTGTGTGTGTGTGTGTGTGTGTGTGTGTGTGTGTGTTCAAGATTACTAGTTTATGGAGATGGGTTGGTGAAAATTTTATCAATTCCTTCAATTCTATATCTCAGTAAAACCCCATTATTATTCATTTATTTTAAAATATATCAAAATAGTAAAACATTTCTGAAAATTTAAGCCGTTCACTGATTCACTGTGTGTGTGTGTGTGTGTGTGTGTGTGTGTGTGTGTGTGTGTGTGTGTGTGTTCAAGATTACTAGTTTATGGAGATGGGTTGGTGAAAATTTTATCAATTCCTTCAATTCTATATCACAGAGTAAAACCCCATTATTAATAATTTATTTTAAAATATATCAAAATAGTAAACCATTTCTGAAAATTTAAGCCGTTCACTGATTTAGATGAATTTCTTTTAACTTCTTGAATTCCAGACTGTTTCCTCCCAATTCGATCCTTTCTTTCAGAAATGCATCCTCCAAAAAGAATAAACACAAAAATTACAACTGTGTTGTACAACCACACCAACCACTTACAAAACCGTATTCTCGTTGTAGTCTAAAAGAAGGGGGAGCAACGCCAAGCTTCACTACATTTATATGTCTTCATCGTAATCAGTAATTCTACAGGAAAATGAAATAATGACAAGGTCCACATTGACGTTTTTAGGAATGTGAAGAAATAGCAAACTTCACCTTCTTCTTGTAGTCTACAGGAAATTAAGCAATGACAAACTTCATGTCCTTCATTTAGTTTACAGGAATATGAAGTAATGACAAACTCCACTTCCTGTATGCTACAGGAATATGAAGTAATAACAAACATCATGTCCTTCATTTAGTCTACAGGAATATGAAGTAATAAACAACTCCACGTTCTTATTATAGTCTACAGGAATATGAAGTAATGACAAACTCCACATTCTTCTTGTAGTCTACATGAATATGAAGTAGTGACAAATTCCACGTTCTTCTTGTAGTCTACAGGAATATGAAGTAATGACGAATTCCACGTTCTTCTTGTAGTCTACAGGAATACAAAGTAATGACAAACTCCACGTTCTTCTTTTAGCCTACAGGAATATGAAGTAGTGACAAATTCCACGTTCTTCTTGTAGTCTACAGGAATATGAAGTAATGACGAATTCCACGTTCTTCTTGTAGTCTACAGCAATACAAAGTAATGACAAACTCCACGTTCTTCTTTTAGCCTACAGGAATATGAAGTAATGACAAACTCCACTTTCTTCTTTTAGTCTACAGGAATATGAAGTAATGACAAATTCCACGTTCTTCTTGTAGTCTACAGGAATATGAAGTAATGACAAATTCCACGTTCTTCTTGTAGTCTACAGGAATATGAAGTAATGACAAACTTCATGTCCTTCTAATAGTCAACATAAATATTAAGTAATTAAAACCTCCACGTTCTTCTTGTAGTCTACAAGAATATGAAATAATGACAAACTTAATGTCCTTCATTTAGTCAACAAGAATATGAAGTAATGGCAAACTCCAAGTAAGTTTTTCTTGTGGTCTACAGGAATATGAAGTAATGGCAAACTCCACGTTCTTCTTGTAGTCTACAAGAATATGAAGTAATGGCAAACTCCACGTTCTTCTTGTAGTCTACAAGAATAGGAAGTAATGGCAAACTCCAAGTTCTTCTTGTAGTCTACAGGAATATGAAGTAATGGCAAACTCCACGTTCTTCTTGTAGTCTACATTAATATGAAGTAATGACAACCTCTACGTTCTTCTTGTAGTCTACATGAATATGAAGTAATGACAAACTTCATGTCCTTCATTTAGTCAACAGGAATATGAAGTAATGGCAAACTCCACGTTCTTCTTGTAGTCTACAAGAATATGAAGTAATGGCAAACTCTACGTTCTTCTTGTAGTCTACAAGAATATGAAGTAATGGCCAACTTCATGTTCTTCTTGTAGTCTACAAGAATAGGAAGTAATGGCAAACTCCAAGTTCTTCTTGTAGTCTACAGGAATATGAAGTAATGGCAGACTCCAAGTTCTTCTTGTAGTCTACAGGAATATGAAGTAATGAAAAACTCCACGTTCTTCTTTTAGTCTATAGGAATATGAAGTAATGACGAATTCCACGTTCTTCTTGTAATCTACAGGAATATGAAGAAATGGCAAACTCCACGTTCTTCTTGAATATTAAGTAAAGACAAACTTCATGTCCTTCATTTAGTTTACAGGAATATAAAATATTGATAAAATCCACGTTCTTCTTGTAATATACAGGAATATGAAATAATGAGAAACTTCATGTCCTTCATTTAGTTTACAGGAATATGAAGTATTGACAAACTCCACGTTCTTCTTGTAGTCTACATGAATATGACGTAAAGACAAACTTCACGTCCTTCATTTAGTTTAAAAAAATATGAAGTTTTGACAAACTCCACGTTCTTCTTGTAGTCTACAGGAATATAAAATAATGACAAACTTCATGTCCTTCATTTAGTCTGCAGGAAGATGAAGTACTGACAAGGTCCATGTCCTTATTGTAGATTTTAGGAGTGTGAAGTAATGACAAACTCTACGTTCTTCTTGTAATCTATATGTCTTTGTAATCAATAGGAAGAAGAAGTAATGCAAGCTCTGTTTTTCATGTAGTCTTTGGAAAGATGAAGTAATGGCAAGCCCCATTTTTTCTGGTAGTCTATAGGACTGTGGAGTAACGATGTGTTCCTTGTTCTTATTTTTGTCTATCAGGATCGAAGAATATGTCAATTTTCGACCAAAAAGTATACTTCTCTAAACGTCGATTTCTTGAGAATATTTTAGTAGCGTTACCAAAATAAATGTAACAAATATGAATAAGACGAAAGAAGTACATTTCAACCTCAAATTGATACCATGCATATCTTAGACCGCATTATTTAAAGTCTATCTTGGATGAAGGGGAAAAAGTTGTGAAAATATGTCTGATCCACTAACAGACCGATAATCTGAAGGATTGACGAATGAACAAACTAAGGCGTAGGTATTAAAATCCAAACAAGCATAATTTTTGTTTTATTAATTAATTTTCTTTTGCTTTGTACAACATATTATGATTTTATATTTGTTTCTTACTAATGTTGGATACTATTTCCTGGATAAGAAATAGATTCCTTCGTGACGATTCTAACTTTAGATAATGCTTCGAATATAGCTTTTTTTACAATGTGTATAAATACCTTGCTGTTTTACTTAGTACTACCTTGGTTTAAATACAGTGTGTTAGAGTGGCGACATTTAGTAAGTGAAGCAAGGTACACCCGTACTAAATATAATGCATATTTCATACTGAAAAATACTTATGGCTATGAACAATCTATATATTTGGCACACACACATACGCACGCACGCACATACGCACGTGCGCTAGCCCCACGTCAAGAATCTTGTATCTTCTACTTGTAATTATCATCTTTTTTAATGTCAAGCAAATACCTGCCCTCTCCATTTGATTGTGATCGTTATACAAAGTGCAAGTCATATGGTAATTTTTGGCATCAGACCTGGTCGAGGGAGCTCATCCATGATAGACCCAGCGATCCATTTCCAATTTATCTTTTCTCCTTTTAAAATTTGGATGTAATTGACACACCAATCTCAAACCATCTCGATTGAGAAGAGTCGAATATGGTACTGCGGAGAAGGCGGGAACGAAAGGAGTGACTAATTAGTGAATCAATTAAGGAATCTGACTGAAGGGTTAGAAGCAAATGATTAATAATTTTAACTTGTGAAACAATGCTCTTCACATATTTACTATTTCTCTTCGGAATAACTACTCGCTTTGATTGTCAAAAATGGTTTGTTTAGTCCGAGTTTATACCTTTCCGCCCCGTGTTTAGACGTGGATTGTGGTCATATTACGTTCAAAGAAATGTGAAGATTAGACCAAAGTTTAACTGTATTTATTTTATTCACAAAAAAGAAAAATATGAGAAGTATTTAAAATTGTATATACTACGATCCTATATCTCCAAGATCAGTTTGGAAAATCTTTGATACTGTAAATTGAATAACTCTTTAAAAATATTTTAAATTGGCATGACACAAAAATGACGTATGAAGAAACGATGATGTTTTAATAGGAATCAATACAGGACGCACTTTCTATACTTAATTAACTACCAATGCAGGGTTTCAAATAGCGAGCAGATAAATATAACTAATGTGAAGCAATTCAAACAATTTAAATGCGAAAATAACGTCTCATAAATGTGGGGTTGTTAGTTTGATAGTGGAAAATTACTTATGGTGTTAGCATGGTTTTATTTTTTTAAACCCTTCATTGACAACAATTTTTTAGTGTGAGTCTTATATAAATCACGTGAAAGGAACTTCTCATATGCTTCGTAATATCCGATATTATTTCATTGAACCTGATTTCGTCGTTTTGAATGGAGTTTACATTATTTTTATTATTATTATTATTATTATTATTATTATTATTATTATTATTATTATTATTATTATTATTATTATTATTATTATTATTATCAAAAGCGATGTCGGTCAGAGTAAAACTGTAAGTGGCCCCGTTTCACCACAGCCAGCCCTCCATCATTCAACAACTCCAGTGCTACAGACACGTACCGTTGAATTACAGACTCCCGTAACAAGAGGTTAGTTTTAATCATCATTTTATCACCGATTTAAGAAAACTATCCGTATTTTTGAAAGTTAATGTATAGAGCTTTCATTGCCATCCAGTACCCCCATTTGTGTACCTATATGCATAGATAATAATAATTTGTACTTCCTGAAAAAAAAGAATTATGTTACCTTGACAGAAATGTAAGAAATATGTACTAATTTCAAATGTTAATAACGAATATACAAGTAGATATGTTTTGCCCAAATCGGAGGATATGCAAATAGAAGTAAGCGCAGAGGTGGGCGAGTTCGAACCAACACCAGATATGGTTGGTCAACCGCCAATGTAAGTCTCTGGGATATATATATATATATATATATATATATATATATATATATATATATATATATATATATATATATATATATATATATATATATATATATATATATATATATATATATATATATATTGCTTTTGTGTCGGTAAACAAATTATCAATCAACCACGCAAATAATCATTCAGTCATTCAAGTATTTCATTATCAAAAACGCTCATTCCTTATTTTATGCTTCACCAGGTATGCTGCAAAGACAGAAATCCAAAGAGATGTTGCTGAGATCGTCAACTATGTCAGTGGAAGAGCGTTTAAATGAAATAAAGGCGAAGTTGAAGAAAATTGACGATATTAATGCGAAACTGATGCAGAACCAAACTGTGTCGGCACCTTACTTGGCTCTTCATGGCAACGTCAACATCGAATGTCCATCATCTGCTAAGATCGTCAGAATTTTTACCAGTAGCACGTTCACAGGTTTTTTTCTTTGCTTTATTCACATGCATTTTACGATGGATTGGACCTTATCTTATTAATCTAACATTGATCTCACAATTTTCTATTTTCGACCTGATGGTATCAGGTTAGATCCTTCAGCAGAGTGATTACGAAGGTTTTAGTTTTTTGTTGCTTTTCTAGATCACACCTCTATCACCCATCACTTTGACTTATTTTAGCAAGTCAAAGACTATGCGCAACATGTGAATTATTAGCATTAAACTAGCAGCTCGAGTCATATAGTGACGCCGAGTAGTAGCCAACAAAACCGCTATAAGAAACTGTTGTTGGTATTTATGTTTTACACGACTTTTATTGTCTGTCAATTTTCAACCGCATGGTTTCTTATTTGAACACAAAGTTTTTGGTGAATTTCTACTTTCGCAAATACATTATCGAATTCAACCGCGCTAAATATTTTATCCCGATAGCATCCGAATAGTTTACTAAACATGTTAATACTACTTTCTGCCGCTGCTAGCAGTTCTAAATAGACTCGTATTTGTATATGTAATATAATCGAAATTTATTTGCTAGCAACACAAGAAACACCGGGTAATATCGATATTGCCCCAACAAAACTCCGATTGGTGCGCCTAAGATGATTGCTATTGCCGTGAGTCCTGTCACACCAAGACCAACTTTTGTTGCTGCTGAAAGTCTTAAAATAGCATATATAACGAAACACATGCGTTTGTATTTCATTATCAACATTATTATTGTTGATTTCATTTTGCAGACTTGTTGATCCGTTTCGATTATTTGTTCTCGTCGGTAACATTGACGGTCCTTTCCTTCATACTTCTTTTGTTATTGATACATTGCGTAATATAATTGCACATCTGGCATATCATGTTCGGACTCACCACGTCCAGGTGCAACACGCACACGCACTTCTAGCCACTTACCGTTCTTTACTGGTACAAATGAAATACAATCATATAAAATATGTTCTTGCAGAATATTTAAATTTTAGGAGATTTCGCATTCTGGATTATCGTGTTATATATTTAGTAGCAATGTGCATCTCCATTTTCTCACCAACAGATTGGACACATCGTAGACGGTCGCATATGTGTTCGCTGGAATCGTTTTTCCAACTGGAACACATTCCGACCACATGATGTTTCAGCTTTTGTTGTGTATTGTTTATGGTAGGTGAAAAAATGGGCATATTTGTTTATTCTTGGAATTGAAGGATTTTGTTGCTTTTTGTTATTTGTTTTGTTTGTTGGGTTATTTTTGTTTGTTTGCTGCCATTGTTTTATTTTATTGGTTTGCAAGTTTGTTGAAAAAAAAACAAACTTAAAAGTGAGGTCTTTTGGAGAGTCGGTTTAGCATTAATATTTTGCGGGTTGTACAGAACATGTGGCTTGCTTGCAAAAATAAGTAATAATCATTGGGTATAACGGAGGTGACATAGAAACGGAACAAAATAACCAAAGTGCCGTAATCACTCTACTTTATCCCTTCTTCCAACTGTCAGTTCACCCATCCACAAACAAACCTTCTAGTGGCATATTTAACAGTCTTAAGGACATACCTATATTCAAGAAAGTGTAAAAAACAAATGTTTTTATATAATTGAAAATAAACATATTTCCTTAAAATACAAAGTGAAAAAGTCAAAATAAGTTACAGTATGTTGTATATATTACTAAAATCCAACAAGCATCAAGGAATACAAATGAGTTCCAAAGGTATTCCGAATGATGGTCAGTAATATACTGATGTATTAACAGTACAGGATAATCACTATGATATATCCCAAAATGTCTTTAACTGAATTCCCAGTAATCATTGACGGCTATCAATCCAAATAGTTCTTAAATGAATTCACAATAATTCCGTAAAGCTATTATTCAAAGTAATCTGAAAATTTCAAGCACTGTAATTCCAACGAATCATCCAATTTAATAAATGAATTCTTTCAATGAATAACCTCAATTACTGACGTTTACTACTAGAGAGAATGCACAATTTCATGTGGGTTAAATTAGTTTAAAAAAATTGGGTTAACCTGTCAGTTTTAGAAAATCCACAACTTCCATCTACATCACGTGATGTTTACTTGGACAATAGTGCAACTCAACTTGGGAACTCTATCAATGAATCTACGCACTTGATAAAGGACTCATCTTACAGTACAATCCCATTCATAAAAATGTTAGTATTTAGAATATTACTAACTAAACAACCTTTAAGAACTATGGTCATTAATAATAATAATAATAATAATAATAATAATAATAATAATAATAATAATAATAATAATAATAATAATAATGGTATATATAACAATATATAAATACAAATATACGTTCGTACATCTATCTATCTATCTATCTATCTATCTATCTATCTATCTATCTATCTATCTATCTATATATATATATATATATATATATATATATATATATATATATATATATATATATATATATATGCAGCTATAATACGTACTATTTTTTGGGGTGTGTATTTTCTTGCCAAATGTAGATACGACGAATGAGCGAAACTATCTGATGGAGCATGCGTATCCGCAGCTGAAGTCGTTCTGTCAACAGCTCGGGTACGAGTTTCAGGTGGTGGACATGAGATGGGGTATTCGTGACGAGGCAACGGACGATCAAATGGGCATGGAACTGTGTCTAAAGGAACTTAGACTTTGCCAGAAACTCTCAACTGGACCAAACTTTGTTGTAAATATCTTTTATATTTGGTGTGTCTGCCTATATGTTTCGCTCTGTGCTTCTCTTTTAGGCTGTTTTTTCAACCTGATTTTCTGTATGCGTATGTGTCTGTTTGTGTGTTTTTGTATGTTAGGCACGTTGATTCATCTTTTTTGTCTATTTGTCACCGTTTTCCTGGTTAGTTTGCCATTTTCGTCTTTCCTCTCGTCTGTCTTTCTAATGCTTTTCATCTGACCATCTGCCAGTTTCTTTTCTTGCTTGGCTATCTATCGATCCATCTGTCTACCCATTTGTTTCCCTATCTTTACTGACTGGATCTCTCTCTCTCTCTCTCTCTCTCTCTCTCTCTCTCTCTCTCTCTCTCTCTCTCTCTCTCTCTCTCTCTCTCTCTCTCTCCTAAAATTTAAAATTTCATTACATAAACCGTGAAAACGAAATGTTACTTCAGTCACATTTTGATACGAAACATTTGTAGCTGTATATGTTTTTTGTTCATACAGACACAACATTTGGCGACCAGAGTTCTCCAATGTTTTCATATATATCCTTCTTTAAATACGTTACCCAATTAAATACTTTCAGAGAACCACTGCTTTCTCTCAAATCCAGCCCTCTCAGGTTAAGAACGTTTAGCCAAATACTAAAATTATCTGCCAACCTAGGTGGTAGTCAGGTAGAGTGACCTCCCCTTGTTACGGTGATTTGGCGCCAAATCCCAAGAATATCTCAGTTACTACTTACGCTCATGCCAAGAAGGACATTCTCGTCACGAGAGACCTCGCAAAAGCCAGATTCTCTTTTCAAGACATAACAATTTAAGCCGAAGGAGTTTTTCATTTCTATGACAGTATACCCCATCTATATCTCCAAATTTGTCCTATGCCAATAATATTCCAACATTACAATTTTCTAAAACTTTATTGTCGTCATACATTTAGGTATTTACACTGGCAGCCTATTCGACTTCACATTAAGTTCAGGCTATACTTATTTTTATGTGCCAGCAAGTCTCTATTGCTTATAGAAAACTCTGAACATATGTATAATTCCACGACGAACGGATACATACAAGTGAGTTTTCTACACCAAGGCATTCTTAGCGTCCGGGATCCAAGCTTCAATGAGTTTACTTGTAGGTCAGGAATGAGCGAACCTCCGCCTTGCGGTATTAAACAGAAGTTCTGGGCCAAATCCCATCGAAATTCTTTCCTCTTTTCTATATATCACCTGGTTGGTCTACAGTTCTGACATGAGGTGAAAATTGTCTATGCAAGATTCAACTTTGTATTGCTTCCACAAACGGAATCTTTATGAGTCACCACCACAGGATTCATCGTTTTTGGCGATTCCTATAGATCTTGCCACTTCCGGGATCAACTCTATTTTGATTGCTCTATATTGAGGGAAAGAACTAAGCAATCAGTCAAAGTACCCTCTCGCACAGACGTATACAAAGAATCATTGACTCTCGACCACAACTTATCCATGATAATCACAGAATAATTTCAGAGCCCTCCACGAGTTTAGTCAACGGAATAAGCGGCGCATATTTATAGGATGGTCGACTTCACAGCAGAGACACAATACCCTATAACTGTAAGAGCAAGAATGAACTTTCAATTGGTGGCTAAAAGAGGCAATGCTCTCTATTCCTACCTACAATCATGGCCCAAGATACGCTCGAAACCTTCATTATCTATTATCCTTTTTAATGCTCAGGATGACGAAAGACGCAGCATACCACCATCTCTCTCAGTCTCATGTTCAGTGGAGAGGTTTGCTAAGCAAAGAACAAGGTCACAGGAATGTAACAAGGGCATATGCCACTGGAAACAATCCTACAACTAAGTGAAAGAGTAAGAGGGAATTCGATCGTTTTCACCAGCGTACCACGAAATCATCCCTATCTCAGTGATATAGATACAGCCCCCTCCTCTCTGCACCCTTATCACAGATCCCGTGAAGAGAAGACTACAATCTTTCATGGCTGAATGGGGGAAGGTTTACCATCATGTCATGGGGATCCAATCCTCGGAGCTCGGTATCATGTTCAGCGTACGTACTAAACTTTTTGCCACAGTTATTTCAACTACAACGCGGTACTTCTCAGCTGATCCTCAGCAAAAAAACGCACTAAGCAAAGCTGTTAAGCTCTTGGGTTCGAGATGGAATACAACAATAGGTCATAACGCTACCCATCGTGATGATTGTGCAATCCGTTTGGACTTACAAGATGCATAATTTTTCACACCCCACTCGAACGGAGTTTAAAAGTTGCGTGATTCGCCCACAACAGACTACAAACAACAGTTATATTTTGGAGCAAGTCATGATTTTATGTATTACTCTTCTTTCATTCTCCATCTTTTACCAACAAGAACATCTTAAACCTTGTGTCCTTTCAAGATTCGGTAGACTAGGTCTGGTCTCTGTACGAAAGTGAGACGATTGTATTCCCCGGAAAGGTTTGGAATTCATGCAATGGTAAGTTCTGTGACTCTTTCGAGCAATACATCTGTTAAAATATTCGTTTTTCAGTCGAGATTTGCTCATTACGGCAGCGGACATCATCTTCCTATGTCGCTTTCTGTGCTCTCATATCAGTTATTACGTGGTCCAAGTGGATACCGAATTTCGAAGATTGGACCAACTCTCTTAATAGGCAACCATTCGAGGATATACCATTTAGGCACTTGGGACTTGTATCGGTTATACCTCTGCTACCCGTCCCATCGACAATCACGTTCGCTATGAATATTAACAGAGTGGCCGGGGGAGTGTATCCCTCACCTTTTTCGGACTGATATAAGAGCGTACCCGCCTTAGAATCATTATTTATATCTCCACTTCATCGAAATGGATGCCGTATTTTGAAAGTCGATTATTAATGGCTGGCGAACTTGCTTAGGAATAGAGTTCTTTTTCTGCCCAGTAACTCCCCTGTGGTGCCTGATCTCAAACAGCAAAGTGGAATAATCAGTCAGACTTTTGTATTACTGTTTGGAACCTTGTAATGCGGTGTCCTCAACGCCAATCTGTGTTTTAGTTTGACTTCTCCTAGGCTGTTTAATGTATTTGCAGACTAATTTGTCTGCGAGCAGGAACTTGTGCAAATTGGAATGGTACTTTCATCCTTCAGTTTTTCATACAGTACATGCTCGATGAGATCGACTTGTGAGGGATTTTAATGACAAGGTAAAATTCCAACAGTCCCAAGAGATTTGCGGAAAATATTCCCTTCCCGACAGATGGAGTCTTCAGTCGGGTTATCAAGAAACTGTCTTAGATACCTTTGTGAACCGGAGTTGGCATCTCCGTAGTAAGGGGATGTATATCACTCCACCTCTATCTATTCTTCTAAGACATTATGACTGGGTATCGTATTTAAGGAAAATAAACATTTTTTAAAAATTTTAATATATGTTTCTTTTAGAATACTTACACAATACACATACACCAATCCAAGTCATTCCGCAGTTATATCCATATGGAGAGAGTGTCTTCCACGCCAGTATCAACTGATATTCTTGGGATTTGGAGCCAATCCCTGTACCAAGGGGAGATCACTCTGCCCGACCGTCTCCTTGGTTGGCTAATAACTTTTAACTTTTTAACTAAAATTTATTTTTACCTGGTAGGGCAGGAATTGCAAGTTAGTTGTAATTCTCCTAAGGTATATATTTGGAAAAATATTCTAGAAGAACATACTTTACTATAAATAATTGGATTCACATTTGGCTATCAATGCAAAGCATAATGGGCTCCAATATTGCCCGACAATTTAAATGCTGCAAAAAGGGATATATCTCTGCCCAGTAATTCAAGTTTTTGTCATATTGGTCAGAAATTCAACTGAAATTCATCATCTTATCTAGTGTATTAATCGTGTTATGTGAAAGATTCACCACTTCCAAATATGGTAAACACGTGTCAGCATTCGATGAGCTACCTTTGGCTTTGGCTAAAAAAGTGATAATGGAAAGGATGAAAGCAACTATGCCATGATTCTGATGGCCACCAGATACCGAGAAATACTGCAAGCTCAATCATCTTGCGCCATGTCATTTTGGGTCCAATTTTTTACAATGCTCAGTTAGAAATTATGAAAAACAAACTTTGCTTTTAAATAGCTAAAGGTAGCTCATTATATGTCATCTTGTGGATCATCCATAGCAATTTAAAAATTTCACCTAGAAAAGAAATTATTCTTTTTTATAAAAAAAATTAAATATATTATAAACAGCTTAAAATAATGTTTTTATTGTAAATAGATGTCACAAAGGCTTAATGATAATACACAAAGACAAACTTTCAAGCATACAATATTTTCTGGATGTTTTGATGCCAATCAAAATGAGTTTGCAAATACTTAAGTCATCTTTACTACCATTGAAAACAATTAAACAGGACAAAATTGGAATAAAATACATTTCTTTGAATGAATGGCGAATTGAACAATCTACCTATGCATTACACAAGCAATAAGGTTGATGGCAAGAGGAAGGCATACATTGTTGACATTTAAGCATATGAACAATGCATGAATACAAAAATGTCTTGAAATTGATAGGCGTCTTATGAGAAAGTAAGAACAAAAAAAGAGATGCCATATATTTAAGAAAAATTTTCAAAGAGTAAAAGCATTAAGAGGTACAGTTTGTTGATGGAAATAGTTTTACAACAGAAAAGTTTAAAAGAATTCTGAAGACTAGAATGTAGACTTTTTTTTATTCAAACTGAAATCAAATAATAGGTTGATGGTTTACCAAGATAATTTATAGTTTCAATAATGCTTATCACATATCAATATTAGTATACCCGTTTGAAGCTACCAACTACAACATTTTATTTTATATAACTGAGAAGCAGATTGTTGGGATATAAAAAGTATCCTACTGTAAGATAGCAGTTAGTTAGCTCCACATTTAATTTTTAAAAAGAACATGACCGAAAACTGCAAGCAGAGAATTGTCGAGGAACTGTGTACAAAAAATCAAAAAGGATGAAAATGATAATTAACGCAGGAACAAAAAGGAAAAGCATTACTTTTACAAAAAAATGTCAGAAACTTTGTTGTAAGCCTCATTACTAATTTCCAACTGTTGTTGGAATGTTTATTTATCATGAGGCAAAACTTTATTTATATGCTAGTACTTTCATTATCATGTACCTTGTAAAAATATATTAAAAGTACATTTAATGGATGTAACTGATAGTTTTTAGTTTCTTGTATGTTTTCATTGTTATTGTGACCAGAGCTTGTAAGGATAATTTCATTTTTGGCAGATACTTCTAAGTTAACTCAAAACTTGTTGATGGATAGCAAATATTTTCAGAAAACGTTCACTCTTCATATGAGTTTTCAAGTGAATATTTTTTTGAAAGCAATTATCTCTGTTTTTGTGTTATTCATGCTGAGTTTCATCATTCAATGTGATTATTGTTCCTTGCAGAGACTCTGACTGAAATGCTAAAGCTGTGTTCTTTCAGACTCTTCTATCACACAAGTATGGGTACACTGCCTTTCCACGGACAATCGAAGCCGAAGAATTTGAGAAACTTGCATCCAACATGGAATCCCAGGAAGCCCTCATTTTATGTAAAAAGTAAGTCTTCCCTTAAATTAATATTCTTACAGATTTGTAAGGCACAGATTCTTTAATTTTTGCAGAGGCAGATATATTAATTACTAATCATTTCTTTCTTTCGATATTCTGTCTTTGTTGTATTTCCATGTGTTTAAGATTAACTTTCCATATTATCCACAACCAGACAAAAGCAAGAACAAGGGGAGAGCGCTGGCAAAATAGCAAGCTGATAAAAGAACAGATGACACAGGAGCACTAACAAAAGAGCTTCAGAACAGTATATTAAAGAAACCAATAATAAGTTACAGATGTCATTTTCCATTATAATGCAATTTCCAATATATTCACAATGTCACAACTATTAGATTAGAAAATAATTTTTACATTTCATTTTCAATCTAATTTACAAAATTGAACAATGTCACAAATATTAGATTTGAAAACACTTAACAATGAAATAGCATACCGTAGTGTTCAAGTATAAAGTTACAAAATCAAATTATGACCAATGTCAGTTAGAAAATCCATTAATAGAATCATTCCATAAGTAGGCACTATGGCCTGTAATCTTTCATTGAGCTGAACATAACTGTATTTCTTCTTTGAAGCTTTTGGCTTTGCTTTCCAGGTTAACTAGTTAATATTTTGTGCAAAGAAGTAGATGTTCCCTTGTGTGTAGGATATCTTGGAGATCATCTGCTATGACCAAAGATGGTATCTATTGATGCTGATAATAAAGTAAAGAAAAGCAATATAAGTTAAAGTGAAACATGTCTACAATGTACATATAAGGAACTACTTAAATATATCCCTTATGTAGCTTTATACAGATATTTAAAGAGAAAAATTTTCAGAGATAATGGTAAAATATGGAAAAATGCTCAAATGAAATTAACAAAAGCTAGAATGATTATATGACCTTGAAACATGGGTAATGGTTACAGGAATTCAGTTAAAACTTTATATTCTTTAAAGACACCCAGGTATTCAGTCGGGCTCTCTGGTTTCAATTTATGCTTAGTAGGCTTTCCCCAATCACACAACATGCATAAGTGAATAATTGAATACAGAAAGTCAGCTTGCAACCTTGAAAATTTGCTCAGTCATGAAACACTAAACATATCTAGCAATTCCAATGTAAAGTTTGTATATAAACTTTGGTCATGTCTTAGTCAAACCATATTGATCATATTTTGCATGCAAGCTTAGATCCTTCACTTATTTTGATGCAAAGTCCAACACTAAGCACAGCAATTGCCCTTTGACTTGAAAAGTTTCCATCACTACAATCTAATAAACATCTGAAACCATCTCAACAACGAATGCCAAGCAGATTATTGCACACCCATCATATCATATCAGATCCAGTTCTGTCATAACCAATAGGCAAGTACATGTATATTGCTGCCGATGTCATTACCTAACACAAAGTATCATCTCAAGGGCTTGAAAATTAGGCCAGAGTCACGTATAACCTAATGGAGACTCAAGACCCACTCATGATATTGAAACATAGAGTCTAGCTTGGTTTGACTTAATAATTTTTGAGATATCAAGGTTATATTTCACTGTCAGCACAAGACCAATATGTATCCCATGTCTTTCTCCTTGTGGTGGAATATTGGTGGGAAGACATAATTTATACCAGAAACTGAAATTTTTAATCTCAAGAAAAGCTTTTAAATTTCATTCATGTAGGTGGTATCATAGAGACGATAACGCTGTGCCACCAGTATACATACTTGATGCCATCAGCATCCATCTGCCTGACTTCCTTAGCAAGGATGAGGAACGGAGGAAAGTCGCCAAGAACACCTGGTGGAAAGAGAGTGAACTAATGCAGAGGGCACTAGAGGAAACGTCTATGAAAATATTTGAAGATGCTACAGCCAGAAAATATGTCATGTCGAGTATGCATACCCCCTTATATTACCATTATTAACAATCAGTTTAATTTCCAGTTTTAAAATGCCATTTTATAGACATAAAAAAAGATTTTTAATATGCTTTTCCTTTACTGTTAAGAAACAAACTCAAATCTTGAAGACTAATTATATATAGCAATAATAAATAATTGACATTCTCTACTACTTTACATTTAAAATATGAATTTCATGGCATTTATTTGATCCTGTGCCAATGTAATGTCTTCCTAATACATTTTTAACACAGTAACTGAGGCTGAAATCACAATGGGACTGTTGTCCACTGAAAACAAAGATAAACATTGTATTTGGCTGAAGCGGACCATCACAGACATCGAAAAGGAACCAAGCTCTGTCCTGCTGTCTCGCTACACAGGTAAAATTATACGTTTTGTAAATAAATATTTTGGTGTACAATCTATGACAAATTAATACCCTCTCCACTTCAACACACATGCTTGTCATAAAAAAGAAAAAGTGACTAGCACATGAAGCTCATTCTATTAAAGCAATTTTC
This sequence comes from Potamilus streckersoni, assembly GCA_016746295.1. NCBI lineage: Eukaryota > Metazoa > Mollusca > Bivalvia > Unionida > Unionidae > Potamilus > Potamilus streckersoni. Next base: position 10,059,600 of record JAEAOA010002345.1, on the reverse strand, counting down.
TTACACTTAACAGATATTTTGTTTCATCCTTGGCTTTGCTTATTTACAAGAAGAAAGGCATAATACTATTTACTGATTCAGCGAGTTTTACTGAATATTATACAACTCAATTTATGTTACATACTCATCTCATTTACAAACCTTTTCTTCCAGCAAGAAAAACAAAGAAATATTGCCAAATAGATAACAAAATCAGCAATTATAGGAAGTATACAGTTAATCAGTTTTAGCTTGTATTTGTCAGGACCATCTGTGTAATTAACAAATTTACCATGCTCTTGTCTCTTATTATGCTCTCTAAATTCTGATAACTATTTGTAGCACTTGATATTTAGAGGTTTAAAACTGGGTAGTCGTGGTAATGTTTAGATGGTTGGGTTTCAAAAAGTGAAATATTGTGTTATCAAATAGGGACTAGAAGAGATTCTGCTTATAGGCTTGGTTTATTGTTCCTACTGATTTTATTAAGAAAACACCATATTAGCATAAAAGTTAAATAATTTTACAATTTTAGTTCAGATTGATACAAAATTAGAATTCTTTCAGATTGATACAGGATAAGAATCATTTCAGTGTACATGCCTACTAAAATGTGTCAATATAGTACGCTCTTCTTTGTGACAATATATTTATTGAAAATGAATATGTCAACTATATAATTGATCTATTAACTAAAACAATATAAATACTTTGTATTTAAATTAATAACACAAATATGGTCGGCAAAATTCAAACAAGTAGGATATAAACGATATAGAGAAAGAGAGAGAGAGAATTCTCCATTTAGCATTAATGCACTATTTTTTGTGTGCGGGTATTTTGAACTTGGTTTGTTTATAGTCTCTGTCCTTTTATTTATCTTAAGCTTTAATTATTTTGATTACAGTTGTACTGATTGATATTGCTAGGTATTATAAGAAACACTAAGTTATATACAAATTATGAAAATAATAATTGAAATTTGGGAGGGCTCAGCTAATCTCACTGTATTGGAACAGTGGTTATATTCATAATTCTTTACAATTGTGTAGTTTCTGTATTAAATGTTCTTAGCCTAGTTATTTTTATTTATAATGCCGTTGCCTAAGTGTATTAAGCTGCTAGTAGACATGAATTCAGAGATGAAGTAGAGAATTCTTTAGATTGACCTAGCATAAGTGTGGCCAAGGTTTAACAAAAGAAATGGTTGGTGTCTTTCGAATTTGTCCAAATATACATCTCTTAATTTTTTAAGTTACTTAAATGTTTTGACATAGACTAATTCTCTATCACAAGAATGTATGGGCCAAGAAGAAAAATTAAAGAAGGTGAAAAACTTGTTGCAGACATTGAAGGAGGAGAAAATGGAAAAAAGTCTACCCAGTGATAGGATCTTGTCTTACAAAATACATTGGACTAAGAATGGTATGTATATGCATTTCTGTTCGTCTGTACATATGGTTGTCTTCATGTATTCAAGCATGCATACTTGCATAAGGGTTCATTTCTTGATTCCTTTAAGGGCACAAAATGTCGGTAAATTTTTAGCTGTTGTCCTGAGAAAGCTGAAGCTGTCTGTACGGGTGTCATTGTTGAGTTCATTCTGATTATTCAGCAAGATGTCAGTTTAAAGATACTCAAAGTTTTATTGGTTGTTAGAAAATTTGGCATTAATTTGAATAAATTTGATTTTGTATGAATATATTTACATCCTAATGTTGCCTGAAATTATTGTGATAATTTTGGTTTTGACAGGTTTATTAATGTTCATTTATAGGCATTTTGCAGTAGTGAAAAGCAGTAGGTTTTTAAGGTAGGTTACACAACTTTGATTGTATGCATCTTCATAACTTGAATTTATTTTCATTATTTCCTGCATTCTTTTGGAAGCATTAGTGTGGAGGATTTTTTTCTTCAGAATTTCAAAATGGACTTTCTGGTAACATTGTAGTGTTATGCCAATGTGCTAGTGATAGACTAGGCATGTCACTACCATCTCCATCACAGCAAAATTTCGTAGTCCAGACTTTCGAAAGTGAATGTTTGAAATTAATCCATCATATCAATTAAACTGATCAGTAAATTTGAACATAATTTTTGCATATATTTTCTATTCACCTAAAAACATTCATTTAGAGTGTATATAAATAAAGCGTTTCTTTTTCCTTAAATTATTTTTCATTAAACTGTCACAGGACTGTATAACAAACATTTGTATTCATTTAGTATTCATTTTGGTAAATTGGTTAATGCTTTTAATACTGAAATATAATAGCACAAAATTAGAAATGATGCACAGGAAATTGTTAATGACTTATTTATTATACACCCACAACCAAAAGACTCAAATACAGAGATGTCAAGAACAGTATGGTAAAGAATGACAAAACGACAATACTGGACATAAATGCATTATGATGATGCAACTGCATGCGGAGATTTAAAAAAAGGCAAAAGTAAATGGATTTTTTTAAAGTCCGAGAGCTGTGAGATTTGTGAGGTATTTGTGTGTTTTAGAAATCATTTACCATGCTGTGTTCTGTGAGTAATTTGATCAGTGTTAATCGTTACATAGCTTCAGACCAAGACGGTTGTGCCTCACTGAAATTAATTGATGATCATAGCATAGTTAAATATACATAGAGACATATTTATTTAATGCTGTGTTTATATTTTGATATCAGGGATAACGATAGAGGAGAAAGAACACAGAGAATACTTACAGAAGATGAACAATGACTTTGTATCCAAAATGACAGCAATGATTAAAACAGCAGTGGAAGAACGGTCGCAAAAAGAGGATCCATTGATGGATGAGGTATACCGACATATCCGTTTCTGTCAAACCAAAATTTATAGCTTCTATGGACAGGAGGAGAGCATCAAGGTATGCTATTCAGTTGTCTTATAACTTTTTGTAATCATAAATCTTTGGTATGGTCTTTGATATAAAAGATGAATCAATATAGATTTACTTTTTTGTAATCATAAAGCTTTGATATGGTCTTCGATATAAAAGATGAATCAGTATAGATCTATTTTTTTTGCAATCATAAATCTTTGGTATGGTCTTCAATACAAAAGATGAATCAGTATAGATCTATTTTTTGTAATTATAAAGCTTTGGTATGGTCTTCAATATAAAAGATGAATCAATATAGATCTATTTTTTTGTAATTACAAATCTTTGGTATGGTCTTCAATATAAAAGATGAATCAATATAGATCTATTTTTTTGTAATCATAAAGCTTTGGTATTGTCTACGATATAAAAGATGAATCAATATAGATCTATTTTTTTGTAATCATAAATCTTTGGTATGGTCTTCAATACAAAAGATGAATCAGTATAGATCTATTTTTTGTAATTATAAAGCTTTGGTATGGTCTTCAATATAAAAGATGAATCAATATAGATCTATTTTTTTGTAATTACAAATCTTTGGTATGGTCTTCAATAAAAAAGATGAATCAATATAGATCTATTTATTTTTTAAGCCTTCGATATAAAAGATGAATCAATATAGATCTATTAATCATAAAACTTTGGTATGGTCTTCGATATAAAAGATGAATCAATATAGATCTATTAATCATAAAACTTTAGTATGGTCTTCGATATAAAAGATGAATCAATATATATTTACTTTCTTCTTATTGTACAAATCATGTTAAATACCTTCATCATGTGACTCAAATAAGATTTTATCACAAATCATTCTTTTGGTTCCATGTACATTTTAAAGACCAATGTATTAGAAAACAACAATGTGTATTTGCTTATGGGAGAGCACATATGCAACTTTTATTAATAAAAATCAGTTTCAACCCTTTTTTAAGATTAGAGGTTTTCTATTTATTAAATTTTAAAAGTAAAATACAATTTTGTATCGATTCCGCTAATTCTGCTTCAGGCAAAATTATTGACATAGAACAAATAGGATAATGTAGATTCTCAATTTGATGAGAGATTTGGTGAGTTTAGTGAAACTGGAGTTTGAATCCCATCTACATCTATATGTGGGATAACCATATTTGGCAAGATTTTCCAGAAGGATGAGTAAATTAAAACAAAGATTTCAGAATATGAAGGAAGACATCAGTGGTGGAAGGAGGTTGATATCATTTTTTGAAATTATGGAATATTGCATTTGCCTTGCAATCTGAACTCTGTCAATGCTGACTTTGGTTTGGTGAATATATATTTTATTGCGTTTCAGGAAAATGGTACTAGAAAATAAAGGTGTTATTTTCTCTATGCAGACAAAAGGGTTGGAGTGGTGATGAAATGGGCAATAATAAAACGTCTGTATGATTATGATTGCTTCCATCTGTATTATTGTTACTGTTGCTGCTATTATTATTATTATTATTATTATTATTATTATTATTATTATTATTATTATTATTATTATTATTATTACAGATCATTGAGCAATACATTGATAGTACAGCTACGCTTCCACTTGTTATCTATGGACAATCTGGGTGTGGCAAGACCTCGATTATGGCAATGGGGGCCAAGGTTGCCTATGACCATTTGAAAGGCAAAGCTCTTGTGGTGTTAAGGTAGGTATTTCTTTTGTGAAAAAATTATTTCCAAAATTATCATTGCAGAAATTAAAGCATATTTAAAAGAATGTATATCACACAAGCATACAGTTGAAAATGTTTGCATGCATGCATATATATATATATATATATATATATATATATATATATATATATATATATATATATATATATATATATATATATGTGTGTGTGTGTGTGTGTGGTGATTCTGTGTGTGTGTGTGTGTGTGTGTGTGTGTGTGTGTGTGTGTGTGTGTGTGTGTGTGTGTGTGTATAAACCTCCTACCCTGGCATGCTTGTGTGCATGTTCACAATTATAGCATTTATTTATCAACACCCTTACCATTTTCAGTGGATAGTAGGATATAAGTGTGGGATAGTATATAAAAAAGCGGATTCTGGATAGTAAGATGTGTTTTAGATTGTAATAAATAAATGGCTGTTGGATAATAGTGTGGAAGGATATAATATAAATATGTTAACTTAAATTTCACAAATCAAGTCAAATATTTTGATACATTTAATCAATTCCAGGACTGGCCCACTTGAAAGCTTGGCCTCCTTGTCTCTGGGCATAGTTAAGCTTCATTTCAATTTTACTACCACCTGGGAATATTAATGTATTTAGCAAATTATTTTTCATATTTTATCAGCACCTTGGATTGCCAAAAATTACAGATGTTCCTTATTTAGTCAATCTGAGCATACATATATTTCAAAGTATAAAGTCTTCCATATGATTTTAGATAATGTTTTGTGGTCAAATAGTTGTCAACCAATGACTATATTAATCAGGTTTTTGGGGACAACTCCTGAAACCACATCGGTAAAGGCGCTCCTCAAAAGTGTTACGATGCAAATCAAGAAAATATATGCTGTGACAATCCCAGTGCCTGAGGTAAGAAAATATTTCTATGATCTTACAATAGTTGAAGAACATATAAACTTGGAGCAAACAACATGCATTTTGAGACCTCAAACTCTCATATTCTCTTTTTTATTTATAATTTTTCTTTTTGGTTTTATTTAAAGACAAGAGTCATTCGTTCTCCCTAATTTGCCAAGTTATAGTATATGATCATAATTTTTTGTTGAAGTTTCCTCTATGTCTCTGAATGGAACTAAATCAAAGTATATTAGCTTTAAGGTAAATACCACATAGTAATTTAATTATTTATCAATGGGTTATCTTAAATTTATATTGTTATGCAATTATCAAACCTTCTGGAAACATTATTCAGAAAATCTGACAAAATAAATTTCTCGTGATGATTTTACATACCAATAGAGCCACAATAAAATAAAGAGAGATAGTTTTGGACAGAGTACTCTCCTATATTTCATAGCGGGAAAAGAATGAATCTTCAATTTTGTAGGTGTTCAGCGAATTAGTGGAGGACTTTCATACTACTTTGAGGTATGCAAGGGCAAGCAAACCTTTAATTCTTTTCTTTGACTCATTGGACCAACTGGACACTGGAAACAATGCAAGGCAGCTGGCATGGTTACCTAAAAAACTACCAAACTATGTCAAGATAATCATTTCCACCCTTCCAGATGAAAACTATGAATGTCTTCCAGTTCTACGGGTAACACAGACAAATTATGTATGTATGTATGTATGTATGTATGTATGTATGTATGTATGTATGTATGTATGTATGTATGTATGTATGTATGTATGTATGTATGTATGTAAGTTTGTATATATGTATGTATGTATGTATGTATGTATGTATGTATGTATGTATGTATGTATGTATGTAGCTATAGATATCTATAGATATATATACACATATACATATATATATATATATATATATATATATATATATATATATATATATATTTAGATATCTAAGCAATAGAAAATATGCACTCGGATGGCATGTTATGTTCATGCTTTAGTAAAAAAGATGCTGAAATGGGAATTCCATAGTGGCATTTAATACAATATCAGTAAGAGAAGTGAGAAAATAAATGATTCAAGTTATTGATTTGTCATAAGTAATTTTAATAAGAACTACATCATTATCCAGTATCCACCAAATAACATAACAAGTATAATATAATAAGTATCCAGTATCCACCAAATAACATAACACGTATAATATAATAAGTATCCAGTATTCACCAAATTACATGACAAGTATAATATAATATAATAAGTATCCAGTATCCACCAAATAACATGACAAGTATAATATAATAATTATCCAGTATTCACCAAATACCAAAACAAGTATGATATAGGTATCAGATATAAATAAGACATACAGTACTGTATCAGATTTAAATCTGTATATATACTTATAATTTTACTCCATTGACAATTTTCTAACTCAGATTATTTTTAGTTACATTGATAAATTAGATTTAAATTTTGTTTCGTACCTTAATTGTTTTGTCATTATGATGATAGAATGGAAGTTCAGTAGTTGTATACATTATTTACCTGCAGATCTGTAGCAGTAAATAAACTGGAAATTTGATAATAAATTTGCTTATTGAATTAATTAGTGTTTGCTTTGGCCCAGTAATACATCTTAAAACTGAGGACTCTAAAAATACTGCATGTTTAATCAAGTTTATTATTTTGACTATGATCACCAGAACCGAATTAGTGACACAACAAAGTTCCATGAAGTCCCCACTCTTCCGGACAAGGATGTGAGCGGAATCATCGACAAGCTGCTGTCAGTGAACAAAAGAACATTGACAAAAGAACAGAAAGGTGTCATCCAGAAGGCATTCCTTAAATGTCCTTTAGCCCTCTTTCTGAAGCTTTCATTTGATGAAGCTCTTCGTTGGAAGTCTTTCACAAAGAAAGAGGAACTTGTTTTGCAGTCATCTGTTAGAGAGAGCATAAATGCACTATTTCAGCGTTTGGAGGTATTGCATGGCAAGCTATTTGTCTCTAGATCGCTTGGATACCTAACAATAGGTAAGGAAACACGTACCGTTTAATGCGCTCTTTCCAAAATTAATTCATGTACTATTCTGGTGCTGCTCATGACAGAGCCATCATTTGTTTTAGATCGGCTAGTTTAAGACCACGAATTCGATCACAAATCTGTATATATACAATATCTTTAAGATTAGGGATGTTGCTATGGGAATTTAACATTCTGTGTAAGACAGTATGCCTCTCTCATGATGCATAACAGACAAATCTGTTTAATGACAAACACATCTTTTAGAAATGTGAAAACTATGTAAATTTCTATGTGTGATTCTATGTTTAGAGTGTATTTTTAAAACTGGAGAAATGCCAGAGATACCAGTTCCATCTGGATAGACCGACCAGGAGGCCAACTTTACGGAAATGCAGCTGCAGAGTTGCTTCAACTTCTATAAAGAGAACATGAATGAAATCGGTCTCATTTAGCTATATCACTGTTGGTAGTGTTATTAAAATAAAGTAAGAACTAAAAACAAATAATAATAATCACAAAACCATATTTTTGTTTCAAAATGCAGAAATGGTCCAGCACAAATTATTCATTTACATGTAATTAATGAAGAATAAGGGTAGTCTCTCCACGTCATATACAGAGCATATGTTCTCACAGAGTCAAATGGATGCAGAAAAGAATATACAGTATAGTGTATAATACAATATGAACATTTAACAGTAGACATATTATATTTACCTAGTTACAGTGTTGAATAATGATGTAGACTATAGTCTTTCATGATGGTTTCGTCTTGCCACAGACTAAAACTACATTACCATGCTAAGGAACAGAAAAGGAAATCGTGATCATAAAAACACTATTGTAATTTTTCATAGTGTTTTGGGAATTGGCACCCAAACCAGAATATTGACCACGTACAAATGAATCTGAGCTTTGTAACTGCACATTACTGAAAAGGGTCAAAATAATATTTCTTTGGATTTTATCTGGAATAGTGTCATCAACCAGCAACAGATAACCAGTGTTTTCTTAGCCGATGACTATCGTCCATGTTGATAAAACAGGTGCAAAACTTAGCATTTTTAATTGGGGAGTTCATTTTTGTGGCTTAGACCATAACATTCCACATGTTTATGCATGGTCTGTGTGTGAGGAGGTAATGAAATTCATTCTTCTGAGACCTCATAGTTCATAGGTAATGATTGACAATGATTAAATACTTGACCTTATTTGTAAACTGGCCAGTAAGATATGTGGAGGTTAAGAAAGTATTAATGCGCTTCTTCTTGATTATACTGAATGATAGTTTGAATCTTGTAACAAGTATTTATATCTGTCACCCAAACTTATTCACCGGCAACGGGGATACCTCATTCTGATGGAAAACGCTAAGATGAATGTGATGATTCACATGAGCATTTACTTGCATATGTACTCGACAAATAATAATGAGGACCATAAATGAAAATTAAAAAAATATTTGGATATAACAATCTAAAAGAAAATGAAAAAATAAACCTTGTGAATATGACAAATCTTAACGAAAATGAGACTTGTTAGTGAAAATGAACAAAATATGTCTCAAATTTGTTATTAGTGCAACAACAAACAAATACACTGTAAAAAATTATGTGTGTACACTTTAGTAAATTAGTAGGTTATCACATGCATATCACTGAATGGTTATTTAGAGTTTTTCATATTTAACTGTCAACAAAAGAATCGCAAAAGTTGTCACTGGTTTTTCGTCGTTCCTCAGGTAACATCATAGCAGCATGTCAGGCTGGGGATAAAAAGTGACTTTACTTACATTGGACACTTTGGGCTTCTCATTTTTTTCACCACTCTGTTTACATTAGTGGAAAGATGATTTCTCTGTATAAATAGAGGTGTTGTACAAACAACTTTGTTTTCTCTATACACTACATTTAATGTTAGTTAAGTGGCTGTCTGCTATTGATGTCCATATTTATTTTAACAGTGAATACAAGATATAGACTGACAACAAAGATGAATACAGTAATTTGTGAGTTATGTATATAAACATAGATGAATACGGTAGTTTGTGAGTTATGTATATAAACATAGATGAATACGGTAGTTTGTGAGTTATGTATATAAACATAGATGAATACGGTAGTTTGTGAGTTATGTATATAAACATAGATGAATACAGTAGTTTGTGAGTTATGTATATAAACATAGATGAATACAGTAATTTGTGAGTTATGTATATAAACATAGATGAATACAGTAGTTTGTGAGTTATGTATATAAACATAGATGAATACAGTAATTTGTGAGTTATGTATATAAACATAGATGAATACAGTAGTTTGTGAGTTATGTATATAAACATAGATGAATACGGTAGTTTGTGAGTTATGTATATAAACATAGATGAATACAGTAGTTTGTGAGTTATGTATATAAACATAAATGAATACAGTAATTTATGAGTTATGTATAACAACATAGATGAATACGGTAGTTTGTGAGTTATGTATATAAACATAGATGAATACGGTAGTTTGTGAGTTATGTATATAAACATAGATGAATACGGTAGTTTGTGAGTTATGTATATAAACATAGATGAATACGGTAGTTTGTGAGTTATGTATATAAACATAGATGAATACGGTAGTTTGTGAATTATGTATATAAACATAGATAAATACAGTAATTTGTGAGTTATGTATATAAACATAGATGAATACGGTAGTTTGTGAGTGACGCATTGCCTCTCATGCTGATGATATGTAGACAAAACGAGGGTAATTGACAACCTTGCCGAAATTAAAGGAACCAATGCTTGTATGTCTACTGTTCTGAAGTTATTGCTGTCTGCATTTGGAATATCAGCTGAACAGTTAATAAGTGACACACACAAAAGATTACATTGATACATATCTAGATATCTGTCTTTGATTTCTCGATGCTCCAGATATATCTTGTTGCAGCACAAACATCAAATCTCTTCTCAAACATTTATTGTTCCACACTATGGTTGTAGTGTTATTGACATTCAGATAACTGCTATAATCAACTTGACTTCTGTAACATTGTTCTTTTGTCAGTAGCATGATTCTCTTATCAAGGCATTCTCTTGTTTTAACCATTGCGTGATTGCTACTTCTTAGTTTCCTTCATCTTTTCTACCTTATCTGGTACTTTATCTTTATGACTGTTATGTTTGTTCTTGATCGTCAATGTCCATGGATACATTTTCCACCAGTGAACTTTTATTTAGTTGTGAAGGAGAACTTCCTTGAGACTATTGATTTCAATGGTATTGTTGAATTTTACAAAACATGAATATGTTAACTGTATTGTCGAGCGACTGAAAATTCTGAATTTGCTTAACTGCCTTGGTCTGGTGTGAAAACAAATCACAACTTATAACAATAACATCTGGCATAGTCATCATAGGAAATGATGTGTGTACTGTAGATGTTAATTATTGTGGAATACAGTTAGGTTGAATTAGTAAAACAAATGTATTGAATTATTTTGGTCATAATGTCCTTAAAAACAAAGCTTTAATAATGTTTTAATCATAATGCCACAATGTATGCAGTAAAGCAGTTTATTGTGTTACATGTTTAGGCTTGTTCAAAAGTGAAAGAAAAGAGTGAAGCCAACAAGCTTTGTAAAATTTAACAAAATAATTTATTTTTCCAGAAAACAAGGTAAAAGATAAAAAAGGACTTACAGTTTGTGAATATAATCCAAAAGTTAATCCTAGAAAGGATAATCTAAGTCATATTACAAAAACAGTTCTAATTAAATCAAGGTTCGAAGCCCAATGAAATTTAAAGATGGTGGATGATGGCAAAAGAAAAATAAACTATTTTAAATAACAATTTCAACTTTACTGGTCACAACACAAAATATTTTTGACCTCATAAAGGTGTGAAATGCGACTATTTTAATTTAAAACATCTGCAGTAACCCTCAATTTTAGATCCCATGGTGGAGTCACGTGGTCACTTAGCATGAACAAAGTAAAATAACAGGTCAAGTGTCACATATTCCTTGGATGAATTTGACTCTTTTCAACGAATCTTGCAATGAAATTCAATGCTGAAAAAATCATACAGATTTGTTTACAACAGAGCTAACATGTGTGCTGAATATGGCCTTGATAATCACCAATGATTTTCACTCAGTGTTAACGAATTCAGACCCATGTTCAGGAACTAGGTCAGCTAAACATATAATGTAGCAACACTTATTTACTCGAACTGAACTTGATTTTCTGAAAAAGTCAAATCCAGTGAATACAGTTATCATTATAATAATACAATGAAATAAAAATGAAATAAAAAATTTAAAACTAACACACAAGCATTTAAATTGCAGATACATAACAATTGTGATGTCTAACACTGGAGTATCATGCCGCGGACATATCACATCATATCCAACCCAGTCACATTAATATGACACCAGGCAGACCCGTCCTAACACTGACATATTATTGCATCTGAGATGGACTCTCAGACCACTAGGCCACTGGAACAGTGAAAAGTGATTTCATGATTTCTTTGGCAATCTATTTTCTTTAGATTTACAACATAGTTTTAAGTTGGTGGCAGAAAGAAACCATAATGAAAAATTGGAACTCACATTTAAAACACCTTCACTGTTAAATGTATGCCTTGTATTGTGCCTTATTTTCAACATTAATTTGTCAGCAGGCAGAACATAGGCATTTCACCATTTATTTTTCCCTGTTCAGAACTAAGGCACTGCACATGAAGTGGAGAGACTGTCCTAATCCTCACTTATAATTATTTATGAGTAAATAAACAATTTAAGCAATCTGTATGAAAGTAAAAAATATAGTCTTTTGTGTTTATATTTCTTTTATTAGCTCTCTCAGTTACCAAAACAGTATGACTGTAGCGAAAGGAGATTGTGTGCATTCTTTCTTTTGACTAAGTAGGTATAATGTTGTTGTGTTTCTGGAAAAATGCCATTCTTCTGATTGCTCCAAAATGGTTTAACAAAGTACACTACAAACATTGAATCATGTCTGATCATTTTTTAATAAGGGTTTCCCACCTCAAATAAATGTTTTTCATTAAGATAATCTGTCAATCTCTTTGGTATGTTTCACTCCCAAAGAAGGCCATACCGTATAGAAAGTAATGTGAAAACTCTATGTACTACCATATTGATATCCATAATGTTAAATTCCACTAGAGTTTATAATGCTACTGACAATGATAAATGGCACATTATATCATATTATAATCAAGGTTGTATATCTGAAATTTTAACAAAACTTGTGCCTATTTAGGATTCAAAATCTTTTATTTATGGCACCTTTGTGTGTATAAATAAATATATATATATATATATATATATATATATATATATATATATATATATATATATATATATATATATATATATATATATATATATATATATATATATATATATATATATATATATATATATATATATGAAACATTTGTGCCAAGATAAGATAAGATAAGATAGTCCATACATCTAAATTATGTATTGATTTTATTAGCATTTATAAAAACTAATACATGAAGAGAATAACATTTTTCTTCTTTGGCTAAGACACAGATTTTTATTAAGATATGGACTCTAATTTATTATGTATGAAACTGTTTCTGAAATTTCTTCTATCAGAAAGCTTCACTGCAGTTGATGGCTGCAGCTAAATGACCTCCATTGCAGTAGTTAGCCACTGCCTGATCACACATTAGACAAATTTGTTCTTTATTTTTAGCTCGCATGGGTATCACAGAATCAGAACTAGAAGACGTATTGTCATGTGATGATGAGGTTCTTAATGACGTATACATGTACTGGACACCACCTGTACGTCGTCTGCCTCCTCTTTTGCTAGTTCGTCTTAAGACTGATCTTGAACAATACTTGGGTATTTTTAATTTCTTTATACCTTCACAATGATTACAAGCACTCCACACATATAAAAATAAGTTGTTTTTGATGCACATATGTTTGATTATTTTATTTCTTGATATTATTAATGAACTTTTCCAGTTCTTAATTAGAGTTTCAAAGAATATATCAGAATATATATTGGACATCAATCATGTCTATAAAAGTTTGAGAAGATGTGAGCAAACAGCCAAATTTTGTGTTGAAAGGTCACAGAAGAGAACCTAATCTGGAGCTGCATTTGAGCACCTATGCATTTGTTTTTAAGTAGACGGGCTATATATTACAAATATGACAGTGAAAATAAATGTTGTCAAAACAGTGAAAGTTACATTACATCGTGCCCTTTAAAGAAAACAAGTAATCTATAGGACTAATGTAATACGACCTACTCACTGCATTCCAAACTAAAGACTAACTGTGGGGTTTGGTTTTCATTTTTCTCTTTTCTTTTTCTTTGTTTCATTTGACAATATTAATCATTTTATTGCTTGTACAAAACAGTTTTCTGTATTTATATCTCTGACAATAAATGCACAATCTTATTCCTGGAAATGTTTTTTATTTAGTAGAATGAACGTTTTATCATGTCATGGATTTTTTTATCAGGCTCTTAACTGTCGGGTAGGAGAATCAAATTGTTTCTTATTTAACTTTGACAATTGATGCTGATCATTGGAATATTTTGAATAGATTTCATTGTCAAGCATATATTGTATATAACATATCACTGTTTAAGATATGTTTCATCTATTATGCATGTTGAGTTAAAGACTCAATACTTTGTCTTTAAAGACTCAATACTTTGCCTAAGACATGCTAATGTAAATAAAATTGAAAGTTAGAATTGATAAGGACATTGACTATATCAAAGATATATTAAGTTTAGTATATTATTTGCAGTATATTTGTTTGTGTTTTTAGTTTCTAAAAACAAATATTACATTGTTGATGCATGTCTCAATTTCCTAAACCAGTCAATTTTCTAAAATCTCTGTGATTACTCTCAATATATCTTAAGGATGATGGTCTCTAACATTTCTAACATAAAACATGCTAATCATGATTGCAACTTTCATAAACATTTATTCAGTTTCAGTATTTACTAACCTTTCTTTTGGCTATATATCCCAGATGTTCATCTCATATTTTGTAAGTATTGATGCTTACCAGGTTCTTAACTGTCGGGTAGGAGAATCAAATTGTTTCTGATATAACTTTGATAATTGACATTGATCATTGGAATATTGTAAGTAGATTTCAGTGTCAAGCATATACTGTATATAACATACCACTTTATAAGACATGATTCATTTGTTACATGTTGTGTTCAAGAATAAATACTTTGTCTTTAAAGACTCAATACTTTGTCTAAGACATGCTAATGTAAATAAAATTGAAAAACAGAATTTATAAGGACATTGAATATATCAAAGATATATTAAGTTTAGTATCTTATGTGCAGTATATTCCTTTGTGTTTTTAGTTTCTACAAACAAACATTACATTGTTGATGCTTGTCTCGATTTCCTAAACCAGTCAATTTTCTAAAATCTCCATGATTACTCTCAATATATGATTTTGAATGATCCCTTTTTCACTGTTATAATGATCAAAATGACCATGTGATGAAACCTCAGAAAGTTCAATATTGTAAAAGTCCTATTATATTTATTCTTCAATAATTGACATGTATAAATATCTTTGGATGACCAGTTGACAGGGGAGCTGATGGAGCGCGGGTCCTCTTCTGGTATCACAGGCAATTTATCGAGGCCGCTCAAGAAAGGTACGCTTCTGATCAAAATATCAACAGCGAGCTGCATGCTGCCCTGGCAGACTTCTTTGCTGGGTCATGGGCAAATGGTAAGCAAATATAACCCTTCTTGCATAGATGTTTCTCCTTGAGCTAAATATATGAAAGACAGAAATAAAGAATGAGTACGTACCCACAGGTGCTCAGCGCCAACTTGATGTTGAGAAAAAACCCACAATAATCTGAAGGAAAAAAATCATACAGAGTGACAAAAATACCTCAGGTTACCCCCATGACCCATTTTGACATAGGAACCTGAATATTATACTATATAATCTGAGGTATTTTTGTCACTATGTATGATTTGTTTCCTTTAGATTATTGTGGGTTTTTTCTCTACATCAAGATCACGTCACACACTTGTGTACATACCTAAAGGGAAAGTCCAGCTTAAAAAATTGTGATCAATTTATTCATTCTCATTTAATTTAAACAAGAGGGCTAAACCAATCCTTGAGTATCATTTAAATGTTAAATTTATCTTGTTGCTTGTACAGCAAGTGATATTTAAGTTTTAATTCTTGTCGGCATTGTGACTTGTACAAAAGTTTTAAATGGCAGTATCCCATTCTTTACATCCTGTTTGCATTTTATTATGACACCTTTTCAAAATTTTGCAACAGGACAATTAACAAAATTGCTTAATGACACTTGCAATAATAGCATTCTGGCATGGTCTTGTTCTCTCTTTCTTTCTCTCTCTCTTTCTCTCTCCTACCTGGTGACGTTTAATTGACCTGACACTGTTAACCTTGCAATATATGGAAGTGTTGGTTACACATTGTAAATACATCACCTTCTTGGAGAAAATGGTAAATGTGCTTTATTGGAAAACAACTAAGGGTTGATTTCTTTTCTATCCCAAATCATCACAAAATCAATAATTATGATTATCAAGAATAGTGTTAGTTTTTATATCTGCGTATTGTTCACATAATTTTCTTGATTATGTCAAAAACATTTTCATCAACCAATTGTGTACAAAGACAGCATGCAATATTTTAGTCAGATAATAAATAATTGACTGTGTCCTGGCAAAATAATAAGAACTCTATGCTAAAATTGTCATGCACATATGAAATCCATTGCAGGAAGAAAGAAACCTTTCAAGGACAAGAATGGTGAAAAAAGTGAAGACAGGCATGTTAGTCAACAGCCGCTGAAGTTTGAGAACTTCTTCAATCTCCGCAAGCTTAACAATCTTCCCTACCATAGAATCAAAGCAGGGCATTCAGACCTCCTCAAGAAGGAATGTCTTGCAAACTTTGATTTCCTTGTCAGTAAGCTGCAAGCAACAGGCTTCTGGTTTGTATGCAATATATACTTAAGGCAAAAAGCCTGTACTTTTTTCACTTAGTATGGACCTACCTGAGATTAATGCTTAGTTGCTTTCTAGTTTCCTTTGTCAGTATTTGCCTAATTGTGATACACAAAGGTTAACATTACTAAGATATACGTGTTAATTGCATCAATTATTATAGTGCTTCCTTGAATTCTGAACCCACAAAAGAAGCTACCAACTTTCCTATACTTTGTGAAGTTAGTCATTGGTCTTCCAAAACAGCACAAGTTTCTCAGTTAAACAGTGGGTATTTAAATGTCTGTTAAAACTTTTCATAGTTAATTAAAAGCTACTAAGAAACAAATTTATTAAAGATTGTTTATGAGCATAAAGTGATGTGTATTTTCTTTTTATGCATTAGGTACTGATGAAAACCACTAAGCATAGAAGTTACACTGAGAAATGAGATGAGGAATACTAATCTAAATTTTTATCTTTAATTCAATTTGACAGTTAATGAAATTTTGACTATATATATATATATATATATATATATATATATATATATATATATATATATATATATATATAGGGAGAGAGACAGAGAGAGTTTTCATTGGTAGACATGGTTGTTTAAAGTGTTATGTGGCTAGGGAACACAGCAGTGCTCATAGCGGACCTTCTACTAGTCTTTGAAATAAAAACTTAAAACCTGATGTATAATTGAAGCTTTGTGCATCATAGTATCAGGCCCCATTCTTACTGATTCAAAATGACTTTTATATAACAATTACCACTAGAGATTGTGTCACAAAAAAATCAAGTGCCACATTAAATTTTATGATACTGGAATCTAGTAAACCATGTTACATGTGTTTTTTGTTTTTCTTAGCCATTGAATCTAATTTTGAACTCATCATTGGAATGTAACTTCTGTGAGTTAATTCTGGTATATATCCAATTAATGCATGTTTTCCTTATTACTGCAGGAATGTAAATGATGACTTCTTACTGGCGAAGAAGTTACTCCCAAAGGATGAAACAATAGAAATAATCCATGAGACTCTACAGATCTCACAGAAAGCTCTTTATTATGATCCTTGTCAACTGCCATCACAGATGTTGTGCAGAATGGAAACAAATCCTGTAAGACATGCTACTTATTGTTGTTAATTTTTGAATAATTAGTAGTTGTAGATTTATCAGTTTATATGAACAATAAATTGCACTTTGGTCCAGTATAAAAGATATTGGAATAAAATCAAGGAGTATTAACACTAACAATACCAATGTCACAATACCAATGTCACTGTGGCTTAATTAACAGTTTCACTTTCCAACACATCATCTTCCAAAATATCATCATTCCTGTTTTCTCTCCTCTTCTTCATTCTGTTAGTATCACTGCTATCTTCATTTATCTACCTTTGTTTATTTTTCATTCATCATTCATTTATTCTCTAGCTCTTGTATATTTCTAATTAGTTACCAGCTCCTAAATGAGTGTCATTTTTAGGTGGCACTCTACAGTTTTGTATTTAGCATAGGGTTAGAAATTTAAAGAAAAAGAGTTTTCCCGGGTTTCTTCACTAGTTATACTGGCTATTTAAAAGAGACTTTGTATATTTTAGGTATTGTTCAAAGAACCTTTAGTCCCTTTATTTTGATGTATGATTGATGGGTGTAATATGGGTTAGAGAGTATACAGCTTGGCCTTACTCCAGATGTGCACCTTTCAAAAAAGTGCTAGCTCTACTTGCTCATTTTCACTTTTCGAACTTCAGAGGTAAATTGTAAAAAATAGAGCTGATAACTTTTTTTACATTTTATGTATTTGGTAATTCATTCATTGCACTTTTAGAAGCTGGTATTGTCTAGTTTGGCAAAATTCATTTTCCATATTTTAATAGCTGCCAATAATAGTGTACTTTAGACAAATTCAGGTTGATTTTTTGGAGCACAAGGGAACAGTCATTTTAGTTATCAGTGTCCTAAGATCATTTAAAATTTCCAAAAGTACAATATCCAAAGAAATTTTAGCCACATTACATGAAAGTAGTATATAGGTATGCCAACATTCTCTTCACTATGCATGTTTAAAATGCAAGCAACTTCACCTTACATACATCACTCTTTCAAAAGTACATAATAACTGGTAAGCGCCACCTTATCTTTCCTGATCTGCTTTCCAAGTGATTTTCTTAGTTATCTTTCCTGCAGAGAGTTCATGTAATCTATCTCTGCTTGTTATCTTTGTCTTTCATATTTTATATTTCTTTTCTTCTCTATTTACCTTTTCGATTTCTGTAATTCTTTTTTTTCTAGCTATCAGTGTTATGGCTTCACATTATATGCATAATTGTTTTTTGCTATTTTGTCTTTCCTTTGCTGAAACTCGGAATATCCAGTTGATGATACTTTTCTATTCTTTCTTTCTTTTTCTTCATATTCATCATATTTGCAGTGTTTCATACACTTGTTTTATTTTAAACCATTATTTATTCTCCCAAAGACCGACCTGTTATCCATTGTCTCTCCACTCCTTCTGTGTTTTCATGCATCTATTATCTTCTTACCTTCTTTCTCACATATTACCCCATTCATTTTGTCTTGGTTTCTTCTTTTTTTTAATCCTTTTTACTCTATATTATGATAAAACTATTTCAAATTGTTTTCGCTATAGAAATCTGAAGAATTCCTGAGGCAGTGCAAAGCATGTCCATTTCCCTACCTCATTCCGGATAAGAACATCTTACTAAGGCCAGGAGGTCAACTCATGTATTCATTAGCCGTTCACAAAGGTGAAGTTCATACGGTGGATGTCACAGTTGATGGACAAATTGCTGTAACAGGTAATTCATCCTTCTTACTTATGCTCTTATTTGTTTAATCCAAATAATGCACACCCATCTGGAGAAAATTTCATTTGTCTAGGATCCTACTCCACATTTAAAATTCAACCAAAGAAAATGTAACATGAAAAATGATTGAAAAAACAATTCCGGATAAATGTGTTTTGGGTATAGATATATTTTTGAGGGGATGTTATATATGTAGTGTTAATCACACTATGAAAACATCTGTTTATTTTTATCTATTAATGTATCTGGAAGTCTCAAATGTCACAAAATGTGTTTTGTTGAATTAGTGATTATAAAATGGCTGAGAGCTTAATATTTAGGATGCCTACATTATTATTGATTTCTTTTAGTAAAATGCGACTGAATTAAAAAATATTTTTCAAAATATAAAAATTAGGCAGATCACATATATATCCTCTACACAGATCTGTGGTTTTGTTACAGAAAAACACTACAAAACTTCTCGTAAGAGGAGGATATTTAAAAATTATTTGATATTTTTTATTTATAGAGCCTTTTCAAACAATACTTTTCAGTTACGTTTTTTTTATAAATATGATTATTGCTACTATTGCTTACTTTTCTTCTTTGAATGTCCACTTTCTCCTCATTTTCTTTGTCTTGTTTGCTTTTACCCTCTGCATGAAAAAAAACCAAACAATCTTAACTATCAGTTGTTTGAAACTCTATTAGTTGTCTGCAGTGTCCATCATTTTATTGTTGATCCAGTATTTCCAAATTATTTTATGATCTATTGTTTGGAAAATATTCCTGGAAAAAAAAAATAATAAGCATCTTCCAAAAGGCAGTTCCAGAAGTATCACATTTATGCTCTACCTATCTTTTTCATCATCATCATCATCATCATCATCATCATCATCATCATCATCATCTTATTATTATTATTATTATTATTATTATTATTATTATTATTATTATTATTATTATTATTATTATTATTATTATTAACTTTTTAGCTGGAGAGGATGAAAACGTATGTCTTTGGGACACGGCTCATGGAAAGTATATCCTGAAGTTTGAATGCAAAGGTGTTGCAAGTGCTCGTTTCTGTTGTGGAGATAAATATCTGGTCTGTGAGGAGAAGAAATTTTTTACCATTCGAGAAGTCCAGACAGGTAATATTGGCTGTGTATTGGAATATCACTCTTTTAAGTGAAATCATTAAAGAGTACAGTGCTGTTTTGTCCTTAAATGTCTTCGCGTTTAGCAGTCAATTATAATGGCTATAAATGATACAAATTTGATATAATACATCAACATTCGTACAGAAGGATGGTTTCCAATTACAGTTAAAAAAACACAACTGTTGAAAAGCTATTAATAAGTATGAATTGATAACATGTATACAAAAGAAAGCTGTCAATTTCAACTAAAAACAGGTACTCAGTAATGAAATTTCAAGTAAATGTTTAAAGATGCACCTGATGTTTTCATGTAGATTTTCTTTCTCTTTTACCTGCTATTGAATTCCCACCCTTTCATGTAGTAAAATATATTATAAACTATAGAAATCAAATATATTATAAACTATCCTCTCAGAAGTTGTAGAATGCCAGTAACCTTTGTGCATTGTTTAATTTCTAGTTATCGTTCTCTAAGAATTTATAGAATAACATAACAGTTTGAATCCTAATCAAAAACTTTCTGTGAAGTACAAACTTAAACCTTAATGTAGAAATAATTAAATGGCAATTATATCAATAAATATGTTATATTTTTAATTTCACAAACATTAATTATGTTCAATAGTTACAATTACTGTACTTCTATTTATTGAAGATAAAACATTTGGTTACAAAAACTTTTATTTTCACACCTTTGCATTAAACATTTCTTCAGGATTAACGAAGACAAGCATACGGTTCCAGGAGCTTAGTCCATGGACTCTTGTTGGCACACAGAAGGGACAACTTGTCTCATTTGCGGGAAATTCAGTCTCTATATACGATCTGATTGATGGTTCGACAATATCAACATTAAAAAGCCAGGAAAAATTTGAAAACCCTTCACAAGTGACAGGTATGGGTTGATAATTCTGTTAATGCACATTATTAGATAAACACAATTTCTTTTCTAAATTATGATTTCAATATCATGGTAGAGCATATAATTATTATTCTTTTAAATAAAAAAAACATTGTGTATCTGGTGGTGGTCTACGGACATTATCATAATAAGAAATCTATATTTTTTTGAAGAAGAAATTCATCTCAAAATAATTTGTAAGTCATCTTTTTAAGGGTTTCCCTTCAAAAAACAATTATTCATTGATATAATAGCATGACAAACATTTTTGCCTCACCAAGCAAAGCAGAATTAAATAGAATTTGGTAAAATTGGGGTTTTATAAGGAGGGAGTTGTTAGTTTGCTTGATAGTTAATTACAGTTTGAAATAAATGTTTACTAAGAGGAATACATGTTCATTATTTTCAGGTTCAGTGAATTATGCAGCATGTTCATGTGGTGACAGCTATTCTCACTCATTTGCTCTACTTGATGTAAAGAACAAAACATTCTTGTATACTCATAGGTAAGATTCTTTCCCAAAATGTCTTTTTTCATAACATGCGGAGCACATATCTATCAAAACTAAGACCATAATGAAAAAAATGCCTTCAATATATTTACAAATGTTTAATTTGACATTATTATTAAAAATGTTTGATTTACAATATCACATTAAAAAAACAAATTGTTATAATTTCAAACTTAAGTCATATAGTTTTGTATGTGTGTTCATAATTTTAACACACAAGATTTATTCTGTTATGCATCAGATGTATCAACACTTTTGTTGAATACTACATGCTAGAATATATCTGCAAATAGAACAGGCAAGAACCTGTAATCAAACTAAAAATTCTACTTGTGAGTTTTAGCATAGCATTTCAGATCCAAGTTTGTAAAATGATATCTCTGGTTCTTTTTTGAATGTTTAAACTTTTCTTTATCCAATGCATTAGAAAGATATTATCAGGAAAGTAAGTTGTTGGCAAAATGCTATTTTTACTACCTTACCTCAATTGAAGGGCATTCCCAGTTCGATACGATGATGATGGTGATGAAGATTATATCGATATTGATTGCATTGTCATCACTCCAAATGAAAAGTATTTGATATTCAGCAACCTCTTCGACAATGACATTCATATTATGGACATTAAACTGAGGAAAGAAATCAAAGTCATTGAAGGTATGCAACAATATTTGAATTTGGGAACCTCACCCTTGTACCAACCCCCATATATATAAACATAGGTTAATGACATGTTTATATTAATCATTTTTTTACATACTACTAAATTATGTTTTCATTAAAATGCAAACATTTATACTAGAAGTATGAGTTGTGTTTCGGCCCAAAGAAAAAAGTGAGAGAAAGTTGATTTTTACAAATATTTCTTCCATTCTCTCATTGATTAATGCTCATTTGGTTGCCCTCATTCTTTTCCTCTTTAGTTGATTAGTCATTGAATACATGCCCTAATGATTCAGAAACTGAAGATAAAATAAATACATGCACTTAGAAAATGCATAGATGATCTGACATTTCCTTTTAAGTCACACTTAACAGTAACACTTAATTAATAGTCACACTTAACAGTCACACTTAATTTAAAGTCACATTTAATTAAAAGTCACACTTAACAGTCATACTTAATAGTCAAACTTATTTAACAGTCACACTTAACAGTCACACTTAATTAATAGTCACACTTAACAGTCACACTTAATTAACAGCCACACTTAACAGTCACACTTAATTAAAAGTAACACTTAACAGTCATACTTAATAGTCACACTTAATAGTCACACTTACTTAACAGTCACATTTAATTAACAGTCACACTTAATTAAAAGTCACACTTAACAGTCATACTTAATAGCCATACTTAACAGTCACACTTAATTAACAGTCACACTTAACAGTCACACCTAATTGACAGTAACACTTAACAGTCACACTTAATTAAAAGTCACACTTAACAGTCATACTTAATAGTCACACTTAATGGTCACACTTACTTAACAGTCACACTTAATTAACAGTCACACTTAACAACCTTGAGACTAAGCAGCTTTTAATTACATAGGTGCAAGATCACTCATTATTCCACATAAAATCCAGTGGCCTAAAGTGGTTAGAACATCTGCCTCCGATGGTGGAGGTTATGGGTTTAAAGCCCTATAAGACTATAAAATAGAATTGCAGCTGTCTCTCTAGGAGGTCAGTATGAAGAGGATAGTGTTAGGTATGGTTGGTCTGGTGTCAGGATAATGTGACTGGGTGGAATATCATGCTTCATGTCCGCAGCATGATGCCCCAGTGCTAGACATCACTATAAACTGACACACTACAGATATCCTAGTGATATGAATGAAAATTTGTTAATGTTACATTGAAAAAAATATACATGCACTTAGAAAATGCATAGATGATCTGACATTTATTTTTATGAGTCACACTTAACAGTTTATTATGTAATAATTCAGAGTTATTTTAAGACATTCACTTGCACCTATTATCACCAGGAATGGTAAAATAGTCTTAAAACTGTGCAGCTTTAGCTACACATTCAAGAATCCTCTTTATTCCAAATAAAATCTTATTAGTTCATTCAAATGTAAAAATATTTAAGCGAAAAAATTGATGCAGACTGACATCAAACATGGAAACCAATACTATTGTTTGTAAGAATGAACAGCGATTTTCATTTTATCTAATTTGTATTTCATTGTTAGGATATTGTTGTTTATCCTTGTTTTTATGTTTTTTATTTTAAATTTTAGACCATTAGATTTATTTAGTTTCCTTGTACCTGCTTGGAACAATCTAATTTCAGATTTGGGTGTAAAACATTTGAAGAAAACTTTTTAAATGTTACTTTCTTGCTTGCATATATAAAGAAGGTAGTATATAAGCTGAAGGTGTTATGTAAATATGAAATATACCTTGCAGCAGATAAACCCTAGCAAGAATGTAGCATATGAATTGTAGATTAAATGAGTTAGAAGTGAATTTCTCACTAGCATCTGAAAATTACATAGTTTCCTAATTTTTGTCTGAACAGGAAATAAGGAAAACTTTCTACAAGATTTTAAGGTGACTCTGGATGGAAAATTCCTGTTTTGCTTTGACTCATCAGTCTTGAAAATCTTTGATTTGGAAACGTACAAGCAAACAGAATGTCTAGAGCATCCTGTAAATATTACGGCTGTCTGTAGTCCCGATCTTAAGACAGTAGTAACCATAGCGGAGGATGGCAATCTGCGGGTATGGAACAGAAACAGAGTGGAACATGAGACACAAGCAAAAACAAAAGCACTGGCGGACAAACTAACGTGAGTTGATGCTACCCTATTGAAAAAGTGACATTTAGCACAAAGTTATGTCAGTTGAATCTGCCCTAATTATTTATATAGAAGGCATCTGTGAACAAAGTAGACCCAGATCTGCCATTGCATAATGCATCTATTGATCATCGGTTTCTCTAAATGTTTCAAAATGTATTTTTTGTTTGACAGTCTACATCATCAAACCTGAAGTACTTCTTACTATATTGGAATTTTAGTCACAGGTGGAGATAGCAGCATGGATAAAAAAATTAGTTTGTTATTTTTAAAATTACACACCAGAGTCATCCATGTTAGCACAATTGAAAAACACATCAGAGTTAAAGACAGAGAATTGAGAATTGTATGACTTATAAATTCTATGTATGTGCTAAATATATATGAGAAAATTCAAAGTTACAAACTATGTAATAAAAAGGCATTATAAATCTCATTCTTAGGAAAACAGTTTGAGAAGATTAGTGAACTGGGGCATAGTTTTACTTAAATCACTTGAAATTATAATTAGCAAAAACAGATTTGATGCTGAATTGCACACCAAGGTTAATATTTACCCCAGCTGGGAGTGCTTCATACACAAGAAAATATGTAAATAGTGCCTATGTAATATCTTCATCTATTGCATTGACTACAATGTTGTTTTTAAATTTCTGGTACTTCGTGCTGGTAGTCTAATATTCAGCTGTTTTTAAAGTCTTCATGATTTTTCTTTCCTTTGTAAGTTTGTGCTTTAATGTACAATTAAATATTGTTTATAATATTATATATATATATATATATATATATATATATATATATATATTTGTTTTTCTTAACTTTTAGATCCTTTCTTCCCATGCCTAACCCAAGATATATATTAGGATCAGCAACGAGGGACAAGGAAAACACCAAATTCTTCATATTTATCTATGATATCATTAAAAAGGAGATTGTACGAGAAGCCAATACTGTAAGCATATATCCTGTATTGTACTATTTGAAGCACAGATTGTTTTTCTTGTAAATTGTTACACAGTAAGAAGCTGCAAACCTATAAAATTTGTATCTTAAAACTACATTATATAGGAAATGCTGTATTTCCTACTCATATGTTGTTACTGTTGACATTGTTGCATGTTGCATGAAATAATCCTTTGATGTACATGTATCATGTTACCAATTACCAGCGTATGTATAATTACAATTATTTATAGTCATAAGCAGAGTTAAATTCTTATTGCAGTTATTCAGCTGAATTTAAAACAAACCCACATTTTTCACCATCAAAATTTCTTTGTTTGGAAAAATGACTTTACAAGGACAAAATCAAGGAATTTTTAATGAGTGTTTTTTTTTTCTTTATGATACCCAAGTTTCATTGTGCAAAATATGACAAATGTCAAAATGAACCTAATTTTATGAATATCTGCATCACATTCTATTGAATCATCTTTTCATTCATATTTTGTTTTATTGTATGCAACACAACGATTTTCAAAATGTTGCAGGAAATGAATGCCTTATTGACACTTCTCGGTGGAAATCATGCCATTATGACAGTGAGGGACCAAGATGGTTTTTCCAATGCGTATGTCATTAAACTCGAGTCAATGACACCTGTCACTAAATTGCAAGGGAAAATAGTTCGTGCCTCAGATTTACTGGTCTTCAATAATGACAAAGGTACCTGGTATTGCATTTATATGGCAGCGTTTAATTTGGACTATATTGGCAGAAAATATAAGAGCGCCAAAAGTAAACATAGGAAAACGTACATTAACATATGCATGTATACAGCTCCTTGTTGTAAAAGCAAAATTGAATTTACCCACTTAATACCTCCATTGAAAGACAAGGATAAGTTGGTTCTCTATAAATGAAGCATATAATATTGAAAAAATAGGAGACTGAACTAAGTATTAATTATTTTTATGAGAAAAGCATGTAAGTAGTCAGTTCAATCTCCTATTTTTAATAGTTTTTCATTGATCAAATGAACAACATTGGTATGGCAAAAATGACACAAGTTGGGATAAGATGTCAATTTTATTACTAATGGGCAATAAATTTATAAGACAGTAATTCAAAACCTTCTTATGGTGTATACATGGAGATGACAGTAGTTTGTAATATAGCATGTGGACTTATTTAATTATGTAAATCTCTGTGGAAAGGTGACCTCTACAACTTTTTATAATGCATTGTGATGGATGTAGCAATAGTTTCTACCTCATTCATTATATCTTAATGAGTTTTATTGCAAATGCAAATCTTCTGTGTCTGATTTTGAGAATATGCTATTCAGTTTCAGTTATGAGGTATTATTTTCCTTTATAAGTACATGTAATGTCCTTCCATTGTAAACCTGATTTCCTCTACTTGCACCCTGCTAATTAACTGAAGCTCATCTGGGCAGATAACCTTGACATGTATACCCATGATCTCATGATAACCTGAGATAAAAAAAGAACACTGGCACACTTCAACCCACTGATGAATAATTGGTGATAACAACTGACTATTCCAAGTCATTTTTTCTTGTAGCTGTAGCCAATATTGGTAAAAAATAAATTCACATTCGACCTAACAAATCCACAGCAGCAAAATCGCTTAGTTTCTTGGTATAGTCCTTGGTATTTTGAAATAAAGTGAGAAGCAAATAATGGCACTGTACCATGACATGTTTTGACTGCAAAATGACATTAGTGTTGGAATATTTGTAAGAAATTTGTCTGCAACCTTAAAATGAACTGCTGTTTTTCATTTTGTGCCAATCACAAGACAGGTAGTATCATATACAAAAGTTTCTACTATTTGTTTATTCAGAGGCAATAACAGTAACAAAAGGACGGAAGCATTTGAAAATTTTTGACATCCAGTCAGGTAAAGTTTCAACCATCATTAAAGCAGGGCAAACAGAGAGGATCGATAAGCTTGAGGTAGGTTGACATCAGTCTTCAAAAGGAAAGATGATCACATGGTATATAATTAAATTTTTTTCAATATTTATTTTATTGACTGCCACATTTCTGTTTACTTTGCTCAAATTATCACTTTGTGGGCATATAGAATTGGGAATGTATTTCAGTATGTACGTTAGATAATGAAAGGTTAATACCCATGTGAAATGTCAAAATAAGAGTTCTGAATAGATCTATGTGTTATTCAAAGTATCTCTTAACTAAAGGTAGCATGGTGTTTTTTAAGTCAATATGCTACAAGACCGTTGATTTCTTTTCTTTTGAAGACTTATTGTTTTAACTGAGACAGTATGATTATGAAGTAAATTCAGTATAATCAAAAGCTGTAAATGACACAAGCAAAGCTATACCTTGTTCGTGTTAAGATTTGAAATTTATCCAAAATCAAATCCATATAAAACACAATTGTATGTTTAAATCTTGCACACATTGTTGTCTTTGGATCTCAAGATATCATGTACAAATGATATGTGTGTAACTACTAGCTTTAACAATATGTCTCAGCTATAGTGTTGATACATAAATCAGTTTCAGTCTAAGAAAGTTTTAATGAACAAATGTATTTATTTCTCCATTCCAACACACAATTATTTAATTAATTTATTTCTTTTAGATGAATGCTCAAGGCTTCATTCTGGTGGCCAGATGCGAGACACTGATGTTGGTCTTTAATTTGAAGAAACGACAGTTCTTGTACAAGATTGACGTGAAAAAGTTAGGATCAGGGTACACTGGCATTACCTCCCTTATCACTCCAGATGATAAGTGCATTCTGTTTGATATCAACAAAGTACCTGAAGGAGCTCCCAAGAAAAAATCCACCGAAGTTAGTTACATTGTTAGCTGGGATGTTGAAAAGAGTAAGGTTTAGTATTTGCAGTTGATCTCTTTTAGTCTTTTACCTATATATAAATTTAACATTAGTTGAGACCTTGAGATCAAACCAACCCGACAAAAGTGCTTTTATGCATGATACATCTTTTTTGTGAAATTTGCAATCACAATCTATTTGCAAAATTAAATATCTCCTAGAATGTAAATTCAATTTCTATTTTATACTGGATCTATTTTATCATGACCAATGACATATATTCTAAATCACACACACTCTTCCACCAAATATACTACCCACCATATATGACCTATCTATTATGTGCTAAAATGGTGTTAAAACCAAAGGTCCCAAATCTGCCTAGTGTAGTATAATTGCACTGCTTTGGCACCTAACCATACAAACCTCTTCAGTCTTGGTTTAAATTTTACTATGCTTTCTCGACAAATCCAGTATATAGCTACCTTTACTTCTATAATATTATTACTTATTTCCAATATCCTGCTTGATTTATCAACATATCAGCTTATTATAAAATAATAAAACTGTTGGTAAAATTTAGTCTTACATATTACAAATGATCTGTTAGTTACTGGTGGGTCCATTTGGACACAATCCTTTGTCTGGCACAGAACATTTTCCATGTTATTTCAATGTCTGGGAAGTGAATATGGTTCCTATGGATCTTTTCAGTAGTCTACAAGCCTTGTTACAGGTCATCATCATGACAGACAAAACTTGTTTAGAGTATTTTCAACAGGAAACCCATATGCATTGAAAGAGAGTGGTGATATTTTAAAGAGAACTTCATTTGACTATCCAAAATATTTCACATTAGCTTTCATACAAGAAGAGCAAAGTCCCTTTTCCTGTTTTTTTTTATTACATGCTATGTTTTTTCCCTCAGGTGTGGCTCCTTTTTAGTCATTGCTATTTGTATTTTTCTTGTAAAACAATGACTAAACTGTCATTATATATTCACACAATCACTAACTTACTTGTCAAAAATTTGAAGGAATGACAAAATCAGAACCAGGAAATATAAAAGCCTTTTGAAAAGGCAGACATTATAGCAAATCATTAAAGCTGCCAATACTTGCTTAGAAACAATGTGACAAAGTTTACTCACAGTTTATTTCCCTGCTTACATATATGTGTTATGTTCCTGCTCCTGTACATATATTAGAAGAGTTTGAAGATTGAAAGGAACCTATCGCTTGTAAAGAAAATCAAAACTGCATTTTACAAATGCTTAGCAGTCTTCTTAAAAAATGGTCTTGTATTTCATTTTGCAGAACAAACAGACATTGTCTGCCTTATTAATCTTTTAAATCACTGGAAAGATTTTTATAATGATTGCCTTTATTTGGAAATTTCAATGCTTTGGTATTACCAATATTTGTGACTTTCCTATGTATGTTGCCAGCATTATTTGTACCCTGATTGTAAGGTAGACTCTTGTTGCAAAGTATTAGTTATTAATTTGTGCTTTAATGTTCAATATTACACCCATGTATTGATTACCATGTGACTCTTACATGAATACGTTGTTGTATTCCCTAATGTTCATGAGATACTTTATATTTCTTTTGCACTGAATTTAGAACTTGCTATCCTATTTGTCCCTTTCCCATTCAGACGAGAAGTTGGCAGATCTCTTGGACATTGAATATTATAGGAAGTATGAAACCACAGATAATGTGCAAGGCCTAGCAACCAGCATGGACACAGCAAGGTTGTTGGACAATGACACAGCCATAATATCTGATGATGACTTCATCATGAGACACTATGACATTAAAACAGGTATTAGATCATAAATAATTTTCTAAGGGTAAAGATATAGAGAAGATAGCTAGTAGATGAAACTCTTTTAAGTCACTAGACTTGGAGAAAGGTGAGTGAGATGGCATCAGACATTATTAATGCCTCAAGAAGCTGCTTACAATAAATTATCTTGCTGTCAAACAAAGGACTAAATATTTTGAATTTACCACATTGAAAACACTTCCGAATTTGATGCACCTCATAGCCATTATAGCAACAATCTCACACTCCGGTTCAGACCTAATTTAAAATACCAACTTTTTATTGTTTCTTTAATTTGTCATCAGCCTCTTCAACTCAACCTGTAAGAATGAACTATAAGATAATGTTCTATATTGGCAGGAAAGTTACTGAAGAGATTTGAAGGGATGCACACAACAGGATTGGAGATGCATGCCACTCCCCAGATAAAGAGGTTTGTAACATATGGATGTTGGAGCGAGGAGGATGCCTTCAGGCTTTGGGATAAGTCCCTGATGTCTTGTTTAGCATCATTCAAGCTGGATCAATCAGTAAGTTATTGTTATATCACATATTTGTTATGGGATTGATTAAACTTCATTTATGTTTGCTGCCATTTCTAGTTGGATTTCAATTCCAATATGATGCGCTCTTTCTTTTAAGTTTCAGACAGGTGCATTCTAAGTGATAACAAACTGATGGGGCAAAATAAATTCCATATTTGAATGCAACAAATAATCTCTAAATCTGTTGGAAAATCAGTGAACATATCTTCTAATAGCTTACAACTCCAAGAATTTTTTTTTTATCTATATCTAAACATAAACATTTGGTCAAGATTTATTGATGTACAATACAGGTGACCAAGCTTCAACTGACAAAAGATGGAAGATATATTGTGGCATACTCCAAACATGCTTTTGGCATAGTCACATGGCATCTGATAAATGGAGATGATCAAGGAATGCCCAATTACCCGGAAGAGTTTCCAAACAAAAGTAAGAACTTGAGAATATATAACTTGAAATAACAATTTATGGTTTTATAAACAGTACTGTAAATACAGAAAACAAAATTGAAATAAGTACATTCCTGGTCGTTTTAAAGTAAAAATATATGAGATGAGTAAAATAACATGTGATGGATAGTGATACACTTAATACATATTAGTATAAATATGAATATGCATGCAAATCATAAACTATGTTCCAATTCACATTCCCATGGTAAATAACAGTCATTCCAGTAGCAGTGGATCCAACAAGATCTTTTTAGACATGGAAATAATAGATTTAATATAGGTTAGATGCAGAAATTTTTCCACTGATGTTTGTCAGTTTTTCTTTCATATATATATATATGTATATATATATATATATATATATATATATATATATATATATATATATATATATATATATATATATATATATATATATATATATGGAAAATGAAATGTATAATCTCATCAGTACCCAAATTTTCAATAATATTGTGAAAGCTGATTATTATATGTTCATTTGTTTTCTCGCATAACTTTACCTTGTCATAATCGTGCAGTAGTTTTCCATATTGCACTCCTCCATGCTGCTGTACGTCACTTGTCTAGAAATGTTATTGTCTGTTAGGAACTACTTTTGGATGTAACAAACAATGTATGCTCATGTAGCAGGTGCCAGAGCTTTTGATTCATTAGATCTGTCTGTGGATGAACTGAACAATCTATTTGATACATTTAAAGGTAGAGATAAAAAAGTTGATGATGAGGCTGAGTTTCTTGAGTCACAAGACAAATTTTCAACTGAGCAAACAACTTAACGTGATATCTGCAATGTCCACAATGAATATTAGACCCACAGTATTAAAATTCCCATTCTGATGATTTACGCAGTTTAATTTAGTTGAAATTTTCATACCTATTCATGAATAGAATGGTTCAGACTATAGAAAATTTAAGACTATGAGCCATGCTCTCAAGGATCAATAAACATTGCATAGAAAGACACATTTAAGCCTTGGAGATGTCCTATTTTACAAGTCAGTGCAAACACAAAATCTGAAACAAATGCAACTGAAGAAGGCAGGTTTTGGTAAAAAAAGCTAGAGCCTTAGAATGTGTAAGCCAAGACAACATCTGATAAATGAAACATCCAACTGCTTGGCCATTTTCCCTGTCTTACTTTTTTTAAGAAACTGTTTGGATTACAGTAGTGATACAAGTCACACATGTTATGTAAATAGATGGATTCCATGCAATAAAGAGCATGCAAATGACAGGGCATAAACTTTGGTCATATTTAGCTTTTAATAACAATGGCAATAAATATACTTACTCTTTTGCATCTTGAATTTCCTGCAAATGTATTGCTTATTTATTTCTGCTAATTTTATTATTATTATTATTATTATTATTATTATTATTATTATTATTATTATTATTATTATTATTATTATTTAAAGAGGGTAACTCAATTAGCTAAGAACTAATCAGAATTATATTGTTACAAAAATTGATATCATAATTGTTCTGTAATTTAATTACATTTCTAATATAAAGACATTCCGAAGGAGACTTTACTGCACACATAAATTAAATGAATGTGGTTTTCCCTAGCAAACAATATTTAATCATGCATCTTTTTGAGAATTTTAATGAAAAGAATTAATATTTTTCATACTGAATTATTCCAAGCAATAAGTATTGATGTCTATAATGAAGCACATTTGCAGCTGTATTTAGTCACATGCACATCATATGGAATTGGCCCAGCTAATAAATCCAGTCCATCAAAAAAAAAGAGCAGATTTAGATAGACTGACAGATAAACAAAAATTGATCTATCCTAGACCAGTTGGAAGATTTGTTTCAAGGTGCATTCATTCAAAACTCTAAATTTCAATTTAAAGTAGATCAAAATGAGATTTATTGTTTAAATGACTGACTGAGTGCTTGATACACTACTAAGTTTAAAGGTGGCTGGGTGGTGCTATGTATGCATGCATGTTGTTGCTGAGCTATAAAAATGTTATTATTATTGAGCTTAGTTTTGTATTTACTTTGCAATCTATCATAAATTCAATTACTTTCTTTTTTGTTGTGTGTTCTTTTTATTCTTTAACTTTAGTTACAGACACAAAATGAGTATGGGAAATGGGAAAATATGGACTCGTTTTTTCTGAGCATATTATAGCAAAGAAAAACTTGCTCCAATTTCCCCAGAAAAATGCAGTAACTTATAATTATTGGATGTTAATATTAACTAAAATGATATGGTGTCCACAGTGTCATTTGTTCTGTTATTGTCAATGTTATTTAAATTTTTATTCATAGATCCAGTTGATCTTGATCTGAGTGTGTTAGATGCTGTTGAGTATGACACCAATGATCCTGATACAGATCCAGAAGAAGAAGATGAGGATGATGAGATTGAAGATGATGCTGACAGTAAAGATGAAAAGATTATCTGAAAAAAAACTGTTTCTTGTTTAAATAATAATCTTCATTCACTTACAACAATTTTTTAACTAATTAGTGTGTAAGCACATCATTCATTTCATGTAAACTTATCGAATTTGAAATTTCAGCAATATCTAACAAGTATACTTTGACTTAATTTCATTGATCTGTAACTGCTTGTAATATTAATTACTCTTAATTTATAAATGTTTTTTGCAAATATGGCAGCTGTGATCTTCTGTGGATTTAATTTTAGTTGATGAAAATGTATCACAATTTGAGGCTTGCATAGGAAGTTATTGAACTAAATGGACCATTTTCACAATGGCAAAGTAGAAACTTAACCCAAGCAGCAACCCAAAAACAAACCCAAACTGATAAGCATTAGACAGGACCTGACTGTCATTTATTAGACTACATTTGCAAGCTGTCTTTTACAGTTTGGTTTAAACATATTTTATTTGCTAAATTATGGAAAAGGGGTTGGGCTGTATGTCCTCATCTTAAATACTTCCTCTTTAATACAAATATAGTTATACAAATTAATCGAGCACCAAATAAACATGTACAAAAAGAATGGAAATTATGAAAAGAAAAGTAACAACTGGAAAAACAACCACCAATATTAACAAAAAACCCCAGCAAAAGACAGAAGAATAGATAAGATATGCTAAATGTAAAAGAAAGTTCAAAAAAAGAAAAACAATATCCAAGTCAGCAAACAATGGTGTTACCAACTTTGGAAAGAGTAGAATTTAATAAGTCATGCACCTAGACTGAATATCAATTGGTTATTGTAACTGTCAGGAAAGTAAATAATTCCCTTTATATTTAGAATGTAAGGACGAAACATTACATAAAATGTATTGCATTCTGTTTTGTATTTTCGATGCAAAACTTCAAGATATTTAAATTTGGTAAATTTCAACTTCAGGTGAGCTACATAGAAGAGTGTTTGTAGAGATGGGGATGACCATTTCCTTTTGATCTGTGTATTAAGAAGAAATACAAAATATAATATTTTCTGCTTAAATGCCACAGTCACATTAAAAATTAGGTGATTAGGTGATCATCATTCAGATTTTGTGAAGTTTGCTATTTTTATTTTGAAAAAATTATCTTGTTAAGGGGAAGTGAAAGTTGGAAAAGACCATCGAGTTTATTAAGTCACATTCTCATCTTGATCTCACACAGATGGACAATTCAGATTATCTTCTTAACAATCTGAAAACTGCCTTTGCATTTATATATTGCAACAATAATGCAACTGTAGAAACATTGCGAGAAAAGCTTGATCTACTGAAAATGCTTTATGATATATTATACAAACAAAAATGTTTTGTTTTTTTTTTTGCAAAAGTAATGTTAACACCAATGCTCCAGAAAATTTTCCTACAGAGTAAAAATAATACTAAATTGTGACACTAAACATTTTAACTAGATTGTAGCCTTTACAAATCAAAACTAATAAGCTAATAAATAGTGCTGACATATTTAAGTCATGTTCAGTTTATTTTTTAAAAAAATACTAATGCTTCCATAATGTGATCCTACATAATGCTTTTTATTTATGGAATTTCAAATTTACATTTTCTAGTTTGCAAATTAGCTCAAAAGTGTTTACTAGGGATACATTACATAGGGATACATTACATAAGTGTTATATAAAGTTATATTAATCATAAGAAAAGTTATGTTTATTAAAAACAATTGAAGACCTGTATTTTCTGACATTTTTCTCTTCTATTTAAATTAATTGAAGTCTTTCAGGTATTAGCAATCATCGTCCATTGACTATAATTTGATTTAAACAGACAAAAGAAGCATTATAAGAAAAAGAACTGTTAAGTCATGTATATGATATTTATAATGAATTCCATATATGTAAAAGGTGTCTGTCAGATAAATTCCACATGTGAAAAATATGGCTTACATCTATCCTGAGCACAATTTTAAGAAGGTTCTACTAATCACTATTTTGATATGTGTAAAGGATATATATTTTGTTATGTTTTTACCATGTGGATTTAAATATATGTTTATTTCGTCTATTTTTTTTTAGCTTATGTGATACTAACTATAATCAACAGTTGTTAAAACACATCATTTTTCCTTTGTGGTTATTAAGTATTTAATGACACAACCACTCATAAGGCACAACAATAAAATGGAAATGCCATCATAAAAGCAATAATGTTATAATGTTGAGAATAAAGTTGCCAGATATTTGCAGACAAAAAAACATAAAAGAAGATGAGGAAAATATGCACGATGGATTCTAGCATTGGTACACGCATACAAGACTTATAATCTTCTTGATTATGCAAAAATATATTTTCACATAACAAAAAACATCATTTAACAGCAAAAATTAATTGCAGCATTTTGTATCATGATATTAGCAGAAGGGTCATTTGATCCTAAAAGAACAATATTAAATACTCATGTAATGTGTTGATGTAGAATATATTTAAAGGTTAGAAATAATTTACAGTGTACTTTAATAATATTTTTAATAGTATTAAAATATTCAGATTCTTAGTTATTTTTGCTTTTAAATAATACCTACATTTGTTTAAAATTATATTTAATAGTCACTCATGCATGTAATTAACCTATTTGTTGTGTTAATAGTGCTATTTGTGTTTTTTTCATGCAGTCTCACAAATGTACACATTTTAAGCCTTTTGAAGTACTGATATTTTGTATATTTAATAGCATACAAGTGATGAGTTAATAAACATCATTGATACATTTTCGAAATAAATTACATTTGGATTATTTCACTATTTATCCAGGTTTACATTTTTCAGTTAGATTATTTTCCTATGTGTGTGTGTGTGAGAGAGAGAGAGAGAGAGATGGACTAACCACCAGAACAGTGATAAGAGTAAGTAAGGTAACTAAAGCAAAATGATTTTAATCTTTTGGAAAAGCATCAATGTCTTGCAAGTGTGAGATATTCCTGAATAAATGTGTCCTTTTGTTCCCCTGTCAGTCAGTTGGGAACAATCTATTGAACATTGTTACTTAGAAAGCAAGACATTGCACTAAAAATAAAAATATCAGGAGAGATGTCTTACATTCTAGGACTAGGCCACCACATTCAATCTAAATCACAAACACTACATCTTCTGTGATATTTATCAAGCATAGACTTTACCATAAAGCACTAAATTTTTGTATATTCCTCACCATATTTCTGCTTCGCTTTTACACTCATTGAAGGAAGCTCAGCAATCATAAATCAACAGGTATAAACCCTTTTACTCTTTAACATTGATGACAATACTGAGAATTAGCTGATTTACAACAAAGTGGCAAAGTAGTGATCATGTGAGATTCGTGCTATGCCAATTTACTCAGAATATTGAATATCTGCACTTCTGTTTTGCTATATTTCCACCTCCTATTCACTTGTCTGTCTCTTTATCAAATGCATTTTATTTCACTTTAGCTTGATTTGTCTTGCCTTTTAAAAAATGAGATTTTGGTTAAAAACAATTGGAAAATCAAAATTTTCAGATTTAAAAAAAATTTCAGGATGATTCTGACAAAAACAGGATAAGAGCCAGCTCAGCAAAGACACTAATAACATTTTCATCTTTTATAAATTGCATATGTAATGATAATCTCAATTTAAAATAAAAAAGAAGAGTGGTTTATAGTAAAAGTATATCTTCATATCAAAGGTAATACAGGAAATAATTTACAAATGATCTCATTATGACAGCAGTATATGTGAAATACATTAATTTATGGCATTATTGCTGTGGTCATTGTTGAGGTATACTATTACAAGAGCATGTAATATTCATTATGGTATAATGTGCATTATGAAACCATAATCAGGCTTTGTATATCTAAAATCAAATTACAGTAAGTATTGTTAAGGTGGGGGGGTGAGAGGCTATTGAAAAGCTATTGAAAGAAATAATGAAATTTGTACCAGTCTAAAATCATCACATGTTGTATTTTTACTTTCTGCCTTTGTTAAGGAGTAAATATATGTTGTGTAGACTTCTTTAGTAATCTCCCAAGCCTACTATTTTTGCTGTAAAATGTTAGGCAACTTAATATATTTTTCCTTATCAATGAATAAATATTTATCAGTTGAAATCAAGTACAGACAGGTTAAATATTGGAAAATATCTGAATTTCAACTGTCTTCTTTTAATACGATAAGTATTATTTATCTTTTACAGATTTTAAATTGATTTTATTTTTTTTAAATTGATTGTTATTTGACTAAATCTTAAAATTACCTTAAAGCAGTGTTTTTTTTCTATTTACATGAACCTGAAAAATTTTAGTGTTCTTACCTATTTTTTTCTGTATTAAATTACTTTATATCATCCATTATTTTCTAAGCTTCTTTCTTTCTTCCCTTCTATTGTCGTCATAAAATTGAGGGACTGTATATATGCAATATACCCCAAAATTATACAATTTAGTTTGACTAATTCCTAATTACTCTAAATGTGTCTAAATGTGTTACATATCCTAATCCAATTCATGTATCACTACTATTCAAACATGCAATACACCTTTGTAAATAATACAATGATGATCAAAAGCTCTACAGAGCTTGTTTATACAAAGCATGATTTTCTGATGCCTTTGGAATTTCTCCTGTATGTTTGTCCTGTTTTGTTTTCATTGTCACAAGAGATAACTGCTTTTTTGAAAATGAATAAAGCTTCATTGATCTGTATTTTTCTTGGTGCATTTTGCAAACTGGTGGTTGGTCTGCAATAAAAATAACATTCTCATAAAAAAATTGAATGATTAGTGAAAGGTTATTATCTAAACATGAAAGATAAAAATGGCTAAACTACAAATTTGTTCCATTAATGCACTCTTCAACATTAATATGCTGCATGACAGGAAAATCATTTTATTTGAAAATGTTGAAACATAATTTAAAATAACAGTAAATGGTAATCTTTCATTCAACCAAAGCATCTACTATACAGATAAAGCACAACCACACTATTGCTTCCCCTTCATACCTAATGACTGAAAACTAGAGTTATGATTGTGAGACTTTAAAACAATACTCAGTAGTGTTGTGACTAATACCATTAATACACCACAACACAACCTTGAAATAGCTGATTTAATGTGACCTCTTAACTGCCAAAGAAAATAGAATATTTCCCACATAATAAGATTTTGGGGTCATCTCAGAGTCTTACCAATTGAAAGTTTATGCTATCACATCTGTCTCTCTCTATCTCTCTTAAAAAATATTATGAAAGGATTAACTCAGATAATGTTTATCCATTTGGCAAACATATGGGCACTTGGGCTTGGGACACATTTCCCTCCCCAATGGATTTCACCTCTAAACATGTTTAGTCTGCATCTGTAAAATTTAAGAGCTGACCATTACATTTCCTCCACCCCATCCCCCTCCAAAAAATATAATTGCAAATGACCCAGGACCATATCCCTTCTATATTCTGACTGAGGTGCCCATCAGACTTGTGAAAAGAAAATCCAATTTGCCTGAGAAAACTTTGATGGTGCTTATGAAATGTGGGAATTTATTTTCAAAATGTATTTTTTACTATAATATGGCATATTATGTTAAAAGCATAAAATTTTACTCCCCAAACCTCTGATATGGTTGTGTATAAAAAAATATGATTTTCAAAAATTTCGAAAATACATGTAGAATAAAAAATAACCAACCCACTTCAGTATATACCTGGTACATGTAGCATGTATAAACAGTAAAGAGTCATGACTGGAGCTAATATAAAACTATCCTTTGGGTGGTTTAATTAGAGGTAATTAAAAGGTAAAGAAGTTCTGTATTATCATGTATTACTTAATTGGCTGACAATAATTAGCTAGTGTATTGTGTTTGAAGGCCACAGAGGGTGAACCCATTGTGCTAATTTGCTTATGTAAAGGTCACACATTAGAACAACCCAATCAAAGAGATGCTAGAAGTGTGTAGGAGAACAAAAGCTATTAAACATCATTGCCTTGAATGAAAATGTGAAGCAGTCTGTATTATAAGTTATAGACAAGTTTGTGAACAGTGGCATCATTTCCTTGAAGTTGGATTTTACTCCATAAATAAAATAGAAAGCATGATAATTATAGTTGTTTAAATATCGTTCAAGTGATTCAATTGTAAGGCAATTTAGGAAACAAAGCAAGCAAAGCCCAGCAGAAATAAATTTCAGAACTCGGCGATGCATGCCATCACAAAAGAAAGATGGGGGAGGGGGCATTTAATTCTTTTCATATGCAGTAATCACATATAGACATACATCATTCCAGTGTGTAGCATGGCTGTAAAAATAGGAGCACTACCTGTATTCAACATATTTGACATGCTGAATTGAATAGTCAGATTGGTTTTCTTGATTATTAGTTCTTATTGTAATCTTGTTAAATGCTGTTACTTAGTCTGTGCTTTTCAGGATGATTTTGGCCATGAAATAAATTGATACCAAGACAAAAAGAACATGCTTGAGTTTGCACAATTGATTTGTGATGCTAAAACATTGCCACTCATACTAGACATAGGTGTTTAATACTGCTGTAATACCTCTAAAGCCCCCATTAAACCTGAACATATAATGCCCCTGGCCATTGCACCAATAAAATGGTCAGTTCAAAATGTGAAATGTATTCATTTTTCCATAAAGACTAGCATGTATCATAGTTGGACTGCATGAGATACAGTTTTGACAATACTAACATTATGGATTTTCCATAACAACTCATGGAATTTAGCAGAGAAGTTTGAACACCAGTATCATCCAGTCTCTAGTGAGTGTAGTGACCAGCACTGATGACACTTGCATTACTTTCAAACCCCTTATTGAACCCTACTGCATTCATATTTGAAGTGTAGCAGTTGTGTGTGTTACAAATAATATTATAAAAGGGAACATTTAAGTCATATAGAAATTGTAGTCCAAGCTTGTGCAATTTGAGTCGGAGCTTGTCATTTATTATAATGATCAGCTTTGAGTCTGTGCTTAACAAAAAATATTCTGAGCACTGGTCTTAGAATGTTCTATGAAAGATAAAAAAAAAACAATAAAAAAGATCATTCCATCACTAATTTTATGTATCAAGCGTTTTTTTGTTCTAAGTCTACTACATCTTTCGAAAAGTTTCCTGATATTTTGTCAACATTTTAACAGTAATGATCCTACCTTCGTGTTATCTAGTACTTAAGATTCCTGAAGAACTGTCTGTTCCTGACCGATTGGAGATCTAGTTGTTAAATTTTCTTGCTTGACATATTTTACTGTTGTGATGGTTCTACATTGTTCTTGGCATTCTGAATCCACTAAGACTTCTATACTTTGAAATGTTTCTGCTGCCCCTCCCACTGCATCTTGCTTAATTAAAACTTCTCTTGAAAAGGAGTTAAGATTCTGCGTGACCACATTGGTGATACCAACTACTGCTGTGGTCATGATAAGAGGATATTATTGGTTCAAATTTATGTCAAAGTCAATGGATCGGCTGGGTTTGTCTGATTTATGGCGTTGTGCAATTTCTTCAAAAATCTGAATAATTTCTTCATAGTTTCTTAGAATAATGGTCTGCAGTTCTACATTTTCGTGCGTTCTCTTTAAGGCATGTGTGCATTCATGGTATCTACACTTCCTGTAATCTTAGGATTTCTTTGCTTAGGAGTATATATGGTAGGTCCACTTTTATCCTGTTGTAAAATATCCATCTTAATGATACCTCATCTTCAATTTCTGTATATGTATGTAAAATTTATTTTTCCAACTTGAGTGGACCATTGTGAATTATGAACATTCATGTTCTGTATTCTCTCAAAGGATTTGATCCAGCGCCTGCTAAAATTATTAATTTGTACAACCTGCGAGCTTTTCTGACTCTATCCGTTTATAGATTCACTCAGAGATAGTATGATTTACGCACATTAGTAAGATGAAAATTTGGTTGACTCCTTTAATATTTCCCTCAATGTAAACCCCATATATTTGTTGAGTGCTATTTATGGAAGAAACTGTATAAAAAAAATAAGACAGTCAGACCATTATATGCATATTATGCACTTTCAGTCAAGATTAAAACAACATTATACGTCAGTAAATCTAATGATCTCTGTAATTACAGAGATTCACAGAAATACTTAACGATGGTGGAGATGTCAACTTTCACTTTGGGTCACATATTTGGGTGCTTTCTTGTACTGTCTGTGTTTCTTCAGTCATATTCAAGTTATCATTCTATAATGAATAAATGGATGGGGTACACCATTGACAGGATTCGTGTAATATACAAATTTGGGCATTCTTAAACAGAAAACGACCTTATCACTTTAATTGTTTTGCAGATAATGTTAACTGGAATTTGTAGGCGTACAATTGATCAGGGGAGAAAACCTATTGTATTAATGTTTCCAATGTAGAAAAAGAGTTGTGTCCCTGGAACGACTAACTAATTGAAGTTTGGGGTGAATTTAATTGTTTATCAGACATAAGTCAAAACGTCTTTTTTGAAAACTTGTGATTAGTTCACGTCTTAACGGATTCGAGTTTGCACTTGTGCAGTTGCATAATCATAGCAACATTTTCTGATTACTCAACGGGTTTTCGTCTCCTCTAGACAAGTCTCAGATGTGTTCACATCGGACTGGTTTATGAACTTGTATAGTAAATGGCGCACTAGTGTTGTGTTTGATGGTTTTCATCAGCTTTTACAGCAGTGATCTCTTCATTGAATGTCTTTATTATATTTCGCCATGAATGAGCTCTTTTTTGAAGATCTGAATTATATTTTGTCTTCAGTTATCTCTTCCTTAAAATACTGTCCATGAAGTTCCACTATCAATTATTTCTGATGACCATGGCGTTAACAGTGACTTAGGAGTCGTAAAAATGAACTTAGATCCCTGTCGGTTTGGATAATCTTTCAACGTGTGAGTCAAATACGTGACAAACTACCCGTTTGCTAAATGGAGTTATCAAGAAGTATCAACATTAGATATGCTCAAAGCCAATCAGAATGAGATAGTAATTTAACTGTAAAAGAATGGAATCACTCAAAGAGACTGACACAGTTAGATGTAATATATGCTTGTTAGTACATTTCACCATAGAAACCATCGATTTGAAAACTGAAGTCTTTTATCTGAAGTCTTTTTTTTTCAAGGTACATGAGAAATTAAGCCCATAGAGATCGCAATAGTGTTCTGCTTTATTTATTATTACTGGCGATTTGGTACCTGGTAGAATTGTACCTTAATTAGACGTTTGTACTGCTTGATTCACTGCTATTTTATTTTACAGCAGTATTTAAGAAAATTTAAAGGGGATAATAGAGAAATAGTTGTTCAGCTATTATTTGGTTATAAACTTGTGATCTACGATGTCCTGTCCTTTATTGGTAATAAACTTGTACAGTTCTTCCAGATCTACGTAGATATTATTTTGTACTATAATAACATTCTAGTTATAAAGCAGTTGTTTTTATTTATACAGCTTGATCGGGGATATATTTATCCCCAGTACTTTTTATATCAAGACTTGTCTATGATTCAAATACATTGTCTACCCTAAACTTTATTGACGCACGTGCCAAGTATTGCTTCAACCTCAGAATACGCATGCTATTTCACAAGAAAACATGAATAATAAAAATGCTCAAGGCTATTATTTTCATGAATCTTATTTGAAAAGGTTTAAAGGTCTACCACTGGATCAAAACTGAAAACTGTATCCTAGTGTTCTGTTTTGCGTATTTTATTTGCTAAGCTATGTAATGGATTGACTGATATCATTTTTAGGTGAAATGTTTTAGAGAATTGCTAAAATACTTTGAACGAATTTGTAATTATAATAGTTCCATGTCACACTTCTCAGAGCAGTTTATGACTTATATCTCGTGTTTTATTAGTGTCATCATGCAGCACTTCATCATTTAAATTTTAATTATTCTTTAATAATATTACAGATGGGAA
The DNA here is from genome assembly GCA_016746295.1 of Potamilus streckersoni. Classification (NCBI taxonomy): domain Eukaryota; kingdom Metazoa; phylum Mollusca; class Bivalvia; order Unionida; family Unionidae; genus Potamilus; species Potamilus streckersoni. Next base: position 10,015,834 of record JAEAOA010002345.1, on the reverse strand, counting down.
TTCCAATAATCGAAAGGTACAAGAAATGCTGTGGTTAATGTGAGCTCCTTTACCTGAGCTCCAAACCCTCAAAACCAGGTAGACGTGAACTCCACAGGTGAGTGTGCTTGTGTACAATTTATCAGCGGAAATAGCAGCTAGCTTTACAACAATAAAATCTAAGGTTTATACGAGTCCTCTATATCGTTTTATTGACTCTACTTGAGCACCACACCCTTCATAGATATAGATGACTTCCCGATGTGTTCATAAACAAGATATAATCCACATTTACATTTGTCTATAAGTTTTTGGATTTTAGACAACCGCGGTACATCGTCAGTGCTTTATAACCACTTTTCTGTATTTTGCAATACCTATTATTTTGATTATGTTTTGCTTGGTTTTGTTGTCTTATATAAATTGGAACACAATGTTTTAATGTTGTGCATTTATAGGGATATAGATGTGTAGTATTTCTAGATGTACTGATTACAGATCACAAGAACATGTACGACGGCCTTTTATCTGGCGGGTATCTGGATTGGCTTGGCATAAATTTGTTATCGCTATTTCTTTTATATTACTGACCTTCTTGAGCATCTTATCTCAACTACTGTTGAAAGACGGTCGTATAAATATGGGACCCTCTTTATAATACTTACAATATATAGCTGGATCTAAATGAAAAACATCAGACATCGAATATTGCTATGAATGTAGTCATCTTAAAACTTTTATGATGCCTACTTTTACTGATCGGATCATATGTGTATGGAGTTTTCAGAAATAAACCTTCCATGGGTCCGATGTGACATCCAATATGACTGGCACGGCATCTATCCGATGTGACATCCAATATGACTGCCATGGAATCTATCCGATGTGACATCCAATATGACTGCCATGGAATCTATCCGATGTGACATCCAATATGACTGCCATGGCATCTATCCGATGTGACATCCAATATGACTGCAATGGAATCTATCCGATGTGACATCCAATATGACTGCCATGGAATCTATCCGATGTGACATCCAATATGACTGCAATGGAATCTATCCGATGTGACATCCAATATGACTGCCATGGCATCTATATGATGTGACACCCAATATGACGGTCATGGCATCTATCCGATGTGACATCCAATATGACTGCCATGGCATCTATCCGATGTGACATCCAATATGACTGCCATGGCATCTATTTTGAAAGTCATGATATTGCTACTCCTCCTGAATAGTAACGTGACACATTGTATAATGTATAGAAAAAGTGTGGAAGAAAATGTTAAAATTGAAGCAAATATAAAGAAATGATGACGGATAAAGTTCTGGTTTCTAAGCATTTTAAAATTAAGTTTAATTTTGACTTTGAAATTCAGAATTTTTGTAAACATTATTCCGTGTTTGCACGAAACAGCAGAAAATTATTTGTTTGTTCAACCTCACTAGAAGTCTCATACTTTCAGAAAGTGAGGTGGACAAAATCAGCAAAGTTGTCTCCCTCACATCATATCTTTAAATCGTGAATACGGTTTGTGCATCAATAATTTCCGCCACCAATAAACGAGAGGAAGCACGTTGATCTATCTATCTATCTATCTATCTATCTATCTATCTATCTATCTATCTATCTATCTATCTATCCATCCATCCATCCATCCATCCATCCATCCATCCATCCATCCATCCATCCATCCATCCATCCATCCATCCATCCATCCATCCATCCATCCATCCATCCATCCATCCATCCATCCATCCATCCATCCATCCATCCATCCATCCATCCATCCATCCATCCATCCATCATTACTCTAATTTCAAAAAGAGAAAAGACAAATGCCAAAAGATGAGTTGGGAAGGTTTTTTTGTAATGTCAGCAAGACGAAGAAATATTTGTTTAACAATAAAACAAAGAAAGCAAGAAGAGATGACAAATTTAAACAGTAATGCAAGGAAAACAGTTCAAGTGAAACGGTTAACATAATACAATTTACCAAAATTAAAACACTTGAGAGAAATAACGAATCTTCCACAGCTACACCAATGATTGTGAGACAGATGAAATAGAATGGAATAAAATCATGGAGGAGAATTAAACATTCGGGCAAAGCCACACAACTAACAGAAGCAGAAATACTTTTACCGAAGAAACAGTATGTGGATTTTCTGCAAAAAACAAACAAACAAACAAATTCAAGCCGTGTTTGTTCCTCGTTTTACTTTGAAAGTTTATCATAAATACTTTGTGATGCTCGCGTGTTTTGTGGACGGGTTTTCCAAGATTAAAAATACATTTACGTTTGTTATAACATTGATCAATTCGATACCATTATGAGTATCACATATTTTGGTGGATACACTTACTGTTGCAGCAAATGTGATAAATGATTGAACAATCGAGAGTAACATATATACTGTGGAGAGAGATGTCCTGGGTGTTCAGCTTTCAGACCATAAATTCATGTTAGAATTGTTGGCGAAGATCGAAACTTGGAAACAAGAGGAAACTCTTTATGCCAAATACATTGTGTGTGTGTGACTGGTGGAGAAATCAAATATGAACATGAACATGAACTTTGTCTACCTTTCTAAATGAAATATTTTTCTTGATGCTTTTACGCCATGACCTATTTAATATATAAGATGTATAAAATGTATTGTGTTGTTTATCGAATCTCAGAATTGTAAACGCAGTTCTTTTAGCTACATCCTTCTTTTTCAAAGCAACAGACGGTAAATTAGTTTGTCAAAGTTGGAAGGCAGTGTAATTTTACCACCTTTTAACATGCTGATTACTGGATCAAATGGCTAAGGTAAAACAGAACTGAATTTGTCAAAGACGGAAACAAACAAAAACCAAAATGCTTCGATTAATGTAGTCCTTGATGAAAAAATGTACAGAAGATACAGTTAACAATGGAGTCGTATAACTAAAAAATAATTACATTTTTATCTAAATTGCGATTAGTTTCTCCTGTTATGTGTAGGCTAAAAGATAAAGATTGAAGCCAACAAGCTTTGAAAATTTTAACACAATAATTTATTTCCCTAGAAAGCACAGTAAAAATATGAAATACGGCTTACGATTTGTGAACATAATCCAAATATCAATCCTAAGATTGAAAAATATAAGTCCTATCACTAAATAATTCAAATTGAATCCAGGTTCGCATTTCGATGAAATTCCAATATGGAAGGCGATGACGTCAGATGCAGTTGTTGTACTATTAGCAACAGATCCTCGATTGAACCACTGTTTATATTTCCGTTCAGAATTCCAGAATAAATTTCCACTGAATTTCTTTGTCCCAGAACTTTTTATAAAAAAGTACACTTGTTTAGTCTTCCAGAGAATAAATTATTAAATTCCAAAAAACCCAGACGAACTTCAAAAACAATCTGACAACAGCAATAGAAATATCTTGTTCTCTCAAGGTGTTAAGAACGACATTTAGTGGTCTTCTATTACTTCCGAGGTGAGTTACTCTTCCCTACTTTAAACATGTTGTGATGCCTAAACTTGTCCTTATTGCAGTTGCTAGACAACACTGGATATGAGAAATTTAATAATCACTTGAAAACCAAGCATCCAAGCAAATCAGATGAATTTAACTCATTTAGATATGCAAAGCCTCTAAATATATAAGCAGTGAAAATAATGAAATGAAAACATACAGCAAACAGAGATTTAAAATGTTGTTGAAAACAATCTTGCCGAGGCGGATAAATGAATAAGAATTGAAGAAGGGTAGCGTTCATTATAGTGTCCAAGGAATTAAACATTCAAAGAGAACAATAAAATACCTGTATAGAAGGGTTCTATATATAGACATTTTAACGAGTTATTGTGAAGGTGACAGTTGGTTAAATTATGGAGGAGATAAAATATATGAAAGAAGGAAACAATTAAAAGAGAGGAGGAAACGGAAACGAGTAATATGCCATTGATGGTTTCGGTTCCATTGTATACAAATTAGGGACATCAACAAAGCAACCGGCTGTTCATCATGCTTTTGTACATTGACACTTGATAAAGCAAATAGCTTATCAAGAAAATGGACCAACTGCTCATTCTAACGACAACCACTATCATCTTGTAACAGCGATCCTACTGTTTTTGTAGTACTCGACTGCTTCTGTTACCATTATTAAAATAAGTGCAACCTTTGGTGATTTATATAGAGTCAGTAATATGTTTAAACAAACGTAGAATATATATGTGTGTAAGTGTGTGTGTGTATGTGTGTGTGTGTGTGTGTGTGTGTGTGTGTGTGTGTGTATTTAATTACGTCTCCTTCTATATTTCGGATAGATTTTGGAGATTCTGTGTTTAAATATAGTGATTCGGTTTGGAGAGTATATTTTCTACAACGAGTACTTAACCAGTTAGTACAATCGTCATTTAACTAAGACGTCTTAACATACCATTATGGTAGCATTGATTAGTTACATAAAATGACCCTTCTCCAATTTCCTAAAATAAGGGTTTTTGGATATTCTCAATAATCGGTGTTTATTAATTAGAATTAAGAATATGTCTGATTGTTTGCACTAGGCAAGAACAACTATATCGATGAAAAACTAAACAATCTTGAAATTATGGTCATAAGTTAATTGAAGTAAAATTATGTGTGATAATAACGGGTTAATAAACCGTTCAATGGATACAAACAATCGTCTTGAGATCCTTGGAAATGGGGTCAAAAATACATTACGTTAGGTAATATTCATTTTAAGCAGATCCAGGATTTGGAGAAGCAACTCTTCGACCATAAATGGATTTTCCGTGACATTTACACGTTTTTTGGGGTGATGATGGTGGTGTTTGGTTTTTTGGGGGGTGGGGTGGAGTGGGGGTGTCGGCGGGGCTATTTACTGTTTTTGGATCTTATAGGATTGTACATTAATTAGATCATTGGTAACAATCCACCACTCAACTAGATGGCTTTTTCTAAAATAAGACATGACTTTGTGGTCTAAATTGTCCATTATGATTGGGTTCAGGGTTAGGATATCAGTATCTGAATCGACACATGCTTCAGTATAATGTTTATTTCTTCAAATTTATTACGTTGGTTTTTAGTTTTCGAGCATATTGCAGACCTTGAAAACCAAAATTTAATTTTCTATACTGATTGTCAATAATACATACTAAACGTTTCTTTTTATACATTTTAAAGCAACTTCATTATGTATTATCTAATTTATGTGCACGCGAGCATCTATCTATCTATCTATCTATCTATCTATCTATCTATCTATCTATCTATCTATCTATCTATCTATCTATCTATCTATCTATCTATCTATCTATCCATCTATCCATCCATCCATCCATCCATCCATCCATCCATCCATCCATCCATCCATCCATCCATCCATCCATCCATCCATCCATCTATCTATCTATCTATCTATCTATCTATCTATCTATCTATCTATCTATCTATCTATCTATCTATATATTTATGTAGGTGTGTGTGTGTGTGAGAGAGAGAGAGAGAGAGAGAGAGAGAGAGAGAGAGAGAGAGAGAGAGAGAGAGAGAGAGAGAGAGAGAGAGAGAGAGAGAGAGAGTTTTTTTTTTAAAATGTAGTTATTTTGGTCCAGTTGCAGAGATTCGAGCTGTGGATATTCGAACCGGAATACGGTGATGCATTGGGACAGTGAAGCTATGAAGCAGATGTGAAAAACAATGGAAAGAGAGTTTAATAGCTTTGTAACTGAGTCAGAACTCTTATTGTCTAATCTACTCAGACCGAAATATTCAGTTATTGTGCAACTTGTAAAGGAGTCCACGAACTACTATACCATTTGGTTTTACATAACTTACACAGCAACAGGTGAAATATTTAGGCTTCGGGTGGAGACACCCTGATTTCGTTTGTAAAGTCTACCTTGTACAGCTGCTTCTACACGGAACAGTGAACAGTACACCTGTACGTCAATTTCAGTTACTGCGAATCACAATGCACAGAAAATATAAATATTAGTATTCTTTCTTTATTAAACTTTTTGTAGATATATGCAGAAAGCCGAACATCCAGATTACGGTTTTTGTATATTGAAAGTATATTACAGAGAATTATTCAAAACCGGTCTGACTAACCAGGTGGAAAATAAAAATAAACTTTTAGTAAAACCGCAGACAATAGCATAAAATCATGCAATGGAAGAGTTTTGTACCGGCCCAAACATTGGGCAATGAAATGAAGATTCTGGGGCATTTAGTTCAAATATCTCCCACAGGCTGGATATTTAGGATATAGCCCAGTCATGTTATCACGTGATGGAAATTTACGGCACTGTCATTTCCTCTTTAATTTAAAGAATTATAGATCATTAAATTCTCTGTTGATACGTGTGTTTGCAAATATAAGGAAAAATATGTTACGGTTTGTTAGTATATATTAGAACTTTCAGACAGTATAATTTTTATTTTAAAGTTAGGTGACAAATCAATGAATAAGTTTCTTGTTATAAATTAACGAAAATCTTGATACTTGGTACATATTCTGCATAAATAATTTACGTATAAGGAAAATAGTAAAAGATTCGATGACATTTTCGAGTGAGCGTTATTTGACTTTCATAGCTGCGCAGCCACCTGAGGAATGGAGCTGTTCTTCTTACGTATATTTAAAAGTGGTCAATGCTGCCGAGTTGTAACTAAGTACACGAGAAACGTGGAAGCAATCAATAGCAAACTGACATATCTGGTAGCATGTGAGATCCTGTGGCAGGATGGAAATAGACCGTAACCTATTATCAAAAAACAAAGATTGCGTTTTGATGTAAAGTATATTATGCATAAAGAGATGGAGTGTAAGGTATGATAAATGGATTGAGTGTAAGGTATGCTAGAGGGATTGAGTGTAAGATTTGATAGAGGGATTGAGTGTAAGGTTTGATAGAGGGATTGAGTGTAAAGTTTGATAGAGGGATTGAGTGTAGGGTATGATAGAGGGATGGAGTGTAGGGTATGATAGAGGGATGGAGTGTAGGGTATGATAGAGGGATGGAGTGTAAGGTATGATAGAGAGATGGAGTGTAGGGTATGATAGAGGGATGGAGTGTAGGGTATGATAGAGGGGTGGAGTGTAGGGTATGATAGAGGGATGGAGTGTAGGGTATGATAGAGGGATGGAGTGTAAGGTATGATAGAGAGATGGAGTGTAAGGTATGATAGAGAGATGGAGTGTAGGGTATGATAGAGGGATGGAGTGTAGGGTATGATAGAGGGGTGGAGTGTAGGGTATGATAGAGGGATGGAGTGTAGGGTATGATAGAGGGATGGAGTGTAGGGTATGATAGAGGGATGGAGTGTAGGGTATGATAGAGGGATGGAGTGTAGGGTATGATAGAGGGATGGAGTGTAGGGTATGATAGAGGGATGGAATATAAGGTATGATAGAGGGATGGAGTGTAGGGTATGATAGAGAGATGGAGTGTAAGGTATGATAGAGGGATGGAGTATAAGGTATGATAGAGGGATGGAGTGTAGGGTATGATAGAAAGATGGAGTGTAAGGTATGATAGAGGGATGGAGTGTAGGGTATGATAGAGAGATGGAGTGTAAGGTATGATAGAGGGATGGAGTGTAATGTATGATAGAGAGATGAAGTGTAACTTATGATAGAGGGATTGAGTGTAAGGTTTGATAGAGGGATCAATGGTGGGGTATATTGATGGAGGCTAAAATAAATGCATGGAGGGTACGATATATAAGCAGAAAATATAATATACAAATGGAGGGTAAACTGTTTGGACGAAGGACTGGATAGACAGATGAAGGGTTTGATATACTGATGGAGGATAGGATATATGGAAGGAAAACAGGATATATGAATCGAGGGTAGAATAAAGGAATGATTGGTAGAATATATATTTTTACAATAATTGTTCCTGTATAATGTTTTAAGCTAAAAATAGTACCGTAAATGATGTTTCGTTGAAAAAGAAAAAAATTCATGTGCTCAATGAGCAAACTATCAATTTACCTTGTTTGTTATAATACCCATGAAGTTAAGTGTAGACTGCATTCTTTCTTTCACTAAAGAATAGTTTAATTAAGGAAATTGTTTTAGTATTAATATAGATACATGTCGGCTTTTTTAATTAATTAACGCGACTGTTATTATCATGGTTGATAAGTTTTACACAATACAGCCTTAAAACCATTGATGGCTGGTTTGATTCATAAGAAAATCAGATAGCTCGAAGATCATATATCAAGAAAAAAAAGTATGATTCAGGTCAAATGCACATACAAATGAACAAAAGGTAAACATAGAACGACAAAGCAAGTCATTCAGTTATACAGTGTGATAAACATTCTACGAACTTGGTTATCAAAGTTATGCTTTTATGTTTATGCCATTTTTATTATTCTTGCAGACCATTATCAATGTTCCATTGCACAATCTTAAGTAACATATTTAGACACAAAAAAATAATTCTATGAAAACTGTTTTAATGACGAAGAAAAGGACATTTTTATAGCATAATGGGGAGTTTTATCTATTTGTCTATATGTCAGACTTTCTGTCTGTCTGTCTGTCTGTTTCATGGCTGTCTTTCTCTCCATGCTGTCGATCCAAACTGACGCTGACTCAAACGCTGATACCTACAGATGGAGAAGATTAGGGCTATAACCACCTATCCTAGTGATTAAAGCATTATCCATAAGGGATTAATTCTGTGTAAATACAAATGTTAGGCCTTACACTTCGAGTTCATGCGTGTATGCACAGGACCAAAAATCAGGCCTATAACCATATATCACTGTGCTTGTGCGTACGTGAGAAAACTTTGCAGTAGCTTCTTGTGGGTCAGGCTCTTCCTCCATCAAATATGCTGGTCTGTCATGTGCCAAGACTTGAAACATAAATCGTACCATTGTGTTTAGTTTCAATACATGTCGTGAATATAAATTAGCGTCACCTAGTGCTTTTGAGCCTGAGATGATACACGTCTACCTTTAATTTATCAAATTCAAGGTTGTTACCCGACACATGATAGAGTTGTTTACAACCGCAAAATAGAGTATCTTGCAAGTGTAGTTAGTATTTGAGCATAAAAAAGATGGGAAACACAACGACATTAAGAGATTTTTAAGGCAGTCCAAAAGTAGACAGGTGCAACTGCGAGAATTTGTTTAATCACTACTTATGTCTTCATCACTAAAGCGTGTTTTGCAACATCATATAAAGCTCATGAGCTGAAGTTGAAACTCATTTACCGGAGACTCCTACCCTCCATCAACAACAACATCTTCCTATGTTTCTTCTCTTTTTCTTATTATTATCTTGCAAGAATATAGTTTCAACTATCAATGCTTATAAGATACTGTTTAATGTTATTACAATATTGTATTTACGATTCTCTTTTAACATCTCACTGATATGATTCATTATTAATTTTCTTTGCCTTTATTATTCACGTTAGTAGCATTATTTAAGGGCGCTTTTATTGTTAGTGAGGAGAGAGCTTGAAATAAGGTTGTGCCCTTTGCTCAATTTTTTACATCAGTTGTTTGATTTTCTGTACTTTCACGATGACTTTTGTGATCTAAAGCTGTAGAAATCAACATTTGATAAAAAGTTTCCCCAAAACATCATCATGTTGATTCGGTCTGAGGTTTCAAGTTCGGGACACTCGGAATTGAATGTATTAGAAATATTACACGCTATTTTATTCCAGTTGATTGATGCCAGGAGAACACAAAATAGGAACAGAAAGCAGCGTATTAAAGCTTACATACTATAGAACCACGTAAAAAACATTAACCGTCTCCCCTCCCCAATCATTTCAACTGAAGTTGTAGCCTATTTAATAAATTACGTCCATGTTTAATCGTGATTTATCATCCTGATAATATGTGACCATCTCTTGTTCATTGATATGACGGAAAGCCCAGGAAAACAAGTCTTAAACAATCGTACGTCCAGTTTGCAGGGTAAAAAGGATAGTAAAGCATATAGCCATCGCAAGGTATGTAGGATAGTGAGAACATAATTTGAATTAATGTATACTTGGTATTGGGGGGGGGCGGGAACAGGTTGGTTAAAATTTATTTTCGACGATAGAGAATAAATTCTTTTTTAAGTCTATGTATGTATTTTATAAGTGGGAACCAAGTCTTCTTATCAATGCTGCGATGACGATAGCTGTGATGATATGCCAATAATGTGTGTTAATAGGTCGTCACGTGATCTTCGTGGTAATTGTGACAAGGATTTACTGCAGACTTAGAAAATGCATGTATAAACATATTTTAAAAATTAATTATTTATAGTTGAAAATAACTTTCTGAAGTAGTTGTAATCCATGAAACATGTCTGTAGTTTTGTTGTTAAGTTCACAATATTTGCATTTATCTACTTTTAAATCATAATTATCAATCAAGTCCTTTCAGAAATAAATAAAACTTTGAGAGGGAAATTTACCTTTGCATCTATTTCTGAATAGTCCACATTGTTTCTATTAGAAGAATTTTCTTAATCCATAATTTATAGTTAGATAATTGTTGCATCCAACCAATCAGACACTATTTTCAGCTGCTTAGGTAATTTCATTCGAATTTTTGAAGCTCTTACTCTTTTCTGTATGTATATTTTCTCTGATAATGGATAGAATCGTTCTCGACGGACATACCTTTCTCAGGATATGTTTAAGACAAACAGCATGTTTGCCTATATTTCCCAAATTTCACAAGATAGATATCAGAATTTAAAAATTAGAACCTATGATAATTTTATGTAGATCTTAAATTAATACCTCTGTAAACCACACGTTTTCACCTGCCTGAAACGGGGTTTAAGCAGTATGTTAAAGTTTATCTTAAAGGTTATATGTGGCATACAGTTTTGTATCAATACTTGGTAATAAAGAACTTTATAACATTCAAATTTGTGTTAGTTATTGGTAATATGAGAACTTTATGACATTCAAATTTGTGTCAGTGATTTTTAATATGAGAACTTTATGACATCTAAATTTGTGTCAGTGATTGGTAATATGAGAACTTTATGACATTCAAATTTGTGTCAGTGATTGGTAATATGAGAACTTTATGACATTCAAATTTGTGTCAGTGATTGGTAATATGAGAACTTTATGACATTTAAATTTGTGTCAGTAATTGGTAATATGAGAACTTTATGATATTCAAATTTGTGTCAGTGATTGGTAATATGAGAACTTTATGACATTCAAATTTGTGTCAGTGATTGGTAATATGAGAACTTTATGATATTCAAATTTGTGTCAGTGATTGGTAATATGAGAACTTTATGACATTCAAATTTGTGTCAGTGATTGGTAATATGAGAAATGTATGGATACAATATTTGTATCAATGATTTGTAATAGGAGAAATTTTCAAAGTAGACGTTTATATTTTGTCGCAGTTGACCGTACTTATAAACATATGTACATTTACTTTCAATGGCAATGTTCCAATTTTTTTTCTTTGTTCGTTTGTTTCGAACGTAAAATAAAACTATTTCTCTGACGTTAAATATTTGAAAGACACTACTAAATTTCCCTTCCCATTTGCTTCTGAAACTGTTCGTGTAATTGTTATCGTTTGCTTGTATCGAACACAATTTAGCATTTATCTTCACAGACGTACAGCAGTTTCAAAACGGTGCTTTTAAAATAAAACTGTAACATAATCCCTGAAAAGAAGGTTGATTTTATTTTATACAGGTATATAGGTGTTAAGACTAATGTGTATGTTGTTTTCATTACACCCTGTAATTGGACTACATAATTTTATGTGAGGACATATGAACTCAACATCGTACTTGATGCTAACTTACTCGTGTACCTAGACTATACTATTGAACAAATGGGTAAATATATTTCATAAACTGGCAATGAGAAAAAGCAGATAATTGCTTTAGTACTTTTACTTATTTTATTTCTTTTCGGGGGTTGGGAGATGGCAATACTTCACTATAAAACATTTCATACCTATTTCGAAATGTCTGTAAAATGCACATCTATATCTTCATACCATAGCGGCCTTCTATTTATTGGTAACTGTTGTTACGGAAGAACTTCCTCAGTTACATCTTTTATGGGTTAATAAAAAACAAAATCTGATTTTTGGTACAATATGTGGTCGTTTATAAAACTAGTCCAACTGCAAATTGCACAGACCCAAATTGCACAGACGTAATTCTGCGCTGGCAGATCTGGATTTGTACAGTTTGTAAGAGGTAATCAGTAAAATATACAACATTGACCCTGATATGTAGGCTCATTATGCTACGACAGATCGGGATCTAGATTTTTTTAAAGTTTGACCTATAAGCGAGTATAGACGGTATTGAGAAATATCTTCAGGTTTGTTACATATTTTTGCAAAGACTAGAGTATATAAAAAGAAAATGAGAATAACTCTTACAAGTGATATGAAAGACAACAAGGATTATATAATTTATAACGTGATTTATTCTCTCTCTCTCTCTCTCTCTCTCTCTCTCTCTCTCTCTCTCTCTCTCTCTCTCTCTCTCTCTCTCTCTCTCTCTCTCTCTTATAGTGTTAGGTTTTGGGGGTATAACGTGTTGTCTTAGAAACAAGTAGAAATGGATACTAATAATCAAAACATATATTTGTTGACTATACGACTGAACCCAATTTTCTGTAAGGTAGTATGTGGCATGGTAACCCGACCCACGACTACCTATATACCATGTTTATCACATATTTAAACAAAAACATCAACAAAATCATATATGTCCATATCATTTTACAGCCCATTTTGGTGATGCCTCCCCCCATCTTCCTAATGTGGGAAAGGAAAATGCAGAGGTTCTTATTTCTGTCAATAAATAAAAAACAAACAATTTCGTACTTCTCTTGAAATAGTGTCAATAATATTTTTTAATTCAGAAAAAGATTGTAAATTTTCACTTTGATAGGTTTATTTAAGGTAAAATGTATTCAGTATATCTGTCTCAGTCCACTCAAAGGCCTCTTTGGTTCTTGGGAAGTCGAGTGGTTGCGGATGGTTCGTACATGAGACCGGTTGAAAGAAACAAGTGATTTTATTGTTTTTCATGAGAACGATTGAAAGAAACGGGTTATTCCATTGTTTTTTCGTGAAACCTGTTGAAAGAAACGGGTGATTCCATTGATTTTCAGTTTAGTTAGCATTTCAATCTGAAGGGTTCTGAAAATATATAAAGTTAACACTTCTTGATAACTCCATTTAGCAAAGCGGCAGCTCGCCAAGCATTGGTACAGCTGTTAAATGATGACATTATCCAAAAGTCTAAGTTTTTATTTCACCACTCTGTAACCGCTGTTAACTCCATGGTTATCAGAAAGAAATGATGATACAACTTTATAAACTCTATTTGAAGGAAGAGCTCTTTGATGGCAAGAAATAATAAAAACTTTCTACGTCAATATCGACACATCGTTTTCTATATAATTTAATACGACCGTCAAAGATAACACAGAACAATGGCGAATACGAAAACACCCAGTCTAAACAGTAAATAACCATATGTATATGTAACAGCACGAGGTCAAACTCGACTCCATTAAGAAGTAAACTTATCCGACGTTCAGAAGAAAGCAGTTATTTATTATTTACATATAGATAACACAAAATACACAAAATTTATTAATTCATGCAAACAAATTTCATATTACCTGTATAATATACATATTAGATGAATACTTTAGATTAAATTTTGTTACACTTAATGGTTCTCGAAAAAAGGTGGAAAAATTAGGAAAATATGAATCCAAAGACCTATATGAAGTTTTTACCCTTAGTTACCCTGTGTACTTGAGAAAAGGCACTTAGCAACCATATCCTCAACGTACTATATTCAATAATGTATGTGTTAAAAGCATCAGTAAAGCAAACCATACCTTTAGCGTGATAAGCACGCGAAAACAAATTGAATTTTCTTTTTATGTATGCGTACTAAATCCTGTTTTGTATGGAAAGAAAATTTTGTGAATAGTTTTGACGAAGATAAACCTTCAAGTTAAAAACTTCAAACTAAAAATAAAGTACAGTAATATTTATTAACTCGGAAAAATGTAATGAATTTCAATATGTACAAAACGTTATAATAATAAGCGCGATCGTTGTACTCAAATTGAAACAGATCTTGATCCTATCAGATCCACTCTTTGTCTACAATAGTTCCTAATCTGGAATTTAAAAACAATATATATATATATATATATATATATATATATATATATATATATATATATATATATATATATATATATATATATATATATATATATATATATATGTATATATATATATATATATATATATATATATATATATATATATATATATATATATATATATATATATCCATGCTCTCAAGCATCAACTATCAATCCGTAATATCATACGGTCATATGGTCATCAAATAGGAGAGTAACTTAAACGTCATTATTAAGGACTTGGGAGCATACCTCACTCGCTAGGATCATATAATTTGACGCTTAGCTACATGAGTAAAGCCGCTGGATTTTCATTAAGACATTGCAACTTATGCACATAAAAACACATGATACAGAAAAGCATCTAACCCGGGATTCCACATTATTTTCCTTGGATACACGATTTTATGAAAAAAAATTATACAGAAAAATAATCAAGACCTCTTTGCGAGTTAGAATTAGTTCCATGCAGAAATCGAATTCATGCTGCTGAGTAACGGCAGCTATCACCTATCCTGGCATGAACCAGCAGCTCCCTAATGAACAAGGCTGTGCGCTCATTCCCCAAAATAAACGTAACAAACTAGAAGGTAGTAGGGATACGAAGACCCTCACTAACTTTATGTCACATTGAGAGAACGAGACTTGAATTTTTATTTCGTTGCAACATTATATGTCTGGTTGGATAATCTATCTATCTATCTATCTATCTATCTATCTATCTATCTATCTATCTATCTATCTATCTATCTATCTATCTATCTATCTATCTATCTATCTATCTATCTATCTATCTATCTATCTATCTATCTATGCATGCATGTATGTATGTATGTATGTATGTATGTATGTATGTATGTATGTATGTATGTATGTATGTATGTATGTATGTATGTATGTATGTATGTATGTATGTATGTATGTATGTATGTATGTATGTATGTATGTATGTATCTATCTATTTATCTATATATCAATCTATCTATGGGTCAGTCGATCTATCAATGAAACCATAAAGTTCTCAAATGGGTATTACGATTATATAGACGCGGAAAATGTTTGTTCTACAATAATTTAATGATTCATTTTTGAATAAGGATACACTAATATCACTGAGAACTGTCTCCTGCGTGGTGAAGTACTGTACTGAAACTCAGAAAGTCTCGGGTTCAAATCTTACCCAGATTAACCAAGTTCATTTGTGTGTTCCTGGGTAAAGCACTGTGATCTCAATGCCTCGGCACTAAATAACCTATAATTACTCTCAGCGATTCTGCACTAAATAGTCATGTCGGCAATAAACAGTCTATCAATTCTCTCATATCAGCACTAAAAAGTCCATCAGTACTCTCATATCGGTACTTAATAATCCATCAAAGCTCTGATATCGGCAATTAATACTCCGTCATTACACTCATATCGGCACTAAATTGTCCATCATTATTTTCATATCGGCACTAAATAGTCCATCATTATTCTCATATCGGGACTAAATAGTCCATCAATACTCTCATATCGGCACCAAACAGTCCATCGTTACTCTCATATCGGCATTAAATAGTCCACCATTGCTCCCATATTGGCACTAAATAGTCTATTACTATTCTCATCGCTTCTGCATTAAAGAGTTCATCGTTACTCTCATATCGGCAGTAAATCGTCTATCAATACTCTCATCGCCTAGGCACAAAAGAGTATCACGCATTGATATTCATTTGAACGCCACCCAGTCGATTAATCATAGAATAAATTGTTGTTGATATTAAAATATTTTGTCTTTTCTTTTCATTTTGTTTTGTTGATCTTTTATATTTTTGATTTGCTGCAAAACTAACGTCATTCATAATCACATGCGACACTACTGAATTACCCGTATAAAATCGTGAAATATCAAGTCACATGCATGAGATGTTACAAAAACGAAATGTTAAAGAAGCTAAGGGTTAACTTTTAAAAAAATAATCATTTACAAAGCGAATCATAACTGACATTTAAACTTACTAATCTGAGTGTGGACTCTATTTCTTTTCCTTCTCGTCCTCCTCCTCATCGCCCCACATGGATTTCCCAATATACCCAATAGCCTCAAAAGGTCCCGTGACGGTACGTCCAACTACTGATCCTGGCAAAGCACCTATTGTTTTTGCAGCCTTATCAGCATCACTTCCTCCGCTTTGTTCTCCATTTTCCACGGCATCTTTAATTCCTCTGATAGGACCCGAAATCACCCCACCTACTGCGGCTACGGGTACCCAGATTGGAGCTGTTATTATAGTCATTGCTTTCCTCATAAAATCCGACATCTTTAGTTTTCTGGGATAGACCTCGAAGGCTTTGTAAAATCCTACAAGAACGATTCACTTGATCTGAAGGAAAATAAGAAAACATTTTGAATACAGATCTAATCCCACTTATTCCAACTGCTCGAAGGTCATGTTTTAAGTCATGTCTTTGCGCACGAAAAAAAAAGTTTTACCAGATAAAGTTAAATGTCAACGTTTAAGTGTCAGTTCTTTTGCAGAGTCTTTACAGTGATACTGTCACACACACATGTCCCTAATAACAGCTATTAAAACAAACAAAACCCAAGAAATCAAATGAATTGTATCAGTATGGTTATTGACTATGCATATTGGAAATATATAAAAATTTGTAGCTTTTCCGAAATATAAGATCACATTTTTTCACACCTATACCATTTCTCTACAAATTTCTTTCCGATCTTTATTAATATGTTATTTCTTTTTCTTGTCTGAAACCTTCTTTTAGCACATCTCACAAAAACAATATGTTGTTTAGACCAATCATCACCTGTATGACACGTCATGTCTCATACTGTAAAAGTTAAAAAAGAAACTGAAAGTATGATACATATTAGTGAGGTAACCTGACAGGTGGAAATATGTTCTAATAATCCCAGTTACTGACTGCATGAACAAAACAATTCGGAAACCTTAAGGTTGGAATTCAATAAAAAACAATTCGGAAACCTTAAGGTGGAATTCAATAAAACAATTCGGAAACCTTAAGGTGGAATTCAATAAAACAATTCGAAAACTTAAGGTGGAATGTAATAAAACAATTCTGAAACCTTAAGGTGGAATTCAATAAAACAATTCGGAAACCTTAAGGTGGAATTCAATAAACCAATTCGGAAGCCTTAAGGTTGGAATTCAATAAAACAATTCAGAAACCTTAAGGTTGGAATGTAATAAAACAATTCGGAAACCTTAGGGTGGAATTCAATAAAAACAATTCGGAAGCCTTAAGGCTGGAATTCAATAAAACAAGTCGGAAGCCGTAAGGTGGAATTCAATAATACAATTCGGAAGCCTTAAGGTTGGAATTCAATAAAACAAGTCGGAAGCCGTAAGGTGAAATTCAATAAAACAATTCGGAAGCCTTAAGGTGGAGTTCAATAAAACAATTCTGAAGCCTTAAAATGGAATTCAATAAGACAATTCAGAAACATTAAGGTGGAATCCAATAAAACAGTTCGGAAGCCTTAAAATGGAATTCAATAAAACAATTCAGAAACATTAAGGTGGAATTCAATAAAACGCAGTACGATTATTGAAAGACTTGGAATGAACTAAATATAAATGCTTCGGTTTTGTTTGTCGACTACTTCATGAGTACTGCCACGCTGATTACTGCCATAAACATGTAAAAGATTGCAAACCATGCACCAAAGGACGCTGTCACATTCATTCTTCTCTGATTTAGCAATGACGGGTCAAGGAAACAAAGCTAAAAAAGAACCAGGCAATACATCATGCACAAAAATAACAAACATATTACATGAATCACATAAATACAACATAAATTACATTACACTCGGGGTGTATCCAGAATTCAAAAACATTCATCCTCGAAAAATCGACAACATTACAGGCTTCTATATGGCATGGCTATGAAACCAGTCCACGTGGAGTTCCAAGTTTTATAAGCACCATACGCCGAATTCCAAACTTGAACCAATCAGAAAAAAATTAAAATAAAAAAAAATGCAAATATAAATAATTCAGGTATTATGATATTGCCTTCACAGATTCTATTTGTTTTCAATTAATGTTTAAACTGGCTACAAAACTACTTTACTAAGTTACATAATTGCTGTAGAAACAAAAGAAGCTTTTTCATTCACGGCATACATTTAATTACACAATAGTGACACATGTGTCAACAGCCGACCAGTTTGATCAAAGAACAAGGTTGCACAATAAAACAGATTTTCAGTATTACAACATTTAGAATACATGTCAACAAAACTGCAAATGAAACTCGTCTTTCTTCAATAAAATCATATATTATGATGGGAATAGATGTTAGTATTACAGTACCTATAGAATGCGCTTCTGTACTAACAATGTTACTACTTTATTATGTGTACCCAGGGTGTATATGCTTTTGCATACATACAGCCTACAAATATTTATTATTGATTTTATGTCAAACTGGGCCAAAAAAAAAATTGCATACGCAAGGATCGCGGATGACATGAAAGCCCTCCTTTGTGATGAAAACCAAAAGTGTTTTAAAATTCCTAATTTAAGAGAAAAAAATATAAACTGTGATTTCGATCTAGTTTGCTTTTCTTTGTATATTACAAAATGTTTCAATTTAGACATTTTCCCTTGACAGTAATTGCTTTAGAAGTTACCTCACCTAATCATTCATCTGAATTCAATCGTCTCCAGTCAATACTACCGTAGACAGATTACAACGCTCTTTGAAAAATAAAAACACCTTACAGAGACTTCGTTGGTGATAAGCAACGGGGAAAGAGGACGTCAAACATGCCTTCGGATCGAATAAATAAATAGATAAATAATGTGAAGTGAACGCAGATTGCGACTGGGTTTCTGTTTATGATTTCGACGTCCCTGAATAGCAGTCGCTATCACTGAAGAGTTCTAATCTATTTTAATACAGGATAACCCTTTGTACAATGTTCTGTAATTTGCTTGTTGTGTTTAAAGCCATTTATTAGCGCAAGGTAGGCATTCTGGCGGCCATTATAACAGGTGGAGAAAAAACCCGGAAAAAAATTGGCAAGAACTGCCGACTCACGTGAAAAAAGTGGCAAGCTATCACGCATAACCACATTGGCTAAGCTAGAAACTCAAAATAAGAACAAAGGTGAGATGGCAGTGATCGGTAAAGGCGAACGCTTTAGACCACTCGTCCACCCGAGACCCCGGTTTCTTCTATAAGCAAACTT
The DNA here is from genome assembly GCA_016746295.1 of Potamilus streckersoni. Taxonomy (NCBI): domain Eukaryota; kingdom Metazoa; phylum Mollusca; class Bivalvia; order Unionida; family Unionidae; genus Potamilus; species Potamilus streckersoni. The sequence continues at coordinate 9,996,405 of JAEAOA010002345.1, read as the reverse complement.
TAAGTCCACATTTTTCTTGAAACTCTCGCAACATTTGAAAAGAAATACTATCATTATTATTAGCTTTTTACTTTCTTCAGTCCTTCTGGTTCTAATTTGGGTATAGATTGCATGTATATTGTTTTATGGTCTTATGGTCAGGAACACTGCCATACTTTCCATCTTAACTCGTCAATCAACATCACCAGCAAACATGGTTATGGGTATAAAATGGAACTGCAGAATCGTCAACGGGTAGAATGCAGAATATAGCCCGCATATTTTACCGCATAATACCTGTTGCCGATTAAGCATTCCACTTTTTTATCCATAATCGCCAAACCTAAGCGTTTCGGAAACGGATGCATATATGTGTCATGATATGTCTGAACATAATAATAATAATAATAATAATAATAATAATAATAATAATAATAATAATAATAATAATAATAATAATAATAATAATAATAATAATAATAATAATAATAATAATAATAAATTCTTTCTAAATCATTGTGCCAGAAATCTACTTTAAATGCTTATTATCATTATCTGCGTGACAGAATTTAGATTTAACTGGTTGAAGTCTTGAGCCTTTGGTGATTCTTGAGTGACAGCTAAGATTACAAGCTTTATATTTTATTGATTACCTTACGAGATAATAGAGATAGGATATCACACGACAAAAATGCGTTTGATGATAACCCATCACACAAAATACAATTTGGAGTCATTAATATGGAACATTTACGATTGCATGAACATATTTATCCCTTCTTTTAACTGGAGTCGTCAGAAAGGTCAGGTCAGGATCAGTACCGGATTTAGGCATAAGCTAAACAAGCTACAGCTTAGGGACTCACAGTCTGAAGGGGCCTCTCAAATTTATTTTATACCAAATATGGCCTCTACAGCTTCCCAAAGCTTAGGGCCTTGCTAGGTCTAAATCCGGCGCTGGCCAGGATGGAACAATATGCAGGTTCTTGTGGCAAACAAAAACAATTAATCCATATTAGTACATCCTTAACTATAGGTAACAACAATCTTCTTTGCTTGCAGTGGTATTGTGTTAACATAAATGCAGTTATTAGTATAATGATTTTCACATATACGGCATCCAATTAGAGAATTTAATCACAAAATTTCAATAAAATCAACGATCTCTAAATAATAAGTCACCGAGATCTCTTTTTGAAACTTGGATGCAGTACTTATAAAGATGCATATTCTCTCAAAATTCTAGGACATATATTATGGATAGAAAATTCCCCAAATTCGTAACGTCATCAATTAACTGCAAAAGTAAAATACAATGTTTAAGATCATGCCAAGCTTTAATCGTTACGGGTATGGTACTAACATAAATGCATATCATTATAGGCTTTAATTTTTTCAGTGATATTTTCATACACATTGTTTTTACAAAATTGTTTTATCTACGCCATTTATCGTTTAGATTGTTGTTCTACATGTTTGTGGTATCAAAGTTCTTATCATCCAAAAGGATTTATTTAGTTGCGATTCTTTAAGAACTTACCTTTTATTGTGTTGCGATTCTTTAAGTACTTACCTTTTATTTTGTTGCGATTCTTTAAGAACATACCTTTTATTTTGTTGCGATTCTTTAAGAACTTACCTTTTATTGTGTTGCAATTCTTTAAGAACTTACCTTTGATTTCGTTGCGATTATTTAAGAACTTACCTTTTTACCTTTTATTTTGTTGCGAAACTTGAAGAATTTACTTTTTATTTTATTGCGATTCTTTATAAACTTACTTTTTATTTTATTGCGATTTTTAAAGAACATACCTTTTAAGTTGCACCACATCGATATTAATCTGATGGCGCGCCATTGATCCTATGCTTGTAGACATACCTATGATTCTAGCATAAGGCGTGCCTAAGAAATGAATATCAAAATACAAAATTTAACCCAAGTGAGTAAAACATAAGATTAGCCAGGATATATTGATCATACACTCTTAGGTATCTTACGTTTCAAGACGGATCGTTGCCTTGAGGCTTTATTACTTATCATTTTAGAAAGGACCTAACAGAAGGGCACTTGATAGAGACAAGGACAGGTAAACATAACAAAATGCCAACACAAGCATTTGATGTCGTTATCGTGGCGGTATGGATAGGTTATGATTTACAGATATGACATTTACAGTCTATAATTCCAGGATAGAATTAAAGATCTAAATGGATCAAAATCTGATTGCTCATACCTTAGAATGGCAGCTGCATATCTAAAAGATTTTTGTGTCAAATGTTGAGGTTTTAATTCTTCGGGCATCTATACTATTTGAAGATGTTAAATTATATTTAAAGTGTGTTTTCAAACATACTAAATCATCAAAAGATTTAGGTGTTCCTTTATTCAGAATTTTGAAAGTCTCCTTGGCTATAATACGAAGTTTGTGCACCTTTATGATTAGCCCTTTTGCCAGAGTTTATAATAGCTGATTGTGTAGTAATCGTAAACAAATTTCATAGCATGCTCTTTTACTTTTTCAAGCATGATTTTTAATCCTAATTTAGCTCTTTTTAATTTAATTTAAACATATTTTTTACCAATTTAATTTTTGTTGAAATTATCCTAAAATTGATGTTTTAATTTATTCAGATGCATAATTTACTTTTTGTCTTTTAAAATGATATGCTTAATGGTATTTGAAGCTTGCAATGCGTGTTTTGTCCAATAAATTTATTATGCTGTGTTTTAATGTCTTGTTAATCATGAATGTTTTTTATATGTAATGTCGGTAAAAGCTCATTACGCTTATGTTGAATTGTTGTTTTTAAATCATGCCGACGTTAAATAAATCTTATCTTACACTTCACTAACCTTTTCTTGAAAGTGTGTGTGTGTGTGTGGTGTGTGTGTGTGTGTGTGTGTGTGTGTGTGTGTGTGTGATTTGGAATTGAACGTAACTTTAAAAAGTTTGCTGTTATATCGCTATGATATATACAGATGTGGCAGTTTATAGTGGACATCACGTTGCACTGGAGCATAATGCCATAGACATGTAACATGATGTCCTACTCAGTCACATTATCTTGACACCAAGCCGACCAGTCCTAACACTAACCTCTTAATGCTGAACACCAAGCGAGGCAGCTGATAGTACCATTTTTATAAGTCTTTTACTCGGTCGGGGTTCAAACCCACGCCTTCCGCATCCGAGGCGCACTCTTTAACCACTTGGTCACCGGAGCGGTATCTCTTTCTTGAACAGGTGTGGTATTGAACTCGATGCATACAATGATCTAGTCTATGTTCGAGCATGAACAATTAAAACACATCAGTAAACTAAATAAAGGAAGCTTGAAATATGAGCTGCAGTGGCCTGCAGTTGTTACGAGTGTGTGGTCCTCACAAGGATGGAATGGGAGGAGGGTCATGGAGTGAGATGGTGTCATCATCATTTTGCACATTCGATGCTGCAGGTAATATACGGCGATGAAAAATCGTGGATTAGAAAAATAAACCAGAAACGACATCGCAAAACTAATATGAATCCAGCCCAAGAACATTTGGAAACTGCCAATTCCGTTCTCAAGGTCGCAGAGCTGCATTGGCCGATACCAAAAAAAAACACGAAGACAAAACACAAAAACTTGATTGATTTAAAGAATCCACATGTTGTTTGTCTGTAGATATTGACAGAAATAATGCAACGAAAAAATTAAAAGAACAAGGTTGTACTATGATAAGTGCTGCAATGTATTTTAAGAGCTTAAAGACACTATTACAAGAATGTTTAGTTTCTATCAAATTCTTATACAAAATCCACATTTATCTAAATTTTCATAACAACACTTTTTTCAAAGAAACTGTAAATACCGTAATTCCTTTTTTAAATTCGGCATTGGAAGCTATAATTGTGTAAAGCATTTTGATAAATCCGACTCAGACTTTGAAATTTAGTAACTTTATATATTTTCTTCTAATGTTGTTTTTTCTTGTAAATTTCAAATTCCAAATTCATCTTTTTTCTAGAAAAAGATATTTCTTTATTTTCAATCCTTGTATCATGTATACCCTTTCACCTTTTGATATTTTATCTTTAGTTAATTTTAAAAGGCTCTCACTGCAGATAACAGACCGAGAAAACGCGCAAAGTTATTTGCAGATGAATATTTAATTTTCAAATCATCGAAACTTATCTACAAACAATTTTCATTTCCTACATATTTTATATGTCCTTTTGAAGCCAATGTGTGTGTGTGTGGGGGGGGGGTAAATTAATGCCTCTTAATTTTGGGGTTGTGCCATAACAGAGTTTGCAAGAAACAATGTGACTCAGCTTTATGTATTTCCATCTTATTGTGTTTACTGAAATCCAAACAAAAATAGTAGTCATCGTTTTCATTAAGAAATACGACAGCTCCGTGTGTTGGGACATGATTGCAGTGTCCCATTATAACAAAAGATGGCGCTGATTGTATCATTCCTACTTTCGCTATGCTATCATTTTACTTGGAATTTTCAGTGAACTACATTGGAACTTCCGGGATGTAATTTGTTTTGAAAATTTGATTTCTTTTAGCAGTATGGTAATTACCTTACTTTATAAAAACGTACAGAGTTAATATAAATTTCGAATAATTCAGTGTTGACGTGTATAATTCTGAAAATATACTCATAATAGCATTAGCATGAAACTGAGGATTAGAAATTGCAGTATTCCAATATTACATAAGCAAACATTTTGAAAGAAATATTGGCAGAGGTAAAGGTGCAAATAAAAATGTACACCCTAGGTACATAGCACATGCAAACACAGTGCACTGCACGTTAGAATATGTGAAGTATATTAATCAAAAAACATAAGCATACAATTATAGGTATGATTTCCCTTCATGGATGTTATACATAAAGCCTTTAAACTTAGGTCATGGACTATAGATGAATGGTTAAAAAACCAAAATACACAATTGGAATCAAATTATAAGCGTATATTTGCATATTGATATTGGAAAAAAAGAAAGGTCGTAAATATTTACTCACTGTATGCAACTGCTTATTTACTCGCCTCTTGTTGAGCACTTTGCAGGGATCAGAGCAGATAAGTGCAATGACAGTGTTATAGTCACATATGCACGGCGGAAAAGATTTTATTTATACCGACAGTGACGTCATCAAATACGAGCTTGAAGAACACACCATAGGATCGTGTACGCTGATAAAAGATGGTACCGAGTAATGTGTCGGTAGTGTATGAGTATCTTCAGGAGACGTCAGAAAAATGAGATCATATTTTGTCTTCTGTTGAATTAATTTGAGGTTTCAGTCACGTCTCAGTCATATTGCACACCATTTTTCTCCCATTTCTTTTTGGTTGCCTCGGAAATTAGTAGCCTGCCTTTATTGATGTGCTATTAAACGTAAAAGAGAGCCAAAACGATTTTCCGGGATACCAAGATAATAAGCAAAACTTATACAAGTATTTATTTCAAATCAAGTTATTAATAATTTAATATAAACTGTTTAATATTTATATATTATATATTATTTATATTTAATATGAACTGTTTTACATTTTAACATACCTGAAGATCAGGGAAAATAAGGCGTGTACCTCTAATTTGCTGGGTAGCCAGCAAAGCGCGTGGTGTAGAGAACTACATTTAGGACTTTTGTTTTTACATAGCAAGGATCATGTAAGTCATCACAACTCGTATTTGCATGTATCATTCTTCCGATTTCAGAAAAAAACACATTACTTTTAAGAAGAAGATATATTAGCCGTTACAGTTAGAAAAGAATTGTTTACCATTATCCAGCAAAGATTATGTATAAATTTAATCAAAACATGGATTAGCTAGCATGTTTTTCTTTCTTTGAAACGTTAGACAAAAAACAAGAGTAGTAATAATAAATTGTAAAGAATCTCGTGAAAGCACTTATTGCATAGAATTGGTACTTTTTTTAATGGACATTTGCAACTCATGATCAGTGCAAGCTATTTGGAGGGGTTATGTTATTTTGCATTGACGTAAAACTGGGGAGAAGCATAGGGGGTTTAGATTGATATGACTTAATATATTATAAACACGATGTGTTCTAAGGAGACAAGAGAAATATGCAATTAACACAATATGAAAATACTATACGTAGGGCATGCATATGCATGTTTTGGTTCTCTCTCTCTCTCTCTCTCTCTCTCTCTCTCTCTCTCTCTCTCTCTCTCTCTCTCTCTCTCTCTCTCTCTCTCTCTCTCTCTCTCTCTCTCTCTCTCTCTCTCTCTCTCTCTCTCTCTCTCTCTCTCTCTCTCTCTCTCTCTCCAAATCCTCTGACATATTTGCTAGCTATAATTTAATCTGGTACTTTTGAAACATTACTATAAATATTTCATATTTATATTTCTTCAAAAATTGTTCATTGTAATTCCAAGGAAGCCAAATAATGGCATTATAATTTTTGTATGGTGTAATAACAGAAAAAAGAAAATATAAATTACGAAATTATTCTTTGCTCATAAGCAATTGGAGTAAAATGAAACGATATCAGATGACATATATCTTATACATCTGAAGCTCCTTAAAATAAGCTTTATGGAGTTCTCTTCATAGGATGTGATGGAGCTGTGATGGCTCATTTGATAGAACGTATGACTCGTAATCCGATGGTCGAGTGTTCGATGCCCCCTCCAAGACTAGCCCGGATTGGTCCCCCGGGATGTCCCTAGGGAACACACTCTGAACCCATTTCCTCAGCATGATATGTCAATAATGTGTGCCACTAAAACCATGCAACAAACAACCATACGATGAAGACAAAATCCCTCCAAAGCTTAAGCATTTCGTTTGCCTTTTTGATTAGTTTAACTTCGAAAAATATTCAAATATCACATCGATCTTGCTTGTGTTCTGAACAGGGATTCATCGTCCCAGTTTGCATACATGGTCGGAAACTACGTGATATTTTGAGACAATGAAGGCAATATGGTACTTTAACCAACTACTCCAAGAAAAAATAAACAGATTATGATTTCAGCAAGCAAATGAAAACAAAGAAACTGTAAAGATAATTACTTTAAATTTGAGGCTGTAAATTCTACCCTCCCACCTTCAGATATCTCGCAGAATGTCTCTTTGTTGGAACACCAGAAATGATCGTATGGAACGTCCTTACGCACCACTTCCCATCAGCATGGCATGTCTAATTAAAGCTCTGAATGTTTAATTGATCAAAAAAAAAATCAACCTTTTTTGTATGGATTATTTACGATTTTAATATTTTAAGCACCATCTACAGTCAACTCCGTCCAAAACGCTATTTGATTAATATTTTCATGGCGTTTACTAAAATATTCAGTTATTCAGTTAGCACATGCACTATGCAGAGTCTTCATAAATTAATTCCTTGAAAAAGCATGTTTTGGTTTTAAATCTCTCTCTCTCTCTCTCTCTCTCTCTCTCTCTCTCTCTCTCTCTCTCTCTCTCTCTCTCTCTCTCTCTCTCTCTCTCTCTCTCTCTCTCTCTCTCTCTCTCTCTCTCTCTCTCTCTTTGAAATATATGTGTCAGTGTTATTTTGAACAAGTGTCTACATGCTTCTGACATCAGTGTGATAAAACTACTCTTATCAAGAAGGGTTCTTGATGCGATCCATCAGTAGAGTTCGTATGATAACAGTCAGAGAAATGAAGTTAACTTCACCAGCTTTGCTGAAGTCTTTTGTTCTTTTGTCCTTTGAAAATATAAGCATGTTTGATGTACTAAAGTGTAAGCCAAATAACTTTTCTGAACGACAAATATGTACATGTGCTCTCAAAAGTTTTCATATTACCAATAACTGATACAAAATTGTAAGTTTTTATATTATCAATCACTGATGCAATATTGAAAACCACAAAGTTCTCATATTACCATCACTGATAAAAACTTGAACGCCATAAAGTTCTCATATCACCACCACTGATGCAAATTTGAGAACCATTAAGTATTCATATTACCAATCGCTGATGCAAAATTGTACGCTATAAAGTTCTCATATTGCCAATCACTGATACACATCTGTACCAATCACTGATAAGTAACTAAAAGTCATAAAGTTTTCATATTACCATCACTGATAAAAACTTGAACGCCATAAAGTTCTCATATCACCACCACCGGTGCAAATTTGAGAACCATTAAGTACTCATATTACCAATCACTGATGCAAAATTGTAAGCTATAAAGTTCTTATAATGCTATCACTGATGCAAAATTGTAATCCATAAAATTTCCATATTACCAATCACTGATACACAACTGTACCAATCACTGATACGTAACTGAAAGTCATATAGTTTTCATATTACCAATCACTGATATAAAATTGTAAGCCATAAAGGTCTCATATCACCAATTACTGATACAAATGAGTATATATATATATATATCATTTAATCCTTTAATACAAACTTTTACGCCCCGTTTAAAGTACGAGAGAACATTTAGTTTACTAATGTATAAATTCGAGATCTACCTCAAATTATCAATGGTTTGTTATGTATATTTAATTTGTATTTGTTAGTTTCTTTTCTCCATGATTATATGTTATGTATAAATGTATTTTAGACTTTACCTGATCCAAAATCAAGTTAACTGTGTGCCTTACCAGCAACATTTATTTTATGGACAAATAATACATAGTTAATGGTTCTCTATGAATGTGGGTGAAATATTAGGCTCATTATCGATGTAAGTAAACTTGTTTATTTTAATCAGTTTAGGGCATTGGTATTCCTTCTCCATGTCAATACCTGGTCTACCTGATGTTTCCCCTGTTATTTACTATAATTTTAGTAATAGACCTCATCTTGTTGGCATCTTAGAATATTCTAGAAATGAATTATTGACCCTCATCATGGTTTTATTGTTGCGCCTTCGATTTTTATATAATCTTGTTTACTTGAGAAATTACTTATTTGTGCTTTAAGATATTTAGCAGAATATTTAATTTTGATGGAATATTTTATTCAAATTATTATTTACTGGAAATACAAAGTGCTTATCTATAGTATTAATGGACTGTAACATCAGTTCGGATGTCACAATGAATTCATACCAAAGAATTTGGTGGCCATATTATTGTGATACATCAAAATATTGTTAGCACATCATCACAATTCAGCCCGTTGGTACATGCCACATTCGCGACAATACGTACACAACATGTCCAATACTGGAACGTATTTAGTATACCAGTGGAAGTCAGTTGAAACTTTGGACATTCGGACATGTGATGAAACATTTAGAACTATCTGGAATTTAATTTAAAATACTTATAAGATGTTTCTCGAATTCACAAAAGTTGTTGGTTTTCGTACATTTCATTGACTGAATTTAATACCATGTAATCGCATTTTTATATCCTCATATTTGTCTTTGGAAGTTTGGGAAATATGTGAAAACGTGATATTTACCTTAAATATGTCCTAAAGTAGAACGTCCATTGAGAAAGATAATATCCATTACCAGAGAATATATATATATATATATATATATATATATATATATATATATATATATATATATATATATATATATATATATATATATATATATATATATATATATAGGGATAAACAAAGTACATCATCAGCGTGAATGAAATTACCAAAGCATATAAAGAATAGTTTCTGATCGGTTCGATGCATCCATAACCTAACAGTAAATTATGGATTAAGAAACTTCTTGTAATAGTAAGCAACGTGCACTTTTCAGAAATAGAGACAAAGAAAAATTCTTTATCAATATTTTACTTGATTTGGAAAGGTCTTGGTTCATAATTTTACTTGATTTGGAAAGGTATTGGTTCATAATTGTGATTTAAAAGTAGGCAAATGCAACTATTGTGAATGTAGCAGCAAAAATACAGCCAATGTTTTATAGATTATAACTACTTCTAAAGCTATTTCGACAATAGAGAATCCATTTTAAAAAAAATGTATGCATGTATTTGCTGCAATGAAGATCTGTACGACGACCTGTTAACACATATTATTGGGGCCCTGAGTGGCCGAGTGGTCTAAAGCGCTGTCCGTTACAGACCACTGCCATCTCACCTCTGCCTGAGTGGGTTCGAGTCTAGGATTCGGCGAATGTGGATATGTGAGAAAGCTTGCCAGTAGCTTCTCATGGGTCGGTGGTTCTTTCCGGTGATTTCCCGGTTTCTTACTCCACCATTAATACTGGACGCCATGAATAGCCTATCGTGTGCTGAAAAATGGCGTTAAGCCCAACAACAACACATATTATTGGCATAGTATGCTGTCGTCACAGCTGATCTGCATCGCAGCATTGACAAAAAGATTTGTTTCCTACTTAGAAAATACATGAATACACTTTTCTCTCTATAGTTGCAATAATTTTTAACAATTCTGTTCACAAAAAAGTACCCAGTGTGCATTAATTGAAATTATGTACTCGCTCTCCTTTGTAATATGCGATATCTATATACTTTACTCTCGTCTTTGCGCTTCAGATTGGGCGTACACTAGTTTAAGATTTGTTTTCCTGTGTGTCCCGTCCTATCAGTGGATAAAACATGGTCGCATATTATCGGAATGATTTAACAATGGATGAGATTGATTAAATCGATTACAACATCATTTGAAATGATTGGGGATAGAGGATAATGCTTTTACATGTCCGTCTCGTGTATGAAAGCTCTGATATGCTATTATCAAATGCCATTATTTTTTTTCTTTTGTCTAATATGATTTTCTTCTAAGGTCATATCAGACAGATACGACCTTAAAATCTCAAATCGATCCATTAGGAAAAAATTATCATATGTTGATTTGGACAGCTTTTGTTAACATCGTGGAAATTACACAGAATCGAAAAAGAGATACAGACTATTGAGCACAACGGCTTATTTCAAGCTCTATCCAGGTTAACAACCTCTACATTGATAATGCAGTTGATGTGATTAATGAAGGTAACAGAGTACAAATACTGAAACATGCTAATGAGATATTGCAATAGAACTGTACATACAATTTTGTAATGGCATTGAATATTATCTTATTATCATGTATAGCAAATACTTTGCTACTGTAAGCTTGCAAGAAGGAAATAGTACTAAGCTGATGGGGGAAGGGGTGTTAGGTTGATAAAGGAAAGGGGTGTTATATTGAAGGAGTGTTATGTTGATGTAGGGAAGGAGTGTTAGGTAAAGGAATTTTAATTTCAGCTTATGTGCTTTTATATGTAGTAGCAAACTACGCCTCAGTGATGAAGACATCAGTAAAATTTAAACAAAACTCGCCATGGTTCTTAATGTGGTATTTCCCATCCTGACGAAGCTAACTTTCTGAGTATGCTTGCACGTTACTGTTTTGCCATGGTACACAACGCTATGGTGTGTAGCGGAAATTAATTTTTCAGCTCAAAAGCTTACACTGACTTACATTACATGCATTGATCCTGGACAAACATATTAGTACGGTTTCGGTTTCGGGGGATCAGCATATGACAGGCAAGTAGGCCTTTATTGATACATTTGGCGAAGGAGCTCGGGGAAGAAAATAAAAAAAAAATAAATGAAAACAAACTTGAAAAAATAACAGCAATCATTTTTAAAATTAAAAATAAAAAAAAGATAATAAAATTTAAATTTAAAAAATAAATTTTTGAAAAACAATTAAAAATTAAATATAACAAATAAAAATTAAAATGAAAACTTTTTAATATTAAATTTAAATTATAATGTGCATCTAAAAATCTGGCATTCAAGAATGATTTTCAAAGACTATGTTATCACAAAAGAAAGAATTTTCGTGCGTCCATCTACACTTTTATAGATATGAGGCGTCAAGATATTATAGAAACAATAAAAATGAAAGAGAAAATGTGTATTTAAAGAGAGAACAATATAATAATAATAATAATAATAATAATAATAATAATAATAATAATAATAATAATAATAATAATAATAAAAGAAAAGTAAATAATTTGATAGAGACAAAGTATAAAAGGACAAATAATGCATAATAATAATAAAATTAACTGTAATAAAATTAGGAGAAAATCATATTTTTAATATAAAAAAACTAGAAAATAATACAATGATAATAAAAAAACGAGAAAAGTATTATTTAAAGAGAAAACAATAGATAATAATAAAATGAGCCGAGTGTAAACAGCACATTTTCGGAAGAGGCATATGTAAACAGCACATTTTCGGAAGAGGCATATGTGTATTTTGTCATTATATTTACATCGAATTAACTTTCTCTGAAGTAGACATGACTAAAAAAAACGAGGAAATCAGAGGATAATTCTGAGTTATCCTATCAGAGAACTCATATACGTATGCTTTCAGTATGTGATTTCTTTATTCTTTTTTGTGGAGGATGCTCTCCCTGGTTGATCTTTACAGACCATTTAGGGAGCCCCCCCTGCCCTACATGTAATGATTGTGCTATTGGATATTCTTTTTTTTGTTATTGTTCTTTTTACTTAGGCATTCCTTTTGTTTGGGTTTTTGTTTGTTTTTTTTTTACTGAAAACATTCATCTCTTTCAATGAGATATTTTCCCATCTCTTTCGTATCATGATCATGTTCTTTCTATTTTCTCCTTTTTGCTCTCCTCTTTTCTCTTTTGATTTCTTTCTCATTCTCCTCATTTACTGTTTCTGTCAGATCACTCTTTAGTGTTCTTGTTGCATTAGAAAATATTGTTCCTAATATTAAGGCAGTCTTTAAATTCTGATTGAAGCTTTTTTTGGTTTCTTTTGCACTTTTTCTATATTGTTGACGTTGTTGTTGTGGGATTTGATTTTGTTCCTCTCTTAGTTGTTTTCTTCTTAGTGGTGCTTGTGGACTTAGTGTTTGTTGTTGTTGTTCTTGTTTTCCCATCTGCTTGTTTATTATTTCCGAGTTTGAGGGTTCTTTTTGTTGTTTCTTGATCGTTGGTCCTTCTTGAATCTCTTGGTTTTGGGGACTTATTGGTTGTTGCTGGCGTTGCTGTGGGATATGAAAATGATCACTTCTTGGTGCTACCTCTTGTGAATTTGGTATTTGTTCTAGATTTGTCTGTTGTTCGTTCTTTAGGTTTAGGAATATACTTGTTGTTACAGAACTTGGTTGTTGTTGTTCTTGTTGTTCTTGTTCTTGATTTTCGAGCATTTCTGTAATATATGCATCCTTTATACCATGTTTTGTTAAAAACCCAAATAAGTAAAAGGCTTTTTTGTGTTTCTATCAGCTTGCTTCTCTCAATTTCAAAAATCCGTATGATGTTGTAAATTTTCGTCAGGGGAATAGTAACCAATTGTGCTGATATGGCCTTAATTTTATTTGATTTCAGGCTGGAACACAATACTTACATTCATGGAAAGGTACCTGGCACTACATTTAATATTTTTGAACTTGTGTGCACCACATTATCTGATCCAGCCTTTCTGCGTGCCTTTAGTCTCATGTTGACAAAACACCACTGATACAGAAATCATTGGAAGAGTCTTTTGAGAGTTGTCTGCAACCTTTGAAAGAGGAAAAAAACCCACATAAATTATGGACAACTCAGCTGAAATCTAGAGAGGCCACTATGAGGAACAATGTTGAATCTGATGGAGCTGGAAGTTAACCATTTGGAGATGTATGCTGTATGCAATAAGTGATTAGTTAAGATCTAACGATACTATTTCAATATATATATATATATATATATATATATATATATATATATATATATATATATATATATATATATATATATATATATATATATATAGAGAGAGAGAGAGAGAGAGAGAGAGAGAGAGAGAGAGAGAGAAAGAGAGAGAAATCGTCAAGCTTTAAGATAATAACCAGATTACAGAAAACCACAAAGTATATAAGACTAACTTTAACAAAATCTTACCCTTAAAAAATAATTATATTGCAGGCATACGTCATGCCATCTATGCCACAAAATGTCTAATTTTGCATGTGCGCATGACTATGAGTGACAGCAGTGATGAACTATCGCTTAAGAAAGCTAGTGATTAGATCATTAGATCATTCACAAATGCTCAATTACCGTTCAGTGATACTGTGTAATACAGGGTAATCTGTACGAGCATGTGATTTAGTTAATGTTTTCATCGATAGGGACGTTCCATCTGTACTTGCATGAGGAATGAAACTTTAAGAACAAGTATTTTTGATACAACAGGTAAAACTGGAATTTTGGAATATGACAACGACAATGTTCTGATTGGACCAGCATTTGTCCGCTATGGCGCCTCATAGACTGTGACATTATTGTGGGATGGGTGGGTGTTGTGTTGGAATTTTAACATGGCTTTAACAATCTGAGTCATGTCGCTACAATGTCTGCAATGTGGCAGTTAATTAGTACTGAGTCATTATTCCGCATTCGTGTAGCATCAGTCCCATCCTGACACCAGGCCGTCCAGTCCTAACACTAGCCTCTTAATGCTGAGCGGCAAGTGAGGCAGCTGCTAGTACCATTTTTATAAGTCTTTGGTTTGACTCAGCCAGGGTTCGAATCTGGAAACTTCCGCATCTGAGGCGGACGCTCTAGTTACAGGGCAAAAGCTAAGATTTTATGTCCGAGTTTTGATTATGATATAGCATTCGTGAGATGGCAATATCCCCATATTGAAGTTTGACCATTATTGGGTAGAATGTAGTCTCCTACATGATTTATGTAATAAATACTGTATAACACCTTATCTGCGCCAGTATGTATGCAGACAACAACATTTAGACATATTCCTAAAATAAAAGTTTGATAAATTCGCTTGATAAATGACGTCACTGAGAGAATGGGGTTTTGTTGTTCATTTATTTTGTTATTGTTGTTGTTGTTGTATGGTTTAACGCCATTTTTTCAGCACAAGATAAGCTATACATGGCGGCCAGTATTAATGGTGGAGGAAGAACCCTGGAAAACCCCTGAAAGAACCACCAACCCATGAGAAGCTACTGGCAGGCTTTCTTACTTACCCACGTTAGCCGAGTCTGGACTCGAACTCACGCTAACAGGTGAGATGGCAGTGATCCGTACCGGTCAAAACTTTAGGCCACTCAGCCACCCCATTTTTTTTTCACGTTGAGCATTCATTATTATCCACGATGATGGCAAACGCGTGTCTTATTATACGTGTGCACCAATACGAGGAAATGTACATACAAATGCAAAGGTTTCATTATGTAGGCTGAGCAAATTGCAGAAAGATAGGAAAATACTTGACTTAGATTTAGCTCTTATCTGCAACGGAGTCCTCTCCAAAAGGTATGGAGTTGACTGCACAGAACTGTAGCCTGGACCGAATTTTGTGTCAAGGACGTCGGGTTGTGATTGTGTTAAAACATATCTGCGGCATGAGTCATTTTGTATAACACTAACAGGATACGTGTCCAAAAACGAAAGCAAGATACAGTATAATGGGACAAGGATATTGCATCTACGATTGGTGCGTTTGCATTTTCCGGGGTTGTGGGAACAAGAGTTTAGTTTCATGTTTATTTTGTTGGTTTTAACGACACGTTTAAATAGATTTATATTGGATATATCATGCAAAGGAAATGGGAGATAACCCAAAGACACGATGAAGACGTCGATCCAGGCTGGTATCGAACGACAAAGTAGTTGAGACGGGAAAAGGGGCAGTGAGCTTGATATTTAAATTGTAACTATTCAAAAACCCAACCCACAGTTAGCAGTGAGTTCGATATTCATCAATCTTATAAAGATTCCTGAAATTAAAAAAGCAAAATATAAACTCTTCCTTCTAGAAGAAAATGCTGATGAATGTAACATGATCGAGACAAATTAGAGCGTAAATCTATGCTATGATCTTATATAATTTCCTCCGGCATATTCGATTAAACGAACTTCCTCACGTGAGGCTCAAGCCCCCTGCATGAGACGTGGTTCCCCCACAATAGGATGCGATGCCATATGTAGATTCCTGACACACTTAAAACTACTTCTGAGTTGTTTATATATATATATATATATATATATATATATATATATATATATATATATATATATATATATATATATATATATATATAAAGAATACAAATCATATGGCGAATAACAACCCTCTCAAGCGTACTGGATCCACCAAGGGATCACGTTTGTCAGGGATTAATTAAAATAGATGCAATAAACTGACGACGAACAGTACGAAACTAGTAACTAACTAGCCTAAGCGCTTTCGACTCTTAATGAGTCTTTTTCAAAGGCAAATACAAAACATAGTTACGACAAACAAATAAACACAAAAACGTTGCGTTTGTAAACCTCTACATTTCTATCTTCACATGTGCTAAAACTATAAATACAACCAGCTTGTATAGACTAGTTGCGGAAACTGAAAACGTTGTATAATTCCCTAAAAGTCTACAAGCCAAAGCGACATCTATTTTTATTTTGTGTACATATGTAACGCAGATTATATCCCGGATATGTGGTTCTATACCGGTTATTCTTATAGTAAAAATTGAAGGATAAGAAGATTTAGAAAATGTTAAATTTTACTAGTGCATAGTTTTCATTTTCTAGTCTTCTTGGTTTAGACCGCTTGGTTTCAATGTTCTAAGGCGGCGTATCCAGTATGATTCCGAAACCAGGAAGGAAAAGGAATCATACTGGATACGCCGCCTTAGAACATTGAAACCAAGCGGTCTAAACCAAGAAGACTAGAAAATGAAAACTATGCACTAGTAAAATTTAACATTTTCTAAATCTTCTTATCCTTCAATTTTTACTATAAGAATAACCGGTATAGAACCAAATATCCGGGATATAATCTGCGTTACATATGTATACAAAATAAAAATAGATGTCGCTTTGGCTTGTAGACTTTTAGGGAATTATACAACGTTTTCAGTTTCCGCAACTAGTCTATACAAGCTGGTTGTATTTATAGTTTTAGCACATGTGAAGATAGAAATGTAGAGGTTTGCAAACGCAACGTTTTTGTGTTTATTTGTTTGTCGTAACTATGTTTTGTATTTGCCTTTGAAAAAGACTCATTAAGAGTCGAAAGCGCTTAGGCTAGTTAGTTACTAGTTTCGTACTGTTCGTCGTCAGTTTATTGCATCTATTTTAATTAATCCCTGACAAACGTGATCCCTTGGTGGATCCAGTACGCTTGAGAGGGTTGTTATTCGCCATATGATTTGTATTCTTTATATATATATATATATATATATATATATATATATATATATATATATATATATATATATATATATATATATATATATATATATATATATATATACTATGCATCGTATATGCATAACATGTTATCATTTTTAATACAATAACGATTATTCCAAATGAGAAAATGTATGCATTTTCAGAAGATAAAGTATTTACTGAACCCCTCTTCTTCACCCCCATACCGATCTTCTTGGCACGGTCAGAACATCTTCAACTTATGATGAGGTAAAGCTACCGTTTAATTGTATTGATGAAGCAATTTTGCTTCGACCGTCAACTACAAATTCCGATATCTACAATCATGTCATACTTAAACCTATATCCGGTACAAAGAAATAAAACTGAGTTTTTCACTCTTTTCTGTCAAAGGAATATACAAAAGTTAGTCTCAGTATTATGAGATAACATATTTTGCCAAATAAGGTAAGATTCGCAAGTGATAGGAACATTATCGAAGATGAACCCCTTTGATTTTGTTTGTACAGTCTGAGCTACTTTCGCTGCTGGTGGAAAATGTACTGTTTGGTTGTATTGATGAAGTAATTTTGTACCTACTGTATTAAATTTTCCACACGTTATACAATCTGCTGGCATGTAATGTAAGCATTCTGCATTTTTATATATGCACACTCCCACAAACATACTTTTGGTACGGAGGAGACAAAGCTGAGATATTTAGACAACGAAGTTTCTCACATGAGAGAAATTTAACAGGCAAAACGTGTAGGTAGCAGCGTTAACTCAGTTAGATACCCGCCCAGACAAAAACGGGTTGGTTGCTATAGGATGTCTTTAGTAGATTTGGTCAGGTATGGTCCTCAACGGAAATTTAACATGAGGATGCCAGCTGTGGAACTTTAACATTAACATTACGTTAAGTCCCACTATGTACATTTACTATTTAATGAATGGAGCACAAAAGTACAATTGTTTAGCATAGATAAAGATCTGCTGTACGAAAATGCCCCTCCCCCGTTGATAAGCGGAGAAGTTCAAATTCGTCTATAATTATCTACCCATGGATAACGAGCTATGCGTTTTGCTTAAATTTCTTATTATCAACGTTAAATTTGTTAAAGACGTATACACATGCAAAATGATTTAATTCATATTTAAAAACATTTGGTTAAATAAATCAAACTGAAGAATTCAATGATTGATTAAATATTACCGAAGACAAGTGCGAGTAAAGGATAACAGCTTTTCATCTAAAAAGATTTATCAAGGACAAGTAGACACAATTTCATAGAATCATAGAGAAAAACATAGAGGTTCGTTTAAGATTGGTGTCAGTTTGTATAAATTTTACAATGGCAACAACAGAGATTTGTATAAATATTTCAATGATATCGAGCCATATTTGAGAAAAGACCATCATTAGAACAATTGATCAATATGGTTCTGTAAAAGGTCTATTAGACTTACTAATCTGACTTATGAAGTGATTCATTGAAGCAGATAAACAAGTTCAGAATATAATCTTGTTACCACAGAATAAGGTCTAAATATATATTGAACATAGGTTAAATGGAAATTTTCTTTCAAAGTTTATTTGACTTTTCACATACCAAATTTGTACATGAAGAAAAGAAAACTTAAAGATATATTTTTGACAGAATTTAACATCTTACGTAGATACATGTCACCTTTTTAAAGAAAATTCCAACATGGACTTACCTAGGAAAGCATGTTTTAATGTGAAAAGGACGGTAGGAGTTTTCATTATGCCATGGAATATTGTTTTGAACACGCAAGTTTATCATGTAAATAAAATATCAAAATGCAGATTATATTAAGATAATCGTTGGTTTTATATTTTTTTAACAAAGTAGCCATCTGGAAATTTTGAAAACGAATTTGTTATATACTTAAATTTTAATTAAATATTGGAAGGAAGATAACTTAGATCGGTAACAAAAGAAACTCAATCAAACCGGCTAGAACAAATTATTTTGTGATAGAACTACATATTGACATAATAATCATTTCAGTGTTGTTTACGTAGTCCAGATTTCCGTTGGAAAGTTCTATTGAGATTGCTTGGTGACCTTCTCCACACTAGTTTTATTTATAGCAATAACCAGTTAAAATAGTGCTGAGATGGTTAGCATTACGTGATTGGCCTGGAGTGAAACTATCTTTCATGCAGTCGAAGATTCATGATGTTGACACTGATACATGGATGGCTGTTATCCATTATCATGTAACGTCTTCAATACTCTGGAATATTTCCTTGGTAAATTATGTTGAATCTAGCTGGACTAGGTGCGGGAAGAGGTGTTTGAGGTAAAGGACTAGGAATTCCTTCGCTCTTTACAATAGGTTCTTATTTGTCAGTGCTAGATAAGTATATATCATTCCCGTAGCTGAAGTAATTGTCGTGATTGTTCGGCTCTTTTCTTTGAATAATCCTTCTTCTTAAGTCTTTAACCCCACTGTCCTATTTACGTAACTCTAATTTTACTTTTTGTCCAATTGTTAGTGATCTCAAACTTTCAACACTACCTTTTAATTTATTTTATCACTTTATAACACATTTATCGTTTCATTTTCATCGATTACATTACATTTCTCAGTTTCCTAACATTTTTGACAAAATCTTAAAAGTGTAGTTTACTTTTGTATGTTGTTTTACACCACAAATTCCATCTAACCTATGTTAAAACGAATCTGTTCTGCCATATTCTCTGTTAATATATGACTTTCATGTGCTATGTTACTAAATGGTTGGCAACCTTTAGAGGTGTCTTTTCAGATATGACCTAGAAAGTACTTACCATGAACTAAATTTCTATGGTGCTTTAGCTAAAAGGAAACGTTCCACTATATGGTGTCGTTCCACTGATACATCCTATCCGGAATTATTTTTGAACCAAAGGCTCTATGATTTCAGTCTCCGATGGGATTTTATTGATCATGCTTCTGTTATCACTTGTCATTTTGGTCCAGTGAAAACTACTTTTGGTTGCTCAATATTGAAGAAAGCGAGTCATGTGACTTGTACGTTGTGATCATTGTCTAACATCGTATCATCACGTTCTTGCTTGGTAAATTACAACACCTCTTTAAAGTTTCTATTGATGAAACGGCAAGTTATTTTCAAAGGATGTATTTTATATCAAATTATCCTTTAATTAACTAATTATTCAATTACTAAGCTAGTATATTTTTATCATCCTGGAATCTGTTTCTAAGCATTCGTTTAAGAGAACTTTATTATCTTTTGCTCCTCTGATCGTTCAATTCTTATTGTTGTAATCTCTGTTTCCTTCTCTTTACTGCTTAAAGCATTCACTTTGACAAAATTTTAGAACAATGTACAGATGGTTACGTTACTCATGTATAATATATATTTAAAGGGCTTTGAATTGAATTGATTGCGAATTACAAAGTATATCCTGCAAACTATTATAGTTCACTAGGATTGGCATATGATGCAAATTTGCAAATTAACAAAGTGGAATTAAAATTGTTAACCAGCTATAATATGTTCCTCATGAATGAAAGGGAAACTAGAGGTTTGATCTCCATGTCGTCTTGCCGATATGTACAAAATCTTGTATTTGAATCGAACAATCTTTACAATCATTAGCTGATGAAATATTTAACACTAGAATCTTTAAATGTAACACTCAAACGCAGACTCGATGTATAGAAGAAACGTTGTTGTTATAGAATGGAAAATGTAATATTGGAGAAAAGACGTCGACCTGGAAATACCCATACCTTTTCACCTCTATTGTCGGGACTTTACATTACTTATAGAAAGGAGGAATCTTACTTCGAAGAATTGTCACTATTATAGACGAAAATGTTAGATGAAATGATATTAAGCCACCCATACCTTGGTTGTTGTGTATCCGTTAAAGTAGGCTAAGTTATGTAGTTCACTAGAGTAAACTTAAACCATATGTTCATTTATGGATACTATTGAGGAAAATACATAGAGATATATACATATTCAATCAAGAACATTGTTTACGGAGATATATTGAACTCAATATAAATTTAGTTACGTACTAAAGCTGGGAATGAGTTTTAAATCAGCTAAAACTGATAAATAATAATGATGCTCTTTCTGGCAAACTGATGGGGAATTTAAGAAAGAAGTGAAGATATGTGTAGATGAGTAGAAGTTTTCAATCAACCAGAAATTAATATCATGTGTCAGAAGAAGTATATCATACACTAATATGTATACTGGAGTCGAGAAAATCACTGGTGTTTGACTTCTAGCAAAATAAGTTTAAGATAAGTATGGGATTGGTTTCATACTAAATCACTCAGATATCGATTTGCTTTGTGTACCATTCAGACTTTATAACTTATGTATCTGTCTATTTCGTGGTCAAAAAGAATACAAAAGAGATATGGCAATAAAAAGTGAGGCCATAATTCAACTAATTACACTTTGTAAAAGTGTATTTTCATCCGTTTCTTATAAATTAGAGCATCTGTTCTTACAATTATTTTAACTGGTCTTTGGACGTTACCAAAGTGGATAAATATGTCACATCTTTTCTGAGAAGTCATTCACTTTGTTTTCCGTCTGCTTTCCATTTGAATGGAATTTATATCTTGGCACTTTTTTCTTGAAGGGAACAGCGTTATTATGTGTAAATTTAGAAACGGAAACACGCGCGAGTAAATTTCCTATTAGGTGAGGAGCTTTGCGATATCGCTTGAATCAGTGTTAATAATAATAATAATAATAATAATAATAATAATAATAATAATAATAATAATAATAATAATAATAATAATAATAATAATAATAATAATAATAATAGTTATTATTATTATTATTATTATTATTATTATTATTATTATTATTATAACACTGATGATGATAATGATGATGATGATGATGATGATGATGATGATGGTGATGACTTCAGTTTTCTTATTAGTGTAGTTTTTATTGGGTTTTTTGTTCCTCTTGTTTACAATTTAACTGTTTATATATTTACGTTTCCTCGCGGCTCTAAGCAAACCCCGTGAATAAGTAAACATTTTGTTCGCAAAATAAATACTGTTTTATAAAAGTGATAAACATATTAACATGCTTGTCTATAATAAAATTGAAAATAGTCCATACTTTTAATAAACAAATACCTCGAGGAATGTAAAACATTAAATGTTCAGTTTGGTTATTGAAAAAAATACTATAAAATTCAAACTTTATTAATTCTTAAAATAGAAAAAAAATTATACCAACCTGGCTACGAAGACAATTATCAAGTACGAAATAATCATTTGACATGCTTATAAGGTATACATAACCTACCTGATAATTTTATGGATTGCTACAATTTATTTCGATCTTCGCATCTTCGCTTAGACTAACGGAGCATTTTTATACCACGGATTTTAAATATTAAACTGAATGCCTTATAATAAAATGTCCTTACAAATTGATACGTACCAAAGTCCCATTAATTTGAACCTGCTGCGGTTTGAAAGACTGAATTTTGTAGATGAAAACGTTTATAGCATATCGATCTGTCGTAGACCGACACTTTCATCCCCAATCGACCTGTCAAAAGCGGACACTTTCATTACCAATCGGCCTGTTATAAGCAGACACGTTAATCACATATAAGTCTGTCGCCTAGAGTTCAGTATTTTTTTGCTTCAAATATAAAAGAAATAGTATTGACATATTAATATCAAACCTGAGGAAGGCACAATATTCAGCTTTATATATATATATATATATATATATATATATATATATATATATATATATATATATAGATATATATATATATAGATATATATATATATATTTATATATATATATATATATATATATATATATATATATATATATATATATATATATATATATATATATATATATATATATACACATTTCGTTTGGCGTGAAGAAAAGAGACTATCTTTTTAATTCTGTAAAATAATTTTATTTCTCCAGCGTGGTGGTCATACAATAAATATACACAATATATTAACATCATTGGAAATTATAATGTACTCAGTTTCAACATTTTTAATATCAATGACGATGAACTAACTTTTTTCTATTTTACTCCGGTATATCAGTACATTAAACACATCTAGATCATTTTGTTCATTTGACAATAATTTCTCAATAAATATTATAACATTATATCTAATGGATCCAAAAGAAAATTAATACTTGTAACATGGATAACATCAAAAAGTCCCAAATATTGCAGATGAAGAAAACAAAATTAGTTTGCCTTCTGTAGAGTGAATTGTGCTTACTAATGTTTTTTGACCACCAGAATGTAACTGCCTGTTTGTAAGCTTTTTAATAAGACATTGATGCTTGAGAACTCTTAGATGGACAACAGTCGATTTCACGCTGTAAGATTAAAACTCTGTATGATTAATGCTCTAAAGAAACCTTCATATTGACTGTATAAGTATAAATGTAATCCAGAAAGAACAAATTATCACTGTGTTTGTTAAATATAGTTGAATGGTCGCTTGCAGGTTATCTTAATCCATTTAATTAAAACTACATTTCCAAAATTTTGAATTTGCGAATGTGTATAAACATTCTTTTACAATATATATTTTCTAACCGAAAATAAAATTGGTCACTATTCAATTCTCGTTGTATTTCCTATAACCAGGGCTTCTGCCGTTGGAGTTTCCTTGATTCCGCAGCTAAAGTTTATTCTCATGACGGGCATGTCGTCGTATGGAGGATACATTCTCTCAGAGTCTCTTCGAATATCCTCCACAAGTCGAAATATATCTTCGCCTCGTTTCTCTATTGAAACAGTGCTATCATCACTCACAAGTACTTTCATTGATCCAGTAGGCTTTTCGGTAACCAGATTTGTAACAACAAGTCCAAATGTTGTCTCTTCTGAAGATCCAATCATGACTTTTATCTTTTCTTCTGAACTTACACTAGGATGTATGGTAATCAGGTATAAATTGTTGTTAAACAATTGTATAATACTTCCTTTGGTGCTCTGCAAGAAATTTAGATGCTATTTGAGAAATATATGTCCCTTCGTAAGAACGGTTTTGAAGCAGCCATAACATATTGGAAAGATTAAAGTCAGCAAAATATAGACTTTGGAGAGTCAGAACAAAACTACAACAACACCCCCCCCAAAAAAAAAAATGTATAGCGACAATAACAAAGATATGATATCGTCAGCATCACCATTAGTAGCATTAGTCGTGGTAGTGGTTTAACAAGGATCGTACACCAGTTTTCTAAAAGCAATGAAATATTACTTGCAAATTTCCATTTCAAACTTTTACGTTGACTATTGTTCTTCTAAGAATTAGTAAAGAGCCAAGTAATGCAGAATACAAGGAAGCCAAGGAAGTGAACGTTTTCTCAAAAACGATGTGATACATATTGTATCCTTCACAGTGATGCCCTGAGACTTTATTTCATAATTTTAGCTAAATCTTATTCATTCGCGTTGAACAAATTAATTATACGCTTTTCTTTTTATAATAATTATTATAGAACCCCACGAAATATATATATATATATATATATATATATATATATATATATATATATATATATATATATATATATATATATACACACATACATACATACATACATACATACATACATACATACATACATACATACATACATACATACATACATACATACATACATACATACATACATACATACATACATACATACATACATACATACATACATACATACATACATACATACATACACATAGACAGATAAATATGGTCCCTAGATTGGTATACCATGTCATGATCTATTTCCTGTCACCCTATCCCAATCCCTTGATACGGGTATGAAAACGTGCCTTTGCTCGATAAATGTGCGATTGTAAAATGCCGATTAAAGTAATCAGTCTTCAGTAAGATCATATTATTTATTTCTTTATATGACCTTCTGCTTTGTCGATTGTATGACTACTTGATATATATGGAGCTTTATTCCTGACAGTTGGAGCATTTGTAGACCTTGGAACTAGACGCCATAGGCATTTAGTCGTGCGGGACAATGCCAAACCATAAGGTATTTTAAATAAATAATAAGATCCATACCTCATACTAAAGTCCAGATACTTGAAACCTTTTGCAGGTCTTAAGTATTGTACTGAGTATATAGCAAACATTCTGTCACATTCGGACGCAGTATTTAAAAGTTCAACCAGAAGGTTTAGACTTCATGCATATGTACAATTAGGCTTTCTTTAAGAAGAGTGCATCGAAAACGTTTGACTTGGACATTTAATACTTTATGTTGATGTTCTGGATTTAATTGGTATACATTTTAGCAAATTAATTTAATTTATAACGCGACTTTATTGATCGTTATGGAAATTAAGAACAAGTTTGCTTAACTTACCACTGCTTTCTCTTTTGATTAACAAATATTTCAGCATACAATTCTATTCCGGTTATATTACAATGAAAATGAACGTGAAGGAAATAGCTTGTTTTGTTTATGTCTGAGTGCCCGAGATCTTGATATCTTACTTCCAGAAGGTATGGACTTCCAAATGATGTATATACCTTGAAAAGACTTGGAAAAACGTTTTGGAGATATCAAGAGCTGCATGGTAAAATGTCCTTAATATTAGTTTTGTCTATTTATAATTTAATGTGATTCAATAATTATCTTTATTTAAGACTTTTCTTAATTTGAATGCTAACGCTAATAATATTACTGTCTTGGAGACGATACCATAGTAAATTTTAGCAACCGTTATTTGATTACACGTTATGAATTTAATTTTGAATTCTTGAATGATCATGGCATCGATGTAGAGGAAAATAGATTTTTTTCTTTGTGTTCTTAGATGCTTATTTTCACAATACATGTATTTTCAGATTTTTTGGTATGTTTTCGCTGATTGAGTTAACATTAAACATCTTCAATTCAGAATTTTCTATAAGACATATTTTTCTCCATGTCTAATTTAATGTATTTACAAGATATACAGAATTATCAAGCATTGACCAAAACAGATATGTTTAGAATTATTACTGACCATGAAAGAATTTAGTAAGTGCAACGGTCAAGAGTACCCATGAGAGTTGTTCGTGTTTCCAATTTTCCTTACAAATCCATGTAATCATCAGTGAGTGTGATATTTTGAGGAAAATGAATAAGTAAATAGTCATACGTCGAAAAGTCGTACCTTTATAAGCCCAAAAGGTTTTATCTAGCTTTTATATGTTTTGACAAGAGGTTATTTTACATAGGCACAGTGAGAAATTTGTGAGTTATAACATTTTCGCTCTGCGATTTTCTTTTTCATAGTTTGCGATGGCCCAGAATGTTACTCTAAATAGATTCAAGAAGAAAAGAAATTGAAAACTCACGAGCCTCAATCAATTTTTAAAAATTTAATATATGCTCATACGGAAACGCGATGACGGTCTAACAAATCTCTAAAGCACATTACCTGTCATGAAAAATTATATTTCAGTCTAATCATAACTTATGAGTTCATTAGAAATAAAACATAGACTTTGCATGTTGATTAATTTATTATTTCCTCAGTATTCATTACAGATTTTGCGAATAAACTGTACATATTCTTATTTGCTAAGACAAAGCGGGAGAAGAATTTAGTGATTTTAGGAATTTAGATTTGGTAACGAAATGTATGAAGTTGAGGAATAAATCTTGATTTTCCACCTATTATTTACAAAACCACTATTAGCTTCAAACCTGAAAATTAAGCAATTTAAAAAGAAAATTTGATGTAAGTAAATATCTACCACCCTGTAAATTTTTCTGAAATGTTTCACTTTAGGAACAACATAATAACTATAGATAAGAACTCTTTAGTTAATTTTTATACTTAGAGCAATAGTATGTCTCAGACCTTGGCAGTACAGGGTACACATTGAAGATGCCATTGTCACTAACTGTTCACAATACAAGCAGTGATGAGTAGAATAAAGTTCTATTCAAACCCAGATTTGTGAACTTAATATTTCTAACTAGATTAGGATTAAATGACTGCATTTTCATTATTTTCACATGACACCTTGCAAAATTGTTTTGTGGTAAGCTTTTTAAATATACAGAAATAATACAAGTAAGTAAGTATATTCTTTTTTTTAAAGAAGTAAACATTTGCTTTTATCTAGCCGATATATAAGTAAATTAAAATTATTTATGCAAGAGGCTTATTTTCTCTGAAGATTCCTTGCATATAAAAAAGAAACTGTCGAACAACCGCTGAAATAATGTCTAAATATAGTAGCCTGAAACTCATAACAGTTGGTAGGCATACTTTGGGTACATTTTTACCAAAATTACCATACACATATTATAATGACTATTTAGACATTGCGTACAAGTCTTTTAGAAAAAAGACAAGAATGTTGAATTGCATTTATACCATAATTTCCTCCATAGCCATGATGTGTTCACTGTCGGTCCTTCAAAGAACAACGATCAAACCTAGAAACAAAAACCGGTGTAATTAGAGATACTTCTTGCTTTGAGATTACATCCCCTCATGGGAAATGTTGCATGTACAATACGTTTTTTTATGGAATATGTTATGTCTTATCACATTATCGATTTTCGTTTAAAGTTGATTGGTAGTAATGAGAGATTTTAATGTTGGCTATTTTAAATAAAAATCCAGTTACATTCATTCCACTATATTAAATTGTCAATAGTAATTCAGATATGTTCTCGTCTTCTTTAGTAACCTTCCTTTTGCTCAACGTGTAGGCAATGCTTTTAAGCATAATGCAATTTGCAATTTTGTATTAGATAGTAATGGGTTTCCAAGATGATTAGAAAATTCATTCAAAATGTAATCAACAGCACTAGTGTTTATAACAAATAAACAGTTTCTGCAGTTTAATAAAGAATTTTAATTTTGTAATGGAATATTTGATTGTCAGTCAGCATTGTTAATGGAAGGCTTCTCCAGTTCCATTTTCACTGCATCGAGGTGGATGGTTGTATTGGCAATTAGTCAGCCTTGTAACTTTCTAAGATTAAGTTAATTATTTGGCATAAGAATAATATGTTCAGAAAGTTTAAAGCAATACAATTGTGTATTTTTGGTGGATACGATTGTCCTCTAAATGTTTCAAAATATCTGTCTAGCCCTCACGAGGGTGGATAATGTTATATAAAGAACAAAAACTCATTTAGCACCGGATTTAAGTCAGTCGTATAAATAAACGGCTACAGTGCTGGTCACTTAACGAAAATTGCTTGCGTTGCTTATTTATCAGCATAACTTTAGGGTGGAGAAATAGCGTAAAAAAACAAATATTTGTGAATACAATCCGTTATGAAGCTACATTTTGTTCAATAAGATAATGCGATTCCCAGAAAGCGTGAAAAAGGTGGGTGGGTGGGTGAGTTAAATGTTTGAGGTTGAGGGATGTATTGATTTTGTATGCCAGTCCCAAAATAGCAAATATATTTTACATCAACGTTGGTATATGACACGCTCGGGTTTTCTTCAGCGAATGTGGGTTATGTAATATTCGTTCGACAAATTTTTGTGGATAGGCCCTTAGCAGGGCTGAATAGTTGGCTCCTTGTTGGTCCAACATGTTTGCCAGCCGATTATAATGTTAACATCATTGGCCCAACAGTGAAACAATGTCACAATCCACGAAGAATTGATTTGACCCAACAAAATGTTGCTAGCTACTGACAGTTTCTTGTTTATTGTTGGTCCAACCATTGACACTTCTTTTTTAACTGTGGCCAAAGAAATACTGTCAAAGCTGACAATGTTGGGTCTGCATTTAAATAATATATTTCCTAATGATCCATAAATGCTCTAAGTGTATCACTATTGTTTGGAATCAAAAATAGGGAAAACACATTTTAGAAATGCTTATTTCAATAACTACTTTATCATCAAGGCAAAATATATCAATGTATTGCATTTTCACTTATAATCCATTATTACAATCAATAAAAGTTTTAGTTTATAGATAGAACAGGGAAGAATGAATTGCTATAATGCATACAATCTAAAAATAACGATAAGTATAGTTTGTCTGCATATTGATATATTTCAATCAGTGTTAGCTGATGCTGTGACATTTTTATTAAACGTTAACTCTTTATATGTATTTGAGGAACATATTTAATAAATTCAGATCATATCAATTAGTTAAAGATTAAAAATAAGTTTCATATCAAGAATAATACCGATCTGAAATCAAATGACAATCCAATTTATTATGTAAATCCTTGGAAACGGAGAAGAATACAAAATATTTACATACTGAAAAGACAACAAAATATATGCACCTTTAATTTTAGCATCCAATTAAAGCAGAACATAGAAATATATAACTCCACGACACTAACACAAATTTCATAATGTGATTAGAATTAAATAAAATAGTAACATAGGCATAGCTATCTAGCAAGTTAACATACAACTTGTACACGTCTTTTGAGTGTTTTTACACATTCCCGATCCAAAGTTTTGAAATTGTTCGTTTGACCATCATCATATTTGTTAATCACGTTTAATCGCTCTTCTTTCCCTCTATCCATTTTCAGTGATATATTATTTCTGGTGCGTCATTATATATCTGAGGGAGAACAATATTCTATTCTCGTTAAAGATGCGAAATTATTACTTGTAGCACCATTCAATGTTTGAGTTCTTAAAAGTCTTAACAGTTTTAATTTAACCAGAAATCCCATTTATGAAAGTGAATTCAAATTAAACACGTGATTTGGTTGCATTTCTAATTAAACGAATTTCACAATATAAATCGACTGTAATATCAATCATCAAATTAAGATGGTTACTATATGTCCTTCTTTAATAAAAACTTTTCAAAATCCACAGTGGATATCATATAGTAGTTTGAAGAAATGTTTTTTTTATTAACTTATCTATATTTAATTAGTTGTTTGTCTGTTCGAAATATGTTATTCCATTACATGCATTGTAATTTAATGTTTGCTGGAATTAACCTTGTCCTAAACTGACTTCATCTCTGATTGACGTGATTGACTCTTTTATTTCTTTAATTTTATTTATGTAAACAATCCTGATACCTCCTATTTTTTCAAAAGGCCATTAGTGAAACTGAAGCCACTGAAGTATCTGTATGTTATTTCATTAACAATTGGATTCCTATCAGAAAATGGAGACCACATGATGTACTTGCTGGTGACAAGTAGTCAGTGTAATATCAATTTGTAGTTTTAAATTGCACAGATAGAAATTCTTAGTCTGGCCCATGAAACACCGTTGGCTAGTCATTTAGTAATTAAAAAGACTTATCAAAATCTCGTGAATCACTTCTATTGTCCCAAACTTAAAAGTGATATTTGTAAATACTGCGTATTTTCTCATACTCATCGAATGATATGAAAACCCAATCAGAAGACACCCAAAGCTCATCTGCAACCAATTCCTGCATTTGATGAACCATTTAGCAGAATAATGGTAGATTGTGTCGGTCCCTCACCTAAGGCCAAGTCAGGTAAACAATACTTGTTGACCATAATGTGTGCTTTGACAAGATTCCAAGATTCAATTCCTTTGAGGAATATCAAAACTAAAACAATAGTAAAAGCTTTTATAGAACTTCATACTCAGCTTGTCCTTGCCGAATCTATTTAATCTGATCACTGTTCAAATTTTATTTTATGTCTGGAATTTTCCAGCTAATTATGCATGAATTTGGCATTCAGCAATTCAAGTCGAAAGTGAAATTAATCTTTGGAAGGATAGGTTTGAGTCTGGTGATAAAGTTCTGTCTCTCTTGCTCATTCATCACAATTTTCTTCAGATTAGGTGATACAGCCTTTACATAAGTTACAAATACAATAAATGAGTTTAATAATAATAATAGTCACTCCTGGGGTGTAAATAAATTTTTTAAAAATACCAGTATGTTGAGAGAGATAGCCAGGTGAATCATGCAATTAATTTAGTTGTACCTGCACATTCAGTGATTATTTAAATTAAGGAATGCAATTGGAGAAATCTTCCGAATTCAGAAATTATGAATAATTTGGACCAGAGTTGCAACATCAACAAAGGAACTTAAGCAGTTATTGCTTGAATATGAGCAATTGTTTCCAGATGTTCCTACAAAAACAAATAAAATCTACCATAATGTTGAAATTGTAAATTCCATACCTGTGAAACAACGCCAGTTCAGGATGGACCCTCTCAAACAGGAATGTGTGAAAAAAGAAATTCTGTATCTGCTGGAAAACGATGTTATAGAGCAAAGTTAATTAAATTAGAGCTCACCATGTACAATTGTTACGAAACTAGATAATACTTTCCGCATGTGCACTGATTATAGAAAGAGGAACAGTGTGACTAAAACAGATTCGTTTCTATTACCAAAATTCAATGACTGCAAAATATGTCACCAAATTTGATCTTCTGAAAGGATTTTGGCAAATTCTAATGAAGGAAAGGGCAAAGGAAATTTAGGCATTTGTGACATCAGATGGAATTTTATCTATATAAAGTGATGCCGTTTGGGATGGAAAAGGCGCCAAGTACTTTTCAACGCTTGATGAATATGATTACATCTGGTCCAGATAATTGTGATACTTGCATCGATGATGTTATCATCTACAATAACACCCGGAAAGAACATTTAACGACGATTCGGAATTTATTTGACAGACTCGCTGATGCAAGTTTGAACATTAATTTATCCAAAAGTAATTTTTTTCCATGCCTGTATAACATTTATAGGACATATCGTTGGGCATAGACAGGTTAAACACACACACACACACACACACACACACACACATATATATATATATATATATATATATATATATATATATATATATATATATATATATATATATATATATATATATATATATATATATATATATATATATATATATATTAAGGTCAAGGCTATCTATAAATTCCCCGTACCTATCAGTAAAATGCTACTGATGCCTGGGTATGGCCGGATACTATCAGAAGTTTTGTTCAAATTTTTCCATAAGGCTAAACCCAAGACAAATTTATTGAGAAAGATAACCATGTTTCATTGGGCTGAAAATGTCAGGAAGATTTTGATAAGTTAACGACCATAATTAAAAGTGACCAGTTATTACAGCTATAAATTTCAGCAAGTCATTTAAACTGTCGGTTGATGCAAGTGATGTTGGGATAGGAGCAGTATTGATTCAAGAAGATAAAAATGGTGTTCTTCATCCAGTGTGCTATTTTCTGAACCTGAGGTTTCCTGCACTACAGAGAGGTATGGCATCGGAAAGATTTTGAAGAAGTTTGCGATTATTGGTGGCAATAGGGCTTTTGATGGTTAAAATACGGTTAACGCAAATAAAACGATTTAATAAACATCCCCCTTTCCTAGTTAAATATGGGACAAATGAAAAAATAGTGGCATTGATCCCGATGAGCAGCAGAGAGGGTGGACCAAAAACTTTTCTGAGGGTCATTGAGCAAAACTAAAGGTTACTTCAAAGGGCAAACAATAAAGGCCAATAACGCTAAATCGAATCCTTTCATATACATATTTAGCAACAAAAATCGACGGGTTAATTTACTCGTTTGTTGATGTATTTGTTTCAAAATTTTATTCGTGTTTTGTTTACGTCTCATTTTTTGTCCGCTCAACCACTCTGATGCTGCCGCTTTTATCCATTTATTGTATCAAGTCCATTACGATATGTTGACCTGGCATCATCAAAATTTATTGTTGTAAAACCAAACGAGGTAGCTTGCGCGTGTGCAAAGAATTTTTTTTAAAACAATTTGTTCATGTCCATGTCCCCAGAACACCAAGTGTAATAAATATTTTGCAGCGTATGATTAAATACAACCAAAATATTACAGTTATCTCTGATCACTTGTGGAATTTGTGTAACATAAATCATGATTGTGTTTTAATACCTGCCTCTTTAAAATATCCTATCTGGATTTGATTGTTTCTCCAGCATGACATATTAGTACACTACTAAAGTACTAATACGTCCATCCAGATCATCTACAGATGGCACTTCATTAATATCAGTTATAAAGTCAATAACGTCACAGTCTTATTCAGCACTTTGCATTTTCATTAAAATCTTTAAGTGTTTAACAGCATCGCTGATTTTCCTCGGATAGTACTACTAAATATAATTTATCATACTTCAGCGATCCCATTATCAGATTAAGCGTTAATTGCGTCTTCCCAATTATAGATGGACTTACTATTATTATTCTGATATAATTCGGTAGCGCTGGATATTGATTGACTGGTTCTTGTTTTTTGTGTCGCTGAAAAGTCAATTTTTTATATATGATAGATAAAATGAATCTATATTTTGTTCCACAATTGATTAGCAATAAAAACAAAGAAAAAAATAAAAAAATGCCCACTCACAGGTAAGTGTGAAACTTGTGTTTATATATATATATATATATATATATATATATATATATATATATATATATATATATATATATATATATATATATATATAACATTAATTTATATATATATATATATATATATATATATATATATATATATATATATATATATATATATATATATATATATATATATATATATATATATATATATATATATATATTCAAACATAGCGACTGGAGGTGAAATTGCTGCTTCGTTGGGAAAGTTACAAGGGTTTCCGTGGGTTAAAATCCCCGGGAAAACACTTAACTGGATACAATTATTGTGGTCCTGGTACTCGACTTCTTATCCAACTTGACGATCAAGATCAACCATGAATATAGAGAGTATCCAATAAACAAGATTGATCAAGCCTGTCATGTTCATAATGCATAATGTTGCTTAAAAAACGCAAGGAATTACAACAACGGCTCCTCGCATATGTGAAATTGATTCATGCGTCAAATTCTATACATGATTCATTTCTCAGAGAAAAACTTGCTAGTTTTCTAGTAATATCTGCTATAAAATGTAAAATAATGCTAATTTGTTGGGTAATTAATTATATAAATATTA
This sequence comes from Potamilus streckersoni, assembly GCA_016746295.1. Classification (NCBI taxonomy): domain Eukaryota; kingdom Metazoa; phylum Mollusca; class Bivalvia; order Unionida; family Unionidae; genus Potamilus; species Potamilus streckersoni. The sequence continues at coordinate 9,962,245 of JAEAOA010002345.1, read as the reverse complement.
TAATGGGTCCATTTATTCTAGTCCAAGAGCTGCAAAAGTCTCAAGTGCTGTTGCTGCAGCGTGGCTAGCACTACATACAATATGGCAAATTTATCTACCACCACCTAAAAAATTCATTACACACATTTTGATATCATCACCCCTAACGAAATTCATCAAGCAGATGTTTTATTTTTACCACATGACACCATTAACATTGGTAGACGTCAGTCACGCACGTACAAATACGCATTGACTGTCGTTGGCGTTGCAAGTAGATATAAAGAAGCAGAACCACTGTCAACAAAGACAGAAACTGAAGATACATTTGCGTTTGCACGATTTTATCAACGAGGACCCTTGCGATGAGAACAACCATTACAAGCTGATCATGCCAAAGAATATCTTAGTGCAGTGTTATCGATGATGAAAAACACATAGCGTTAAAATCAGACGAGTGCACACTGAAAATCATCGTGATCAGGCAATCGTTAAACAATTTAACTGAACACTTGCTGCGCCATTATTTGAATATCAATGCAAAGAAAATATCCACTGACTTTAAATCCGGGGAGAGAATGGGTTGCAAGGTTACCAATTGTGATAACTTTGATGAATAATAAAATTACTCGTGCATCTTCTATGCAGACTGCTAGTTCAATTACAAATAATGTATACCAACACAACAAATCTTCATCACAACCAGAATTAGGTAATGTAACTGTAAGATATTTATATGAACCTTATGACCTTGAAGTTGGTTAAAAAAAAGAGCAACCGATCCTATCTGGAGCGTGACTAAAAATAATTTCTAGCGAGGTTAGATCCACAGGTAGACTCGCCATCTACAGACTATATTTAACTGCTCCTCAACGTGGATTTGTATGTGAAAAAAGTACAAGTAATCCCCGAGGACACACAATTGCCACCGAGTTTACTTTTGTAAACTAGCACCCTTACGTCGATTTCATTCAAGGTATGTTAATACGACACTATCACGTGTATGAACAAGATCACTATTAATTCTGTCTACGATGAACAGTCTTGTCTTTGATTATTACTCGAATATTCCCATAAAATATTACATTTACAAATTATATAATGATTATTCTGCGGTTGTTTTATTGTCATAATTATTTCAGCATTGATATCAAAATCGTGATTACTTTTATTTATCATATTGTTTATAACCAAATAGTTTTTTCTTATTACGACAACAAAATTGTTATAACCAAAAGCAGTTTGATTATTATTCTCTGTAGCATTAATAATAACCCTGTGTACTTGAGATATTCTTATCACTCGAGACACTGCCAGAAAAAATAAATTTGACCATTCCATTCTATCATCGACAATCCAGATATTTGTATTAGTAATAGTTAGTCCTTGTGACGAATCTTATCTTCCATGAAGTTTTATCCATAATCAATGCGCTCTCAACAAAATCAACATCAACCAATACAATATAATTCTATACAAGATTTTGTTTCTGGACACTTTCAGTGTCTCGTCCGGGAATCTAAACTTCAATATGTTGTTGTTGAGTATCCTCTGGGCGATAACGCAACGGTAAAGGTAGATTTGAAACCTTTTCTTTATGCAACAAAATTAATTTCTCTTGCAATTCATCACGAACTATCTTTCTACTCGCAATTATTAAATCATTTTGTCTCCATACATTCCAAAAATGGTTCATAGGAGTTTCCAGAATTAATTCACGCATTATCTCCCATTGTATTTTATCAAACTGTAGTCTGATTAATCTTTTAAATTCTTTCAGAGGTTCATCAATAGCTCTATGATCAACGGTTATCTTCTCATAATAATCTACAAACGTTTTTAACCACTCGTACGGAGACTGCCCAACGTAAGGTGGAGGTTGACCATGTTCGACTCACATGATCACAGCAGTATTTTTCGTTACTAACCAATTAAGAAATATTTTTAAAGTTTCTAACGATACTGTACAAATCTCATCCAAGATGAAGATGATGATTTTTGGGATATATTTCTCAGCCTTTCGCTCATGTGTCCATCTATCTCCACACCATCTGAAGAAACTATGGTTTGTTCATGATTTCACTTTGCGTTGTTTTATTTCTCTTGTTAGTCATGTGTGTAGGTGTCAACACAATCATATCAGCACAGTAAAATATACGGTGCCGAAATAATTAAATGGCATGTGTTGTTTTTATCAGAACCTCCAGATCTATTGAGATAAATGGATTTTTGTCTGGCTTCAGGATTAAATACAGATGGTGATTTTGATACTGATATTTGATTGTCATAACCGAAACAAATTTCTTTGATATCAACATGTGCTGATTAAGGAACTGTCATGTATAATTTCTTGTTTTATTCTCCATGACCCCCATTCACCATTATCGAATAACGGTTTTACCAGATCTAAATATTTTTTTATATAAAATGAATTCGTAATAACTCTGACTGCATAAGAAGAAAATCTATTTATCATCAATAATATATTTATAGAAACGTACGCAAACATAGAAGATCTTAAATAAGTAAATTGCGGTGACTCACCATCAGTATAACTCACGATTGTACTTAATTTAATTCCGTCTGATGAATAACATTAATTCTGCTTATAAATGGTCATTTGTTCGTGTAATAGTAACAATAAAATGTTTCTATTGTTGTGGTCACCATACTTGTTTCTGCGGGTGATATGATATAATAGCTTCACTTACACTTAACGACAGTATCAAGCATTTTTCGTAATAGCACTATCGGAATCCAATATTTTTATGAGAAATGTCTACCAAATCACGCATAAATAATCAGATGAATATTATTAAAAAACTTAAATAATTTTATATAAGCGAATCCAGTTGAATCAAGTATTTGTGCATTTATCGCAACTCTTGTAATTTTATGTGTCGTATATCCGAATCTTTTAAAGTATTCATTCTCCGTATCAAAGAAAACCTCCAGGATAACACGCAACTATATCAAACAATATAACTTTACGATGATCGTGTTGGGTATTTCATAATCCGCCATTTCCATGTTCGAGAAAACTATGCTGAATATCTTCAAGAAATTCTGATCGTGTCGGTTTCCATGATTTTTTCTCCTGAGCGACGTGAGCAGCAACTGAATGAACTATAAAACAATTATTCACTAATCTCCAACATCATCAGACTTATATTTCAGTGCACGATTCTTCATTTCTTCATGGAGAAATTCTCTACAGTAAATCTCACCATTAGGTTTTATAAATTGATCGTAATTCACGGATTTTGAACTCTGAAATAACCAAACAAATACAGGATCATTCTTACTGATATCTCTGATAGTATCAAATATATAATCGTCACAAACTCTGACTATTTTATATCTTGGAAATATTATTACAGCACCAGTCCATACACGTGCGTTATGATCAATAAGTTTTATTGGGGTTCCATTTTTGTATATTTTGGTTTGTATAAAATTTCCCTGGTTAGTATTTTTACTGTTATTGGAAATCTTAAGTTATTTTCTAGCTCAGCAACGTCACTAATAGATGCTTCGGTATCTTTTTTTCTGCCCACGCATTTACTTTTCTACGTCTTAGATAAATTAAACAGTTTCCGCTGTATTGCTTTTGAGAAATGTTCCCTAACTCGCTCAGCTACGCAGTTTGGTCTCCTTGACAATTTTATTGATTTGAGATTCCCAACGTTAGGTTTATCATTTAGCGGATATATCGCGGAGTAGCATCACATACTAGATTGACAGCTATTGTTGATGTGATGTTGAAGATGCCCGGTGAGACATGACGGCCTCCGCTGTGATGGCCGTTGTTGTGTTTGAGAACACTTGATGGTGATGATACTTTTCTCTATGATTCATAAATGTTCGGTAAGTATTTCGTGAAAATTTCTTTGATCTGTCGCTAAATCTTTTTCTGTTGTAGCGTCGAGTAAATTAAAATTTAACAGTAGGGTAAATTAGCGAGTCCCTGAAATTCTTGATCCTTTACCCCAAACGTTGTTCGGCACCTGCTACATGATTTTGAGCAAAATTAAACAAAATATCATCCGATGGTTCTTGATATCCATTTATCCTCAATGAAACTTCTGAAACACCGAGTTTGTCAATTATCATTGTGCTATGCATTTGACTATTTAATCATGCAGTGTCTTGAAGGGCAACGAATGTATCGAGGTGCAGAAACACCTTTCTGTGATGATATTGTCCGCGTAAATACTCCATTAATTGTGCTTTGAATAGTATATGTGGTTGTTGTTAACCATGATAGCGTCGACTTACCTCCGCTGCCCATGAAAGAGAGTAACCGATCTTCTTCAGATATTGCTGGAGTCATTAATGACATCCACAATGAAAGCTTTGTCAGTATTATTTTCTCAGCATCACAGTCGGGTTGCCATATTGCATCGTCGTCTGATGCTTTTTATAAAAAAAAAATAATAAAAAAATATTTTAAAAAATAAGAACAAATGTATGTTTGACTTCAAAAATAAATTTTCTAACGTGTCTGCAGAATGCAAAAAATATGTGATACTGGAATCGCGCAAGAAAATTTTCTGCTTACACACTGCAACATTGTTCGACGTGCGTTAAATCCTAAGTTGAAATCGACATCGACATTAAATAATCATACTTTGCACATCCGCATCGGCATTTCTAGCAAAGGATTTTGGTCGTCCTATTTCTTACTGATTATATTCAGGATGATCAGTAGTATCCTTGGAAAGCACCATTGTTGTACCAGCTATTCTTGAATAATCGTCGCTGTATCTTGCAAGACCAATTACAGTCGTGATAATGTCAACATTTTTTTTAATCGTTTCAATATTTCTTCCGTCATGTACGGGTCGCTGTCGAAAAACGCCGTGATACCATTGTTAACAAAGCCAATACTAATATCAGCCCCATATTCAGTATTATCTGTTTTTAAAATTTCACTTTCAATCTCGATAAATGCTTCAGTGGGTAAGAAATATCTACTTACATCTTTAACTTGTAACTGAATTTGTCTTCCTTGATTTGGCTGTCGTGCGTCGTAAGAATAATATTAATAATCAGGCACAGAATCATCCTTGATAACTGGCGCATCCATGTCAGATGTTGGGTCAGATACACGTTTGAACATGTTATGCTATTGGTCATATTCTAATACCAACACCACTTTATGCCATCAGACTTGCTGCAGACTATTCCTTTTCATCAGCCAACTCTGTTAGTTTTTGATTTGATGATTGATTCATTATTTTACTAATACTTGCAGGCATCACTTCCGTGCTGGGTAATTTTACATATTGATATTTTCGTCGTATTAATCGTGCTTGTCCGTCTTTGATTGCAGAGAATGCTTTACTAGCAACATCACCAGAAGCACTAATACATTTTTCACGAATGACGTCAATAGCGTTCATGCCTAATTGCTTTGCAATCAATATTGATTTTGGGGCAATCCTCGAACAAAAAAAACCTTAACAACATCAGAGAGTACATCTCCATAAATTACTTGCATACAGGTAAACCTGAAGTTACCACCCTAACCATAGTTGGTTCACTTTGAGCAACATGTATTATCATCTATTATAATAATTATAACTAACTATTTAACCAGGGATTTAGTCGGACGACAATTCAGTAACTATGATAATTATCGGTAATTTCATTAATCAGAGACCGGTACAGGTTAATATTCATGATGCCACCGGTAAATAATCGTTGACAAATGGATCAGATTTCGTTGATAAAGTTGATAAATTTGAGGACTCTCCTGGAGAATAAAATTTTTCATCCAGTGATAAGGTAGATAATTCTTTTGTGTTTGTTGTTGTCTTGATGATTGTCGTTGTTGTTGTTGTTGTGTTCGTTGTTCTAATTCTTTATGTCGTTGTTGTGTTAGTTGTCTTTGTTGTTGATGAATTATATAATGTTTTTGTTCTGATGGTAATGAATATACGAAATATATTCATCTATTTCATGAATATATTAATCTATATTCAAGATATCCTGGATCGCCGATTCGAACTCAATTAATGTCATGGTATATGCGATATATCAATTTATATCAAGCTTTGCGACTTATAGAATCATTGGCGTATTCAGACTTTAAGAAATATCCTCGATCATTATAACCAATCACAGCAATCTTAGCTAATTACCTTCCGCTTGATCTGTTTCTTCATTTCATTGAATCGCAGCTATTTTATTCGGAAGTTTTCGTAGAATTGTATTTTGTCTTCTTCGTTCACTCCGCTATTTTTCAGTTAATTCAACGGTTTTCTTTTCAACACAGGAATAATACCTTCAGAAGTCTTCGTGATAGGTTTGAAAAATTGTTTAGCGGATTCTGCAAATTTTTATTGTGTTTGTTGACGCTCTTGTAATGGTCTGACATAATAACTGACAGGTAGATATTTCTTAATTGCTTCTAGTCGCTCTCGAGCGAATCTAACTGAGTTAAGCTTCACCAATCATTATTGATAAAACAATGATTTAATTTCAGCAGCAGAAAGGGCGATGGCACAATAAATGAGTAAGGGACGCCAACAAAACGTGCTTACAATTTTTTTTTAAAAAAAATACGTCAACAAATGATTAACAAAACCAAACTAAAACGTCGCGATTTTTGTTGTTGAAATATGTATTGTAGATGATTCGGTTTAGCGTTATTGGCCTCTGTATATTGTGCCCTTCGATGGAACATTTATATTTGCTCACGGACGCTCGGAAGAGTTGTAGGATCCACCCTCTCTGCTGCTCGATGTCATTTTTGTCACAATGATTTTCGTTCCTTAATCGGTGTATTGTCCCAGCTACAGGTTTCAACGGGGTGTCATTGATTGGAAGCTCTGTAAGTTCTGAGTGTGTTTTGAGGTCTTCTTCTAAATAATGGTATAATTTCCCTTAGGTGATAAGGTTACCGACGATTGCTATTCCAGTATACAAAGGTCGTTTAGAGTTCATGTTATCAAGCGTTTGTTCCTTTTGGAGTGTTCTCTATGCTATTCATTTATTTATAAGTACTAGCGTTAACATTGGCCTCGTAAAAAACTATTTGACACCGGAATCTAGAGAGTTTAGTCCATTTACCATTGTTAATACGCATCAAAAATCCTATCATAATTATATCAAAAGGTTCTGAATATATTATACAAGTTGGAGAATATTTCCTCAGTTTTATGATGTTTCTTAAAAAATTTGATATGCAATTTTTTAAAAATTGTGGTAATTAAAAATCCTCAAACTTCACATGCGTATGGTGAAATGGTTAATATAATATGATCAAAAGATACAAAAGCATGTATATGTGTATCTGAATTTTCGGCAAAGTAGATGCAGGGCTTTTCAAGTTTGATCAACGTTGTTGTTACCCGACTTAACAAACCTTCGACCATCTTTCGTGTGCCAAAATTTAAGATATTTGTCTTTGTGAAATTAAGATTCAATTTACATATCTCTAAAACACATTTAAATTAAGTTGAAAGATTTTTTGTCAGCACCAAAACCTACAGTGTCATCGGTGTAAAGTTGAATGCAAATTTGAAGGAAAAAAGAAATATAGGGATCAAAAAAAATGTAACTGCACACTAGTGCACTCCTTTTCTAACAGGATTGGATCTACGTTCTTTTGTGCCAGCCCCTACAAAAGTACTAAATGACTTTTTCACATTCCGTTTAAACGTTTGAGAAACATTTCATATTGGAAAACACAAGAATTTCAACATGCATGATTACCGGTACATTTAAAATAGGAATAAGATAATGATCACTAAAGTAAGCTTCTAATATTTCCGATTTAAGAAGCTTTCTAAATCACCAATATCTATAACATCAATATTTCATGTTTCTTGACTACATTTGGTTTGCAAATTTTCAGTATCACAATTATAGCATTTTACAATCTCCATTTACTGGACTAATAAAAAGTACAATAGCACGGATTGCACTAAAATTGGATGTTCTCGTAATGTATAGATTATGCATTTGCAATGGCAATGAGAAAAGAACGAAATAATTATTTTCAAAAGTTATGTTTTTATGCAGAACAGTGTAATATTCATAAAGAATTTCACTTTCTCCTCAAAGGTATGTTTTATGTAAATGCAAGCCTTTAAGAACAAACGTGATTTTTCATTTTTTTTTGTAAAAGGGACAATTGTGTGAAAGATTTTACTTTATTTACGAAAACACTGCTATTCCTCATCAATGCAGATTTTTCACAAAGATATGTTCGTGGAAACACTGAATCCTTAAAGAATGAATTTATCGCCATAAAACGATAACAATCTTCTGAAGAGTTTTGATAATTCGGTGTACAAGTGGATTCATCATATCGATCATAGCTTCAATTGTGTTCACTTGGTCTGCAAGGATATTAAACTCAAATAGTGATTAATTTTTAATTAGGAGTTTCAGTGCAAAAGACTTCTTTTGTGAAAAGTAAGTTTTCGAGAATACATTTGTTCAACAAAAAATCACCAAATAAATGATATAAACGGCTATTACATTATGTATATGTATATATCTCTGATTGTCTATGTGTTGTAGTCCCAACTGTTATCTTACATCTCATACCTTGGTTTTCTTGTACATATATGTATATTATAATGTCTATATCAGCGAAATTTCGATTATTTTTTTACTGAGACTAAAGGTCTAGCGGGTTGGTGAGTGTAGGCAAGATGATGGGTGACGTGATCCGGGTTTGAATCTCAGTAACCTGTATAATAACATTCTTTGTTCCTATTTAAAAATTCACTTCATATTATCACACATCCACCTGCAGAATCTAAATATAGCACTTTCTCAGGCATCCCACTCCAGCATTCAGAAATAACTATTTCCACTTTGTAACATGTAACTTTATATTATTCATTCTTCGTGTCTTCGCGGTCGTCGTAATACTATTCAATATTATTCATATTATGTATCTATTTGCATGTATAGTTTGATGTATTTTATTTTTCATCTGGCATATTAATTTGAGTATATTGTGATAGGTTATTGGAGCGTGTTTTAACTCTTTTCATAAATTGTACCAACTACAAAGAAAAAGTATTGCATGGTATTTAGTTGCTGTAAATAACTCTGTCATGTAATAGTCATTGATATGACATATCAATACACATCAGGCGTTATAATATTAATAATTCAATACGACTTTTTAGAAGTCATAACGTGGTAAAAATTAGCAACATTTAAATCGTATGTTTCTCTTTAATGATTAATACCTAAATTCTATTCAGCAATAATCAAACCAATAGACGAAACTCGTTTTTTTGTCGTGAGTGTAGATCATACTTAAAACTTACATTTAAACAAAGGCTCATCCTTGTATGACACCGTATTCATTCTCACAAGCGTGCTACAACAATAAATGGCAATTTCATGTTCAAACATAATGTTTAATTTGCCTTTCAGTGGATATATTACTAGCATCAAATAGAACTATTTGTTCAATCTTTCTTCTTCTTTTCAATGTTGGTCTTGCAACGTCACGTAAGTCATGATACCTTGTTCTGATGATATTAAATTGCTAATTTAGAACGCGCTTCGGGTCAGCAAAGGAGTAATGATCAAGATGGGGATTTGGAGTTAGTATGGATTTATATTACTTATCTCCATCAAAGCCTTCAACATCCATTATGATTTTCCCCATTAATATTTTCTTTGCTTAGGATGTGGGAGGTACCCAAACAAACCGCTATTATCATACCATTTTGTGGTTACCACTCAATTATGATACCATATGATTGTTGATTGTGGTTTCAGATTCTTAAACCATTACGAGCATAGCCTCATAAATGAAGTTGGTAGTCAGCTCAATATTATTGACTGTGACTAAAAAATATATATATTTGTAGATCCCTTAACACTGAGACTAAAATAATATTCCAGAAATATGATAATTGATCGCAAATGTATTGTATATAAATTGAAGGTTTCTTTAATACTGAAATTGCATGACATTTTTATAGTAAACAATTACCGATTTTTATGCATATATAACCAAAAACCTCACATACTGATGGGCATGGTCTATTTAAAGAATTTTTAAGTATATATAATGTGGGAATCAAGCGCTGAGTGTATGCAACGTTGTAGAAAAAAATTAAATCGATATTTCGCTTGAATGAGTCATACGTGTATGTCAAAGATTTTCATAAGATGCAGTGTGCTTTTTCAAATACGTATCCGCATAAACTAAACCTCTTGGGGAATCTGAATAAAACACAGTGATGTACACTCAGTCAAGCTTATAATAAAAATAATGTAAAGTCATTATATGATCTTGTGCTATTAAACTTCAAGTCGCTGGTGTTGACCGAGTCGTTAGCAAAGTGAACCTGGCAACGAAGAGATAAAACGGAGTAGTAAATACGTCACATTGATAGCTAATGTAGTATTGATATTGCTGTACAACTCTGCAGAAGCTATTGCCGAAACAAATCAGTATAATTATTCAAAAATTTTACAAGCGGTCAGTTACGTCTTGATGTGGTTGCTTATAAACGTAGGACTCGAATTGGTGCAGTACTTGATAACAGATCATTTAAAGTGCGATGGCACTGGCGCGCAATTAATGCAAATATGTAAGCCTTGAAAATAAATGTGAACACTGCGAAAGAACATACCATTATATATATATATATATATATATATATATATATATATATATATATATATATATATATATATATATATATATATATATATTGTAATTCATATTGACGTATTGATCTAGGTGCTTAAATATGATATCGGATTAAACTTGCATAATCAGCTTTGTCGCCCATACCAAAAACCCCGATGAGGTTGATGGCAAAGAAGTCAATAAAATAATAACTATGATTGAAGCGATTTCAGTTTCTAAACCTTGAAAAGTAAATTATTTTGAAAATTTCTTAATGGACTGTGCAAATAGAAAATGATTATCCCTTATATGCCAGCTTTCCCACAGTGATTCCACTAAGGCAACTTGCGCGAGAGAGTGTACAACGAATACTAAACGATATGAGAAAAATGGACATGCTTGTATTGTTTGGACTTTCTTTGGAGGCGCCCCAGTTGACTGTAAAGCAACTTCGCTGAACACCAGTGCAGTATCTTAATTTAAGTCTCATAATCAAGCCAAACTGTTTGAAATGGCAGAGGTGATTGATGCTGAACAAGTGCATCATCATTGCATCACATCTGTTATCATCTCACAAAAGCACTACAACTCCAAGTTCTGGAGTTTGTGTTACATAAACGTCGTGGTCATTTACAAAATTATTGGACAATTTTCTTGAACAAATACCAGCAAGGTAAAAACAAGGTATAAGATCTTTGGAAAATACGTCCTGGCATGATCTCAACCTTACAGAACATGGGTACCTCTGAGGTTAAGATGGAAATTGTTTACAGTGTGCTTTCGATTATTCCGCTTAACCATGACGACGATGATGCGTTTAAAATAGAAGCCATGTGTTGTTCGTCCGACCAGTCGACGAAGACCACTCTAGTCATCCGTGAGTTGGAGAGGATGGTTCTGTTCTGTGTGCGCGCGGGTGGATGATAAGGCCAATGCTTGCACGGAATATTCGGTTGCAGATGGGACAAGGGATGAGTGGGACATTTCCAAAAGGGTTGCTGACGCATGCTTTTCTGACTTGCCACTTCAGCTTCTGTCCTGCTAGATTCCCACAGCTTAGAGCCTTTGTACAGACAGGAACGCCAAGTGACTCGATTGCTGGCTGTTTGCTCATATGAATCAGGATTTATGTAGAACGCTTTCAGTGCAGCTTTTTTAATTGTCTTTGAAGCGTTTCTTTTGACCTCCGTGGGATCGCTGTCCTTGCCATAGCTCGCCATAGAAGAGTCTCTTAGGCAGCCGATGGTCTGGCATGCGTACAAATTGTCTCGCCCAGCATTTCTGTGGCTTCATCAGGATAGTGTGAATGCTGGGGAGACAGCATAGGGTGAGTACCTCGGTGTCTGGGACCTTGTCCTGCCACTTAATATTGATTATTTTTCTGAGACTTGTGGTGTGAAAGTGATTCAGTTTCCTGGCATGGCGTTGATACACCGTCCACATTTCGCATGCGTAGAGTAATGTGGGGAGCAAAACTGCTCCGTAGATCTCTAGTTAGCATACAGTCTGCCAAAGGTTGCTTTGGCTCAATACAGAAGTTCACCTCTTTGTCAATGGTGACACTGTGATAGAGTGCTGCCAAGGCAGATTAAGTGGTTCACTACTTTGAGCTTTTGGCTGTTGACGGTGATGTTGGGCTCAACATAGTGCTTTCCCGGGATCGGCTGATGCAGTACTTCAGTCTTCTTATTATTGATGGTGAGACCAAATCTTGTGCAGGAACTGGAGAACTTGTCAACGGTGCGTTGTAGGTTGGCTTCTGAACCAGCATTGAGGGCGCAATCATCAGCAAATAAGAATTCCCTGATGGTGACTGTCATGACTTTGGTCTTCGCTTGGAGCCTCCTGGGATTGAACAGTTTTCCATCTGTACGGTACCTCATGCCGACTCCAACACCTCATTCTTTGAAAGCTTTAGTCAGCATGGCGGTGAACAATATACAAAACAGTGTTGGTGCCAGAACAAAAGCCTGCTTGACACCATTTGTTTCTGTGAATGGTTCAGATGTCTCTCCATTTTCCTGGACTCACGCCTGCGTGCCGTCGTAGAAGTGCTGAACCATGGATATAAATTCTTTGGACATCTACACTTGGCCATTACCTTCATTAATCCCTCTCTGCTGACAGTATCAAAGGCCTTTGTCAAGTTGATGTAGATGGAGAAATGGTCAGCGTTTTGGCTTGCAGCAAACACCATGTCAATAATCCCACCTTCTTTCCGGAATCCACACTGGCTTTCTGGCAGGAGTCCTTGTCAATGTGCATAGTGAGGCGGTTCAGTAGGATTCTGGAGAGTATCTTTCCTGCGAATGAGAGCAAGAATATACCCCGGTGGTTGTCGCAGGCCTACGGTTCCCTTTGCGCTTGTACATGAGTAATATGGAAGCATCTTTGAATTCCTGGTGGATTGTTTCTTGCTGCCACATCAGTAAAAACAGTTTGTGAAGCCTTTCTATCAGGGCTGTGCCCCCTTCCTTGTAAGAGAGCGTTAAATGCCAAGTGGGGACCAAACGTGACACGATCTACCGCCAAATAAGTACAACTGCTTTCCCCAACCAGAAGTGCTACCCCTCCCTGGACACCTCATACACCTCTATGTGATATTGTATTACAATGATATCGAGACTTTCAATTAAGATTTTCGAGACGTTGGGAAAATATAAAAACACATGGTCAAGGTAAACTCTAGACATGCAGGCCGGTTATTATTGATTGTATCAAGTACAGTACGTAAAAGGGTAAGAAATTTCCACGAGGAAGCTGCGTGCATATGTTTAGCACACATCAGCTGATCGCGGAAGGATCTGAAAAAAAAGCCATAGTAAACAATCATGCCACAGCCGGAAAAACATTCTGAAAATTACAACGCTGCAACAAAAAACTGAATATTCTGCATGTCATTTGCACGGACTTCGAATGTTTGAACGTTCTATCGGACGACCCGGTGGTTAAGTCAAATACAAAACAAATTAATGAACCAGTTCCGTGTGAGTTTTGGTACACTTCTATTAGATGCAAAGATGTGACTGAGCCACCAATGTTATATCATGGCCAGGACTCCAAAATCGATTGAATCGATCTACGATAGCTTGGTCATGACACGTGTTAACATGTCCGAAACCAATCCGTGTCTTATATTTTCTTAATAGCACAGAAACGGATCCGTAACATTCTGTACCTGGTCAACTGTCGTGGCCATGTTAGTGGTAAGCGTGTATAGATACGTTTAGGTGCATTAGTTACACTTGCTGAATAGATATACGTCATTGGCACAGCTTGCTTGTATCTTATACATGTGTGTACATCCCCGTACTACTTCATATGGAAGTAACGAAATATCCACAGTTGAACTTTGTTGGGTCTCCTCCCATCAAACCATCCAGCAGAAATCTTCCTTTGTGAGAGTAAAATAATTTGCCAGAGAGCTTGTTTGCCTTGTAATTTTCGAGAAACTCCGATTTTTGCCTTTGTCGCGCTCGCTAATTTTTCATCTGCAGCTTCTATCTTCCAATAACCAGGCGGACTGTAATAGATCGAAGCTAGTTTCTTTATATCAGTATGCTTTACCTCCAACGAAAATCTTGTCCTTCATATCTTTGATGATCAAGAGAGTGAAAAGTAAGTGTTAAATTAATCAATGCAATTTTAAAAGAGACCGAATCCAGTCAAAATATCTAGAGCAGACTCAATAAAACCGACCGCGTATGTTCGAACTAAGTCCATTTTTCAATCAGTACATGTGGGAACCTCACCAGGGGTGAATAATAGAGAAGTTGAGAGCCTTTAGGCAGTAGTCCTAGTGGCATAAATTGCACACTCGTTAGAAGCGGGAAGGAAATTCTAGCTGAAATTCTAGGTTTTGATTTACGAACAAGGAATCTTGAGGTAACATATCTTCCCTCGAATATTTGTATTACTTTCATAAATAAGTGTTGTAAGATTGATACATTATTGCGCAGTTAGTTTATTAGAAAAGGAATCTACCACTTATAGCTGAATTATCATACATAGCGATTTATTAACATGTAAGATTAACGTATATCATATTCTTGGGGTGGAATTGAAGTGAATTGTGTAATTTAATGCTATGTTGTATCATAATACATAGTGAATTTATTGGAGAATTGTGTTAGAACTTGTACCTACTTTATCAGTAAATAAAAATATAGATTGTGAATTATACAGCGTTTGTAAGTGTTGGATTCTGAGCACATAATTAGGTACTTATTTTATTTGTATGTCTTTTATATCTCGTAGGGTAGGAAATGCATATGATTTCTATTGACGACAGTTAACAATTAGGGATGTGTATGCATGTATTAGAATAATAATATCGTTATACAAAAATTATTACAAAACAAAGCGTGAATGGAATATTTAGATGTGAGTGCGTGAGTTGACCTGTGGAGATGTATTGCCGGAAGGAGCACGTGATAGTAAGCACCGGAAGTGTCAGAGGAACGGATCCCGAAGTGCCAGTAGAGCACGTTGTCAAATGTACCGGAAGTACCAAAGAGAAACAAGAGGCAGTCAGTGATTGATAGATGAGTAACAGAGATAACACTGACATGAAGCGCTCTCACTTAAGACCTTTATGTACGTGTGATGGAATAATAACTGACAACTGTTGATTTGTTGATTGTGTTTGTTTGAAAGAAATTGCGATTGAGAATCTTGTTGATGAAATTATTCAATACAATTACTATATTTTTTTAAATTGTTGTTCTTTTCACCTTGAGTTATTTAAATACTTTACCGTCGGCACTGCTGACGGGGGGGGGGGAGGAGCTCAGAGCTATTTAAATTTTAATTGTCCAGCTTTATACTGAGTTAGAATTAGTATCGTAGGAAGCATGTTACAATTGTGTAATAAAAAAATGAAATTTGAAAATGTCACTTTTAGGAGAAAAAG
This sequence comes from Potamilus streckersoni, assembly GCA_016746295.1. Classification (NCBI taxonomy): domain Eukaryota; kingdom Metazoa; phylum Mollusca; class Bivalvia; order Unionida; family Unionidae; genus Potamilus; species Potamilus streckersoni. The sequence goes on along the minus strand of JAEAOA010002345.1, from coordinate 9,946,733 downwards.
CTCCGCTTTTACGTCATCTACTACACTGACTAAGCAATGTCCAGACCGTCCAATCACTGATATATTATTTAAGCTCAATTGTGCGTTAAGCATTGGTCAGGCAGCATCAAGACAATTTTAAATGTTGATGAATGTGATCATGAAACGATGGTACGTGATTTCACGTCGAGGATGACCTGTCATGTTATCCGATACTTAAGGGTTTTACTGAAGCGCTTCAGTAGATATAGAGAAGCAAACGGTCCACTGCTGATTTATTTTCAATAATGGATAAAGCCACAACATTTGACGATCTTGACTAGAGCGTGACTAATGATGGCGTGTACAACGATGCAAGGCTCGAACACCTCTATAACTTCGGAAAAATATTTTCTGAGGCCAACATAAAATACAACGACGTGTTTTATGTGACTCAAGGATACGCACACGAGTCTAAAGTGATCCAGGACAACTGCAATATGTTGATAATACTCAAGGCATTGAAGCAGATAGTCTAACAATTATTCAATGGACTTGGTGTGCTGACGATAACTTGTGAGAAGAGTTTTGGGATATGTATAAGGCGGTCACCCAAATAACGTTTAATTTGACTTCACGAGAACATTCGAAAATTGTCATGCAGGTCTGGACATGACAATTTAAACAAATATGGAAAATGTGATATCAAAACTTGCCAGTGAGAATATAACAGAAAATGTCAAGCGAAGTTGTAAAACTGACGGCAAACACTTGCAACTTAATCATATGTTAAATCAAGATTGTCAAAGCTATGTTATAGTAGAGACATACTGCCCGATAAGATCGCGCAGAGGGTTTTCGACAAACGTTTACGCCGTTGATCAAACAAGTAATGGAAATGATAGTAAGAACAGAAGAACACGTTATGGTTGCTAAAACAGCCAAACGCGTCAAATGATATCAAGAACACTAATAGAATACAAGCTAACTGTAACGACTATAATTTAACCAATCTTCGGAATTCAGAAATATTGAATAATCTGGACCAGAAACTTTTACCTCTACCACATCCGGAAAGGAGAGAACTAAAGCAGATAATACATCAATATGTGCACTTATTTCTTGATGTCCACACACGAACAAATCAAATCAATCACAATACTGAGACTATAGATTATACAGCTGTGAGAGAACAATATTATAGGATGAATCCATTTAACCAGGAATGTCTGAAAAAGAAATTAATATTTATTGGAAAATGATTTTATAGAACCAAATAAAGGTAACTGAAGTTCATCATATATTTTTGTACCTAAACCAGATTATACATTTCATATGTATAATGACTCTATATACTTCAACAAAGTCGCCAAAATGGATTCATTTCCAATGTCAAGAATAGAAGATTGAGTCGACAAAAATTGGAAACGCGAAATATATCACCAAGTTCGACCTCTTAAAAGGATCTGGTAAATTCCACTTATGGAAAGAGCAAAACAAATTTTGGCAACTACAAAGAGACTCATCAGTCTAATGTGATATCTTTAGTTATCTTATGAAGGGACGTTTTATGTATATTTAAGTTGCTTTGTGTGCTTCGTTTTAGTCCATGATTACCCTCAACAGAATTTTTGGACAGAATTTTTGCATATCTGACTTCTGTCATTCTTGTAAGTAGTAAACTTTATCTTTTAACAAAAATTTTACATTAGTTTTTCAGAAAACAATAATGGGTCATAGGTCAAGTAAAATATGTGTAAATAAAGGTTTGGTAATGTTATGTATATTTTAATTTGTTTGTTTGTCATTGTTCTTTTAACAAGTTTTCTTTCATTACATGCTATTCTATTGTAATATTGTATGCTGGACTTGACCTAGTCCAAAACGGAGTTGATTTCTTCTTGACCTGATTCACGTTTTTATTTCATTTTATGTAAACAACTATAGCATAGCTAAATTATTCTCAATGTTTGTGTGCATAATATGAGGATCATTATTAATAGAAGTAAATGTGTTTATTTAGGTCTAAATTTTGAAATTTCCTGATTGCAATCCAGGTTATAGTTTTAATTTTGTAAGCATAAAGATCATTCTAACAGGTTATTTTCCGTTATTTATTCGTTTTAGAAAATGCTAATTGTGACCCGAGGTCAAGTAGATAGCTATATAATCAAATAATTGTGAGGACTTGCTCGTTAGGACTTTAAATCAGAGCACAATTTATTTGCATTATATGTTGCTACCAGCATTTTTTAAATTTTGGGCTGGAATCTTCTTCAAATTCAAGTGATTATTTTTTCTGGAAATACAAAAGTACCCTGATAAATTTCTTGGATAAAGACACTCACCGAATTTTATAGTGTATTTAAACAGGCAAGTATATTACTGTGAGTCAACGAAATACTGTCGACACATCAACACTATAAGCTATAGCATACACGTCATCGCCTTCAGTTTTTGGATTTGTTCGGGTCATGTGCTACTGTTTTATTCATAACTTTAAGCTATTAGGACTTGTGTCTGTAATTCCATTGTCTTGGAATTTAATTCACAATACAGCAAGTTCTTTTTTTTTTCTCATTTTTACTTTGAGTTGTATGGAAATAAATTACATGTTAAATTTTACAAATCTTGTTGTCTTTCACTCTTTTATGTTACTAATTTTAAGAGCAAAGACTCAACAGTATTTAAAGTATTCATTCCTTTTTTTAAGAACCGTTTTGTGGAAGCCAGTTTATATCAGAGTTTGTATAGTTGTGTTCAGATATAATTCGAGAAAAAAAAATTCTTTCTTTGTGGAAATTCCAAGTTCTCAATGATTTGATTAACACAATCTTTTCGGATTTTTTTCAATTCGTTAAAATTCTTATGGATTGCACTGTTGGTATCTCCAATCATTCAAGACTATTGATATATCAGGACATTCAAGGCAATTAGAATTCGTTCCAAACATTGTATACTTTTGGACTTGTTGTAGGACTTTTAGGATTATTTGGAACTTAATTCACAATATTGTAAGTGTCTCTTAAATTTTCACTTTATAATTTAGAGAAATAAATTATTTGTTGAATTTTGCTTTTATTGACGATCTTATTTCCTTTCTTTGACACATTTTAAGAGCTAGATTCGTAACAATATACCAAACACAGCAGCAGAAACAATGACAACAACAACAACAATAATAATAATAATAATAATAATAATAATAATAATAATAATAATAATAATTATAATAATTATAATAATAATAATAATAATAATAATAATAATAATAATAATAATAATAATAATAATAATAATAATAATAATAATAATAATAATAATAATAAAGCAGTAGTAGTGGTGGTGGTAGAAAGAGAAGGAGGTACATGAGGAAGGGAAAGCAGAATCGTAGTAGTAGGTGTTGATCAATTTCTAAAAATTAACATCAAGAGCAAAGACGAGACTACCAATAACGCATAATCTATTGCATCGTACTTGCAGTAAGTAAACAGGAAAACCAGTACTACTGATCAGACCTAACTATGCACTGAGGCCGGGATAATTGGGTTAATTTGGTTTGATAATATACAGCACAGCTACACAAAAAAGTTAAATCTTCGCGCTTCGCTTCAATTAGTATAAAGGCTATTTGATTCTGAGTAGACGAAGCACTTCAGTTAGAAAAGAAAGCTAATCAATGTGGAATTCTATGTACTTGTGACTGTGTTTTTGAAGAAAAAAAGCTTTAAAATTTATGATTAAGCTTACAATTACTGTTATCATTATCAACGTCGTCATCATTATCATCATCATCATCATCATCATCATCATCATCATCATTATTATTATTATTATTATTATTATTATTATTATTATTATTATTATTATTATTATTATTATTATTATTATTATTATTATTATAATGAAGAGATTAAAGGATAGGTTACACCGTCAGGAAGGATGTTAATCAAAACAAGGTGCTAATCATCTAGGACAATACGAAGATTCACCTTTATATTGTGATTATAAGACGTACGCTATCAAAATGTAAAGATCTAATGGGACACAGCAATTTTCACGCGTAGTAACCTAGGTTTGTGATCTGTGAATCTGATCAGTATTAACGATTAATCTCGGTCACTGATATATGTATGCAAATGGTAATTTATTTTAAGTAAGTGTTTGGGTATTTGTAACGAACTAATTATAGAATAGTCTGGGTTTTAAGGATGTTTATTTATAGAATAGCTCTAGCTAATACAAAATTTCTGAGATTGATTCAGATTCAAAACCTGGTGTTCGCTCTCGGTTTAATGTTACCTTAGATGAACATTTTTGTTACTTTTTATGAGATTGTTTACATCACAGAAAGAAACATAAGGTCAGTAACCAATTCCTCTGCCTTTCTAGATGGTGTTTGTTGTATTGGATACGCAAACAAAAGTAACATCTTCTTTAAGATACTAGTTATACCAGGAAAACTGAAAACGTCACAGTTAAAAAATTACGGATACAAATTTGGATGAGATATAAAACACCGTACATGACTTAATAATAAAGGATTGATCGATAAATGAAATTATGACACATTTTGAAGTCTGATGTATTTACTGTGCATAGATCGCAGGGCATACAACTCGCAGAAAATATAGCATTGAAGATATGTTCAGAAAGAAAAACAACTTATATTTGGGTGTTGTTTTATATATTATTTATTATAAATTTGAGCATGTTGATTAATAAAAAGCAAGTGTTTTAAAATTTTCATAATTTGCAAGTAAGATTTCAGAATAATGCTACTAAAATAATTTAAATTATTATTATTTTTAGCTTATATTGAAGAAAATGTTGCACAATTGAAATGTTAATAATTCTGATAATAATTGTAAAGTTTCCTAGTAACTTTCTCCAACGACTTACCTCTTGAAACTTTCTTCAGTTACTTTTTTCCTTTGCTTTTCCTGTTTTTGTTTCTGGTTCCTCGTATCGAAATTAATTAATTAAATTGAATTGCATACACACGAAAAAAAAATCAAAAGATTTCGTTTAATATTACACGGCATGTTTGCATTCATCAAGCAACCGTACTGAATGCGTATGAAAAGATTCATTCTACTAAGGGGGGGGTGGCTTTCGCTTCCTTAGGCTTTATCTACAGAAACAGAAACGTACTAACGTGATTTATAAGCACGCGCAATTATTATATACTTAAAGGCATTAATTAATTAATAATTAAAAGTAGATAAACTTGAATTGCCACTATACGTCGCAAAGCTCGTATTGTTCTAGATAGTCTAATATAGCACAATACAGTTTAGCAAAATTTCCCAAAACAGATTCCTTAAAATACATACCATAAAATACATTGCCATTTTTGCGCCTTCTTTTCTTTTCCTTGAAGTAGATATGTTTCACTTCGTTAAGACGAAAATGTTTGTTTTTCTTTATCACATTTATATCATAAAGACTTGTTTTTTCAATACATTGGTGAAATGTTTGCATACTTTATCATACATACAGAATTTCAACCTCAACTAAATATTATTTTATAAAATGCATTGTGAAAAATAACGTATTAGTTATTTCAGACATTTTAAAACAAGTTTAAATCTTATGCACGTTAGAGTGTAGAGCCTAAGGTCAAAGAAACGTAAAATGAAAACAACAAAATGTTCAATTGACTTTTAAAACAATTAACGCATATGGAAATAAAGGATATAAATCAAAATGAAAGATCGAATACAATTGAACTGGATACAACAGAATACAAGTATGAATAGAGAAAGGCGATGCTTTGAAAAAAATAAACATTTGAAATTCTTATAATTTTTCAGACAGAATCTAGCTTTTGATTTTCTTAAGCTATAAGTTGTACTTTTATATATGATACCTAATAAATTTTATATTTTATCTAATAAACTGATATTCTATTGTTATAATTATGTAGGTTCCATCCGGAAATCTTGGCAAAAATGTATTTATTTTACGAGTATTTAACGTTTTAATTTAGTTAATGTTTGTTTATTAATAACATATTACTGTAGTCCTCTATGATTCATGAACCATTGGAATTTAAGAAGTTTCCTTGAAAATCCCTTGAATCCTGAAATGGTTTGTTTAACGATTGAAATGGTCTTACATTTGATAAAAAAAACCTTGTTAATAGTTTCCTAAAACTCATTGGATTTATTCGAGGAAACTTGCTTTTTAAATGGGGATGAACAATACCACTTTCAATTAAGAATTTGCGTTATTCACGAACTTTTTAAAATTATTTAATAATTGAGTAAGTACATAAAATGGAATAAAATTGTGTAGATCAAATGATATTCCAATCGATTAGTTATCAGATACAGTCTTCTCCCTTTTAATGTAGTGGCGTACTAATCAGCTCCTTTTTATGACTTTTAACTTTGAACCGATTTACGTACAATATAACATAGCAGAAAGTTAAATGTTTTCAAACTTCTCAAATCCTTGAAAACCTTTGAAAAGTTATTTTTAAAAATACTTTCTGGGGCTATAAAAACAATGCACTGTCGTTTTAAGGTGAAATGGGGAGAAGATGGTGATGTAAAATAAAGTGCTTTAAAATAAACTTTAAATATTGCCGCTACCCGACTCGTATCCATATTTCTGCTACTAATCGACAATTATGCGTTATTGTTATGAAGGATCAATGTTTTGTATCTTGAGGTAGCTGGAAGCTTCTCATAGTCTGCCATTTTCTTTAGATGCACGTTACCAGCTTTACTACTTATACATGGATAAGTCTTTCAAACGGTGTCATTCACTATTTATCATGGGCATATTTTGTTCCGTCATATTAAACATGTATAAAGTTATTATTTTGACACAAAACAAAGGGTATATTTAATTTTATCATTGGGTCACTGATTGTTTTAATAAAGAAATTGATAATAATTCTCTACAGGTCTTAAAGTATTTGCTGGCTCTACTCCTTTCATGTCAAGTAAGAAGTAGGAATTTAAGTTATCAAATAATTGCATCGTGATCAAAGGAATATAGCCGACACACGAACCAAAATTAACCATTGATAGTGATTCGCTAATTTATATAGGTATCTTACAACCTTGTCACCAATGATAAGTCAGCTGGTATCCAGGTATAGGTAGCTATGACAGCCGCATTATATTTGGTCACTATGTACTATTTCCACTTAGCAAGCGACTCTGCTCTCTGGCAAGTTAACTATCCAATTTTGTATATTATCCCTACGCTGACGAGCTTGTCAGACACGTATGTGTTAATTGTGTAACAAAACAGTTCCAAACATTTGACCACTTTACTTTCATTTTTATAACGTGTTGATAACGTCAAAGTAATGAATGGAATGATTGTATATTAAATAAATCAATTTTTTCATAAAGAGTAATGTGTGCATTTGCAAAAGGCATAATTGTCTATGCTTATTGGAGCACTTTAGTGTTCAGATCTTCAGCTATGGAGGTAAGTAATTTTGACCGTCAAGCTCTTAAATATTGGAATCTGAAATTTTCATTGATGTGATGGATTTTTAAATACAATTGAACTGACGAAGTTCGAGCATTTTGTAACTCTGGAACTGTGATGGGGATAGTATGAGACTTTAAAACTTTCATTAGGGATTAAATAGCCTCACCATAGTACCAAAACAAAAGTCAATAAATTCAGAACAGGCAAAATAAATAAAAGTTGAAAGCACTTTTTCAAAATAAGAATTTAAACCTTTAATTTCTAGTGAAGTTCGACAATACAAGAATATTCCTTGACTCTTTCTGTCCATTTTTTGATTACGCCAATAAAACTTGCATTTTAAAGGTAAATAACCCAAATAATAAAATTGATGCAACTGGTGTATATTCACATTCAATTGTAAAACAAAACAACAACTCCGTCCGCAGTTAGAATCATCCTGCCAGTAAATCGGAACTGTAGCCTTTGGAAATTCTCCCGAAGTAAACATGTCAACAATTTTCACTGGTCTAGTGCATGGACAAGTTTGAAGATGGATGCTTTCTTTTACATTTCTACAGTTTTCACCACTCAGCACATTCGTCTATCCATAAATAAAAGGATGCTAAAACAAAATGGAAGTTGTTCATGAATAACAAAGCCCATAATTTAATGCAAAATTTACACTAGTACACAACACTTGCGTTGTGTAGCTTAGAACTCCCAAATATTTTCCTATATAATTTCAGCAACCGATAATTTTCCAGCGTAATTTAAAACATTTTATAAGTCGTTTCTTGAATGGAAATAAGACTTCTATGAAGCTATTTAAATTCTCTGAACAGATCATATCTCTACCTTTCAATAGTCGTGATATTCACTAATAGGCGTATATTAAGGGACAGGTTTAATGCAACTTGGCATTTGGATAAAATTCCTGTTTATCCTAATCAAAAAGTTTCGATGCAGTTGTAAAAGCTATAACATGTTTGATTGCTGGTTTCCTTGATGAATTTTTCTTGATATTCACGCATGCTCAGTTCGTTCGTTCTGACATACGAAATACATATTCTCTTACCACCTGGGGGACGTCGGCTGCGCTTCCCATTGGATACGCCCAGGATCCTAATTTGCATACTCAATGATGCATTTTGATGTGAAGGTCATCCTTTTCTAATCTCCTACGACTTGTTGTGTTCTGCGTCCTTCAGCCATGGCATCACTATTTGTTTTGCTTTCTATGAGCACGTGAGTGGCTGATCAAGCCAATTTGATGTCTGAACCGTTGTGACATACTGGACAGGAGATAGGTTGCTTGATCAACATAAGATTATCATCAGTTCCGATATCTGTTCTACTCTAGTCTCTACACTGCCTTTGCTTGAGTTCACATTGACTAGAACATTACAGTCAGTTTCTGAGTTACGTGTAAGCCTCCAAATTTGTAGACATTTGACAGCAGGTCAATTGCTTTATCAGTTTTGGTCAGCAAGAGATATGGTGATTTCCACTTAGGGAAGTTCATCAATCTACTCCTCTGCTATTTATGATTGTTGACTGAGGATGCTATTGAATTTCTTCGCCCATCTATGTAGTATCGTTTCATTGGCAGTGAGCAGTTTGGTTCAGACGGTACTCATTTTTGGATGTGTTCTTTATGATTGTCATTGAAGCGTCATAGAAGATATTCATATCACTCCTGTCCTCATAGAACTCGATCACATCTAGATTGTTTTTTTTTTACTCAGCCTCATTAAACTTTTTTGAGTTGCTTTAGACTGTCATATTGATAATGTTGAAGGTTGCCTTCTTTGATGATGAAGTTATGTCGTTTAAAGAGGACTTTTGGTGTTGATGTTTCTTGCTAAATAGTCTCCGTATGTCAGCATCGTTCTCGTTAATGTTTACGTTTCGTGAGAACAAGGTGTATGGATGTATCCAAGTACACGGAGTCTCTGAGAGATGCCCAGTTTTCCTTGACGTTCATCTCATCAATGCTAATAATTCCACAGCGCAGTTCTGATTTAAACTTCTGTTTCACATTCACCTGTTTCAATTTTGGAGACAATGAGCCTTTGGGTGTCTATCTTTCTTGTGCTCATCTGCTAGTCTGAATCAAGATTTTGAGCTTGGAGATGATGAGCCTGTGGCCAGTCCAATATTTTGTACTTCTCATGGACTTCCTCACTCAGACAACCTGTTTTTTTTTCATGGCGACGATAGTCAGTGAGGTGACAATGCTTGTAGCACTATTGAATCCAGGATGTTTCGTTGCGGTTTGGCAAGCGCATGATTGTGTTGGTGATTAAGAGGCTATGTTCAGCGGGTTTTTTCGGTAGCATGAGTCCATTGCTGTTGCATTTGCCAAGGTCATTTTAGCTGAAGACGACTAACCATGTTGCTGAACATCGGATTCTTCCACCACTGGGTCATTTCAGGAGACTTTGATGCGGTATTTTTATTACACTAACTTGTGAAATGCATACATTATCTTACACTTTTTGATGCAAGGAATTCTGGCTTCCTTTTTATACAGACTGTATTATGAAAAGCAGTTTGTATATTAAAATAAGTGTCAAATACAGACAAATTTATCATCGCCGGTGACTTAATAGCTGGATTTCGACCAGATCACAAGTGCGTCAAAAAAGTTTTAAGATTTTGCTGGAAAAATAACATTTTATTTTACAAGCCCAAGATTTTCCATAGAATGAAATGGTAAAATCAGACTTCTATGCCTTTTCATGTAACATTAGATTGAAGGCAACAAAACCATTTGGGGATTATTCATCCCTATGGCTTTATATTTATGAGGTAGTTTAGCATAAATAATTGAACATGTGCTGAAAACTCCAAACAAACAAAAAATCAAATTCATAATATTGTGACATCTCTAGAATATATTGACGTTTGCAGTATCACGTGACGTGACTTAGGCTGAACTTGAAATTCTCGAAATACAGGACAGCCTTATAAATCCAGCAAAGGCATTTTTTTCTCTCCATCAAGTACTAGACCCTGGAATGTGCATTAGAAAATTTTAAAAAGTCTGAACAAGGATGTCTTGATTGAATTTTAAATTGTGTTTGGTTCATTAATGTTATTACTGTATGGTCGATAATGGGCCATATGAAAAGATAGCAATGTAGAGTAGTTGTTAGTTTAAAGCAAAGGCGTTTGAGTAAGATGTTTTTATTATGTATGATAATTTGTTATTGCAGCATTCATAACAAAATGAAATGTATTACTACTAGCAAGGTAATTCAGAAGCATAAAGAATATATATATATATATATATATTTACACACACACACACACACACACACACACATATATATATATATATATATATATATATATATATATATATATATATATATATATATATATATATATATATAGTGCCTGCTTTGTGCTTATATCTGTTATTGCCTGCAACGCATATTTTACGCCAGAAGCAACTTTTTCAAATAATTTTAGTCTCTTTCTGGCAGTTTCTACATGGGAAGTTCACTGTCAAGGGAATTAGAAACTGATCACGATGATGTCTACCAATACAAGCCGTCTGCAATAAGGCGTGGTCCGGAACAACTCCAAAAGGTGCAAATTCACCGCAAGCAGGTTAAAAATGCGTTTGGGGGCTGGAATTTCCAGGTTAATGACATCCAACGGGCCCGCCGTTTTTTGATCATGGGATGCGAAGGAGGCACTTATACAGCTTCAGAACAGTTACTAAAGAGAGAAAATGCTAAATGCTTTGATCGGTACGTGCAACTCGACCTCAATATTGATTGTCAACATCCAAATAACTAAGTCAACGGACTATTTAAGTCGTTTGATGTGCAAGTACGATATTTGGTTATTAAAGTAGGGAAACATCCAGACCTAAATAATTTAGTACAATGAGTAGTTCTTCTCTCAATGGAAGCCATAAAATCTTTGTATTAGACAGAACATTTACATTTAGCTTTAGTTGGCCTATCATTGTTTCAGAGTATTTACAAATGCAATCAGATAGCTACACTACAAATTATTACACATTAAATTAGCACTTGAAAGAAGTTTCCTACTTAAAACAAAGGTTTAAAAAACTGCATACAGAATAAAGCTTTTGAATTTATTTTAATTTCCAATATTTTTTTTCAGGCTGATTTCTGAGGGGAAAGGAAAAGAGCTTGTAAAATTGATACGAGAAATTAGTGTGGAAGGGAGAGCTGCAAGGCAAGGATCAGTCATATTTGGCTTGGCTGTCTGTGCAAGATCAAATGATCAGGAAACTAAGAAAGCAGCTTATGAATGCCTTAATGAAGTCTGCAGAGTTCCCACCCATCTTTTCATGTTTGTTAAGTATGCTGAAGGTGAAAGCAATGGGACTGGTTGGGGAAGAGCACACAGAAGAGCCATCAACAAGTGGTATGAAGAACTTGCAGAAGATGAACCAAATGTATTGGTCTTGCTCATAACAAAGTATAAGAAACGTGAAAATTGGTCACACAGGGACTTGTTTCGTCTGTCACACATTAAACCAAAAAATGATTGCTTGAAAATCATCATCAAATTTGTCATCAAGGGACTTGAGGCGGCAAAGAAGTTACAAGAAGAGCTTGGGAATCATGTAAATCTACAACACGTCATTGAATTTTTGGAGGCAACGGAAAAGGCAAGAAAATGTGCAGATGAGAAGGTATTAATACAACTGATTGACGAGCACAGCCTTGTCCGAGAGCATATTCCAACCTCGCTACTGAATTCTAAAGAAATTTGGAAAGTCCTTTTAAAGAAGATGCCAATGACGGCAATGATTCGTAATCTTGGAAAGATTACATCCCTGGGTCTTCTTGATAATGGATCTGAATATGAAAATGCAATTGCAGAAAGACTAAATCAGGAAGAAACTTTGAAGAAAGCACGCGTTCACCCTTTTACTGTTCTTGTAGCTTTGGTCCAGTACAAAATGGGAAAAGGTGATAAAGGACATCTGAAATGGAATCCTAATGAAAAGGTGATGACTGGGCTTGACAGTGCTTATTATTTGGCTTTTAACGCTGTTGAACCGACTGGAAAGCGGTACATGCTAGCCATAGATATTAGTGGGTCTATGAGCGTGCCATGTATAGGAACACAAAGTCTTACCTGTCGTGATGCTGCATCAGCCATGATGATGGTTACCTTTCGAACTGAAGAACATTGTGAGGTTGTTGCCTTCTCACACGAACTTTGTCCTATTCCAATTACAAAGAAAGATAAACTCGATGAAGTCATCAAGAAATCATCCAAGATACCTTTTGGTGGCACTGACTGTGCTCTGCCCATGCTGTATGCAATGGAAAGGCAAAAGAAGATCGATGTTTTCATTGTGTACACAGACAATGAGACATGGTATGGTAGAGTCCATCCCTTCAAGGCCATTCAGGACTACAGACTGAGGAGCGAGATCTACAATGCCAAGCTGATTGTAGTGGGTATGTCCTCTAATGGATTTACTATTGCTGATCCAGATGACCCTAACATGTTGGATATTGTTGGATTTGATTCTAGAGCCATTGAAATCATGAAAGAGTTTATTCTTGAAAATGTTTGAGCACTGCAAGGGTGTAAAAAGGATAGTTTTATCGCAAATACAATTGACCTTTTGGTAGAATATTCACCTTTTTATATTTCTCTAAGAAAAATGACTACAAAATTGAAATCAGCAATGACTTATGTATGTATGTATGTATGTATGTATGTATGTATGTATGTATGTATGTATGTATGTATGTATGTATGTATGTATGTATGTATGTATGTATGTATGTATGTATGTATATATGTATGTATGTATGTATGTATGTATGTATGTATGTATGTATGTATGTATGTATGTATGTATGTATGTATGTATGTATGTATGTATGTATGTATGTATGTATGTATGTATGTATGTATGTATGTATGTATGTATGTATGTATGTATGTTATGTTGTATGTATGTATGTATGTATGTATGTATGTATGTATGTATGTATGTATGTATGTATGTATGTATGTATGTATGTATGTATGTATGTATGTATGTATGTATGTATGTATGTATGTATGTATGTATGTATGTATGTATGTATGTATGTATGTATGTATGTATGTAGTATGTATGTATGTATGTATGTATGTATGTATGTATGTATGTATGTATGTATGTATGTATGTATGTATGGAGAGAGATTTAGTCCAACTGATATCTTATACATTATGTTATATTTTGTACATATATTTATATTATCTAAATGATATTATCAACACTACTTTATGTGTTTGTGTTTTGATCTTTGTCTTCATGTTGTAAATATTGTGTTAATTTGTTTCCTTTTGGTTGTTATCTAGTGTTTCATTTTCTGTGTTTATTGTAATGGGTTGAAATACTATCTTTCACGTGATGTACAGTATTGTATCCTTGTGAATCAGTTATGTAATAGTTCAATTAGCACGCACCAAGTAATGTAGTATCATTTGTTGGAAGTCATGGCAGGACAAATGAACCATAATTTAATTATATGCAGCTCTTTAATGAAAAATCTGGAAAATTTAGTCGGTACTGAAAAAATAAACATAATGATTTTTAGGAATTTTTGCAGATGTGACTTCATTATTTTTTAAATCTAGCTCTTCCTTTTCTATACAATATTCATTCTAACATATATACAACCATAACGAATGACCATATTTTAGAACATGTTAATTTTCCGTTCAATGGATATGTTGCTAGCATAAATTAACGATCTTTAACATTTCTTTGTCTGTTCGAACTTTCGTGTAGCAAATCAGCCATGATTGTACATTCAATTAAATGATAATACTTTGCTTAGATGGAATGTGTTTAGGGTGAGTAAAGTACAACAAATAAAAATAATAATAATAATAATAATAATAATAATAATAATAATAATAATGCTACTACTACTACTACTACTACTAATAATAATAATAATAATATTAATAATAATAATAATGATAATAATAATAATAATAATAATAATAATAATAATAATAATAATGCTACTACTACTACTACTAATAATAATAATAATATTAATAATAATAATAATGATAATAATAATAATAATAATAATAATAATAATAATAATAATAATAATAATAATAATAATAATAATAATAATAATAATAATAATAATAATAATAATAATAATAATAATAAAAACCTGTTATGGCATTTCAAATTGTATGGCTTTAAGTTCAATAGATTTTGTGCTATCTTTCCTCGACAAAATCTTGTATTATTACAACGATTGGATAAAAAGTATATCGAAGATTAAACCTACACACTTTGTCCAGTACACATTTCACTCATTATATAGATGATTATACATATATACCTTGTCCTGTGAACATTTCATTCTATTTCAGAATAAAAGTTTGATTTCAATAATGCACTGTCTGCTCTTTGTTTTGTTTTGGTTTTTTTGGTTGGGTTTTTAGGGGGGGCTTTAAGAAAGAAGAAAATCATTTTTTTTACAACAAATAAACTGTATCTTGAAGTGAAATTGTTTTGCTCAATTGCTAAACAGTGTGTCCTTGTTAGTTATTCTTTGCTGCATGAGTATTTAAATTTAAGTCAATTTCCGCAAGGAATCTCTCTATCTCTATCTCTCTCTTATTCTCTCGTGTATGTATGTATGTATGTATGTATGTATGTATGTATGTATGTATGTATGTATGTATGTATGTATGTATGTATGTATGTATGTATGTATGTATGTATGTATGTATGTATGTATGTATGTATGTATGTATGTATGTATGTATGTATGTATGTATGTGTGTGTGTGTGCGTGCGTGCGTATGTATGTATGTATGTATGTATGTATGTATGTATGTATGTATGTATGTATGTATGTATGTATGTATGTATGTATGTATGTATGTATGTATGTATGTATGTATGTATGTGCGTGCGTGCGTGCATGTGTGTGTTGACACACGACGATAATTAAGAGATTAAGTATAGAGTACTTGTTACAACGTGAGGAGGGGCCCCGAGTGGCCGAGTGGTCTAAAGCGCTGTCCGTTACGGATCACTGCCATCTCACCTCTATCTGCGTGGGTTCGAGTCTAAGATTCGGCGAATGTGGATATATGAGAGAGCTTGCCAGTAGCTTCTCGTGGGTCGGTGGTTCTTTCCGGTGATTTCCCGGTTTCTTCCTCCACCATTAATACTGGCCGCCATGTATAGCCTTTCCTGTGCTGAAAAATGGCGTTAAACCCCACAACAACAACAACAACAACAACAACATGAGGAAGAAAAACAGTGAATAAGGATACAAATTAAGATTTAGAGCATGGATGTTCACCTTTCCATTGGGATGATAAGGAAGTTAGTAGTGATTGGGGGCTGTATAGGGACAATGGAAATCCCAGTCAAAAACTTCGTGGTGCTGTATAGGGACAGCAAATCTTTTCAAGAAATATGTGTGGCCCTGAAAAGGTCTATTGGTATTTTGTTAACACCATTCAGTTAACATCGCATGGATTTTTTTTTTTTTTCGCTTTCTCAAGCTTCGTCTGACCTCTGGGCTGAAGATAAAGACTCTTTTCAGACAGCATTGCCTCTCCATATTGATTCTTAGTTTCCAAAGGGATGTATCAGTCATCTGGGTGATAGCCCATGATGAATTGACATATATGGAATAGTCTGGGTTGAACATAATGGACAATAGGAGGCTATACAATGATACAATGCTACGTTAGTCCACATCTGGTGACGAGAAAAGGTGAAGGGTATGAAATGAATCCGGGTTCTTTATAGTGGAAGAGCGGATCATCAATTGTAGCATGCGTTACAAAATTCAGCCACATTGTGGTGTCTGTCTTCCAATTCGAAGAAAGCTGACTGTGACGTCTCATTTTCTATAGAGTGTCTCTGCGCAATGAATCAAATAGAGAGAGTTAGAATGTGACGGAAACAAAGAATATGATAATTTGGGGTACACCGGCCGTTTTAGACGAGATTTGATAGTATAGCAGCGGTTTCCAATGCAAACGCAGATCTACTTCCAGAACAGACCGACTTTAATTTGGATTTATTGGATGTTTTTCTCTTTTTCACAATTTATTGTTCCAGTTCCAGCACCTTCGCCAACTTCTCCTTCCTTACCACGCGTCGAGGATTTTAAACAGAGACAGACAGAAGAATTTGAGAAATTTTTGCAAGAACAGAAAGAAGCAGAACAAGCTTTTCTCATTCAACATCAACAACGAGAAGAAGAGGCAAGAAGGAAACGACAGGAAGAAGAAGCAGAGAAGAGACATGGTCAAGGAGAAAAGGATGACGGTGAAAGTCAAACAATGATGGTATTCAAACATTTTGGCCGAGTTAAAGAGTATGTATCAGACTTCTTTAATACGACCCCGAACAGTCCAACCCAGTCCATACTCCAACTACCTCTGAGATACCAACCCTACTGATTTCTACCAAATTATTGACAAGAACAGGTCTAGAAGTATGCCTTGGCCGTGGCAAAGGGATAAGGCAGTTAAAGCTCATTACGTCCCATTCCTGAGTATGTTTCTTCATTTAAAACAAAAACGAAAAAAAAAAACAATGGCTCTTTTCAGGGCCACCCACCGCTCTCTAAAAGGGATAGAATTCATTTGCCAAAATCAATTAAAACTTAAAAATCCCTTTTTTGCCCCATTATGGACGTTTGTGAGTGTGTGAGCGTAGGTCCTTATTCTAGAAAATCAAAACCATGAGACACTTACGTTTTCTGTTTGGTCTATTCCGGTACAAATGTACAATTCAGTTCACACCACAACACTTTGAAATGTTCATTGGTTTCTTCTATGCCTTTGTTCACCATCTCTTTTTATGAATTTCATCACTGTCACAGGTTTTTACTCTTCTTCTTCCTCGCTTTCGTCTCGTCTTCTTTTCTTCTCTTTCTTAATATGTCTGGTATCTGCCATTTGGGACTGTACCTCTTCTTCCTGTCTGAAATCCTTCTCTCTTTCATGCTCCTCTTGTTTCTTAGGTCATCTGAAGACCAATGTCCTTTCTCTTGACAATGATAACAGGTATCTTGACCTTTATCTTTTTTGACACCTATCTTGCTTTTTGACGGTCAGAACACTCTGAAGACCATTGTTATTTTGTCTGACAGATATAGCAATCATCTTGACTTTTATCTCGAGAGAAGAACGTCGGCTTGTCTGAAGAAGACCTTCGTATGACACCTCGCAAATACTTAGAGAGAAGACACTGACACCTTATATATACACTGACTATACATGGATGTAAATTGGGCCATAACATTTAAAAATTAATCCATTTTCCTTTTAACACTTAAGATGAAATGATCGCATCATTTAGTGGAGAACTAAAAAGAAAGTAAGAGACAGAAACGTGACTTATTGCCTCGCACAGTAGCTGAAGTACTGGCTCAAATCCATGCCAGATGACATGCGTGAGCCAATATTCAGACCCAGAGATTCTACACCAAAGCCAAAAGTCCATCACCAGTAAACCCTAAATAGTATTGCCACATTTGAGAGATGGACAAACGCTCCTCTAAAAAGTTTAGAACAACGGCCAACACGTACACGGTAAAGTTTAAAGATTTCAAGTCCGACGTACTGCTGGAGAACGAAAAAGAGTTCATTACCGATGATGTGTGGGATTCTTTGTTAACCATACTGAAACAGCAATGTCAGGCCAAAGATGACGATCGTTTGAGAGTTTCGATTTATTACGACAGACTGCAGTCACGGCAGTCACCCGTTTGGATTGAGCTTAGCAAGCCATCAGAACTGACACCTTCCAAAGTAATCAACAGATTCAATACGTACAGCAATCCAACAAAAAGCTTCACGTCACCAACGAAAAAGCGACCCTGTTTATGACCAACGTTTATCTTCCCAAAAGGTTGGGCCGCTAAAAAGGTGTTATTAGTGGACGACAATCGCGGTATCAACCGAAGCCTCGTCCAAATTAACAACCCTCAACATAAGATGTGTTTAACCCGTGCCATCGTGGTGCGATGAAAGTATGTTGACAAGATCGACATGGCAGAATGGTAAAGAGCCTGGGAGAACATTAGAAAATCAAACTGATCCAAACAGCAAATAGAAGCAGAGCTCCTGTTACAGCAAGTGGAGATATCCAAAGACACACAATGTGGTATTCCTGAAATGGAAAAATTGCAAGACGTCTCAGCAAGCGCTACACCATAAAAGTGCACCTTCAAGAAGTGTGTGGACCCCTGCTGTTTCGAGGCAAAAATTTCAAAATGTAAAATCCGTTCATATGACATCAACAGTATCGCCCCATTCCTGCTATACAGTTATTGCTGTGAGAAATGTGAATACGAGAGCAACACAAACATTGTTGTTCGAAATTTGAGAGCTGTTTGGCCTCTAAATCCTGTCTTTTTGTGAGGACTTGATCTTAGTAACGAAGACGAACTGACTTTCAGAAGCCAACGAATTTGGAAATGTCATCATTGCAACTTATGTAACAGTCCTTGCTCGCTTAAAATTGTACGAGTGAGAACAGAAAAAATCCGTTTACCTAGAACATGCTCTATGATCTCCACACTGTGACTTCCTATCTTTAGTGGGATCCCAGTAATGTCTGGATGGATATTTTACAAGAGAACATTGGTGGTTTACCTCTGGAGTTGAGAGAACGTATTTACCAAGAGTTTGTCAAAATGCTAGTCCAAAGCAAAGAGCAATTGCATCAGTTACGTCACCAATGATGGAACCACTGGTACGTGAATGGTATAAAAGAACTGAATAATTTTAAAGCGTTCCATTGGTCTCGTTCTGTTAAAAGCCTCGCGCTTTCATCTCGGTTCTTCTCGACCTCTACCGGGTAAAAAGATTTGTCAACTTTTAGGCACTGAAGATGTTTACGGCGATGTATTGGTAGCTTGTGACTTACACCCTCACTGGTAAGATGTACGTTACTCGAAAGGTATTGGTTTTCAGACTTGGATAAAAGAGGTGGCTGACTATTCCCAAGATTTGTGATCATAAATTCAAACATCCATTGAAAAAAGTAACTTTCATACCTGTGTTATTCACAGTGCCAGAAGAACCCAACACCAAGGAAAACCACTAACTTCAGGACAACGACATCCCCGAAAGGTCATTCCTGGATGACCCTTGTGTTACTGTGCCGCGTGTAGAGAATCTAAGAACATTACAAACTGTCCGTACGACACTTCATCTTGATCACAAAATGTGTTATACAGTCACTTGTTTATATTCGACTTCGATCGTTTTGATGTGTATTTTATCGATGTAATTCACCACTTGGTTTTCTTGTATTTTTGTCTTTCGTGTTGTTGCATTTTAAAGATGTTTTCTTGTCTTGTCTGTCTTCGTGTCAAAAGTGACATTCCCTGCACTATGGTTACCTCTACTGCTCTCTTCATTCACTTTCAAAGTCAACGACAAAACTTAGATCATGGCAGTTAGGAGGCCTTGTATTTTCGCCATCCCTTTAATATGTTAATTGCACGACCTAGTGGTTCAGGCAAAACCAAATTTGTCAAACGTTTGATCAAATATAAACATCATTTGAACGCTCGCCCTCCTCAACATATCGTGTGGTGTTATAAAGAGCAGCAATCGGCGTACAGCCTACTGCGAGAAAGTCAAGACGATTTCATCGTGTATGTTGAAGATATTCCTGGAGAAGACGACGTGATCGTGTCTGACCAGTCAGACACATCTGGTCATCTTCGACGACATGTTAGGAAACAGAAGTAATTAAACTGCAGCTTACATGCAAATGGCATCGCAATGCCAGTGTCATATAAATCACCCAAAACTCCTTTCAACAATGTAACGCCCATCGCACCATCAGTCTAAATGCTCATCACGTGGTCTTGTTTAAAAAGCCCTTGAGATAAATTACAAGTGCAATTCTTATCCAAGCAATTAGGAATGCTTTGGCTGATACATGCGTACAACTATGCCACTCAAACCACACACGCCAGTTTATTTGTGGATTTAAAACTCACCACTCCCGATAATTTGCAATTTTTTACTAATATGGTACACCACTGGTGCCAAGACGGAAGGCCTGTCGTGTACACGTCGTGTACACGCCAACTTAGCGACAAGAACAACAAAAAATGTCTATAAAATCCTCCAACACTTTTTGTCTGTCTCACACAGCATCAACATGACACCCCTTCAGTCTCATCTTCCCGTCAAATTCATTCGTGCCTTGTAGGGCATCGGTCGCTACAAAATCCAGAAATACTTGCTCGTGTCTTAGAAGTCAGTCTCAAAGTAATATTGAGATGGTTTATGGTGTCAGCACGTCAACTACTCCAAGGCATCATAACATCCTACATAGAAAACATCTTTTTGACAAAAACAAAGTAGCCTTGATGAAACCGGCAGAACCACGCATCGGCACTCAAGCCAAAAAGCAAATTATTTTAATACCTGAATGTAGCGGTTTTCTAGAAGCTGTTCTCATTCGTTCCCTCTTAAAATGGGTTCTTCACGACCCCACCGTCCTCCCAAAAAAGTCACTCCCGAACCCCATGGTACCCAGAAGAAGAAGAAAATTAGTAGTGGTGTCAAGACGAGGTCACAACCTCAAAGTAAGAAAAATCCCCAGAAAAAGAAAAGCCCCCAGAATAAAGCTTCCAGCCACACTTCGGCCAGGGTGAAACCTTATAATCCAAAAGCACGACCTTCAGCGACGGTGACCGCGTCTCCTGTACTCTCAGGTTCTTCCACTTCTCCGTTGGGTGATGCAAGCCAAGCCCAATTTGACACCCGTTCCTCATAATTTGATGAAACAAGGGAAATCCGTGCCACCAAGAACTTCTCCTCAAGCGGTGACACCCTCATCCTCCACCTCTTTAGCCTCCGCGGAAGCTGCTCAAAAGCACCTGCCCCCAAAATCAAAGTCCAAGAAATATCGGTCATGTTACAGATTTTCCTGGATTTATCCATGGAGGAACTACCCCGATTTAGCCCGTTGCGAACTCCTCCACAAGGAGTGATACCTGTCATTAAAGTCATTTAAGAAGTGGAAAAGGAAAGGAAGACAAAGCCATTCCATTATCACCAACACTAGCCCTACTTTTCCCGTGGGACATCTAACACGTAAAGCCGTTTTCAAACCACAACCTCGCCCCATCCAGAGTATCATCGGTGAAAAGTGGGTGACCTATTAAAAAGACAATTACTGATGAAGAATTGTTAGCAATAATGGTTACAAGAACAAGCCAGTTACACCATTCACAAACCCATTCGACGAACATTTTCTAGAAGTAGCAACAGAGTAGATGGCATAGATCATCAATAGAAAGCCGATTTAGCTGATGTTTCTCATTCAGCCACCTACAATCGTGGCGACAAATATTTATTTTGTGTCATCGACGTCTTTTCCAAATTTTCCTGGGTCGTGTCATTGACTTCATATTGAGCACTGCGTTGGTGCGATCCTTAAAACTGGTGTTATACAAGTGGTCGTCACCCTCTTCGATGACATACTGACAAAATTACCGAATTGCAGAACCTAGCTTTCCAAAAATAATTGAAGAAACGAGACATTCATTTTGTCACCACCGGGAATTCAAAAACCAAAGCCATCATTGTGGAACGCTTTTAACGCACCTTAAAAGAACGTAAGTGGAAATATTTTACTCATCAAGACACTCTCAAGTACATCGACGGCTTACCCTCCCCTGGTCCAAATATACAACCAATTTTACCATCGAAACATCGGATGTGCTCCCCAAAAAGTGACTTCAGACAGCGAAGATGCCGTCTTCAAAAAAGTGTTTGGTACGTCCCCAACTGTGACTGTCCCAAAGAAAGGTGAAGTGTTGAGGCCGGGAAATTTGGTGTGCATTGGGAAAACCAACGCACTTTCGACAAAGGTTACTTTCCCAACTGAACAAGCGAATTGTTTTGTGTCATTGGACGAGTGCATGTCCGTGAACCTGCCATCTATAAAATAATTGACATGAACGGATAAGTGTTAGATGGAACGTTTTACTTGCCCGAGGTACAAAGCATGACCAAAAAAGAAGACGAAGTGTACGAAATTGAAAGCATTCTCTCAATGAAGAACCCGTAAAGTGGGGAAAAAGACGTATCAAAGAAGTCAAAATAAGTTCAAAATGATATACTCACAGTTTTATTCTTGGATTGACGCTTTACAAGTAATCGACTATAAAAAGAAGTGATCTTCATGTCCTTCAACACAGCCTTGACAGCAACTACTGCAGTGACCACTCTTTTCACAGAGTTCTTCTGTGCAAGATCTACAAAATCAAAACTTGTGGGTGTGGTGTGGAGAACGTGTGTATAAACGCAAATAGTCTTTTTCTGCCAATCTTTGTGGTTTATTGTGCCATTGCTATTGTATTTGTGGTGTATTGTGCCATTGTTAATTTGAGTTTGCAACAAGGAGACAAACAGTTGTGGACCATTTTACAAAGCAGTTTCATCGGTTACCTTTTTCCCAATCTTTCCCTGAAATACTCTTCTAACGGAAACAACGAGAACCTTGTGCCCAACGTCAATCACTCTCCCAACAGTCACTACCCCAACAACAATAACAATATTCCTCTTGTAGACAATCCTCTGACTTCGTGTGACCCTTGGACAGCAGAAATCTGGAATTATGAACCTTTTTTACTAAATTTACCCCGTGACGGTTCCTTTGGCGGTGTTTTGCAACAACACCATATGCTGTTTTGCTGACAAATTACCTCAGTCCATCCAAATGGATCACAAATTCCATTGGAAAGTGGCTTTGGAGAAAATGAT
Organism: Potamilus streckersoni; assembly: GCA_016746295.1. Lineage (NCBI taxonomy): Eukaryota > Metazoa > Mollusca > Bivalvia > Unionida > Unionidae > Potamilus > Potamilus streckersoni. The sequence continues at coordinate 9,923,534 of JAEAOA010002345.1, read as the reverse complement.
TCACCATATAAAAAAACATCAATAAAAATCAAAACACTTTTACGGTCGAAGTTCTCAACGACTAAGTGCAACAATTCTTTCACGCAAACCAAAATGTAGATGCCTCTATGAAACGACAAGTGTCCGCCGATACACCACAGTACATCTATATGTTGAAAATTCACACAGGCTATTAATTTATGATGAAATTTTCGGATGCCAAAAGGTTGACCATTACATTTTTTTCCTGAATTGTTTGACATTTTGGGTATAGACTGCAAGATGATTAAGGGTGGAACCATACCACCCTCTGTCAGCAACTTGGATTTTACGCAGTTTGTATCGATAACCTGTAGAACTGAACCAAGGATTGAATTTGATGTTTGTATACTCCGCTATGGTGGTTGAGTATAACGTGGTGGACACACCTCTGTACCGTAGCTGCGAGTTATTCCTTTAGGAGTGGATTCTGCCACGTCTGCTCAAGAGGAAGGTGGAAACACCTATCACGTTTACAGCGAATTTGTACATCCTTACTATTTGCCGGTCAGTAAGTCGTATTTCGAAACTATCAACATTACTTTAGAAGATCTGAGACAACACCGATTTGAATACAAAAGAACATTCAGAGCTGAATGTGGGATTCAACGAGCTCCGAAAGAAAATCCTACAAGACCGTAATTTAGAACTGATGGATCGTTTGCATTTGGACATGTGGTTGCATGACATGTATTTGCTGACCGGTGTGGACGTCCGCCTGAGATTGAATTGAAGCAATACCACTTTCCATTTGATAGCTAACGCTCCCAATTACAAAACCAAATTGGAAAAAGCCAAAAGCTACGTACGACGCGTGGAAGTGTTAGCTAAAATGGAAAATAACATCAGTCACTCTTCGAACAGAATGACCGCCAAATATCCAATACAAGTGGAAGTGAAAATCTTCACTATTCCTAAGAATCGGCGATCCATGATCGAAGATTTTCTGTTCCAAGGACAGTTACCCAAACGTTAAATCATTGGTATTGTCAGCAATGCAGCTTTCAACTAAAGCCATGATCAAAATCCTTTCCACTTTCATGATGACAACCTAAGATCGAAGTCAGTCGCGATGGTAAGATATTGTGTACCAAGCACTTTGAACCTGGATCGTTCGACTATGAAGATGCCTTCAGTACTAGCCAAGCTGAATGAATCCTTACATCGTGTCAGGCAAAACCTGATACCCACATCTGATGAGATTGAGAATGTCAGGATATTGAGAAAGACATGATAGAAGAGGTGTTCTGAGATGAAATCAAGAAGGAACAAGAACAGTGGACAGAGAAGTACAGACTTCAGAAACAGCAGAGAAAACAGCAACATCAGCAAGAAACAGACTGTGAACCGCTGTGTGGACACGATAGAGTTCTCCTACTCTTTCCGAAGAAGCAAACCCTGTCCTACAGGAATGCCCACAGTCGGACTGGAACGTAATCTTAGACGATAAGAGACTGTCATCACCCCGTCAACAAAACAGCCATTTTCAAAGCTTCTCCAACCATCTGAAAAAGATACTATCAAATTGCCAAACGTACAATTATGTGTTTTTGTTAGTTAAAAAATAGACGTGTGTCTACAATTTCTTCGTTTTCCTGATTTGTCATATAGTGTGTGTTTGTCTTTAGGCAAAATGGTGAACGTGTGTTTTTCTTTTAGATTCGCACTTTCCATGTTTTTGGTTATGATATCGGTTTAATTATTTTTGGAATATGGGGTGTTTTTTTCCACATCAGACATAAATCGAAGTGTTCGTCAGTCTGGCTACCCATCGTTCACCAGTGAAATGCGAAGAAAATAAGTAGACTAATGAAACTACTGGAACTCAAAATGCTCCTGGAGTATGTCAGGCACCTTTTAGACGAGCTGGCTGTGGAGGTCATAGCAGAAGTTGCACAGCTGGAAGACGAAGAGGAGATAAAAAAAGAAGAAAGAAGAGAAAGAAAGGACCATGCTTAGTATGCTCCGCTATATAGCGGAGTGCAACGCATGAAGCATACTAAGCAGGGGACCAGACTATTCCATTCCTATTGTCCCTATATAAACATAACTTTCCCTTGTCTCTATACAGGTCCAACATTCCAATGTTAAATTCCCATTGTTTCTAAACAGCCCCAGAGTTTGACCATGTTAAATTCCCATTGTCCCTATGCAGTCCTACGACATTTCCGACTTGGATTTTCATTGACCCTATACAGTCCCCTGTCACTACCGAGATTTGACAATACGTATCAAAATCTAAAGTCTATTAAGTTAATGGGACACATCAATTTTCACGCATATTAACTTTGGACTGTGAACTATGAATCAGACCAATGTTTACGATTAAACCTCGATCACTGACTTTGATCAAACTTAGGTAATGTGCTGGGGATTTTTCACGATCCAAATATGGCTTATGCTATGAAAAATTATACTAAGATATCGTTGTATAATCGAACGTCTGTCTTTGAAATCGGATAATTGTACCTTAGGAATAAGAGTATTTCTTTAAGTGCCTTAGACCTCTAAACCTTTTTAAAATTGAGACCGTTTACATCACAGAAAGAAATACGATGTTATACAAGGTCAGTCAAGGCATTTACCTGTCTTTGTAGTTATCTTATGCTGCATTCAATTATCAGTGTGATATATATTTTGGGGATAAGGAACCATCTTTTCAGGCAGAAGCACACACACACACACACACACACACACACACACACACACACACACACACACTTGATACCTTCCGCAACATAAAATTATACCGTGAAACGGATAAAGCTTCACAGGTAAAAAAAAAGTTATTGGTATAGTATAAAGTCGCTTTTACGTAAGGAAAAAGGTCACTATTAGTTAAGATGATAAAATAATGTTGTACCGGATTTAATATTAAGGACTGATAGTTGAATGAATAGATGTAATAAAGGCATGAGTTACACAAGAAAACTACATAAAGGTATTGGTATACATAATGTACCGAGATCACAGAATATCAAATTTGCAGAAAATTTAGCGTTGTGGATTTGTCAAGCCCCAAATACATTTTTTTTATTGTTTTGTATTATAATTTATCACAAATTTGAGCTTCGATTAACGATAAAGTAAGTGTTTCAACATGTTCATAGATTGCAAACTGGCTTTCATAATAAAGCTATTAACTTGTAACCAAAAATTCATTTCATTTTAACTTGCAATAATTAAAAATTAGTGTAACTGTATAGTTAATAATTGTGAGTTTTTTCTGTGACTTTCTTTTTTGATTCTTCATACAACAACAACAACAACAACAACAACAACAACAACATAATAATAATAATAATAATAATAATAATAATAATAATAATAATAATAATAATAATAATAATAATAATAATAATAATAATAATAATAATAATTATTATTATTATTATTATTATTATTATTATTATTATTAAATTTAGTCCAAAATATAACAAGATTTCTGTAATTTCACACGGAACGCTTACTATCGTGAAACAACCGTCTCGATACGTAGGAAAATGTTTTTCATTTCCTTTTTTTGGGTTTTTGTTTTTCTATTCTTCCATACGTCAAGACTTAATTCTTACGCACAAAAACAGACACGTATGAAGTACACGACATTAGTGTGTGATTAAAGACATAAGTTATCTGAAAAAATATATAACGTCGATTAACTTTATCTGCCATGTCAAGTCCCAAAGTTCGTATGTATTGTGCAGGAAATGTTGTCATCTCGTTCCACAAGATACGGTTTAGAGACATTTCTATTTTAAAAAAAAATTCCTTTAAAATAAACTTCGTATGTTGTCATCGTACTTCCATATTTTTTCTTTTTCCATGAAGTATATATATGAATCGACAAAAACGTGAGTAAATGTTATATGTTTTACTTAATACATTTATCATTTTATACCATGAACTGCTTTTGTATCACCTTGGTCAAATGTATTCGAACTTTCCGATTTGTGTAAACTTTCAACCACAATTAAATCCTTACTTTATAAAATGCGATGTGAAAAACAGCATTCTAGTTATTTCAGAAATTCTTCAAATTTCTTTAAACGTATTTAAGTGTTAATTAAGCTCAGTACACCAATACCGCCTTTATAACATTTTAGACCCTGAGCAAAGCAATGCACTGGGGCCTCCTACCGGCCCTACTATTTATTAACAATATAAGCAGCATGATGCCCGTGAAATCCTATGCAACTGCCCAGTGTGCCCATGCCTTAAGACGGCACTGCATTACACTGTAGAGACCAAGGGCCAAGGAAATTAAAATGCAAATAGGAAATTTGATAAGTTTCCAAGGGCAGCTGAAAACATTAATCATATACGGAAATATGGCTCTATGCCAGAAGGAAAGATAGCATTTTGGTTAAAGATAGAAACCGTATTAACCCTCAGATGTCAGATTTCCCGCTTAAATGCAATGGTTATGCCGGATACCTCTTACAATTTACATTTTGAAATAGGATGATAATATATTGTCGTAATTATCTTGCAGTCATAATTCTAGACAAAACTATCCCTTTTGCAATTATTCAGCAATTTAATTCACGCAATGCTATTGATGACAAACAGACTAAATATAAACGAATGACGCATTAAAACATTTTCTCAATGTACTGGGAAATTTATTTTGAAACAGATTGCTTTCAACTGTCACGTAAATGTGTGGAAACAATATAATGGAACGAATCTAGGTCCAGATACTTCCGAATCACGTCGGAGTGTCAACTGGTTTTTACTTTTTTTATTATAGTTTTCTCTAGTCTTCAATACTTCGAATAACCAGCCTATCGGCTATGCTCTGCCCACCCGTAGTAACCCACAAAATAGTGATTAAGGTCTCACTTGATAGTCTCGTATTTTGACCCCCCCCCTAATTTTTAAGGTAGAAGGCATGAGCCTAATTATCACAACCCTAGCAATTATAAATTCACACACAATCTAAATCTGTAATATGGTTTATATTTATATTGAGTTAAGCTTGAAAATAGGTTGGCTTGTTGGTATCTACCTGTCACAGTTAGATTATCATTGGAGATCAAATGCGTAACTTGGGCTGAAAATGTGCAGCCGACTTGGCTTACGTATTTACGTGTGTCTGCTACAAAGGCAAATATCTAAAAATCTACATGGTTGAGGGGTGATGAAAGGTATGTTAATTTGTTATAGTACTAGTGTAAATTTGTAAATTTTATATTCAAGCCTACAATTATTTTCTTTTCTTCATGCTAAATGCGTATCAACTACAATAGAAATTCACTACCACCACTTCAAAAATGGTGATTATCGTTCCCTTTTCTTATTATTTTATATTCGCTCCTGAATGCATGCAAAAAAAAAAAACACAAAGGAAAAGGTCGACTGGAATGACCTGATTGTTGGGTATTTCAATACAATGGGGAGGGAGTCGATTTGAAGACATTGCCGTGTATGCATTAGACGTGTATGGATTAATACGACAGAACTATCATTCATGCTTCCATATATATTTACTGCGTGGGTCAAGCCCTAGTAACTATTTCAATGAAAACTACAGAAAAATTACCGACACTATTTATCGGGCATAACGAATTATAAGAGGAACGTATTCCGAACACATGACTAAGTCTAATCGAAATTAAGGTTTACCATTTCTTCCTTCGGCTTTGTAGTTCCAAGAAAATATTTTGTTCACAGAACATTAAAATACACTTTGGTCTCCGATAAACCCATTATTTACGACGTTTTTCGTCTTTTAAAATACGTCCACACTCATTAGCGGAATTATGCAAAATCTTAAAACATATTTCTATCGTAACATACAAATTTCTCACTGACATAACTTTTGGACGTAAATCAAAATTGGAAAAAATATTTTATACTGTTTTTCATTATGAATCTATATTGCATGTTATTAACGATATTGTTATTTTCCAAGCCCTGAGGACATGTTGATGAATGCTGTGAATACGTTCAAACAGTGATATCTTGATTTTATTGTATTCTAGAATCTGTAATTTTACACATAATCCATAATAAAATATTTTTTCTTTAATTTGAACTCTTAGCTTCTAAACGGTTTATTACACAAGCACCTTTATTTGATTGGGACTTTTGGTTTATAAACCTTTTATTACACAAACACCTTTATTTCACTTGGATTATAGGCTCCTAAACTGTATATTACACAAACACCTTTATCTGAATTGGGCTCTTGGCTCCTTAACCGTTTATTACCCAAATACCTATATTTGATTTGGACTATAGGCTTCTAAAAGTTTTATTAACTATACAATAGTAATATCCCAGTAATAAAAAAACATTCGTGAAGATACTTTAAAAAGCAATGGTTATATACTGCATTATCTGAATTATAGGCGTTCTCTTTTTAACGGAAATATTGTATGATGACAAAACTAATATGATATGCTACTTTATTGATGGTCGAGACGAGCGTAGTTTGCTATCAGTCCACTCCGCTTCCACTTTCTCTTCAACCAGAAAATACGTATAGTACGATATAATTCTGCCGTTCTTTTAGACTTAACCCTCCCACACCCACCCACTCACACACAACACCCCAAGTGAGTTCTTTATAAGAACCGAGCACATTTGATTCTCTTCTGTTGCAAGAAGAAAGACATGTACATCACTTGAGACACGGACTAAGTGAAAAAGTCCACACAAATACTAATTATTGAGAAAATAAAATGAGTTCAAACCAATTGGCAGTAAATGTTTTATCATTGTCGTATTCCTCGTCGCTTTTCAGTTGTTATAGGTATTAAAACTAAACTGCAAATAAAAGCACGTAGTATTTGTAACCCTAGTAAACACCGACAATCAGAATACGCATTTAATCATTGAACTGTTATATTCAGCCCCAGTCTTCTCCTTTAGAGTAGTAATCGGAGTAGTAATCACTAAGCTATTATATTTAGCCTTAGCCTTCTCCTTTAGAGTAGTAATCACTAAACTATTATATTCAGCCTCAGTCTTCTCCTTTAGAGTAGTAATCACTAAACTATTATATTCAACCTCAGTCTTCTCCTTTAGAGTAGTAATCACTAAATTATTCTATTCAGCCGTATTTTTCATAGTAATTCGTCAATAGACTGTTGTATTCATCCTTAGTATTAGTTTGCTCCTAGCGTATATAATAAATGGACTATTATATTTAACCTCAGTCTTATCTGTTACAGTATATAATCAACGGACGTTTATATTCAGCCTCAGTCTTATATTTTAGAGTATATAATTAATGGAATGGTATATTCAGCACAAGTCTTCTCCTTTGGAGTAGTAATCACTAAACTGTTATATTCAGTCCCAGTCTTCTGTTTTAGTGTAATTCATCAACGGACTCTTCTATTCATCCTCAGTATTATATTTTAGAACTAGAGTATATAATCAACAGGCTATCATATTCAGCCTCAGAGTATATAGTCAACTTACTTTTATATTCAGCCTGGGTCTTTTACTTTATAGTCAATAATCAATGGACTTTTAAATTCAGTATCAGTCTTATATTGTAGAGAATATAATCAATGGACTATTATATTCAGCCTAAGTCTTACATTTTAGAGTATAAAATCAATGGAATGTTATACGGGCATTCATTCTTAGTGTTTTATTTTGAAGTATATAATCAATGGAATTTTATATTCAGCCTCAGTTTTAGAGTATACTATCAATGGGCTGTTATATTTATCCTCAGAATTTTTGTTTATAAGTATTAAATCAATAAACAATTACATTTGGCCTCAAACTTCAGTTTTAGAATACTTAATCGATCAGTTTGATCGCTCCAATCAGATACGTGTTAAATATGCCTCTGCTGAAATTTATTCGCTAATTCGCTGTTTCTGTTTTGCTGTCATTGCATTATTTTGTTTTTTGAAGTCTTACTACGCAGGCGAGGAATAGTTTTTTTCGGGAATGAAGTCAAAAATATTTGTATGGTCCTAAAAGCGTTTATAAAGAATTCTTTTCCGATTCTTTATTTTAAAACGCTCACTGGTAATATTATATAGAAGCATTGGGATTTCGCAGGTTTCTGATCAGTGACTGAATGGTCCAATTAAAATGCTTTGTTCTCTGCCAAAATATGCACTTTATAGCTATTTTATATGACAGAATAAAATATGCTCTGGATGAAAACTAACTTACACGGTTTGCAAAACGGATACAAGTAGAAGTAATAAAGCTTGTAACGTTCTTCTAGAGAAAATGGAATAATATAAAGAGTTCCCAGCTATCCCAAGATACGCAACCTTAATCCTTCACAGTAATATCATACAACTATATATTAATAGCAGGGATTTGGATACGAGTAGGGTGGAGACAATATTTAAAGTTAACTTTAAAGCATTTTTTTTTACACAAACATCTTCCCACCCCCTTTTCCACCACATCCTCATAAACCGATAATATATTATTAGTACAGATTTAGAAAGTTATTTCCTGCAGAACTTCTCAAGACGTTTTCAAGGACTTTCAAATAATATTTTTGTATTCTTTAAAATTAACTATCTCTATATGTTAATTTGTTAATCACCACGTAAATCTGTGCAAATGAAAAAGAGAAAATGTACCTAATTATCCCGAAACAACTGCAGAGGGATGCTAATTCATTTGCTAATTAACCGTGTTGTATCCAACCAATTAGATCTCATTTCTTGTATTTATTTTTTTGTTTATTTATTAATTATTTTTTTAAATTACGTATAGAATAAAACTCGGAATTTAAAGCTGTACATCTTATTTAGCTTTATATTTTTTCTTAAATAAAATCAAAAAGTTTTAGGAAAATTGCAAGGAATTATTTAAAAAATTAAAGAACTTTCAAGAATTAAACAAAATATTTTAAAATTTTAAAGAATTTTCAAGGCAACCTATCAATTTCAAGGAAGTTTCGGAGTTGCATGAACCATGTAATACTACGCTTATATGTTATCCAGCTAACCTTTTAAACTATAAAATCAGTTTCCGCAAATGTCTCGTAAAATTAAACATCTGTGAGAATTGAGAAAACAGTTTCAAATATCGTTTCTATATATTTTATAATTGATGGACTGCAGAGAGTTTCCATTTGTAATATTCCCAACGCTTCTGATGAAATTTTCATACGTTTTAGAAGAATTTGCACTGTTATTTCCACCAAATATCTGCATTGATTTATTTAAAATGATATTTAGAGATAGGGACAGGAAACTCGGCTGACGTTTGAGGCGAAGACAAGTAGCCATGGATTTTATTAGCTAAGGCTAAAGGCACGTAAACCTTGTCTAGAATGAATTAAGTGCGGTTTCTAATACTATTCATTTGGACCTTCTCCATAAATTCATCATTTAGATCTGACTTCAGGTAAACGCGTGGTGTTCAACATGGTAATTGTTGCCACTAAAGTATCCTAAATTATTTAAATGAACATGCTGAAATCTGTTTTAGTTTATGCATCAAAACACGCAATAAAATTAGTGGATACATTCATGAAATTACTGTAAATTTAAATTATCTAAAACATTGTGTGTTTAACTATGCAAATTTCAATAACACTTTTCAATTTCAAAATAAATGTGCAATTCTTGTATTTTTCTTGCCATCATTTTTTAGAATAATTAGGAGCGGATTCAATGAGAACGGAAGAGGGTGCTAAATACCTGCGATAGTTTTAGAAAATTAGACTCATATTTGTCAAAATATTCTCAAAGATTTGCTTGAATTATACGAGATTTTGCTTGTTTGTTTAGGGGGAATTCGTGAGGAATTCAGCCATGTACATTCGTGAGAAATTCAGATACGTGTTGTGTTTTTTTTTCCTTTAGATTAACTGTTAATAAACTCAACCTTAAAGGGATGGGCAGAAAATGGATCTAATTTAAAATGGGAGGTCAGAGTACCGACTTTACTGAAAATGTCACATTCGTCGTAAACCACGTGGAAAAGACGTATAGTGATTGTATTGTATTGTATAGACATTTTAAGTCGCTTGCTGCCGTGAAACTGATACGACTGCTTACAGTCCCGGGCGTGGACTGCAGTCCCTTTAAGAGGGCACTTGGCCTTGGTGCTAGGCCTTTTACCTGACCCCTAGAGGTCAGAGACCCAAAAAAAACCCCTATGAAGCGTATTGTAACAGAGCGTTCCGGCTTTCCGCCTCAACTCCCGCCTACCAAAGTCCCTAATGTCTAAGTCCACCTAATTTATCTCAGTTATGAGGATTATTGTGTCAAATTTAACCAGTTTTTTCCAACGGGTATCCCTATACCAATGATGTGTTAGCCTTCTATTCAATTATCCCCGTAAAGTGATTAGTACTAGCATGATTTAGCGACATTGTATCGTGTACGACCTACATGAGATCTATTCGAAGAGTATTGATCTTCTTAAGAATTAGGCCATATTTTACCTTTGTAGTAAGCCGATACGAGCCAAAATTTACCTTCGACAATGTTCTGCTCGTTAATAGTATAGGAATGCTACACACGTGGCTGCGCTGACAATTCAGTTATCCATCCAATTACATGTAGTAGCGACATTCACATTACAGTTAGTTTCGTATTATTTGGATAAAGAAATTCATTAGAAAATTTATACTGAATACTAATCTGGAATAATATTTATGTGATTCAAAAAGAGACTGTTGACACATCTGCACTTCGTAGTCTATAACAGATACGTCATCGCATTCAATTTTGGATCTCTTTGGCACTTGAACTGAGTTTTTTCTGTACTTTTTATTACTCGGACTTGTGTCCTTAATTCTTGGATTATTTTATGATTTAATTTGCAATACCATATGTTTTTTTCTTCTCCTTTTTCACTTTGTATTCTTGGAAAAAAAATTATATGTTAACTTGTACAAAGCTTGTTGTCTTCACTCGTTACTGTTACTTATTTTAAGAGCATAGACTCGTAACAACTTGTGTCTTAGTTTTTATATAATGCTCTTTACTTGAGAAATTATTCATTCCTGCATTAACTTCTGAGAGAGAATCTGTCTTATTGATGTGTGCAGTATTTAATTTGGGTTGAATTATTTATTCAAATTATTATTAACTGGAAATAAAGTGTTCATCCATACTTTTCTTGGACCGGAACATAACTTTGGAATTACAGTGATTTCATACAAAACATGTTTGGATGATATTATTGTGATACATCAAAAGAGTATATTAGCACATCGCCACACTACAGGCCACTGACACATTAGCACATTGGAGACTACAGGCTCGTCACCACATTAAATATGTCAAAAATAATTGGAATACTACTGGAATTTAGAATAAACTTTATATACTTGGACTTCTGATAAATCGTTTTGGCCTATCAAGGATTTAATTCGCATTACAGCAAGTTCTCTATAAATTGTCACTTTGTATTCTAGGGAAATAAATTTTGTTGAATTTACAGAACAGTTTTGGTTTTCGCTATTTCTGTTACTTACTTTAAGACCATAGAGTAGCAAATTGTAGGAATGTAATTGTTAAACGAATATCACAACCACTCCAGTATATGCAAATTCAAATATTTGAAATACATGTTATAATTTGTCTGTAGTGCTAAATATGGATCTTTGTAGCTTGCAGTTGGGCTCGACTTATAAACGAGTATATACCGTACCTATAATTGTCAGGACATGAAATTTAGTGTTAGATCAAGGCGAAACGATATCCCTGGTAAAATTACTACCTTAAATGGACACATTGATAAAAGTGTAATTATATACTTGATGACAAACGAGCTATCGAAATCAAACTTTTCTCATTTATCATTTGATTTAGCTGACAATTTCTTGCTACCTAATCCAAATCAAGGGCTTACTCAGTTGACAACTCTCGCTTGGTCTGTAGACAGGTGTGGATTACGTAATAGATGACTGTGATTTAATCCGTATACAGTTACCGATTGCTCGCTATATGCTTGTGATTTAATCTGTAGACAACTGTTGACTACTCAATAAATATCTGTTATTATGCTCATTGTACATTTGCGAACTGCTCAATAGATGCCAGTTATTTTCTCTGTGTACAGCTGTCGACTACTCAACAGCTGTCTTTTATTTTCCTATGTACAGTTGTAGACTACTCAATAGATGTCTGTTATGCTCAGACGCAAAGTTGTACACTACTCAGAATGTCTTGTTTGCTCAGCGTACAGTTGTGGACTGCTCACTATTTGCTCTGTGTATATCTGTGGAATACTCAATAGCTGTCATTTTCCCCTGTGTTTAGTTGTAGACTACTCAATAGATGCATGTCATTTGCTCTGTGCAAATTGTGGACCTCTCAGTATAAATCTGTTATTTTCCCTCTATACAGTTGTGACTACTTAATATATACCTCTTATTTAATCGGTATACAGCTGTGGACTTCTAAAATGGATGCATTATTTGATCTGCAGATAGTTATGGACTTCTATATAGATGCCTGCTATTTGATCTGTAGACGATTGGGGACTACTAGATAGGTGCTTGTTATTTGATCTGTAGACGATTGTGTACTACTAAATAAATGCATGTTATTTTATCTGTAGACGATTATGGATTACTAGATAGATATTTCTATTTGATCTGTAGACAGTTGTGGACTACCTTCTAGAATGAATATAACGCAACTATGCTTGATAAAACCATTTTTTAAAATAAAAACTTTTTCGTTGAAAAATTTATGGAAAAATTGTACGTTAATACTTGGCAACATTTTTACAGTTTGTTTTGATTTCCATTTTGTTAATTTCTTGACAATTTACAGTGAATCGTGACTCCGTCTATTTTTCTACTGATTTGGCATAATTCGCTGGTAGAGTTACCACGAAACAACTTTCGTTGTTTTCTGATTCTTTTCCTTTCTTTCCCTGGCCTTTTCGAATCAAAGCGGGGCACTCACTGTCCGTGCTTCCATCTATCCGTCACTTTCCCTTCTAACCACTCTATAACTTGAAGTCCTTTGAGATTTCTGATGGCCTGAGATAAACATAATGTGTATTGCGTATCTTAAGGTCAATGTCATTGCGGAATATTTTACATTACCGTCATACTTTCTTTCCACTATGTAACTTTAAAACCATCTGAGACTAAGGTATATCACCTGTTTACTTGTACATTGTACATCATCATTTGATGTGTTACATAACCACACTGCGGGTGCTGTCTTCAAGCCCGAGTTGATGGCTCAATATAATGTTTTCGGTCATACCCTTTCTTACACCACTTGACAGATTGGTACCAATATGGAAATAATCAAAATCAACTCGCACTAAAGATGCTAAGTTTTTCCTAACAATGCAGTTGAGGTTTTCTTCATCTTACTTTTCATTTGTGACTGTAGGGAGGGTATAAAACAAACTCATTTTCTATGCATTCGATACCCAATAATGTGTTACACGTTCTGTCAAAAAGAAACAACCAACCGACTCTTACCAAATAACGAAAGAAAACTAATTCTTCCTTACCAGCATGTTTCCCCCAGTTAATATAAAATTTCTGACCTCAAGAAGACTATGCGAACGTTGTTGTTGTTGTTGTTGTGGAGCTTAACGCCATCTTTCAGCACATGATAGGCTATGCATGGCGGCCAGCATTAATGGTGAAGGAAGAAACCGGGAAATCCGCGGAAAGAACCACCGACCCACGAGCAGCTACTGGCAAGCTTTCTCACATATCCACATTCGTCGAATCTTAGACTCGAACCCATGCAGACAGAGGTGAGATGGAAGTGATCCGTAACGGATAGCGCTTTAGACCACTGGGTCACTCGGGACCCCGTACTTTGCGATAGTTTACATTTTTTTATGCAAATATGCGTACTTAAAATTTTTTATGGTCACGTGTACTTCCGACAGACCGCTCCGGTGGCCTAGTGGTTAGAGCGTCCGCCTGGGATGGAAACGATCGTCGGTTCTGTCCCCGGTCGAATCATAACAAAGACTTACAAAAATGGTACTAACAGCTGCGTCGCTTGACGCTCGGCATTGAGAGGTTAGTGTTAGGACTGGTCGGCCTGGTGTCAGGATAATGTGAATGTGTGGGACATCATGCTATATGTCTGCGGCATGATCCCCCAGTAATAAACATCACTATAAACTGCCACACTGCAGACATCGTAGCGATTATGACTGAAAAATTGTTAAAGCTACGTTAAAAATCATAATCACATCACATCACATCACATCACATCACATCACATCACATCACATCACATCACATCACATCGCATCTTACTTCCGACTGAGGTGGATAATTTTGATGCTAGCCAAAAAAAAAAAAAGGATTCTGTTCATAAAGTAAAATTAAGTGCTTTCTTAACTCACAACTTTGAATAATTATATAGTAGTGCCTTCTTGAAGTGGGAACATTTTTATTTTTTCTGTCCATCCGTCCTAAGCAAGGCGTCCTACGCTATGGGAAGCTTTGGAGCCCCTATTCAGTAAATGTTAACAGAGAATTAGGCTGTGTAACAACTGAACTTGACAAACATATTTTGCTATTTCTGTCAATATAAATTATGTAATTTATATAAAATATGTTGCATAGATAATAGTGTACTTATTATGTAAAAAAAAGCACGGGTGAAATTATTACTTAAATATAAATTATAATAAAACTGTAACATACTAAAAAATAATTCTGCAATATTGAAAGGCCTTTTTAGATTGTAAGGCTCTAATCTATTGCTTGTTTAGCATATTCCTAAATCCGACCCTGGTCCTAACAAGAATGCTAAAAACAAAAACACTCAACGCAGATTATGACAGTCATAAATTTTAGACACTCGTAGTAGCTTTCAACGTTTTTTTTATATGCATTATAAACATTTTTCTTCTGGATTTAGATCTTTTTTCCTGAATTTAGACCTTTGCTTCTGGATTTAGACCTTTTCGATGAAAATATTGTTAGTAGCATTAAGCAAATCCCATCTGAGGTAGACAAATGAAATTATATAGGCAAGTGTACATAATCTGATCCGGTTTTACTGCATTATAGTAATTAATTAATTTGTACGAAAAATAAATTTTATTCTGTTTTAAAAACCTTTTTGTTATTGAAGCTGTTTCTTCTTCATTGAAGATATGTGTCACTGGGCGAATTTGGAAATGTCTTGTGTATGCGTGTGGGTGTTAAAACAGCAGGCCAGGGTCTGTGGAAGGGACAGAGCCGTTTTAAGAAGCTTGGTGCCCTAGGCAAAAACTCAAACCTTCAAAGTAACCAGAAATGCGCCTTAATCTCTCAGTCTCAGATATAGAGTATTACCTTGCATTTCCATGTGCATGTGTGTCATTTTGTTAAATTTATTAATATAGCAATAAACTGATAAAACAAACAACACCGAAATTTTGTTTTTTGGCCGCCACGGGGCCCTCTTGCTGTGCGGGGCCTTAGGCACGTGCCGCGAGTGCCTATATGCCTTAAAACGGCATTGACCCCCTACACCCACTTCCACAGAGGCGTATAATGGTGAATGTCCTGCATCTAATCGTGCACAGAGAATAATTTTAACTATTTCCCTGTATAAAAAAATTTAAAAAAAAAAAAACAAACAACAAAAAAAACAACAATACTTACTCTAGGAAGTGTCCTGTTTGTTTCGCTCTCATATGAAGATTTGTTCGGGGGTGTGGGCCGCAGGAGTCCATCCATACCCCCGACTCCAGATCTGCAATCTGCCCATGCATATTTGATATAGTTGTATGAAAATTATAGTTTGTTCTTGTTTCTTTCTTCCTTAAAGAATATAAGTATATATAAAGAAGGTGGGCGTGTTTATTATTGTTTATTTATTATTTATTATTCCAGTTTAAAGTACATGCAATTTCTCACTTTAATGCGACTGATGTTTTTTCTATCCACACTATTCTTTCATTTGTGTCTTTATGAATTCAATAATAATAATAATAATAATAATAATAATAATAATAATAATAATAATAATAATAATAATAATAATAATAATAATAATAATAATAATGTTACAAGCCAAGGGTCTTTTGCTTGATCGAGCGGTGTCAAAAACCCGCTAGAAGTTATAAGTTTACCTCAT